>ML664177.1:15917770-16513725 GCA_007570785.1 Antilocapra americana | reverse complement strand
CACACACACACACACACACACACACACACACACACACACACACACACGTGCACACTGACCCAAGGCTCAGGGCCCCAGGAATGGACTGTGTACCAGGGTCCTCAGGCTCCTGCTGTCCTCGATACTGCCGAGTCCAGTTTGTGCTCTGTCTCATCTGTTGACTCCCAGCAAGTTTGGAAATGGGAAAAACCCCAAGTTCTTCCTGATGATCCCACTGCTGCTTGGGGGCACAGAGAATGATAAAAGAGAACACTCCCAGGCAATTCACAGCCTTGGTTTCATTAAGCTCCACAACACCGCAGGTCAGTAGGGCAGGGATCACTGTACCCATTTTGCAGACAAGAAAACTGAAACATAGAGAGGTTAAGTACCTTGTCAAGCTGGTGACCCCACGCTGAACCCTTATGCTTGCACAGTGCCCTTTCCATGACCTCACCTGTAAGGAGGATACTAACATTCTTCATTTTACAGATGAGGAAACTGATGCTCAGAGGGTGATTTGACGTCCCCAGGCTATTTTTATCCCCTATCCTTCTCTGCTCATAAGGATCCTACTCAACCAGTTCTAGCTCTGAGTTCTTCCCCTCCCCCTGGAGAAAGGCAAGACCTTAGTGTGTGTTCCTCTGTCTTTGGGAAGTCATTCCTAGTGTCCTGTCTGATGACCCTGCAGAACTGAGCTCCATCAGTCAGCAAAGCCCATTCCACTTATGGGACAAGGGGTTGGGGGAACAGGACTGAGGAACCAAAAGGGCCAGGGACTGGCTCAGCCACACAGCCCAGGCCAGGCAGTAGAGGAAATCAGGTCCATGTGGAAGAAGCCAGGAGTTCTGGTTTCCAGGTGCAGGTTTCCAGGGGTGGGAGCAGGGACCTCCCTCACTTTTTTGAACTCCCTATCCCTGAACACCAGGCCCACTGCCACACATCCAAGTTGTTTGGTGATTCTGTCTGAATGGGGAGGAGGCCTGGGCAGCTCTTAGAGATGGGAGGAGGGCACCACTGGGCATGCTCCCTGCCAGGCAGTGCTGCCTCCCACTCTCTGCCCACTCCGAGGTTCATCACACCTCAGCTCTGCCCTTCTGCTAATAGAATCTGTGCTCACTTCTCATCTTGCTTCTCACCTGGAGACTTGTGAGAAGCAAGGCCAGTGGCCATGAGGGGGGCACAGAGCTGGCTGGAGCTGACAGCTGCCCCACCCCTCTCCATGCCACCTGGACAGCCTGTGATTCTGGGAACCTCTTCAAGCCACTGCTGCAGCCTCAGTAGCTCTAGGACAGCAAGTGGGGCTTCAGAGCTTCTGTTCTTGGCTAGGAGTGAGGAGGGGGCTTCCTCTGACAGCTCATGTGGGGAAATCGTGGGCCCCAGACTCTTCTCCAAATTTAGATCCCCTGAAACACTCCACCCTTCCTTAACAAACCTTCCAGAAAGATCAACCATGACAGTCCTTTCCTCCCCTGCACTGTAAGTTCGTCCTCGAGCCTAACTGTGATCCCTTGTAGAGGGGCAGAAGGGGGCAGAGATGAATCGCAGTTTCTTATAAACCTGGTGGCTTCTTGTTCCCCGACGACAATATAGCGGACAAGTTCTGTGGTTCTGGCTCTGAGTCAGACCCCATTGCCTGGGCGTCCCCAGTGCCACCTCGCTCTGCCCCGCCCCAGACTGGAAAATCAGGCTCATGCCTCTGCCCGAGTCAGTGCTTCCCCTGCTTCCCCTCACGATCTCGCTTTCCCCTAAAGGGAGGTATTTCCTCGAAGCTGGGAAAAGTCAAGGGGGCAGAGACCTCGCCAGTTACCGGGAGGCAGGAGGCCGACGGTGGGCATGGGCATGGGGCGGAGGTGGGGCTACCCTGCCTTCCTGTCCCTCCCCTTCCCTCCCCTCCCCTCCCCTCCCCTCCCTTCCCCTCCCCTCATTCAGCCCAGCTCCTCCGTCCTGCTCTTCTAGCTAGTCGGATGTGTGTGTGAGTGCAAGAGCATGGTACATGCTCTTAAGCGTGTATGCACACTTAACGCATTAACGCACTTGTGCAGCTGGTATTGGGGGTGGACTCCTTACTCCCCAAGGGTGAGCATGAGGTGAAGGAGGGGAGATGTCATGCCACTGGTATGTCTGTGAGTGACACAGGGTTTTTCCATACGTATGTTATTCACATGTTCCTTGTCCACTATGTACTCTCCAGACCTCCCAGAATCACAAGTCTGGTCCATATGGACCCCACTCCTTGCAGCCTGGATATTAAACATATTCCCTCCCTCTCCTTAAGTGAGAAGCCCGCCCTCCTTGAGCTTCCCCAAAGGATGCGGGATTCAGGGATTCGGTGAGGAGGTAGGCCCCTCCCTTAGCAGAAAAAAAGACCCTTCTTGGTCCCACCAGGGAACCCCCAGTCCTAACTGGTCCAGAGAGGTGACAGCTAGATCCTGCAGACCTTCAAACTTTCCACCTAGTCAGAGGCTCAAAGAGACACGAACCTCGTGAACCCCACTCCCGGACCCCGGATGAGGGCAGGAAGAGTTTGAAGAAATCGAATCCCGGGGAGGGGGCAATTAGAAAAGTCTGAGTCGGCAATCTAGGACTCACGTGCGCCCACCCGCAGCCCTGGGGGCGGGGCGGAGCGGGGCGGGGCCGGGAGAACGAGGGAGTGAAACAGGAAGAGAGATGGAGAGACAGAATGAAAGCCGGAGAGAGAAACTGAGACAGTGGACAGTCAGAAAGAGATCGAAGGGCCAAGCTGGGGCGGGGGGCGGGGAACTGGGAGCAGAACTGCGGCGGCGACCGCGGGCGCGCTGGCAGCAGGGGTCAAGGGAAGGATTGCCTTTTCCTTTTTTCACGGGCATCACATATGCACAAGCGGTCAGCGCGGAAAGAATTCAAGTCTTTCATGTCAAGAAGGGGAAATCGAGGCTTAGTGATAGAGTCACTTGAAAGGGAAAACCGAGCTGGGGAGGACCCACCCTCCTGCTTCCCAGATCGAGTTCATTTTTTTTTTTTTCCCAAATGGGTTTCTGGAGGATACTCAGGCTCAGCAGGCACTTCCCACATTCTCTGTGGTAGGCTGGGGGTGGGGGTGGGGCAGGGGAGGGGCGGTGGCAAGGGGGAAGGAGACTGGAGATTAGTCTTGACACAGATTTGCATGGCAAGTGCACTTCTTCCTCTGAGATGTTACAGATCAATAAAAATAGCAAAACTTTCGAAAGGATGCTTTTACGCCACTTTACAAAACACAACATTGAGAGAAGGGAACATAACCTTCTCCCTTGGCGCAGGAAGGAAGAGGTCAGCAAAGGGACCAAGAGTGTCAACATCCAGAAGAAAGACAGCGACTCTCTTACCTACACACCTCCAGCCCACACTCAGGGTGACCTGGATTGTCTCTTCCTGACTCTGAGAAGGATGGAGAGTTAGGCCCTGTCAAATTCCAGACCATCAAACTCTAGGTGGCACTGACCAGGGACTAGGCATTCCCATTTCAGCCCGGCTTCTTCCATTTGCAGCACCCTGCCTGAAAGATCACCAGCAGAACTTGGCCCAGAGAGTGGTTGGGACTATCTCCAGGTCACACAGCCACCTGGGAGGGAGATGGGAGAACGCCAAGTGAGGACTCTGGTCCCAGCCCCAGCACCCAGGCCTTGCCCATGGTGTTGCGGCCAGTCACACCCACAGCAGCGTCTTGGCTCCTGGCTCCCTTGAGAATTGAAACTGGAATCCCAGGCTGATTGAAAGGAGACTTGCTGGGGACCTAGTGTCCTTACCCTCAGCCCCTGTCTTCTCTAAGCTGCTGCGTGAGGCAGCCCAGGGATAACAGCTCCCTCCACCTGGTGATCACCCAAGACCTCGGCCCACAGTCATGCTGGATACAATGACTGCAGCCCCGCCACTGGGAGCTCAGCTTCCAGCGAAAACCTCCAAAAGAAACCACTTTTCCAAGTCTGCCTCTGAAAATCTGGGGGGCTCATAGGAGGGGCTTACAACCCCCTTAGTCATCCTAGGAAGCCAAGCTGAATAGCAGTGACTGATATTCACCCAACCACAAGCCAATTTTGTGGTTTCAATTGTTTTCAGAAGGAGCAGCAGTGCAGTGGCAGGAGGCCGTGGGTAGAGGAGTGGGCTGCCTGCTGGACCCCAGCCCCTGTCTGGGGCACTGACAGGGCAGAGTAGGGGCACTCTACTCTGTCCTGGCACAACTCAGTCCAACCTCAGGAAGGCACAGAACTGCCCCCACCTCACAGATTCACAGGGCAAGGGTTCATAACAACCAGGAACACCACCCGCCCCCCATCTTCTCCAAGTCCCCCCAGCAACTTGACTGTTCAGGCCGGCTTCTTCCTGGATTCAAGGTGAACCCTTTTCTTTCCTTTTTGTTTCATTTTGTTTTTCTTTCCTTTGCTTTTCCTTTCTTTCTCTCTTCTTTCCTTCCTTCCTTTTTTCCTTCTCTTCCTTCTTTCCCTTCCTCCTTCCCTCCCTCTCTTCTGTCTCTCTCCCCTTTTCCTCTAACATGTGTGTGTGGCAGAAATAATTCAGGAGCCATAGCAAAGTGAACAGAGGCTGCTGTTCACAAAGGAATTCCCACAAAGGAATATGGCCTGCCAGGTTCCAGACCCAAACCTATGGGTGCCCAGACCCAGCCTCCAGCTCTCTGAGCTGTGGCACTCACTGCTTCCCCTCATCCAACCTCAAACCACAACTGATCACTTCCCTCACGAGTTGGGAAAAGATCCGGATTAGCAATAAAGGAGTAGATTTTAGAGGAATCTCAGCAATAAAGAATGCCAAAGTGTCAGAGCCAAGAGAGAAATTAAACCATCCGGTCCAGTCCCTTCCTTTTTTTTTCCTAATTGGGGAGCAAAAGCTCTGAGAAGTGATGCAACATTTCCAGAGCTTGAGTAGAACGAGAGGTCCTCACTGTCAGGACAGGCTCTGGGCACCTCCGGCCACTGTCCCACAGGGTGCAAACTTTCTCCCTTCTCAGCTTTTAATATTGATCAACTCCTGGTCCTGATGACCAGGGAGAAGGCTCAGGAAATGAGGGGCAGTCCAGAAACAAGGGGGCAGATGCAGATCAGAAGCAGCTGGGCACAGAGGTTTCGCACTTCCCTGAGAACATGCAGCATCTCCTTGCCCTCTTCCTCCAGGAAGCCTGCCTGAATTACCTTTGGTGGGTGGGGGGACCATCACCCTCTACACTTGGGACAGGAAGTGGGGTCTGGACAGGAGCAGGGGGGTTGTGTGTGGGGGAAGCTAGGGAAGGGGAGGCCCCCCATGGGGAAAGAAGCTGCCCTAATGAGTCACTGCTGCCCAGGTGCAGCCCTCCTGGGGGCTGCCCATCTGTAGTTAAGATTTATCATGTGATTTCTACAAAGGATTGTGGAGTGGTGGGCTAGATCTCGCTGCATCAGCTTGCAAGAGGTGATTGTGTGGGTCTCTCCCCAATGCTCAGTGCCATCCTAGTGGCAGCTCAGGCTGGAGGGCTGGGTTATGGGGTCAACTGCAAAGCCCAGAGCATACGCATGTGGGACTTCACACATGTGTTAGTGTACACTGTTCCTGGGGTCCACATGGGTTGTGTGTGAATGAATGGCAGTGCATGTCCATGTCCCGTGGCACCTGGGACATACTGTGTGGCACTATGGTCCTGTGAGATTCTGTGTGTGCATGTGCGTTGGGAGAAGTGTGTCTCTGCAAATGGGTGTCACTGGGAGCCTGGTAAGTAAGGAAGGGTGTATGTGTGTGCAGTTGGGTCTTTGGAAGGCTGTATCTGGGGCTATGTGTGACAGGGTGAGTCTGGAGGATCAGCATGGGGAAAAGACCCACATGTACTGACTGTAGGGGACTAAGGGCGTGCCTGAGATCAGAGACACCCAAATCCCTGGGCTCAGAGACCCCCTGTGCCAAGTCCTGTTCAGGCCCCCCTCTGTCCTCAGGCTTAACCACCTCCCATGCCCAGAGGGAGTAGAATGCCAGGGCAGGCAGGGGGCTCTCTGATCCCCCAGGTGAGCTCTCTGTGTGTGCTGGGCACATCATAAAGGCCAGCACCAGAGGGCACTCTCCCCTTCCCTGCCCCTCACTCATGCTTCTGGGTGACCTCTCTCTACACCATCTCCTCCTCCCCCACCTCCCATCCACAGATTGCTTTTGCTGTGGGGGGTGAGGGTGAGAGAGGTCAGCTCTTGCTACACTCACTTCCTGGGGTCATGGAAGGAAGGGGGGAAGGACCTGATGATCATTCAGTTGGTCCCATCCATCTACTCACTGTGGGCTGAAAGCCTGGACTGGGTATCCCTCTGGAGCAGGGGGCCCTGGACAGAATAATAACACAGGCTCCTGCATCCCCATGCCCCGCTGCTGACCAGCCCCAGCTCCTCTGCCCCAGGGAGTTTGGCTCCACGACCCCATCTCCCCGACCCCTGGCCAAGAAGTCCTCTAGGCTCCTACCCCAGGCACAGGGGAAGCAGCCTGTTCACCATGGCTGCTTTCCTCTCCTCTCCTTCCCTCCCTGGTCTGTAAAGGCCAGAAGAAGAAGAACATGATGCTCGGACAGTGGGAGAGGGACCAAGACAAGAGACAGGCTTTCACACCTGTGATCTTCTGATTCCAGTCCCTCACCTTGTCTGCTGTGGGGCCATATGTCTTCTGATGCCTGAACTCATCCTTCCTCCCTGGAGCCTTCAGTCCCCGCCATGGCAGTGGCTCATTCCGCTCTTCTATCTGCCTCTGGCCTGCACTGTCGATGCCGGCCGGCCCAAACTCCCAGCCTCCGAGGGAGCAAGGGATTCACTATGGAAAACACTCAGGGAACTGGATCCTTCGGTTCCTCTAGGAAATGTGCCCCAGTGTCTTCATAGGAAATTCTTCCTAAAGTCTAACTTAACTGTCCTTCTGCTGCGGCCGTGCCCAGCATCTTCCCCTCTTAGCCAATCTTGCTCCTTTAGCTGAAGCTGCGCTCTCAGGCAGTAAAAAAAAAGCCAAGCTCCAAAAACGAAAACAAAAGTCTCCCCTTGTCCCCAGAGCTCTCTCTACACGCCCTGCCCTGCCGCCACAGAAACCCGCAGGGCATTGGAGCCTTCATCCCAAAATGAGTCAGGGCCCCTCAGAGAGGTTGATCTGGGGCACAGGAATTTCCCTTCATGCCAAGCCAGGCTCTAGTTTACACCGACCCCCGTCCAGCCTCCTTGGTCCAAAGGGGCAAGATACGGGCTTCCACCCAAAGGGGCTGGACCTCTTGTGGGTGAATCCAGCTGGCCCTGGAAGGGGCCTCTGCCCTGGTCTTTTTTAACACCAGATTCACTCCCTGTTTGATGCTAGAGGGGGATCCATGCTGAGCTCCTAAGTATGGAGCTGGAGGCAAGAAGTGCGCAGGTTCCCTGAGCAGTCTGCAGTGCCTGCGCCACCCTGTGCTCCACTGTACCCGCCATGTTTTCATTCCAAGGCAGGAATGGAAATAGAAGCATCTCCCTAGGTCTGAGGACCCAGGGGACCCTCAGGCGGGTGCCAAGAAGCCAACTGCAAACCTTCAGGCTCCTTCTTTCTCCTCCTGTGCTCAAAGGAGCAAGATTTCCCAGTGAGGAGGCAAGTGCTGGGTGGGTGTGGGAGCGGGAAAGGGGTTCCAAAGCCAGTGAAGACGGCTGGCCCTGGCCAGGAGACGGGAGAGTGCAGGCAGCGGGTGGTCCCGCTGACCCCTGTGGAAGCTGGCATACTCCCCCTCCTGCCCCCCGCACTGCATACATTCTCTCCCTCTAAAATAGCATCTCTGGAGGGGGAGTGGGGGTAGTTCTCAGCTCATCCTTCACTCCTTCCCGCAGTGTGTTCACAGCTCTTGTGGCTGTCTCTTGCGACCTGGTTTCCCTGCCAGGCCCTTCTGTTCTGCTTCCACCCTCACCGTGGGCTCTTCCAGGTCTCAGGACCCTCTGGCAGAGGGTCCCATCTCCCTCTGCTTGGCCTGTCGCATTCACCATCTCCCGCCTCCAAGCCGTGACTGCCACATCATTCCCTGCCCTCTTCGGGGCAGAAGTAAATTCAATGCATGTAAACTGAGCCACCAATTGTGTTTGTGGGGGTCTGTGTGGTAGTCCCTGGGCCAGTGGAGAAGTAAGTTAAAATGAACAGTCCTGGCCCTTTTCTTCAAGGATCGCAGAGGACAGAGAGCTGACAGTTGGCAATACCTCCAAGTAAAGGTGGACAGAGGCCTCTTCCAATGGAGCTGGGAGTGCCTGCTCCCTCCCACCTCATGACCCTAGGGCCAGGGTCGCACCTCTGGTTCACCTCTCGCCAATTCTAGAATCTACTCACAAGCTCCCCTGCTAGTGTTGGGATTATTTCTCAGGCAGAATGTCCTCTCGAGGTTGGCAGGGGACGTCTGGGCCCTGCCCTGGGAAATGCCTAGTCTGAGGGGGGAGGCAGGACAAACTGAAGAGAACAACGCAGCTGGGCAAAGCTGGGGTCAGCACAGCTGTGTGAGGGGCTCCAGGGAGAGAGTTCCCAGAGGAAGGGAGGGAGGTGGTGTAGGCTCCCAAGAAAGGGGCCAAGCTGGTGCTTGGGGCCAAGGGAGGTGGGGTCTGGGATGGGGTGACTGCCCAACCTGAGGAGGGAGCAGCAAATATGAGTACATTTTCCCACCAGGGGCCAGCGAGTGATGGCAGGGGTAGCGGCCCTCTTGCCCTCAGCACCGGGAGTGTTGGAGCAAGGAGAGAGAACCTCAAAGGCCCCCCCAGGGAATCACCTTCCCCCTTGTTATTTCTGGCTCCATTTTCTTGGTCAAGGGTGTCAGTGGTGATGCAAATGAGGAGGTGTTGGAGGTGCTGGCCGACACCCATCCTGTCCCCCTCCCAGCCCTCCTCTGCCCTCCCTTCCCCTAGGCCTGCTCTCAAAGCAGATTGGAACACAGGCAGGGCGCGCCTGGGGCCTTTGCCCTCGGCTGAGTCGGCATGGAGGGGCAGGGTGACGCTGCGGGTTCTGGGGGCCTCTGCCTCTGCCACAAGGACAGGGAAGCTACCACAGGGCCTTCAGCGGATGCCCACAGGCCTTCCCCTACCCCAGCCCCTCCCACCCTCAGCCTTGCCAGGCCCCCCTGGGTTATTAACATCTGCATAGACTGTCAATGCCTCAAACCAGGCTGCCAATGGGAAGGGCACAGCCCGGAGCCCTGTCTGCAGCACCCCCTTAATCAGGGCCCTCTGCAGAGGTCTATTAGATTTCAAAAGGCACTGAGGCAACCAGGAGGCACAGCTCTGAGTGCCAGAAATTTCTCTGGAGTGAATCAACAGAGAGATTAGAGGATGGGCAGGAACAGGAGCATACTGGTTCTCTCACGGTTCCCCTGAATGCGGTCTCTACTCAGACTCCTGGTTCAACCCCTTCTCAGTGAGGACCGCATCGCCCCAGGTGGTTCATCTCTGTGTCTAACCTCCATTCTTCCTGCAGTAGCCAAAGTGGCTCTGTTCTTTGCCCTGGCTAAGGGAGAAATGGGACTGGGGGAGCAAGCCACCCTGTCAAGATATCACTGACTGAAACCCCCACCCCCTCTGTTCTTCCTCATTAGTCCTAATCAGCGGGGTGTGGTGTTTCTCATTAACACGGCTGACTCACCCACACACCCCTCCCATTTGCTAGCGATCAGCTTCCCACTCCCCCAGCCCCCCTTCCCCCCCGCCTCTCACACACACACACACTACCACCAGCAGCAGCAGCTTCTGAAAGAAGCTCTTAATTCCTCAGCTGATCGCCTGGCACAGCTTCTACAGGGACCCAGGAGAGGGGCGGGGTGGCTGTAGGCTGGTAGCTCTGGCTGAGGAAATCCAAGATGAGGCTGGGAGGCCCACAGGGCAGCTGGTGGATGAAGGAAAGACAGAGGGCAGTGGGGCTGGAGCTGGGATGTTGGGCGTCAGCCTTTCCTCACCTTGGAGGTGAGGCCATGGATGGCTTGGAGTCTGTGACTCCTCCCTGCCACTGACCCCCTCCTCCCCAAGTCCAGCTCTGCATCTGTGCTGGTGAAAGTGAGTGGGTTCCCAGGTATCGTCTCCAGCCTCGATAGGGTCTTCCCCTGCTTTGCTCTTTTGCAAGCCGTCCCACACCTCTCCAGGAGCCCAGAGATCGAGACCCCTCTGCCTCCCACTCTCTCAGGCCCTGGAGTCCCTGAATTACTCCCATAGAGTAACGAGCCTCCTCACATCTGATCGCAGCCCAGATTCCATTGGGAAGAGAAGGATGAGAGCAGGGCTCCCCACCCCCTCGTCCTCTCCTTTGGGCAGGCATGAAGTTAAAGGTTGCAGGGCTAGGGGAACTGGGCTGGGGAAACACTAGGTTTTTTCTTCCTTCCTCCCCTTACCTTCCAGCCCCAAGCACCTTCCCGTCTTGCAGTCTTGCATCTGAGCCCTTTCCTACGTCCCCAGAGATGGAGGAGACATGTTGGAATCTGTACCTGACGTTGCCATACTCCTCTCCCCCCATGACAGGAGTGTCCAGGTTGCAGATAGCTGGGTTTCCTCACCCCTTCAGACATATGCCCAAGGACCAGGTGAAGTTACACAAGCCATGTCCCCACACAGCTCATTTCCAGGTCATCCTTTGCCCTTCTTTTCAATGGCTGGGATTTCTCTTTGCTTTGTGTCTTTTTACCACCCCTAATTTTCTTGTGTCCTTCTAGCAGATGCTTCCAGGGATCCAAACAAAAGCCAGACACCTGGGTGCTGCCTTCATCCCTGGCAGAAAGGAAACCTCTTCCATGAAGTGGGAGAAAACCAGGGAAACTCATGTGCCAGAGATTTCAGAACCCTCTCTCCCAGGGCTTGTAAGAAGCCACGTCCCATGGGGATGTCTGTTCTTGCCTTCCCTGGCACTCAGGACTTGGCTGCAGATGAAATCAAGGTTGGATAAACTTTTAGCAGCTATAGTTGTCAACTGCAACAGAGGAGCAGGGAAGTCTCCCTGTGGGGGCTGCACCTTGGCACCCAACGGGGAGGGATGTAAACCCCAGGTCTAGAGCTGGACCTTGGGTCTTCAGTGAACAATGGCTCTTACTTTTTGCTTTCAAGTGAATCCTTGGCCAAAAAGTGTCACATGGAAATGAAAGGCACTGAGATTTGATGAGTAAGTAGGTCAGGCCCTTTCTGCAGACAAGAGGGCACAGCCCAAGCTGGGGCTGAAGTCATGGGTTCACAACCTGGCTCTGACCTCCCAGGCTATGGCACTTTTCAAGGAAGCCACTGAGCTGCTCCCCGCTCTCTGACCCACAAGGACATGGAACCCAAATAAATGTTCCTTCCTTTTTGAGGCTCCAGTCTGGTTCCTGGCATGAGAAATCATTTGATGAAAAAAAAAATAGTGCTACGGGTAAACGAATCTTCAGGCTACAGAACCTCTACCTGCCAGACCTGCTGGGAGGGAAAGTTCATGAGTCCCTGACACCTGCTCAGGGCTGATCACGAAGACACCCTCTGCTGCTCCCCATCTGTTCCAAATAAAGTCCACAAGTCACCTCTAGCCACTCGCATGCCTGCACCTCCAGAACCACCTGGGAACACAGGGGCCCTAAGCATCCTCTACTTGCCCTCCCATAGTTGTAGTTACTTGAGACAGTTTCCAAGACTTTCCGCCTGGAAGGGTTCCCTCCCTCCCCCAGCCACAGAGAGCACAGACTGAGTGCAGATGGAACAGGTAAGTTTTATTTGGACTTTCAACTTGTTCAGAGAGCTCAGGGGCCCCACCTCCCCTTTCCAGTCCCCCTTCCCTGTTTCCCCTCCCTAGGGGGACACTCAAGGTACAATGCCATGTGTCCCTGGAGTCCTCGGCCCCTTGCCCCCCCACCCCGACACACCGCCTCCCTCCCCTGCACTGAGGAGGAGGAGAGGGGTGTGAGGAGGTGGGGGGCCCGGAAGAGTTGGGTCAGAATGGTACATGCACTGACAGCAGCACCCACTGCCCCCGCCCGGGCTGAGACCTGGGGGAGGCTCGCAGTAGAGGAGAGTGGGTTCATCGTGGGCAGCAGGCTCTTGTCTGGGAAGCTCCCCACCTCAGCCCTAGGGACCCCCGGCCTCCTGCTTACCCGTCCTTCTGAGGGTACGACTCTGAGGTAGATTTCACAGAGGGAATGTGGGTCGCTGGGGTGTGGGAAGGGGGTTAGCTCTTTTGAAGTTGATCTCCACAGCACCCTGGGCCCATCCTCAGGTTCTGGCCTGGGAGGCCAGGCTGATGACATCCACCCAGCCAACGGAGGCTGAGTCACACCTGGGCTCCAGGGCACCTGTGGGGCTCGAATGGGGCCAGGTGGGGGAGATGCATCTGCCTTAACAAACTGCGGCATGACACTGGGGGCTCCAGGAGAAGGGAATAGGCCTGGGAGGAAGACACAGATGGTTCCCCGGCCTGAGGGTCATGGTGCCTCAGGGCAGCCTCTTGGGGCCAGATGCTCCCAGTCCTTCAGGGTCCTCCCTTTCCTCTCCCACCCTCCCTATTCCCCAGAGTGGGCTGAGGGGGAAAACAGGGCTGGCCTGCAGGGAGTGGCAAGAAACAAGATGCCTCCTTGCCTCAGTGGGAGGGCCCATGCCACGAGCTCCAGCCTGGCCAAGGGACGGAGGAACCAGCATCAATGTGCAGCGCAGGCTCTGGGACCCCCCCAGGGAGGCGCTCCCTGGACAGTGCACAGCCTGAGAAAGGTGGCTATCTGGGTAGGGGCTGGGAGAGCTTCTGGAGTCTTCTGATACCCTCCCCTTCCCCCAAGCACTAGACACCTTCTTGGATCCAACTGTTTGAGAACAGAAAGGCAGAAGGAGAGGCTGGGTAGGATACGCCCCTCCCCATCCCATCCCATCCCACCTCCCCAGCAGAAGCCAGGGAGCTGGAAAGAGCCTCGGCTGACCTCCCGGAAAGAGCCAGGGCTGAGTGGTGCCTGGACCAGGGAAGACGGCACACACGTTGACTCAGTAGCTAGTGGAGGTATCTGGGGGTCGCAAGGGGCAGGGGCCCCCCACGAGATTCATGCAGCATTCAAAGTGAGTGTTTGGGGGTCATGGGAGAAGGCGGAGAAACTGCCAGTGGGTGGGGGGAGGCACCCTAGATCTTGCTGTTCTCCAGGTGGGAGTCAATGTGTTTGATGAGGGCATCATCTGGGTACCCGACTGGGAAACCCAGCTGGCAGAGGGGGCAGCTGCGGATATCAGAGCCCACTGTCTCCATCAGCAGCTGTGGGGAGAGAAAGTTGTTTACGGTCCACATCTGTCCTTCACAGTCCCCACATTCCAGCTTGCCCTTTCCTAGGACTCAAAGCAGGAGCACTGCAGCATGCAGAAGGCGTCTGAGTACTTCTCCTACATCATCCCCTTCCTCCCCCTCCCTAACCACTTTCCACCAGTTCAGCACCGGCTCTCCCAATCCTGGGCATGGTGTCCCCAGGTGGTGCTGAACAGGGAGGTAGGTATGCTCAGCCAGCCAGGGTATCTGCAGTAATGAGGGGAGCCAAGACCCGGACATGCCCTCAGAGTGACTCAGACACAGCTCCCCGATAACTTAGAGCAACGGATAACCCTAAACAATGTACAGCCCCGAAATAATTTTCTGCCTGACTTTGGAATGCATTTTGGTCCCTCCAGGTGGCAAGGGTTGGCTCTGTCATCCAGGAAACTCACTATTTCTGTGAAACAATACAGCCCTGAGAAACGTTTGTCTTCTAGGACAGACAGAAAAGGGCAGGGGCTCTGAGGCCTGATGAACAGAACTGAATGAGCAGGGCTGTCCCTGTCGGGACCCAAGACGGGTGTCAGCATGTCCTCCAGCACTAATAGCAGATGTATATACTACTGAGCCAAGCACTGTGCGAGTGCTTTGGGTTCACCGCCTCCCTCTTTAGAATTCTCTAATGGAACCAGACAATAAATTACTGTCCTCATTTTCCAGATGAGAAAACTGAGGGCCGAAGAAGACAAGTTGCCCGAGGCCCCAAAGCTATTAAGTGTTGAAGTCCAGAATCAAAGCAAGGACTGTGCCTCTGAAGGCTGGGTCTTTAACCATGAAACTGAACAAGTTTCAAACAGTGCGGCCCCAATTCGAGCCAACAAAAGGCCACTGGAGAGAGAGGGGACGCGCAGTCAGGGGGAGGAGCGTGGGGTCAAAGCCGGGGGCACAGCGCACTCACGTTAATGGACGGCCAGGACTGCGCGTGCTCGGCGTGCGCGTAGGCGGTGGCGGCGGGCGACTCGGGCACCGGGAAGCCCGCGCAGAACGAGGCGCAGCGGATGGCGCCGGCCTCCGGGCTGGGCGGGCTGGCGGGCACGGCCCACTCCTCCTCTTCCGACGGCTGCTTCTCGAAGCGCAGGCGGATGCCCTCGAAGGCGCGCCGCGGACTGAGGGGCCGGCCGGGGCCGTAGAGCTCGCCGCCGTAGGGCCGCGGCTTGGGCAGCGTGGCCGCCTCGGCCTGCAGCCAGGGCGGGGAGGCGCCCGCGTAGCCCGCGCCCTCGGCCATCTCTGAGTAGCTGCGCCGGCCCTGGAAGCCGGCCTTTACATGGTGGCTGGGCGGCTTGGCGTAGCCTCGCTCGGCCAGCGTCCTCTCCCCGGGCGGCGGGGGCGGCGGAGGCCGGGGCTGCGGGGCCGGGCAGGTGGGGGGCCCTGGGGAGCGGTGCTGCGGGCTGGGGGACTGACACGGCGGCGGCACCGGCGAGCGGCGCTGCGGGACGGGCGACGGACAGGAGGGCGAGGCCGGAGAGCGGCGCTGCTGGGGCGAGGGGCAGGGGGGCCCAGGAGAGCGGCGCTGGGGGACAGGGGACTGGCATGGGGGACATGGGGGCGCCGCGCGGGCCGGCGGGGAGTGCGAGGGACACTGGGGGGCCGGGGAGTGGCGCTGCGACAGCGGCGAGTGCCTCTGGCCTAGAAGAGAAGCAGAACAGGTCAGGACTGGGGAGCCCGGGCCTTGCCAGCGGCTAGCGCCCACCCACTCTGCTCCCGAGTGGAACGGGCCGGGGCACCGGGGAAGGAAGTGGAGGGTGGCCACTGCTGCCCTCCGCCCTCACCGCCACTCCGGGCCTGCTCCTGCAGCAGCGTCCTCAGGATCCTCCCCTGCAGGGAACTCAGCTCCCGAAGCCGGCCCAGCTCCTCTGTCAGCTCCGTGTAAGCCAGCGCCAAGTTCACCCTGAAGGACACCCCGTCACCCGGGTCAGGGCTTGACCGCAGCCTGCCCCGACCCTCAGGTCAGAGGGCAGAGAGTGGGTAAGAGGAGAAGGGAAGTGGGTTTACTGTCACAGCTGTGGAGGAAGAACGGCCTCTGCCCTGGCATCTGGCCCTCCCCTCCCAAACCCTCCTACCCCAGCTGCAGAAATTCTCTTGGGCATTAAGGGCCACCTCAAAGGGGAACCTCTTCCAGGGGTTCCCTACACCTTACCTGGGGCTAGGGCAGTGGTTCCCAGACTATGGGCAGGGGCTGGAGAGCTCAGTGATTTCAAGGGCTCCCTGAATCTGTGTATTCACTGAGCATTGTCTGTGGCCTGAACACATCTCAAACAGGTATGTGTGAATGTGTTTCTAATCTGTGCAGAAACTGTGGTGACAAATAAAACACAGATTCATCAAAAGGCTGCACTGAATTTATAGTAGCTTTTGTTGCTGTGAGTTTTCTCAAAGTACTCATACTCAAAGTGAAGTACAATCTGCATATGGGGGCGGGGGGCCAGAGTTCTCACCTTTGGAAGATTTAGAGACCACTGTTGCACAGCCTATGAAGAGCCCCATTCGGCAAGTGAAGACATGGCCTCCTGGCTTGGCAGAGGTGCCGACTGATACACTTGAACCCAAGTATGCCTACTTCCACTGCTTTGCTCCTTTCAGCCTTGCAACTCCCAGGACCACCAGGGAGCCCTTTACCTGGAGATCTCTGTGAACAGCTATTGTGCCCAGCACACCTCTAGAGGGCACCACTCACATTAAGCACCTAACAAAAGTTGCCTTATTCTGGAACTTCACTGGGAGTTCTCAAACGTAGAGATTATCATCATTGTGTTCGTATTCCCAGCATCTTGTCCAGGATCTGGTACCCGGTAGCTGTTCAGTAAGTCAATATTGAATTGAGCCTCTCTTACCATTTTTCTTTCTTGTTCCCTTTGTTTTTTTCTTTTTTGCCAGGCCATGCAGCATGCAAGATCTTAGTTCCCCAGCCAAGAATTGAACCTGTGCCTCTTACTGTGGAAGTGTGGAATCTTAACCATTATACCACCAGAGAACTTCCCTTTCTTCCCTTTTTTTCCTCCCACTTCCTGCTCAGGCCTCCAGGGCACCCACCCTCATGGAGCTGGAACAGACTCAGCAAAGACTTCAACCACTTCCTTTTCTCTCCCTTTCTCTTTGGGTCCCTTTGACCCAGAATCGCTGAATGAAAGTTACCATTCTCAGCATTGCCCCTCCTCTCTCTCCCACCCCAGCCTGCACACCTCCAGGGAGCCGATCCTGACATCTCAGGAGACTCTGCCATGGCCTTGTGTCACAGCTTTCATTTCTGTTCTGGGCCTGGACAGAGTCTGGGAGGCAGGGGATTTTTTTTCCCCCGATCTTGTCCCCTCATCCAATCCAGAAGGGACTCTGGAACTTTGTGGAAGGTTGGAGCTGGAGGGGACATGGCAGGCAGAGGCCTGGCCACTCCAGAGGGATTTGTCTTGGGGAGGCGGTGGGGGGGGGGGGGTTGCCCCAGCAGCTGGGAAGCAAAGAGAGGGCCCTGCTCTCATCTTGTGGTAATGGGACATGCAAGAGAGGATACCTGTGAATGGGAGAGAGCAAAGGGAGGTGTGAGACCAGAGTGATGAGTGAGGAACAGGGTGAGTGAGTGAGTGAGTGAGTGTGTGTGTGTATGTGTGTGTGTGTGTGTGTGTGACCAACCCCAGAGAAGAGGACGGGAAGTTGTGAGGTTAGGGCTTCAGAGGGCAGCAAAAGCCAAGGTGCAGCGGGTAGATGCGACTGAACTCCCCCGCTCTCGCCGCATTCTCTCACTAATCCTGGGGCAGAGCTGGGTGGAGTGGAGCCCCTCCCACAACAAAACTATTTTTAACCCATCTGGGCCAAAGCCAAATTATTGCAAACAGGCTGGGATTCTAGGGAACAAGCCCACTTCTTAGGGAGGGAGAGTGCCCTCTACCAGTCTGATGGAACAGAGGGAAGGCGTCCTTTGGGGAGCCTTTGCCAAGGTGCTGCAGCCTCCATCCCATCATATCTCAGCCCTCGGGTGTCCTATGTCCCCCACCCTCCTCCTTTAGCATGGGTCTATGGGAAGGAACAGCATCACCCTCTGGCATCACCCTCATCAGACTGAGAGGTCCAGTCTATGGCCCATAGTAAATTGGGGACTTCCCAATGGAACGCTCCCCGCTTCAAACCAAGGGGATCTGAGGGTAAGAGCTGCATCTCCTCCCTCAGACTGGGGGCTTTCCAGACAATCATGCTAACCCCTCAGTGGTGAGGGCAGGAGGGGGCTCTGGGCAGAGACAGACCATCCCCTCAGCGAGCAGCCAGTTTCTCTGCCCATCTGCCTTCACTGCGTATCTCAGGTGACAGATGCAGGTCGTCGCCTTCACACCCTGCCTCAGAGATCTCACCTGCCACACTCAGTTGCCAGGCCCCATCTCTCCTCTGCCTGCCTTCCTCCCCTTGTCAGGAGCTACCCCAGTTTCCAGCACCGAGTTCCTGGCACCCTCCTCGCAGCAAAATAGACAAAGCAGCAGGAAATGGAAGGGAGAAGGCCCTAGCCCAGGACGCCCAGCCCCTCTTCCAGCTCTGCCGGCCCTGTGTCCTCCTGGAGCTCCAGGAGGCCCTGAAAACTGCCTCTGAGACCCTGGGCAGGGTTAGAGGGACCAGACCTCCTGGTGCTCCAAGGCACTATGGGACCTCCCTGCTGCCTTGGGCGACTCCTCACCTCAAGATTCGCAGGCCCAGGCTGTTAAATATGCTAACGACCCGAATGACTCACGTTAGAAAACGCTGCCAATTCAGTGGAAAAAAATCTCAACTTCACAACACAACCAAGAGTCGCATGCGTGCACCTGAATACACATTTCGCTTCCTGGCCCACACCTGAGTGCTATTTCCCACCATCATGGCTGTTTGGGAAGGCTGGGTCAGGTGAACCGCAGCAGATGCCTGCATCTGGATGCTTCCTCATTGCTTAAATTATGGGAGACAAGTTCATCTGAGTCTCTCAGAACTTGGGAAGCACCCAGAAAAGAATCATAATCTGTATGAGCCCTTATCAGAGACCAGGCATTGTGCTAAGAACTTAATCTTCACAACAACCCTGCAGCGTTGGCCGGCTTATTACCTCCATGTCACAGATGAGAAAACTGAAGCCTACAGAGGTTAAGTCAGTTGACCAAAGTCATAAAGCCTACTAATAGCGGAGTCGCTGGAATGGGAGCTCTGGTCTCCTGGAGTCGAGGCTACTCACTACTCAGCTATCAACTGCCTTCCAAGAGGGAAAGGATAGGTGGGAAGGCAGCAGAAGGCTAAGAGGAGAAGAAAGAGGCTGGGGACATCCAAAGTTGCCTGGCATCCCTGAGCATCACCAGCCCTGCTCAGGGAGGGGAGAGGAAGGTGCTTGACACGTGTGGGAAGTGGAAGGACAGTTTATATTAAGAGGCCAGCTCAAGGTCACAGAGCAGTCAGTGGTGGCACGAAGCAGGGACTCAGACGGGCTCTTGGCATCTTAGCTTGCTGAGCTGGAACCTTTGGAGAAGCCAGAGTGCAAATGGCAGGGCTGGCAGGAAAGAGGGCTCCCAGCCGCTGTACACCATTCCACCCTCTGTTGACTTATCCTTTTATTCTTTCTTTCCATGAATAATTCAGGGAGTTCAAAAACTCACGTGGAAACAATCAACTTCACTGTTACTGATAAAGCAACAGAGATGAGAAAGGTTAGAGACCTAAGCAGCTGCCTCTGTAGAAGGTCTCTTTCTGCCCCAAACCAGCTGGGAGACACATGGCCTTCTGAGTGCAGTGTCTTCTGGTTCACTGGGTGCCCTGTGATGCACTGGAGCCTCCATGAGATGCGGATGTGGCAGGGTCAAGATTCAGGCTAGCACTGGGTCATGGGATTAGAACTTGGGATGGCTCGAGGTCAGGATTAAGGCTGGAGTCAGGGTCTGATGAGATCATTCTCAGTCAGGACTGGAGACCAAGTTGGGGTCAGGATGAGGGAGAGGGTTACAGGCAGGGATGGGATCAAGATCAGAGCTGGTCATGTGGTCAGAATCCCTGGCTGACAATCAGGAGGAAAACAGAAATCCAGCATTTCCAGCTCCTCCATCCTTGCCCACAGCTGCCTGCTGCCCCCCATCCACCTCTCCCTCGCAGGGGCATTTAAGGACCAAACTTTCCACTACCCACAGGCACACCCAGCACTAGTCTTCCCGCCCGGCCTGACCCTCAGGGAGGGGACCACAGGCACCGGGCCGTGGAGCGGACTTGAGGTTGCGGGCTGGGGCGAGGAGGAAGTCGCTTGCAACAACCCAGCTATCTACCACTTCCTTTCAGGCGCCTTGAGCCCCTTCACTCTCCTCGACCAGCTATGACTTGCGGTCCACAGAGCCCGGCTCTTCATGGCAGCCCCTGCCACGCTTCCAGCTCAGCCAGATGTTCTTTGTGTCTAGAAGGCCTCCCCAGATGCAGCTAAATGGAGAAGTTCCACAGCAGGGTTGGAATCAGAGTCCTCCTCCAGGCTGGGGGCCCACAGATCCCAGTTTGCCCAGGGCTGTCCTGGTTGACAGGAGTCACCTGGCAGAATTATTAATAGGGCCTCCTTTCACTTTCAGAAGAAATCAGTCAACAAATCATCGGGCTGCTCCTCGTATAAGGACCTCCTACCTGGACAAGAATCTGAACCATAAAAACACCCCAGAAGTGCTGTTACCCCGTCTTTCAGGACCTGCTTGATATTTGCACTTAATTTCTCTAATTACTTCTTTGTATCCTGATTTGCTCAGGGGACAACATTGTCACATGATTTTTGGTGAGACTCAAATGAGATTTGATAGGTAAACTGCCTCGTACGGTGTCTGCTGGAATGAGGACTTGGGGAAACGCCTAGGAGACAGGAGGTGAAAGGGGGAAACCAGTTTTGATCCATTTAAGGAGATACCAGCTCAATGAGTTTGGTTTGAATGAGGGGAGGATGTGGTGTTCCTCATCGAGGGAGAGAGCGTGGGTAAGAGCTGCTCTCTGCCTCCCTGGCAGGGAGAGGGTCAGAAGTGGTTCAAAGCCCACCATCCCCTCAGACCACAGTTAGGTGGGCATGGTGTGCCCCCGACTTCAGAACCCCTCCCCACCCTTGGGGAGCCCCAAGGCTGCAAGTGCTCAGGGCTTCAGTCCTGTGGGCCGGGCGTCCGGGTTGAAGGAAATTTGAAAGAAAGGAAGTAGGGAGGGTGAGAAGAGTGAAGGGGGAGGCCCTGGGCCCGCTGGCTCTGGGGCATGAGACTGAGCTCAGGGTACATGGGGGTCTCCGACTTCCGTCCTGACCCCCCTACACTGCCCTTGACCTCTGTGCAGAGTTTCCATCCTCTCTCTCTCAGAGTTCACACTTCTCCCCCACCACTAACCGCAGCCCACGCAGAGGCTTGTGGGCGGAGAGAGGGGTGGTGGGGTGGTGGGCGGAAAAGCACCCAGGCTGCAACACTGAGCCCCCCATGTTGGGGAAAAAGGCCTATAGTTTTCCCCCTCATCACTCATACTGAACCCCCATCTTCTCACAGGTGCTCCCCTTGTGGATGAGCCCTCTCCTTCACTGGCCCTGCGTCCCCTCACAGAGCCCCTTCTAGAAGTCCCCTCTCCACAATAGCCCTTCCACCCTCAGTACTAGCCACACCCTCAGGAAGGCCACACTCAGGACCTGAGACCCTGAGTAGGCCAGAGGAGGGGGGCCATGGGTCTGCAGCTGTCGCTTCGCTGGGACCCTTCTGGTCTCCACTCCCATCTCCTCCTTCATTATTGCCTTTAGCCCCTGGTCACTGAGGGTGAGTCACCTTCAGTGGCTCTTCCCCTGGGCACTGACCACCAGATGCTGGGCTGATCAAACGGCAGGGAAATCTTGCCCTGAGGTCAGATTTGGAGGGTGGCGGTCTGCTCTGGGTGCCCATTTTCAGAGGAACACTGATGATGGTCTTGTGAACCAGGGGCTGGGATGGGGGAGACTGGAAACCTTGGGGCTGGGACTGCCCCCAGGCCTGGCCCCTCAGCACCGGGAGGCCTCACAGAGGGGAATTAACAGAGGTAGCGGCAGTACAGGGAACGCTTTGGGAACAGCCAGGACTCCCACGGTAAAAGTGACGACCACCCTGGAGGCATCCACGCCAAGGAGGGGGAGCACCTCTTGGAATACACTGAGTTCCCACCGAGGCGTGGGCTGGACTCAGGAACCTCTGTGGCCCCCTCTTCCGCCTTCACACCTCCATCCAGATAACCCACCTCAGCTACCCTCTCCTGGAAGGTCCACATGTAAAATTCCCATGTGCCTGAAGGGTCAGGCAGAAGTAGAAGGAAAGGGAGGGGCTAGTTCGGGGAAAGGAGCAGAGAGCAGGAGACTGAGGCCTCCTCAGGTGGGAGGGCAGGGGAGGGAGCACTCGGGAAGCAGCTTATTACCAAAAGGAGCTGAGCTTATAAGAAAATAAAACTACCGGGGGAGTGAGGACTTCCTCTGAGAATTAACTCTTGCCAAGCTGGGGCTGTCCAGAGATGCTTGGCCTGAAAGGAAGAGTGAAGCTGGGCAGGCAGGGCCCGGCTGGCTCCAGGCGCGGACATCCTGGAGGCAGAGTCCAAACCATGGAGACCCGGGGGAGGAGCTGGAGGTCACCTCTGGTAGGACCAGCCAGGAGCAGAGCCCAGCTCCCTCTGGCTAAGAGACAAGGTAGGCATAGATACCTTGTAGCGGGGAGGAAAAGGGGCTGTTCTGGCCAGGATGAGTGGCATGGATGGCGCGACCTCCAGAGGCATCCGTGGGAGGGGTTCTCTTTTACCCACTCACTCACTTGGGCCCTGGGAATGTGCCACCTCTTCTTAGCCTCCCCCGCATCACCTTCCACTCACATCTCTCAGCAGTAATGGACCGCTGAGCCTGTGAGAGAAACCTGGGGCCAGAGAGGTGAAATCAGCAAAGCTGAGCCACTCAGCATCCCAGGAGGGGTCCCCGAGATTTGAAGCCTGGCTGTTCAGACTCCAGGCAAAAAAAAAATCCTCTCTCTGGGTTCAACCTATTGAGGGAGGCTTCTCTACTGGTCTTCTGGGAGGGAGGTGGATTCAGTGAGCCATAAGGGACCTACGGTGTGACTTTAGGGGCAAGCTAGGATTCTAGAACACGTATGTGTATGTGTGTTATCCGGGTCTGGGCATACAGGCTAGGTCAGGCTCTGAGCCCCAGCCACAAGCTAGGGTGGACCCTCTCTGCAGAGGCCCCTAACAGTGAGGAGTCCCACCCATTAGTCCCACAAACTAGGTTCTCACTCCCCAGCTATCACAGCTCCACCCAGGTCCTCACCCTAGGGTGCAGGGGGAGGTGAGGGTACCCCTGACTGACCAGAAGCAGGGAGGAAGGTGAGGAGACCCAAGGGGTCCCTGTGCCGGGTGTGCGTGTGCTGGAGGGTTGGCTCCTGCCCTCTCCAGGCCTCAGTCTTCCCCACCAATGAAAGGAGGGAGTCTGTGTCACACTCCTCATCTTGTCGGGGGAAGGCTTAGGCGGAAGGAGGTTGGTGCTCTATTTCTCAGAAAGTGGGAGAGGATGAGTTCGGGTGCGGATGTGAGAGGCGCCAGGCTCACTGCTGCCAGACTGCATGCACCCTTCTCCCTGGCTTCCCAGTGCTGCCCCAGAGGCCCGGCTACCTGGCGCCCCACTGACACAGCGCCCTTCCCACCTACTGCTGCCTCTCTTTCATGTCAGGATCCCTAAGGGACACCCCAGCCTAACAGGTTCTAATTCCCAGCTTGCTGCTGCATGAGCTCAAGGAGGTCTGTCCTCTCCTAAGTCTCAGCTTTCTCTCTCCTGCGGCAGGAGACGAGGTGCTACGATCCTGAAAGAGACCATCTCCTTCCTCCTCGTCAGAGAGGAGCTGGTTAACCCAACTGGCTGGGCCTTGTTACTGGGATAGAAAATGAATCCCAGAGAGACCCAAAGCTCACCAGAGGACACAGCACGGCAGCAAAGCTGCCAAGGAAGTCTCTCTCGACCTGACACCTAGACAAGACACAGGTCTGGGTGCCAGAGAAAGCAAAAGGAACCTCCCAGAACCTGAGCCTGCCAGAGCCTTGCCTCCTTCCCTGTGAAGGACGCAGAGCCACACAAGCAACCCAAGACACAGCCCTGACTGCGTGGAAGAGAGGTCCCCCAAACAATGTGGAGGGGGAGGAATGAACCAAAGAGGGAACCTGGAAAATGCCACCCCCTGGGCTGCAGAGGATAAGAGGAAGAGGATTACAAAGTGACTTACTGATCATCCCCAACTCTTTTCACCCACGCCATGTCCCGCTCCGACTGGTTGGAGGCTAGATCCTAAAGGAAAGATGGAGCAGTCAGACCCCAACCTCACTGGCCTGGACCTCCCTTCTTTACCATTCCCAGGGCTGGTCTATACTCAGTGAGAAAACCCCAGATCTCTGTAAGAGTTCTTTCCAGCAGCTCCCAGCACTCCACAGAGCTCCACAGGTGCCAGAGCAGGGGCCTGGGGTTGGGGCCCCCGCTTTTACCTGGGCCCGGGTCTCCTGCAGCTGCTTCAGCTCCCCCTGCAGCCGCTCACACTCGGCCTGGAGCTGCTCCTCCCGAAGCTGAGCCCCCCGGGCCTCTCCCTGGGCAGCCTCCAGAGCCTCTTCCAGCCGCCGCCGCTCCAGCTCACTCATACTCGGCGTGGCGCCTGGCCAGCCTGCTGCAGAGGAAAGGACAATGTCACGCTGGAACCAGCTGCTGGGCACCCTCCACCCCACTCCCAGATCAACACAAAGTGAAACAGGTGAGAATTGCAGCATGAGGGTTCCAAGAGAAACAGCCAGAGGGCAGCCACCCCAGGATGACAGATAAACCTCTACTGAGAGCAGAGGGCAATGATGGGCTGAGTTGCTTTTTCTAACCTTCCTGGAGGTGAGGGGAGAGATAAGATGGGCTTTGGAAGAGTTTCCCTGGTCAGACTCTCCTCTGCAAGCATCCTTAGGAGCCTCACCTAATCACAACCAAAGACAAGCAGGGGGACTCTGGGTGGGGCTGCCCTCTGCTGGCATGTATACGAATTGCAGGGGGAGCCTGTGAATGAAGGATTCAAGGGTGGGATGTCAGTTGGGAGAACCTGGGGTAATAGTGGTGAGGTGAGGGGACAGTTGGTAAGGAGGGAATGAGGTGATTATGGGAGAAATTTAAGACACTATAAGCTGAGTGTCTAAGAACTGATGCTTTTGAACTGTGGTGTTGGAGAAGATTCTTGAGAGTCCCTTGGACTGCAAGGAGATCCAACCAGTCAATCTTAAAGGAAAATCAGTCCTGAATATTCATTGGAAGAACTGATGCTGAAGCTGAAGCTCCAATACTTTGGCCACCTGGTGTAAAGAACTGACTCATTGGAAAAGACCCTGATGCTGGGAAAGACTGAAGGCAGGAGGAGAAGGGGACAACAGGATGATGGTTGGACGGCATCACCAACTCGATAGACATGAGTCTGAGCAAGCTCTGGGAGATAGTGAAGGACCAGGGAAGACTGGCGTGCTGCAGTCCATGGAGTCGCAAAGAATCGGACACAACTGAGTAACTGAACTGAACTGAATGGGGTGTTGACTAACAATCTGAAACCCTGGAGGGGTCCAATGGGTTGAAATGAGGGGGCTGGGGGGACTTTGGAGTATGGAAATCAGGGGTCACTGAGATCTCACCGTGACTCAAGCTGGATCCCCCTCTCAGTGCCAAATAGTGCAGGTCCAGATCAGCACAGGGTGGGGCAGGGGCAGGGGCGGGCGGGGGGCTCAGGCTGGGGAAGTCTACATCCCGGAGGCCTTGCTGCTGCCGCAGCTGCTGCTCCAAACCACAGATCTGTCGCAGGTGGGTCTCCACCAGGGCCCGCTATAGAGGGAAAAAAGAGGGTGAGGGTCTGCACCAAGCCAGGGCACCCCAATGGGCTCCCTAAACCCAGGACTTCCCCATGTCTGGGTATCATCACCCCTCTAAACTGAGCAGAGGCCCCAGGTCACACATCCCAACTCCACTCTCCAAGTGGCCATGAGTACAAGGTCCCTCCCATCAACTGCAATGCAGATGTTTCTGGCTACTGCCCCTTGCAAGGTCACAGTTAATGCCTCTTCTCTGTCACTAACATGCAGAAACACTTCTAAAAACACTCAGCCCCCTATCCAAACACTGCCACCCCCTCAAGAGCATAAAAGCTTCCATTATTGTATATGTGACATAACTACTCTGGGCTTTGTGTACCTCATCTGTAATATGGGGCTAGCCACATCTACCTCTGAGTAGGGCTAACCACACCTACAAGGACTGAAATCAGTAAATATACCTGAAGAGGTAAGAATTATGCCTGGCACACAGGTAAGTGCCATGTAAGTGTCTGCGATTAAGTCAAAGCATTCTTACATGAATGTCTCATTACAGCTCAGCAAGGTTATTATTATTTGTCCCACTTCTCAGAGGCAGGACAGAGGCTAAGTGACTTGACCCAGGTCATAGCTAGGAGTCAGTAAGAGACCATGTCTCCTGATTGACACCTGCCCACTTGCTCACCCACATGGCCATACCATGACTTAGAATCCCACACAGGCCAAGGTCCATCCCAGCAGTCACAAACACATCCGATGCCCTCTGCCCTCACCCATACAGCCTTCCAGCACAGTGCTATTGGCAGAGGGTCAACTTAGCCTGAGACCCAAACATACAGCCAGACTCACAGTGTTCCACAGGGCCACTCATACAGTCACCTTCTGTCACTGCAGAGTCAGGATGTACACAGAGTTGCTCACAGCTTGGATGACACACACAACCCCACTCACCAGATGTGGACACTCACAGACAGACACGAACACACGGGGTGCGTACCACAAGCACACGGCCAAGATCACATGCTCAAGCAACCCAGGCTCCCTGGACCTCACCATCTCCCCCAGCTCCGTCTCCAGGTCACTCTTCTCCACGCAGAGCTTCTCGTAAGCCTGGATCATCTCCCCAAGCTGTTCTTCCTGCTCCTTGTTTTTCTGCAACTGGATGAGGCCCAGAGAGGGTAGAGGGCAGCCACAGTCAGGCCTACCTTGACTTGGGGGCAGAGCAGCACCCTGTGCCTCCCACCCTCACTGCCAGCACCCAGTGGAGGGGCAGGCGGAGTTGAAGCTGGTACTAGGGAGGACCACAGCCATCTCTGATCAAAGAGACCGAAGGCCAGAGGCTGGGGTTGTGGATTATCAGAAGTGGATTGGAGCAAAGACTCAGGGAGGGCTCACCTCATGCTGGAACTGGTTGAGCCG
Source organism: Antilocapra americana (assembly GCA_007570785.1). NCBI lineage: Eukaryota > Metazoa > Chordata > Mammalia > Artiodactyla > Antilocapridae > Antilocapra > Antilocapra americana. Next base: position 16,487,292 of record ML664177.1, on the reverse strand, counting down.
TTGCTGCAGGCTGACTTTCTCCACCTCCAGCAGGGAACCATCCTTGATTTCATATAGAGAGAAACCGTGCTCCTCCCCAAAGTCACTGATCAGTGGGTACTGCAGATGAGGTAGGCCCTCAGAAGAGCTTCAGCCTAGCTGTGTCCCCATCCCACAACCTGACTCAGAGTTCTAGCCTCCCCCTCCCAACTCCAGTCAGATCTGTTCATCCTGATTTCCATGGCCCGGAAGGCGTCTCCCACCAACCAGATCTTTTTTAGATCTAAGATCTAGTGCTCCTAAGAGAACCCCTCCGGATCCCTTCCTGACTGGTGCTGGGCTCTCCAGAGTCCCCATCCATCCAGAGCAGCCACAACCTTCATGAGGGATCCTTGAGTGCCCCAGACCCCTCTTTAGGATCCCTGGAGTCTCTGCCCCCTCCCCTGCCACACACAGAGTCAGACCCCCATCACCCCCAGGTTCTGACCTTAATCTCGTAGACTTTGAGGCGGCGGCGAAGGGTGGCATTTTCCCTCTCCAGGCCCCCCAGCCTCTCCTTGATGTCTCCGTAGGCCGTGATCAGGGCAAAGTGGGAGGCAGAGCACATGTCCTCCCCCAGCGAGGGGTCTCCAGGGGCATCCAGCCACACCTCACTGGGCCCCAGGGCCTCCTGGGTCAGGATGCTGATGTCATCCTCAAACATGGACTCCATGGCAAGGGCCTGGGCCACGGCCCACCCTGGGCCTCCTGGGAGAGCAGGAGCAACGGTGGAGAGGGGGGCCCAGAGCTTGTCCCACCTCCCCTTCTCCTGGCCTGAGGAGCCCTGTGGCCAGCTGAGACGCAGCCTGGTCCTGCCCCTGTGTCTCACAGCTCCCTCCCAGACCCATCTTCTCTTCTCTGCTGCCCTGGGGAAGGGGCTGGGACCAGTGGCAAGTAAGACTTGCAGGGGACAGGGGGAGCGGTGACAAACAGGGCCAAGTAAGGGAGGCCAGAAGCAGAGAAGGACTCTTTCCAGAATCCAAGGAGGCCTGTGGACAGGAGAGCGCTGCCTTTCCAGCACAGGGGGCCCAGATGGGGCCTGCCTAGACTTACTCCTCAGCCTCCTCCCCACCCCAGGCCTCACTTTCCCAAATACCTCTCTGACAAGCTCCTCATGCCAGGCCTCTGGCACCCCTGGCTCCTCCCTAAGGAAAGCCCAGTGCTTCTGGGAGGGTCAGCCCCACCACTGTCAGCACATCCTCTGCTGGGCCCCCACCCAACTTCCCAGCTTCCTCCTGTAGGATCCCAGAGCTCAGGAAAAGGAAGCGCCTCCCCCACTCACACTGGGTTTGTGGCAGCCCTCCAGGCCCTCCTCACCCCTGGCCCGGGACCCACAGGAAGTCCTCGGCTGAGTGTCTGAGGGAACACAGAGGGAAAGGGGACTCTAGGAGAGGGCCACCGGGCGCAGGTAAAGAGGACAGACAAAGAATTCCTAAGCATGGCCTGTGTGCCAGCACACAGGGAAGTGGGGAGCCCTGAGAGGGGGCAGGAATGACTCAGGGCTCCCGAAAGAGTAGGCGAGGGGGTGCGTGTGTACTTCTCCTGGCCCTGTTTATGAATGTGTGTCTGTAGCTGGCATGTGTGGGGGGAGTGTGTGTGTCTGTGAATGAGTGTAGGTGTGTCATAGTCAATGAGCGCCTTAAGCGGGGGGTCGGATGGAGGGGGAAGTGACCGGGAGGCCGTGAGTGTTTGTGTGTGCACGCGTGCGTGAGCGTGTGTGAAGGGTGGGCACGTTCGGGGCCGTGTGTCACGTGAGGCACTATGGGAATGTCCGAGGTGTGCGCGCGCCGGAGCATGTGTGCGCGTAAGAGAGGGGGCTCCCGAGGTGTGAGTTGAGGCAGTGGGGTCCGCGACCTCCCAAAGCCGGGCAGCAAAAACCTTGGGTGGAGAGGACTCAGGCCCAGGCCCCAACACTGCCCCGCATTAAGTGCCAGAGAAACGCGTGTGACCGGGTCTGAGTAAGAAGTGTGTGCGCGTGTTTGTAGGGCTGGCCCCACCTTTAACCCTCTCCTCCCCAAGCCTATCCCCTCTCCCCCAGCTCCGCTCACCAGCGCTCACCACACCCCCGACCCCCCGGCCCGCCACCTCGAGCCCAACCCCACGAGCTGGGGCTCTGCCGCCTGGGCGATCGCGACCCGCGTTTGCTTCCTCTGCATTCTCTCCCAGCGGCCCAGCGCGAGCGCGGCGACAGGAGGATGGGGAAGGGGTGCCTCCTCGGCCCGGGCCCCTTCCGCGGCCCCTTTAAGAGCCGCCCTTTAAACCCCTTTAGCTCGGCCGACAGAAATTGTCGCCCCTCCTCTCTCAGACGCCGGGACCAGGCAGCCCCCTCCCCCACTGCCGCCGAGCCCCGGGCCCCCAGTCCACCTCCCGGGGCCGGGGCAGGGGCTCCGGACGCGGTGCGGCCTGAGCCGCGGCACAGGAGGGGGGAAAGGGGGAATGTGAACGGCGACGCCGGACCCTTCCCCTCCCCGCTACCCTGGACCAGCTGCGGGCCAACCTCCTCTCCAGCCCGCCCCGCGACCCCCGGGGGCCGACCCCAGGCGCCGCTCCCCTCCCCCCGCCCAGCCCTGCCGGGACTCACAGCTGCTGCCGGTTCCTGCTGGTAATCGCAGCTTACCCCCTCCGCCTGCTCCCTCCCCAGACGGGCACCGGTGCCCCCACCCCCCTGGCACCGCGCTCCGCTCTCGCCCTGTCGCCGCCGCCGGGTCTCTCCCCACCCCCCACCCCTCCCCCCAGCCCCCCTCCCTCGCTCCCGCCCCGCTCCTCCTCCGCCGCCGCCGCCGCCGCCGCCTCCTCCTCCTCCCCGGCTGCTCCGGGTTTCTCTGGCTGGGAAGGCGCCACGGACCCCGCCGCGGCCACCACCACGTGGCTAGGGGCGGCCGGCCCCCGCCGTGCGGCCCAGCCTGGCTGCGCGCCCGGCGCCCACCGGCTCCCTGCCGCGCGGCCCGCGCTCCGCGCCCCCTCCCCGACGCCTCCCCACGCAGTGTGGCGTGGCGGGTGTGTGGGGGCGTCTGCGGACAGCGTAGGGACTCGGGTGGTGCGTTGGGATTTGCTTTGAGGATGTATATTTTAGGGCAAAGTGAGATTCTTTATTGGATTGTTTTGGTCTTTGCTCTTTTGAGAAGGAAAACATTAGACCTACTTTTCATTGCTCTTGGGGAAGGGGGCATTGCTCTGATAATAAACACAGTAACCGTAGGGTTCAGTCAGATTAGAGTTAAATCAGTAACTTTGGAAATGAGAATGAACTGAGGACATAAAAGTTCGTTAGGAAGGAGAACAGCTTCCCTCTTTCAAACACAACCCCCTCCCCCAACACACAGAGGCACCCACAGGCCAGCGAAATGAACAAACAGATTTCACCCTTTCCACAAAGAGTGATCACCTGCCAAACTGCTGGGCAGGAGTCACAAGTTTTTGTCCCTTTCCCACTATGTGACCTTAGGCAAATTACTTAACCCCTCTGAATTAAATTGGAGATAATTGCTGACCTGGGCAACTGTAGAAGAGGAATGGGGATAGGAACTAAAGCTGATCTGAGACTGTCCTCCGGGGTGTTGAAGTCTTTTTAGTTATTCCCTGATGGATTAAAAAACGTGGGCAGAGACATGGTCAGCCTGGCTGCAGTAGGGAATGATCGGGGAAATTCTGGAGGACTCTGGCTAACTCCTGACAAGCCAACCATGGAAGCAGGTTATGGGGTAAGTCAGGGGCTTTGGGTGCGCTCAACATTTAGCTTGAAGCCTCACATCTGGAGAGAAGGTTCAGGCTGCTGGGAACCTGAGCCTACCTTTTAGGCTACTGGAGGAAGGGGTGGTGAATGTGGAAAGGACAGGAAAAAAGGTTTCTTGCTTGCTGTGAGCTTTGAGAAGCAGCAGCAGCAGCTCCCATTTTGCACCACTGTGGGGAGAAGAGTGGACTGAAGGGTGAACTCCTCCCAGAAGAGCCAGCAGGCGCTCTGTACTCCTTTCTTTCAAAGAAAGGGATTCTCACCGGCTTCCTACCTCCTCCTTTTCCTCCTGTTTTTCCTTCCAGTCTCTCCTGCTAGCCTTTTACAGTCCAGAACACTGGCTTTTTCTGAGCCATGTGGAACAATCCACTTGCCCTTTAGATATGAAGGCTACCCAACTGGGACATCTGTCACCCCGCTAATCCAGAGGGCTGGTCAGGTGTCATCTTCCTTAAGACTGCACAGGTTCTCTTCCACCTTTTAGAAGACCAGGCAAAAGACTGGAGGCTGGGCTTAAAGGTAGTGGGGTTGCCTGAGGTCTTAATGAGCATGGACTGGGCCATCAGCTGGACCTGAAACTGACTGGCAGGCCTCACTTGAAAGGGTAATGGCCCAGGTATAGTCTAAGCACACACTCTACAGGATTAGTTGTCAGCTCCTGATGCTTCTGGACTCCTCAGGGTTCAGGCCTGAGTCAGCTGGCAGGGCAAGCCCAGTGATTTATTCTAAGCAATTGGTAGCAAAAGCCCAACAGAGATTATGCCTGGTTCAGGTGTCCCCAAAATACCTCCTTGGACTCTAGACCTGATTTCATAGCATTCTCCCATTTCTGGTTCTGTTGTTTGTATTGGACAGACATTGAGACCAGGGACTGCATTTTATCCATCTGTATCCCCAACTGCCCTGATAGTACCTGCTCACTTATTCAACAAGGATTTCTTGAACACCTTTGTCTCTCCTGCCCTCATGGAGCTTACAGTCTAGTAGAGGAGTCAGATGGGAAAAAAAATTTAATAAATGAAAGTTATAAATTGTGATAGAGAGTAAGAAGACACAAGGGGCAACAATAAAGAATCATTTTGGGGGTGGGGTAGGAATCTCCTTTAGATTAAGTAGTCAGAGAAGGTCCTCTGATGAGGTAATGTTTAAGCTAAACTTTAAAGGGTAGGAAGGAGTGTTCCTGGTTGAATAAGTGGGTGAAGTTGTGTGACTTTTGGGTGTTACCTCTCTCACCTGAGAAAACTGGCGATTGGTCTGAATCCTCCTTTTTTTTTTTTTAATTTGAATCCCTTCTAAGAAACCTATTATGAAGGTTCATCATGATAGACAGAAGGCAGCAAAACCCAGGATCCTGGTGAAAGGGGAAGTGGGGAGTAAGTGAGAGGAGAGGAGGGAATGTGCTGGATGGCTGAGTTACTGGTGGGAGAGACACAAGCAGGGCCCAAGTCACCCCGACATGTTTTCTCCTTGGAAATCATCAGGGTGGGGAATGTCTCCCACTCCCAGGACTCTTGCTCTGGAGAAACACTATCTTTCCTGTCCCATTCTTGCCTGAAATGGAGGAGGTAGTGTTAGCAGCTGGCAAAAAGATTGAATCAAAATAAAATGCAGATGACTCAAATAGAATCAGGCAGGCAGAAAAATTGATTAGACACATGTGACAATGCTTGGTTCAGTTGCCACCTTAGCCCTCCTGTTCTAGACCCTAGAAAATTAGGGTTTGCTGCAGAACCAAGCTGGGATTCCAACTGTAGCTGATAAGTCTTCCATCAAATCAGAGGTTTGCACAGTGGTGGCAAAACTCATTCCTTCCCCAGATCCCCCAGTTTCTGTGGAGGTACCATACATCCTCCAATCAAATCTGCAAGGTTTGGGTGCAAAATTTATAACTATTTGTGCTTCATATTTTTCACATTTCTGCTATCTCCCCATTAAAAACTAGTCTATAGGCATACCTTGTTTTATTGTGCTTTATTGCACTTCCCAGATACTGTTTTTCACAAACTGGAAGTCTGTAGCAACCCTGCATTGATCAAGTGTATTGGCACCAATTTTCCAACAGCATTATTTTTAAATCAAAGTACGTACATTTTTTTTCAGACATATTGCTGTGGCACACTTAACAGACTACAGTATAATGTCAATGTAACTTTTATGCACAGGAGAAACCAAAAAATTGGCATGACTTGCTTTATCAAGATAGTCTCTTTATCAGGACGGTCTATAACAGATTCCACAGTATCTTTGAGATACACCTCTACTGAATTTTTGAATATTATGTGCTGTCTAACAGATGTGAGCTCCATGGGAAGGAGGTTTTATTTGCTTCATTCACGACTGTATCCCTGGAGCCTCGCACATAAGTCAATGATAGGTATTGATCAATTAATTTAATTAATGCACGTGTTGAGTTCCTGTGCTTAGAACTTTGTATTTTCCTTCACTGGGATCCCTATTTTGCAGACCAGTCTCCTCATGAGGAAAGAAGAATTTGCACAAGGTTATACTCTAAGGACTTAGAATATTTCGAAGGGCAGGGCTCAGAAAATAGGAGGCCTTGCTCATTGCTATGAAGAGCTAATTCCCAGGAAGCCATTTCTTTTTTCTTCAGGATGGTGACAGGCTGCTCACCCAGAGCTCAGGCCCGGCTTCAAAGCTGAGATGTACTTTGCTTTCAAACAAGAAGGTAAATTTCATACAAAGAGTTAAGCTCAGGAACTTACGGCCTAGGAGCACCTGGGAGAGGGAACAGCTCAGGCCTCCTGCCCAGGATCGCTGATGGCACAGGGGTAATTCAGAGGTGGAGTGTATTTTTGGGCCCCCCAGCCCTGGTTCCCCAAAGCTTCTAGCTCAGAGGGAAAGTGAGGCAGACGTACAGGGGCAAGATTCAAACTCCAGCTGGGAGGAAAGTTGGCTTTAAGATGTTACACACTGCCTCCCTCCATCCTGGAACTGAGTTTGACAGTTGACAAAATGTCCACCTCATAGAATTAAGGCAAAATCACTTCATCATTTAATTCCAAAACCCCTTCATCCATGTCTCTCCCTGCTTGTTATCTGTAAGCTCGCTGGGAGCAGTGGCTCATCTGCTCATCCCTGAGCCAAGCACAGCAGTCTGCACCAGTCCAGTGGGACAAGCACAGCATGGGGAGTCAGCACTGCTTTGCTTACCAGCATCTTTGGGCAAGGTTCTTGCCCCTTCTGCACTTCTCTTTTCTCATCTGTGAACTGGGACTAAAATGGTGTCTTTGTTATAGGGTTGATGAGGGTTACTTGTATTAGTCTATTTAAGATGCTTATTACAAGCCTGGCATCTTGTTAAGTGCGTAAAATTAACACTGTATGACTAACTGTTGACTAATCCTACTCCCATTCCTCCAGTTAAACCAAGGTTAAGAGGCTAGCCTGAAGTCATCCAGCAAATGAGGAGGGTAAGAGCCAGGAGCCCAAGTCTCTGCCATTCCCATGTTTCTGAATGCTCTGCCCTTCAAAGGCTAAGTGATGTCATTTCAGAGACTCCCTCAACTGTACTGGCATGTCATTAGTTCAACAAATATTTAGGAAGGTCTGCTGTACTTCAGACACTGGCCTAGGCTGAGGAAAGACAGTCAGGGTCACCAAATTTGGGAGCCTTCATTATAGTTGGGAAATCTGGCAATAAATAAGCAACAAATGTATCTTTAGATAGTGCTGTGAAGGAAATGATGGCATATCTTAAATACGTACAGTATGGATCCTTGTTTTGTACCACTAAGATGGACAGTATCTGTATAGGACAAATGAGAAAAGCTTGGGTTTTGGTATCTGACTGACCTGGGTTTGAACTCTAGCTCACTGTGACCTTGGTCTGACAAATTACCCTTTCTGCCGCCCAAGCCTGTATATTCTCCCATACAGCAATCTGTTAAGGTTGTGAGAATTAAAATATAATCAGACATCAAATCTTCTCAACGTTTAGTTTTTCCACATCAGGGAGGTCAGACTGGAATCCTTGATGAGGCCAGGGGCAACTGTAACCTTGTACTCTTACGTCCTTCTCAGTGTTAGTTGAGGAGGGAGTTAACTAGGAGTGGGCAACTATCTGGAGGACTGTTGGGAAAAGATTCTTAGGGGAAGCAGCTCCTCATCATTTGATAATGAACAGATACCATTCTTTCTTCCAAGTATACTTTCAATGGAGAAATGTTCTTGCCATCACTTAAAATTTAATGCAGTCTAGTAAGAATTACAAGTTACCCTCTATAACCCAGTAATCTCCAAAGTGGGGTACAGAAAAAAAAATATTAGAACTCCTACTTATATTTATTTTTCATATAATTGCTTTTTAATATCTATTTTTGTGTCTTATGATTACACAATATACGGGGTACAGTAGTACAGGTATATAATTTATCAACACATAGGGGTATGCATGATCAAAATTTTCTTACTGACGGGTGTGCAATCAGAAATGGTGAAAGGCCACATGGAGGCTAAGGTAGGAAAATGAAGGTCAGCCCTCATTTTACTTGCCCAACATAAAGTAAGAAAGTGCATTTTCCCATAAAGTAGCCTGCAGGCATCTCACTGCACTAATAAACAGCAGGGTGAAAGAAAGGACCGTTTCTTAACCTCAAGTTAAGTGTTCTTTCCTCTACAAATTTCGGGCCTGGGGGGGGGCAGAGGTGAAGAAAGAGTGTAAGCAGAAATTTAGTACACGCTGCAAACTAAAAAATCCAACTTTTGGATAAGCCATTAAACAGACCAGATCATTAGCCTGAGAAATACGCACAAGACAGGAACAGTCTCCAGCAGTTACAGATTTCTCTGGACAGAAAACCTCCTCCACGCAGTTCTTTCTTACTGCCTCTTTTGTAGGAAATTGTTTTTCACTCATTTCCCATTGTACTACAGTAGAGCTTGTCCTTAGATGTGTCCTTCCTCTCCCCAACTCACACATCTATCACCATACATACCAGCTTCTTTCAAACAGCTCATTTCACCTCCAAGGAGGTGACACCATCTAGAACCAAAAATGAAGCGGCAAAATGTTGAAAATAAAAATAAAGCGGACTTTATTTAGAAGATAAAGGTGGTGGTATCAGTTTTGGTTAATAAACTTGGGCTCAAGTGTTTTAACAGGTCTTTTACTGCCATCACAGACTGGCATGCCAAGGGCATTCTGAATGCCAATTACAGATTGAAGTTGTTTCAAAATCCAAGATGCTATCAAAAGCTGATGGAGTTTGAATTTTTCTTAAAGTTGGACTAACACACTTTTATATAAGAGTGACTAGATTACTTGGTTCTGAAAATGAAAATACTACACTGAGCAATTCCCCTCCTCCACAAGTCCCTAAGGCAATGTTGCAGTTGCCTCTGACAGCCAAAATCTCAACATTTCAACAGAAGGGAGCTGGGAGGAACTGGGAAAATGAAAAGCAAAATTAATAAATGTAACTGTAATTGATATAGGCAGCTGCCACTTGTGGCAAACCAAAGCCTAGTCTGATGCCTATTTTCTTCACATTTCGCTGACATCTTACCAGACGGTAATGACATTCTTGAAGGAATGTGCCAAGACTAGAGTGGGGAAGGCCCAGACAGTTGAGTGGACAGAATGCATTTTGCATCCAGTTGCCTTAGGTGGTAGTTGATTAAGGACAAATACCCAGTGGGAAGACCCACTAGCCAAAGGTAACTAGAAAAGAGGATAATAAATGTGTAACCAGTGCAAAGAAAACTGCGAGGCACCAAGACCACAAACCAACCAGCCCACTTTCCTCCTCTCCATCACTGAACGGATCTGGGAGAAAGCATTAGTAACAGCACTTGTCAACTGCTTCCCTGGAACAAAACATGACAAAACACACGGAAGGTTTTGTTTTCATTATGGTTCTCGGTGTACTTTATTCTCCTGCTGTCTAGCTAAGCAGCCCACACAGGACAGAAATGGGTAGCACTGAGGAATGATCAGATTTTTTTTCTCCCCAATATTCCTGCCTCCTCCCTAAGCCCTGACCAACCCTTATCAGGAATGGTTAGTATATCATCCTTTCCCTCAAGGAACACTAAAATTTAAACAAGGCATTAGAAGGCCAGGTCTCTTCACAGGGCTTAGGAGCTGGTGTGAGCTATTTATTCACAATGGAGCGTCTTTCCTTCAAACACCTAGATTTTTTTTTTTTTTTTTTTTGTACACTGGTTCATAGATCGGCACTTGACTTTGAACCTGGCACCAAAAGGCACAATATCTGATACCCTGTACAAGAGCTATTAGAGATGCTGCCATATGGATGGGCAAAACTAAGCCAATCCCACTTATGAATGGAAGGCCTGAACAGGGAGTTGGCAAAGAGAAAAAAATGTAAGCCCATATTTTTTGCTAGAATGGAAGTAAAAGTGGGAAGTTAAGGTCTTCTTTTTTAATCCTCCAAATACCAGGAAGCATTTAAAATCTTCCTTGGTGCTTTTGAAAGCAGCATATTTAAAATGCCAGCAAAAACTCCTAATAATTGCAAAATCAAAAGGGGATCAAAGCTCACCGACATCCCTCCTTATTGCTGAAAGAGGCTAAAACCAAAATTCAAGGTGCCCTGTTCCCTTGTAAAAGGGAAAATAATTGTCTGATTTATCGTTATCATAGCACATCACACTTTAAACAAAAATATTAAAGCGTGTGACCAGGGGAATGTTTTGACACCATTTTATTAATCTTCAACTTCAGTGGAAAAATATAACCTTTTCAAGTGCCATTTTCATCACAAGAGTTCTAATGTATATGTGTGTGTGTGTATATACACACACACACATATGTATTCATTTGATCACTTGGTTTTGAAGTGCAGCAAGAGACCAATACCTCATTATAATCAATCAAATAAATGAGAACAGAAGGCCAAGCAGTTTCCAAATGGTTATTTTATCAATTGTTTATAAACATTAAATTTATCCTTGTTTGCAATCCAAAATAGTTACCTGAAGTTTGCTGTTTGCATGTGTTTTGTTTTTAGTATATGTTTTCTAAACTCTTTGGCACAATTTTCTGGGGGCGTTCAGGCTGCCACAATACATGTCAGGAGAGAACTTTTCTTTTGTGCTGCCAAATCTGAGCATTTAAATTTTGGTTTGTTTGGGTTGTGGCTTTCCTTTGAAGTCTGCATTCTTTATTTGTAACAATTGTATTTTTATTTTTTCTATATTATCTAACTCCAGAGGTTTTCTTTTTGTCCCCCCACCCCCCCACTTCTACATTCACAGTTGAACCATATTATTAGGAAAGGCGCCTTGATGAAAAGATCAGGATGGGAGCTCTGACCATTCGTCAGTGTTTTCCCTAAAATTAAAAAAAAAGAAAAATAAAACCCAAAAAACAAAACCTAAAGAGCGTCTTTCCTTTTTTTTTCTTCTCTTACATCTCTTGTGCTGCATCAGTAGACCGAACTTCAGTTAGTTTTATGAAATGCAACATCTAACCCCTTTTATTTTCTGGGAAAAAGAAACTGCAATGACTTGAAGTTGAGAATGTGGATACCGCCTCATTCACACACACTCATTCTCAAGACTGTAAAGAATCCCTCACCCTCCTTTTAGCCGGCACGCATACAGTACCAGTGCCATGTGGCAAAGGTACACCAAAGGTGGGCTTGAGACTCAGGCTCCATCTTTCTCATCAGTAGCAAAGGCCAGGCTGCCTTTTACAACAAAGCACCACAGCTGAACCCAGTCCCTCCTCCTCTCCCAAACTAGTCATTCCACTTGGCACCGGCCAAAAGACAGAAAAGCTAGTTCTAGCCTCTCATGGGAAGAGAGAGCTTCCTTTCTTATAAGCAAGTAAATCCACTGTTTTTCTCTTTTCCAAGATGGCCGACATTATGGTTTTCTACGAAGTCAGTGCTTACTTAGCTCACTAACAGCACTGCTGTTGGTGGCTGCAGCTGCTGCTGTGGCAGGATTTTCAATATGGTGTATTTTCAAGCCTCACTCACTCATTCTCTCATTCCCAAACATTCAGCATCCGTGCACACTCCTCACTTCCGGGTTTTTCAAAAGATTGGAGATTTCCAGTGGGGGTCTCAGGTTATCATCCCAATGGTAACAGATCTAAAAACAGATGGAAAAAAGGTCAATTTTTGAGATTGCATGTAGTCAATAGAGCCAAACATCTCACTGATTCCTACAAGTAAGTGCTCAAAGACCAGAAGTGAATTTATCAACTTTTCAAGGACTGATTATTTTTATTAGTTCCCTATATGCCATCTACCTGCTTTCATTAGCACTTATAAAGGGTGGGAAACTATAAAGATAAAACTATAAAGATAAAAAATGGCCAATTTTACTGAGATACGTGCATGTGTACTAAGTCACTTCAGTCGTGTCCAACTCTGTGTGACTCCATGGAATTCTCCAGGCAAGAATACTGGAGTGGGTTGCCATGCCCTCCTCCAGGTGATCTTCCCAAGTTAGGGATCAAACCCACATCCTTAATGTCTCCTGCATTGGCAGGTGGGTTCTTTACCACTAGTGCCACCTGGGAAGCCCTGAGATCTGTGGTGTAAGATAACTGAGTATGTGAGAGAAAAACAAAGCTACATTTCAAAGCAGAGGTCAGACAACTCCAGCTTTGGATATTGTTTGTAAAAGAAAGCCACATCTAAAAGCACTTCAGTAAAGAAGGAAATGAGGAAAGAAAGAGAGCAAAAAAAGATTTATGGGAAAAGGCCATTATTGATGACTTTATTAAGGTTCCAAAATGATTTGGAGACTTCATTGAATTCTAGTCATATAAATTCTGTCCTTTATCACCAAATATTTGGCTCAAGGAAAGATGGTCTGCCTGACCATTCCACTAGTCCAAGGTTGAGGAACAAGTCCTGGCTCAGAAGCACTTATATGGGCAACAGTACAAAACAAAACACCAAAAGAAAGCCCTTGTCGTAAGTCTAAAGAAAATGTACCTCCTCCCCAAGAAAGCAAAAGAAAGTGGGCAGTGGAAACAAGCTCTTACCAAGCTTGGTTCTTCAGTTTCCTCAGTTCTTTTGTTGCCCATGTAGCAAGGGTTTTTGCTTTGTTAGTCTTCGATCTCCGTCCTTCAGTTAACAGTTCATGGATCATTGGCCTAGCTTCTACTAATTTCAGTACATCCTTCCCAAATGCTGTACACAAGTCCCTGTGCAAAATAAACACACCTGAAAATGAGCTTTTGGCCCTAGAACAAGATCACGTTTAGAAGCTTCCCAACCTATAGCTAAGCTAGCTATAGGTTTTTGTATTTACCTACTTTTTAAAGCCAGAAGAAAATTTTGAGATAACCTGCCCTCAACAGGTTACAAAATTTGAGAAGTAAAAAAAAATTGAATGACTTACCCAAGGTTCCACAGCTAATTCATGGTAAAATCAGAACTAGACTCCAAATCTTTGAGCTCCTCAAAACCAATGTTCTGTCTTCTAACGATCCCTCAGAAACCCTCAGTAGAGGAGGCTAAACAGAGGTAATTCGTTGACCAACATCAGAATATGAGATGGACATAGATCTGATGTTGCTTCTATACCTCTTTGAGAGCTCACTTCATAGAGTTTGGTGGGAGAAATTAGAAACCTGGAGGGTCTAGAATGAGATTATAGAGCTAAGTCCAAAATGAATTATCACCTAAGAACTCAAAATAGGGTATGATGGGGTCTATTAAAGAAAGAAGTCCCCTCTGTGCCAAAAAACGTGGGTAATTATCATCTAGGCTACTCAATATTCTTTACAACATGTCTTCTCATTTTCTGTGAGAAGTTCTATTCAGCTATCAGAAGCAGGGTATAATAACCTACCCTATCAATCCAGCAGCACAAGCTACTACTCCGTCTGTATGATCTTCATCTCCAGCAATGTGGTCAATGAAAGACAGAATAAATTCTACTCGGGGCTGTACCAGCATCACATCCGCTATAAAAGAAAGAGAAGGTCTAATGAGGTTGTCCCCCACCTGGCAGGCATACACCCTGTTTTAAAATTCCCAAATACCCTACCCCCATCATGGAGGCTTCGGTCCAGAGAACTAGTTGTACCCAAGTACACCAAACTATTTTTCCTCATTCTTCAAGTCAACAGAAGAGGTAGATATTCCTTAACAAACAGATGTATATATATGTAGAAGGACAAATGGAATCTTTCCTTTCAGCCTATGATATCAGAAGTATGAAGTATAGTATTTCCCCAGTCAGTAACAAAAACATTAGGTGACTGACAGAGGAAATCCCCCCAATCCTTCAATTTCAATTCAGATGACTGGATGGGGGGAGGAGCAGCACATCTCAAGAACTCCCACTTGGGGTTGGTACACAGCACCAGCATCAACAGCCTTGCTGGATTCCATCCCTTGCAACAATCAAGTTGTGAAACAACGCAGCTGAGGAAGTGCGGTCAGAAATAAAAAAGTCGATAACCTCCCCCAAAGCTACTCCCTTCATTAGAGCACTGTTCCTCCTCCCCTCCTTTTAAGCAGTAAGCCATGCAATGAACACACAGTCCATCTGGCTAAGTGCACACTAGACTAAGCCAACTGGGAATGTATACTCAACGGTGTACGTTCTCCTGGTCTCCCTTCAGTCCCTGGACAATTCCAGTATAGGCTTCCAAGCAGCCTTCCCGTAGCTCATTCAGATAATCCACCATGTCATAGTCTGACTGCAAGAGAAAAAGAACAAAATCACTGTATTTGATGGCCTTTGGGTGTGCATTTATCAAAAGTCCCGCTCCTTCTATCAGGGCTGGACCTAAAGATACCTTTAAGCTTACCTTGTCCACTTGGGCCTGGGAGGCCTGCTGAAGAGTATTCAAAACAACCTCTAGGTATTTTTTAAACTCTCCACCAATAGCAAGGGCAATATCACCAAACACTGACAGAATCTGTGGCTTCACAGACCTGTGGACATTTTCATTCTGACAAGGAGGGAAAAAAAAAAAAAAGTTCTGTCCAAAGACTCAAAGAGCTTTTTTTAATAATAAGCAACTAATATATTGGGTATAGACCCAATATATTGGTTATAGACCTATAAATGACATACACAAAAATCAGCAGTGGTCATCTCTAGATAGAGGGAGAGATTATCACATTTACTTTTCCTTTGCACTTAACAGGTTCCCACCTGCGCCTCTCAGGTTCCATACATTGGGCATGCATTCCTTTATTTCCTTAGGTGAGAATCATCTTGTGAAAATGAACAATTCCCTTCATAAGCCCACAGCCAACATTCTGGAACATACAAACTCTCTGTCACGGATCTTGATGTTTAATCATCTTTCTAAGATTGTGTGTGTAGACACTCACCCCCAAATTCTCCAGTAAGAGCTGCATCACTTCATCACAGAAAGGTAAGATGTTGGATTGCAGGGCACGGCATAAGTCTCCCACTAAGCCCACAGCTGCCAAACAAACCTGCAAAGAATCAAGTTGATCATCTCTGGAACAGAAAAGGCTGCCTGCAGGGGTAAGGCATGATTTTTACCTAGCTACTGATCCTTTACCACATGAAGGAAAGACTCTTCTTCCCTGAGCTTAGTTCATTTTAACAACCAATATGGCAGAACGAGAACTAGGATTATTTAAACTATCATTAAGAAAGGACAGAAAAGACAATATTCACCAGGCATGGTGGTAGCAGAGACAGGTGGTTTACTGAATACAAAACAAAACCTTTCTAAGGGTGCTACTCTGGTGTGTCTAATATCCAGTTTCTTACTACTTTTAGTTCAGACACTTATGGCAACAAAGTAGCTCAACCCTTGGGGTGATACATGGGAAAGCACCACCTGGGTTACAGGATCTGGATTTCCATACTATAATGCCTACCAGGTAGGAATGAGGACATAAACATATTATTTTTGAAAAGCATAGCTTACCTGGTACTCAGCGTAATTTTTCAATCCAATGCCCAAGAAGGGTTTAAAGGCCTCCATGTACTTTAGGAATTCACCACCCAATACTGTAAAGAAACCCAATCTATTAGCACCACAGGATTACAGAAGTGAGAAAAAATAACCACCTTAGTTCTCCCAAAATGTACACACTCCAGTCAAAAGGCTGCGTAAAATGAGAGTTAAATACCAATTTTATCATAAAGACATTATTGCTGTCTTGGACAAACCAAATCCATAACTGCTGGAGATAATGCCAAATCTCCAGAGTGGGATTTCACTCTAGTTGAAACTATCAAGTGGTATGACTCTCAAGGAATGTCAAGATTAATTAAGAATTGGCTGAGTTAGTAATACAGACTTCCACTTCCTCATCTGATTGTAACATGAACTCTCTGGAAGCCAGTTTGTTTTTTTGGCTTCACCATGTGACCACGGCAGTGAAAGCACCAAATCCTAACCACTAGGCCACGAGGGTTTCCCAGAAGCCAGCTTTATAAAACAGAATCTTTAAGCAATTCCATCAAGGACTTATTTAACAAGCCAGTCAAGAAGAGCTGTCTGGGTTTCACATTCAATTTAGCTACTCTGGGAACCAAATTTAAGTTCTGTGCCCTGCCAGGGTGGTCACAGGTGCCAGGCCGGTTGGACATAGGCCCCTTATGCTAGAAATGACTCTGCCTTAATTATACACCTTACAGACCACCACTGAAGAAGCATTCCCGGTTTCTGAAATCAGATATGGTTTCCAAGGCAATTCTGAATAGTTAGCTACGTAATAATCAGAAAATTAATTCCTAGAACTCAGTGTTTCATTCCATTCCCTACTAGGCACCATATTGTCTCAACCTAGATCCAAAGCATTAAAACCCAAACCAGAAGGTACCAAGTGCCAGGAAAGAAAACATAAACCTTTGCTTCCTCCAATCTTTATAGGCATCAAAGCTCAATAAAGCAAGTTAAGTTGCAGGGGGAAAAGGAACCTGATGAACATGAGGTAGATAACAGTTCCCTCTACCCGCCAAAGAGCTGCCAACCTGACTTGCAAATTGGCTCCCATTCACTTCAGGGAGAGTGGCAAAGCAGTTATACATAAATTTATACTTATGTTCAATCCAACTCTGAACTCACTCAATACCCCATAAGACAGGACTATGCTTTTGCAGCCAAAAATTCTTCATGGCTACTGAAACTCTCTTACATTCTAAACAAATTTCCTTGCCTGACTGAGGCTCACTGACCTTCCACCAATGTGCTAACTGCCATTAGGGCATCCTCTTGCACTCCCCCAGACCCAGCTGTGCTTTGGAACATCCTTAACAGGGAGGCCATGACCACATCAGAGATCTGTAAAGCGTCTTGATGTTGCACCTTCCGGAGAACATTCTGTAAAATGAATAAAAGTTCAGAATCTGTTGATTCCAAACCCTCCAACCAGCACACCATACTTTGTCTTTAATTTTTTTTCTTAATCAGTTAAGTCTCTAGAATTTTTTTGGGGGGAAAAGCTTTTTCTGTTCGGAAATTTTCAAAGTGCAAATCACCTGCAACAAATCATCTATCTAAATAACTCATCTATTTCCCAATTCAGAACAAACACAAGAGTATCTTCAATCAAGTGTGACAAATCAGCCTCCATATTTAGCTGTACTGAAGTGGCAGTTAAATTATTTCAGCTTTGAAGGACGTGTCATATGAGAATTGCTACTCACAAAACAAAAAAGCAACCCTTTCTATGGCCTAACACATTTACAGATTTTGGCCAATAAAGTCTTGATAAAGCCAGTCTGACTTTTCCCAATTCAATATTCCTCAAACCTCCCTCCTTACCCTTTGTTTCAACTAATGTCATTGGATCAGGAAAGACCTCTTAACAGTCATGTTTAAAAAAACTGAGTCTGGCATAAGGAGACTTAAGGAGAAGGGAGTCATAGGTAAGATGACCTAGTTAGCATCACTCAGTTCTATAACCTACCCTAAGCACTAGAAAAGTTCCAAGGTTTCCCTGTTCTTAGGTAAAAAAGGGAGTAACTCTTCAGCCATGCCATCACTTTAGTCATGATCAAGAGGTAACATTTTAATCCCAGTCTCTCCTCAGAAAAAAAGTCTACTGTGACTATCAGTAAATTATAAATTTATAATTTGTATATTTATACCTGAAGAGTTGCGCAGAGTAAAGACTGAAGGTCATTGAACTGGATCCTATCCGATGTGCTCTGGATATGTGACTACAAAGAAAAGAAGATCGTGTCCTGAATAAACACCTTCTAAAAGGCTCTAAACTCCCTCCCCAAAATCCTTCCATTTTTGCTGGATAAATAATCTCTACTAGTGCTAATGGAAAGTAAATAAAAAACTTATGTATATATATGGTATACTACATATATGAATAAACTGTAGCAAGCAATGCAATTGGAAGTTGCAACATTTTTTGTATGAGCCTCATGTCTTTCTAAGAACATATATACTTAAACACTGAAAAAAAGAGAAGCGTCTTGAAAATAGAGCTATGTGTAGAGTACCACACCACTCCCACCAGGAGGGTGTTCAGTCTCACCTCCATCTGGAGCACCTGCTGCAGTCGTTCCATGATGACCAGAGTAGTTTTCTGAACTGCAGGGTAACAATCCTTGGCACTGTTTTTCACAATTTCCATCAGTGATTCATAGGCAGAACTCCTTAGGTTGTTCTGGTGTCCATCGGGTCTGTAAGGAACACAGAGCAAAACACCTTAACGTCTTAACTGAGAAAGAACAGAGAGTCGTTATTATATAGACATTATCTCACTGAAAATAACCCAAAAAGCAATATCGCTGCAGACCTGATCTGAATTTGGCAGACACAATACAGCCTGGAACCAAAATTTCAATCTCTGAGCCAATGATTATGTTCAATATGGTTTCCAGACCTGATGATTACAATGGCCCTTTTAGAAAGGGGCTAAAATTATATGAAAAATAGTCAAAAATGCTGAAGAACTCATATGGACAATAGAAGAGGTTGCACAAAAAGCTACAAAAAAGGTATCTTGGGGATTCCCTGGTAGACCAGTGGTTAGGACTCCACGCTCTCACTGCCAAGGGCTCAGGTTCAATCCCTGGTTGGGGAACTAAGATCCCATAAGCCAGGCAGCGAATCAACAGGATTCTTTTCATTTCTCCTATTGCAGTATTTCTATATGAGACAGCCCCCACAAAGAGTGTAAAAGGAGTCGACTGGACCCAAAGACACAACTCATTTCTGTATAGTATCAGTTACCTGTCTGTGGTCTCCAGGAGCTTCTGAACTATGAGTTCAAAAGAAGAAGATAAGCAATAGGTAGCTGGTTCTTCCTGATCATCAGCTACATCTGCAGCTTCATAAGCAGCTTCAGCCAGACTGGAGAAAGCCTTAAACCCAGACAGAGTAACTATTAATTAGTCCTGAAAAGAACTCCATTCCAGGATCACCTCATTTTCCCTTACGATACCCTGGGCAGTGTTCCTTTCCAACTGATCTAAGAACAAATCAATGACAGTAAATCTTTAATTCTTCCTGTCAAGGTCATCTCAAGACAATATCTGTAAGTATCCTTAAAATTAAATAAATGTATGTATCTATATTTATATTTTATTTCTCTTGCCCATAGGAGAAATATTCTCTCAACAGTACAATATTCTCACCTACCATGAATGCCTGCCACTTCACTTCTTCTCTTTCCATTCACAGAAAGCCTTTCAACCCCACTCCTTTCTTATTTGAACTTCCTCCCCCAAATCCCAAAGTTCCTAGTGAACTCTACTCAGCCTATACTGACTCAGCACTTGGGCTGCCTACCTGCCTTCCCTCATGCCCCCTTCTCAGCAATGGTACTTTTTTTTTGTAGCCAGCAACTCTCTACCTTAAAATTTCTTGTCCCCAAGCCACTGAAAGAAACAGAAAACCAAGTCCAGAGAGTTCTCCCACTGGGTTAGCATGACTGTTCTGAACAGTTCGGGTCCAGTCACCATGAGTCAACAGCTCCCTCTGGGTCATGCAGCTCACATCTCCCCCACATTTTAATTGATGAAATTAGGAAGGAGATGCTATTTAGAAAGAGCCTTCTAGTGAGGTAGACCCATTTCTCTCCCACACCTCCTACTTCCTTGCCAACGGCTTAGTCAAGCTCCTTAACTCAACAGGAAGAAAATGCCTCACCCAGCACACATTTGAAGCCACTCTGGGTTCAGCACTGAGGCCCTCAATCAGACATTGCAGCAGGGGAGTCAAGTAGACATCATTGATGGCGGCTTCAGGGAGCAGTTCACAGATCCTGCCCACTGTCCATGCAGTTGTATCTCGAACAACTACACTGGGGTCTTTCATTAATTCTATTAAGGTGGGCATAGCCTGTAAATATAACAGTTATTAGCAAAACAAAACAAATATAGCCTGTAAAGATAAGTTATTGGCAAAGCAAAACAAAGATTGACATTCATGCTGATCAACACTTCAGAAGAAATACTGATGGTTGGGTTTTAACTCAAAGTTATCAAAACAGTTCTGTCATTTTATAAGATACGCCTGTCAAATACTCAACAATATAAAACTGGAAACATGAAAAAGTCCCTCTCTCTTCATCAAATCTCAGTATAGTTTTATTAAGATTTTGGTACAAATACTTTCAGCCATCTTTACTGAATTATTTAGGCAGAGATCCGAGGATGCAGCTGAAATGGCATTTAGCTATTCCTGAAAGGCTGCATTCTATATACTAAACAACTAAAACGCACTCTTGTGTCACTTGTTGTAGCAAAATAAATACAACACATTCATTAAGATTTTTCATTACATATCACATTTTGTCCTGAGGACTCACATCATTAAAAACCATGGGAAATTATGTGTTATAATATTTAGTGAAGAAAAAAGAAACCAACAAAAAGCAAATTGTAAAAGTATTCATACAATAAGACCTCCACCCTAGTACACACACTCACACATAGAAAAAATCTTCAAGGATAAATACAAAGCATTAATAGTGTTATCCTTGCACAAGAGGATTAAAGGTAACTTTTTTTTTTGGCCTTTTCTCCGTTTTTCAAGTCATGGTTTTTGTAATAAAAGTTAAGTAAGGGAGAAGGAAATGGCAACCCACTCCAGTATTCTTGCCTGGAGAATCCCGTGGACAGGGGAGCCTGGCAGGGTACAGTCCATGGGGTCTCAAAAGAGTTGGACATGACTTAGCAACTACACAGATATACAAAACAAACTAATGGTTGTCAAAGGAGAGACAGAAGTGTGATGGGACAAATTATGTGTATGGCATTAAGAGATTAAAAACTCCTATTTATAAACTAGCAACAAGTTTATATTGTTATCAGATAAAGAATTATGGCCATTATTGTATAACATTTGATGGAGTATAATCTGTAAAATACTGAATCATTGTGCTGTACACCTGAAACCAGTAAAATATTGTAAATCTACTGCAATTAAAAATTTAAAAATTTAAAATAAATAGAAAAGAAACAGGTGAATTTTCCACAGAGGAAACAAAAAAGTTAAGTCTATCTAGAAGTGACCTTTGTGGATGATTTACAGCTTTATCCTTAAAGACAAATCTTCAAGCAAAAAGTTAAACAATAAACATCCCACTTTCCACCCCTACACTGCCTCAGCTTCACCTGTATAACTAGTGGTTTGAGTTGATTGGGCTCTGGTCCTTCCAAGATGCAGCCAAAAGCCATCACTGCTGCATCCCGGTACCGCCAGTCAGGGTTCTTGATGTGTTCTTTGATGAAGGGAAGGACATGCGGGACAATGTCATCTTCACAGCATGTGGCCAGGAGCATGAGGCACACCCCTGCCGCTTTGCAGGGGTTCCAGTCATCATCGTCATCATTTTCATCCTGGTGAAAGAATGTGGCACTAGTTCAGTTCTTAATCAAAGAAGCTCTTCAACTCAAAAGGTCCTCCGACTACAGTACTCCCGATGATCATTACAACTTAAGCTTTGCGGAAGTAAATAAAATAGAAAACCTTCATATCTTTATCTCCTCCACAAAACCTCGTCAACACAACCTCTGTTAAACAAGATGCAGACAGAGGGAAGGTATTCTCACTACTGTACAACAAGATGAACAAATTCCCACTACGTGGAATACAAATGAATTACAAATACATCGAGTAAAAGGCAGAACAGAAGAAAGCTAAATGACTATTAATATAAAGTTCAAAATTAGTCAAAACCTATGTAGTTAAAGGTGAGCGAAGAGGAAAAAGGCATGGCGGGGAGGAGAGGGAGCCTTCTGGTATGCCAGTAATTATTATATTTCAATAAAAATTAAAAAGTGATTACATTTGTATCTCCCGTGAAATTGGAAATCAAGATCTTTTTTATTGTGGCCATTCACACCAAAGTAATTTAAGACAATTATACTTATGCAGTTTCAGAAAATTACATAAAGAATGATTTGTTCCCAAATGAGAAGCACAGCAAAAATATACAAAAGCAAAAATACTAAGATCAAAAGATTAAAAAAAAAAACACTGTAAAACTGAAAGATGAGATGAAAATTTAAGGGAACACCCAGTCCATTTCAAAGTAATATAATTCTACTTATCTTTTGAGACTGATATATTAAGAGTCATGAAATTCCCTAAAAACAAATTTCCTCAGAGCACTGCCAGCTCTTTGGTGTATTTCACATGCACCAGAACAGGTGAGGTGACAGAATCTTTTTAAACACCATACCAAAACAAAAGGAACACCATAAAGCCAAAAGGAACAACAGAAACCAAAATACACTGCCTAGAAGATAACTCCTCAGGGCTTCCCTGGTGGCCCACTGGTTAAGAATCCACCTTGTAATGCAGGGGACACTGTTCAATCCCTGGTCCGGGGAGATCCCACGAGGTGTGGGGCAACCTAGCCCGTGCACTACAACTAGGGCTGCACCCTAGAGCCCGTGCTCTGCAAAAAGGGATGCCACTGCAGTGAGAAGCCAGCTCACCACAGCTAGAGAGTAGCCCCATTCTCCACAACTAGAGAAAGCCTACGCACAGCAACAAAGACCCAGCATAGCCAAAAATAAATAGTTTTTTAAAAAACAGGTAATTTCTCTCTTTACTCATTAAACCTACATTCTTCATGTAGTCTTGTTACTTTTATCTGGTCACAAACCACTCAGAGCCTAAAGGACCTTACAGATCCAGTTCAGCTCTTTGAAGTCATGGATAACAGAACACCAAGCTGTTTCAGAATTGTGGAGTTCCTTCATGGTAACTGTTCCACAGCAAACCAACCATTACCAAGGCTTCACAGTTCACTTTAGTAGATTTGGAGGGTAACTCACCTGTTTAGTTAGTGTCTGTGTGAGGATTGGAACCAGGTACTGTAGTGCTCCCTTGGCATAAAATTTGCTGGTGTGCTCAGGGGGCCGTCCTTGTTCTGCTGCCTGAAGAGAAACAGAAAGCAAATTCTGGATGGCAGCAAACAAACTATGAAGGCATAGCATATAAAGGCATACACTGAGAGCTGCCCATGGGTCTGCAGAGAAATACAGGGACATAGAGACTTCCCTGGCAGTCCAGTGGTTCAGACTCCATGCTTCCACTGCAGGTGGCATGGGTTCCACCCCTGGTCAGGGAAGATCCTGCATGCTCTGAGGTGCACGCCATCCCCCGCCAAAACACATGAAGCACATGGTAACATGCAGTATGAGTGGTCTTTGGAGGTGCTCATTTTGTCTAGCTACTTCAATGAGATTCTTTTAGGCCACACATATAACCTACCTTAAAGGATTAAGGCAATCTTAAAAATTACATTCTTTTTTCACTAATTGACCTTTGGATAAAGAGATGCACTAAGCTCCCATAAGGAGGCCAAAAATAATATGGTGCTTTCTGAAGGACATAAAGACAATTAAGGTTGGAAACAAAGCTGGAATTTTAATTTGCAAGTGCAGAACTAACCCCTTTCTCAATATCTAATTTCTTCACCAGAGTTAGTAAGCTATCAATTATACATCCCATCCTTGCATTAGGCCTTCCAAAAGAAAATAATTCAGCATCAGATAGCATCTGGTTAAAATGTGACTGCCTGCTGCCCCCTTGTGTTCACAGGACTAATATTTACAACAAATCCCGACTGGTAAAAATAGATGCCTCATGGCTTTGGGTAGTTAAAAACACACACACACACAAAAAACCCCCCAAAATCTCTACAAATGTAGATAGATACCTTCTAACCCCAGGCAGAATAAAGCTCTCCCAGAGGAGAAAAGTAACATCCACCATAAGTCCCAAAACCCAGTCAGAATAACAGCTCCCACCACATCAACCCTCCTAGGCTCACCTCTGAAGCTTCAATGGCCAAATCCATTTCCTCATCACAGACGTTGGACCAGAATTCGATCCCTTGTAGGGCCACCTCATCAATGTCGCTTTTCATTGCTTCAATTGTGATCTTAAGAGAGAAAACAAGATACCCCAGGTTCCAAATAAGTGCTGGTTCAAGTTTGACCCCTCCTACAACTACAGATATTCAAGTTTCAAAAATGTAGATTTATGAAAGCTAGGTCTGAAATGAAAGGCAAGAAGAAGAAACAGAGTTTTAAAATATACTCTTTTTAAGAGTACAAAGTTAGCACAATTTTCTTGGCACACTGCTGATGAACTCAAATCTAATATTCAAGGAACTTCCTTGATTTCACAACATTAAATGAAAAAATTACAGAAGTGACAGAACAGCAACTAAGAATAAGGGGCTTTTGCAATTAGCTATATGCTCAACTGCATAAAACAGAAGTACTTACTGCAAAAAGAGCAGGACCCATGTATGTCTCCATGTACTGATAATATAAGGACATTATCTTCACCAGATTCTGTAAGGCAGCCACTCGTACCTTGTACAAAGATCAGATTAAACAGTTTACTTCTTAGTTTAACAACAATGCAATCTAACAAAGGTAAATAAGTAACTGCTTCACTTAAGTGGGTCAATAACCTATAGGGTCAATCGAAGTATATTTGGGTAATATTTTCCTTTCCTTTTTTTAGTCTAAAGATGTCTGTGGAACCCTTGGCAGGACTAAACTCACTATTATCCTCAGACTGGATGTTACTTCCACCTGCTTCAAGGGTCAAGGTTTAGGTTCCCGAAGTAGGAAAGCTGTTTCAAAGGCTGCAATGGAAAACGAGCCCTCGAGCAACCTACAGCAATTAAGCAGCAAGGCTGATCATAAACCATTTCCCCTTCAGTCTTTTTTAAAAGGGTGGCAACTTCCATCATGTTAGCTTTCCAAGGACCATTCTTCCCTCTTCTCCAACATATTGAAGACAAATTCTTTTATTAATTAAAGCATTAGTCAAACACTATTTCTGAAGTCATCAGATTCCAACATTTCAGACTACTACGCTAGAGTGAGCATATCCTAGGAAAGATAGAAGACATGACCTCACACTTACCCTTGTATCTGGACACTGTGTGGCTTCACAGACTACCTGCATAATAAAGTGCCTTTCAGACTGCAGAAGAACAAAAATAAAGAAAATTGGAACAAGCATATATATACGAAGATTACTAGACTATCCCTTCAAGGAAAACCTCTCTCTCCCTCAGGGACCCACAGAACTCTGGCCCATTTGCAGGTTTTCCTGGACACAGCACTGGGACTATGAGGACTCTAGTGTCTGCCCCGGTGTCTACTATCTGACCTGCCCTCTAAGGAGGTCCCTAATCATTCAATCCCTCAAATGATCTTCACTAAAACAAGACTTGAAGAAGGAAACAGATAGGAAAATGTAGGTCACAGGATTTAAATAAAGACGGTTAAAACAAAAAAAAGCATACATCAGGAAAACTCCTTTCCTCGCATTTAAAATTTAAGAAAAATTTTAATTTAAACAAACTCAGATCAAATGTGGTAAAATATAGAAGACTAATGAATTTTGTTTGCTACCATCCTCTTTTGATATCTACAAGGAAAAATTCAGTTTTCCAAGCAATTAGAACTGCAATTTGCTTTGGTTTCTTAGACATCCCAACTTTGTCCAATCTAAGTCCAAAAAACCCCAGAAGGCCCAACTAAAGAGTCAACAAATACACACAATGCTTTCAGACCATATCATCCAGCAATTCTACTTCTGGATAATATATCCAAAAGAACAGAAAACAATTTCTCAAAGACATATATGTAAACCCATATACACAGCAGCACTATTCACAACAGCCAGAAGGCAGAAGGAAGCAAACCAAATGCCCATCAATGAACAAATACAATGGAATATTATTCAGTTTTAAAAAGGATATTCTGACACATGCTGTAACAGGAATGAACCCAAGACATAATGCTAAATGAAATGAGCTAGTCATAAAGACTAATCAAATCCTGTATGACTCTGCTAATATAAATCATCTACAGTAAACAAACTCATAGGAACAGAAAGTAGAAAAGTTGGTTGCCTGTGACTGGGAAGGGGAAAACAGGGAATTAACAACGGTTTCAGTTTTGCAAGATGAAGAAAGTTCTGGAGATTGGCTGCAAAACAACATGCACACACTTAACATTACTGAGCTATACATTTAAAAACGGTTAACATGTTAAACTTCATTTTATTGTACATTTTAACACAACTAAAAATAAATAACAGAGGGAAATACTTTCAGTCAAAATAGAATTTGTGTATTAATTTCCAAAAGAACCTTCTTACGGAAGTACGAAACAGCCCAATTTCCATAATTAAAAAAAAATATCCCCAAAGCATACTCACACTTTGGACTGCAAAAGGGAAAACCTAAGCCTAGAAACATTTTAGATCACATTATTCCCAAAAGCCAGATGAGAAATGGCAAACACCTACTCCATGGCCATTTCACAAAACACGAATCTTAACTAGACTAGAAATAAATACTTCTAAACAAGATAGTACTTTCTAAATCATAACCTTAAAACAACACAAAACTTTAACTCCCCTGCCTCACCCTCTGAACCTGTACTTTTTAATCAAAAGACACTTACCTCTTTGTCAAAGTTTGCTTTGGTGAACTCCAGTGAGTTCAGGAGTGCATTAGTAGCTGCTAGCTTCACATTATTACTAGGCTCTTCTTTCCTCATCCCCTGGATTATGGCAGTCAGAATCTCATTGGATTTATCCTGTAGCTGCTCTGGGTCCTGAAACAAGCAGAAGTGCAGTGAATATAATAATTGAGCTCATGACTAATCAGCAGTCCTTCTATTCAAGAGAGTATCATGAGACTTTCTCTGATCTTTCCCCACACATTTCCATTTAAGAATAAACCACCTGCAAAATATCCCAGAGTCTGATAGTCCAAACTTGAACTGGAACAAGTCAAACTTATCAACTTTATCTCTTGACTTCTTGGCGTAATGACTCTGGGCATGAGGTGATGCTGGCTCCCCACCCCCCCATTCTATGCACATGGAGATGGCAGTGTGGTGTTTCTTCCAGGCCATCTGTACCAACTGAAGTAAAGCTTCAGAACATCTGAGGACCAAGCATCAACACCTGGGCATATCTATGGAGTCAGGTGCTGTGGACTCCTTTGCTTCATCAAATCTTTGTATCAAAACTGATCCTAAGAGTGGTAATCTCAGCAGCAAGAGTCCTAGAAGTGCTGCATTTAACATACTGAGTCGTGGTTCCAGTGGTTAAACCAACCACAGCAAAGGTTGACAAACTGTTTCTGTAAAGTAGTCATTGAAAAGGTAACATAGCATCCCTGATACATTGAGAATCTTCAGAAAGGGATGAGGTCAAGGAGAGGAGACAGAATCTATGCCTCTCCAAACAAGGATTTTCATCTTGAGTTTGTGACCCTTAAAAGTCGCTTTCCTTTAGGGCATGATTAGCAATATGAGGATAAATTAACTATCCAAATATAGAAGTCTAACAAATAAAGCAGCCCTACTTTCAAAACACATTGCAATAGCTTGGTTTTTTTTTTTTTCATGATGATAAAGAATAATTCTAATACCATGCATGTTACAACTAGAGGCAATCAGTGGTATGTAAGTTAGATACAGTACTTACTATATCTTGGCAAATGTAACCAATAGCTTCCAATGTCGATTCTTTCATGTGCTCTGTGCTGTTGGGGTTTGTGACATTGGCCACCAGCTGAGGAATGAGTTCTGGCCACTGGTTCACTGGGATCTCTGCACAAGCAATACCAGCCACACACTGTGAGGCAGAACTAGGCCGGTAAGTTTCTGTGCCCAAAGTCTGCAAAACCTGTGTGGGGGCACACACACACAAAGACAAAAGATATCAACTTTTAACACTATTTGAACACATTCTGCCTACCAGCACACATCTTATATCAGTCTCTGAATTATCTTTAATATAGAAAAGTAGGAAAAGGCATATACAGCATAGGCCAACTGTTGGGAATAAAGCTGGCCTCAATACCAAGAGCAGCATAATCAGATAATCACCACTGCCCCAGAGCCTAGAAATGAAACCAATCACCCCCTACTTCCAAATAGAATCTCCAAAGCCAGACACCTCACCCTCAATTTTCAAAACAAGGTAAGAAAGTAGCAAAGGCACAAGTAATAGACAAAGAATGAAGCCACAATGACCCAGAGTTAATCATTACCATGGTCAGCTAATTCAGTCAATGAACTCACTAAGACTCACCAGTCCACTCAAAAAGGCAAACAGTTAACTGTTCCTGGCATGAACACAGGACAAAGAGTAGCTGCCAGACATTCAGGCCAGCTATGCTGACTGGGTCAGGTCACTTAGTATCCTGCTTTGTAGCTAATAATAATGAACTCCCTCCTATCTTTCCCCCTTATATGGTATATCATCAGCTCAGTAACAGTCTGACTGATTCTAAATGAAGGTTTTGCTCTCTAGGCCTACCAGAGCTAGACTGGACTTTTAACAAAATCTGTGTGTCAAAGACATGGGTGGAGCGATGAACTGTCCAAAAGGGCAGAGGATGAATAGGTATTAATCCAAGTCAGACTAAGAAATCCTAAGGTGCCTTCACATTGTACTGCACCATCTCCTAGTACATATGGAACGCATACTGAATCCCAGTCTCCTGTTTACCTTTTCTCCTTTAAGCTGCTTCTAGAAGATCACTAATTAATATTACCTCAGGTGATTTAGAATCTAAATGTTTTAACTCTTGAGTACTACAAGTTCTTTTTTTTTTAAACCAAGGGTGACCCTAATGGTAATACTCAATTATCAGAAAGGAGTAAGAATTAGCTCTCAACTCTGTCCAAGACTCAGATTTCAAAAAAAGAAACCACCACCAGCACTGAGAGAGTATTACCAGATGTGCTATGAAAAGGAAAAAGACCTGAACAACTGCTGTTACCTTTCATGCACAAAAGCTCAATAATACTGATATGAATTCTTACTCAAAATTTTTAAAAAATTCTGGGGTTAAGATTGATGTGCCCGATTACAGTTCTGATCATGTCTTCTCCCATTTACTACTGTGTAATTTGAGGAAAATGAGAAATTGAATGAGTACAATAAATATCAAGATTTCCAGTCATTAATGGAATAAACTTCATTTATATCAAATTACTAAGAATTAAAATGTTATTATATAAGCAAATTCAAGTGGACAGAAATAGCTCTATATATTCTAAAGAAGATTCAAAATTAGTTGGCTTTTGTAACCAGTTTTCTGCATCAGTTCCTCCATGCAAGACTGGAGAAAGAGGTACATAATTTGAAACAAAAGTTACTGTTGCAAAGGGCACTAATTTACCTAATGCTGACACCCAGAACCAGGAAACAGAAAATGTAATATGCAGAACCATGACCAGCACAAGTACAAACGCAGGAATCCTCCCAATGGCTTCCCCTCAAATAGCAGGGCCCATCTGACTGCAGATTCTTGACTTATTACTCTCTGCACCTTATTTGTGTAAGACAGGCCACTAAAGAATCTAATTTTTAAAAAGCATATATTCTGATACTCTGCTGTGGCAAGAATTATGGATTTCTAATTCAACAAGAAATTCACAAGAACCCCATAATGCACAGCAAAAAGGGACATTCGGTTTTACTAAAAAAAAAAAAAAATCCATCTGCTAACTCCTTAAAACACTGACAAAAAGCCAGATATTTCTAAATTTCTCATGATTTGCCAAGTAGATAAAAACAAAATTAAAATCATAATCTATTTCATAAACTCTTTGGGCTTGAAAGGCCCAAGAGATCATTTAATTCCCTTCCTGACCACACAGTGACATGCCTAACCCACCAAACATTAAGAATTACCTACAGTAGATGTTCAAGAAAAGCTCTGTGCGAGTTAACTAAGGAAGAATCACTTGGAAAAAGACACTTAATTACAACTTTCATCTTCAAATTTAAGTCCCCCAAGCAATTATTACACTGTCAGTCCTATCCCATGTAGATGACAAAAAAACACATTCCCTAGGCTAGTATGACGAGAGAGAGATGAAAGTTACTTACATAATTCTTGACTTCCCGTCGAGCATTAGCATCAATAGCTAGCCACCTCTGCTGATATTGTGCCTTGATATCTGGATCTTTAGATGTCAAAGAGTTCTTGATTTGTAGACCAGCTGCAACCCTGGCAACCTGACTGTTTCCTGGATTTGCCAGCACTCTGGACAGTTCCACAAGGAAAGTGGGCTGTTAAGAGATGTGAATAAAAATACTTCTTAGGAATTTCACCCATTGAGAATAGCACCAAAAAACTGGGGAAAACCTAAAAATTTTAGGACATAACATGTCTCAGAAAATGCCAAAATATTTACTTCAAGATTCCTATAAAAATGTTACTTGGTACATAAGGAAGTCATCCATCTTCTCACACAGACTCAGCATTTAACAAGGAGTTACAACTTAGTGCCCAAATCTTCACATTAGATCCCCCAGAATTAAAGCAAGTTTGACAAACTGGTAGTCAGAGGATTCTTCTACATGCCTAGAATAGTATCTGGTACCTCAGTAAATTATACTTATTAAGTGAATATGTTATGACAGGGTAGAAAGTAAAATTGTTTAATTTAGATTTTAAAAAACCTTAGTCCAAAAAGAATGATATTCAAGGGTAGCTTTTGATCTCAAGAAAGCATGCATAAGAGAGGGAA
Source organism: Antilocapra americana (assembly GCA_007570785.1). NCBI lineage: Eukaryota > Metazoa > Chordata > Mammalia > Artiodactyla > Antilocapridae > Antilocapra > Antilocapra americana. Next base: position 16,456,583 of record ML664177.1, on the reverse strand, counting down.
GTACTTCTAAAACTTAGAAGGCTAAGACTTAGGAGGCTAATCTTTAGTTTTAAGTGCTTCAGCAAGAGGGTAACGATGTAAAATACATACATATAAGGAAAAAGCAATAACAAATATTTAAAAACAGGGGGCAACTGAAAGGATAAAAATGTCAAGGAAAATGACTTTATGGTTACCACACTAAAGGTTCCTATTCAGTTTGGTCTTGAGTTGTTTAAACACAGTGGATTTTTTAATCCACTCAACCTTTTGTACTGCAGAGGTCCCCCAAAACTACTCCTTTGGTTTAAGTATCTTAACACACATTACTCATCCCCACAAAAAGCTCTCTCCAATGGAAAAGTTAACAGGAAAACCCAAAAGCAGACAGTTTCTTACCACTAACAAGTTCCTTAATCACAGTGGAAAACAATTCTTAAAACTTTTATTAATTATGTACCACTAAAGAATGTTAATGTTGGGAACAAGATAAAATAAATGTCAGGAATAAGGAAAGGTTTCTTGCAAATTTAGCAAAACCAGAAAACAGAAATATATATGCCAAAAATTTCATACTAGTGGATAAAAATCTTTTCTATGGAAAGTTAAGGATAAAAAGATTAGCAGCAAAAACTAGCACATGGAAGGGGGGGAACCCACAAAACAAAAAAAACCTAGCTTGTATAAAATAAAAATGCTCTTTGTCACTGTTTTTGCTTGCGTTATTTTGCATAGCTAACACAAAAGAACACATCTGGTTACAGTGTTATTTACCTTAAACCATGTCTAGTATCACGGAGCCTTCTCTCTGCTCCCCATCCCCCCAACAGCAGGGAATAGAGAAACATCACTGGCACACACGCTGTTTCAACCAATCCATTTAACAATTCTCATACAGAGGTCCAGTCTCTAGTGAGCTTAACAATTCATTTTTCCCTGTGTCCCTTAAATTCGAAAATATGATAAACGAGGAACTTTCCTCTGTGATTTCCTCTGGAAACATGCCCGATCTCAAAAATGAGCCTTAGACTGTTATCTGGGTGCAGATTTAGTCTATACTGATTGAGGGGGAGGGGGGACCAGTCAAGAAAGGGAGAAACATTGCCGGAATTGGTTAAGAGGCATTCAGATGCAGGCCTGGCCAAGAACATAGATCAAGGGAGATTGGAAAGGGTAGAGCTCTGCAAGTACGTGGAAAATCAAAGCGGCCAGGGACAGGAAGGAGAAGCCGGTCCTGATGCGAACAGGGCGGGCAGCGGGGCTCGGAGCTTCCACATGGCCCCTAGGCCCGGCTCCCCCACCCCCACCCTTGCTGAACACGCAGCGCGGCGCAACCTAACTTCCCCTCCCTCCCTCTTTCTCCCTCCTGCTGCACCGCCGCCCTCAGGCCGCGCGCCGATTGGGCGGCAGTCACCCCGGCGCGCCGCGCCATTGGCTAGCTGCCGGGGCCCGGGGCGGGACACACCCACCGGCTTCCCGATGGCGGGGTTAGGTTGGACGGGGGGGGGGGGGGGGGGGACGGGATGGGGCGGGGTGGGTTCCCGAGGCCTGGGCCTCCGGGAGGGCGGGAAGGCCCGCACGCAGGGGATGGGGAGACGTCGGGATGGCGGGCGGTGGGGTGGCACGCACCAGGTTCTCCACGGCCGCACGCTCCAGGAACTTCTGCGCCGCTTCCAGTTCCAGCCGATCTGAGGGGAAGGAAAGTGGGAGAGGGGGCCAGAGTCAGAGGGGCCAGGGTTTCCCCTCCCCCCACCCAATCACCTCAGCCCGACCCCCGGCCCCCGCGTCCTACCGGGAGACACGGTCTTCTCGAGGATGGTGATCAGCTCCATGGCGAAGGTGGCGGCGGCGGCGACTCCTCCTAAGACGACGGCCCGGCCTCTCGGGCGGCGGCTCTTAACTGGGGATGGGAGTTGGGGGTCGGGTGGGAAGGGAGGGTGGGGTGGGGGGCGGGGGTCACCACAAGCCCATTCACCGGCTCCCTCTTGGTAGTCGCTCCAGCTCCCCTTCCTTCCTCCTTTCCTTCCTTCCTCCCTCTTCCTAATTTGCTGCTGGCGGCGGCGGCAGCTGCTCCTCTGACGGCGGGGGAGGGACCCCGGGGGCAGCTCAGAGCGCGGCTGGTGCTCGGGTGGCGGAGGGAGAAAGAAGGGAAGGGAGGCGGTAAGTGAACGGCGGCTCGCAGGGAGGGAGAGAGGGAGGGAGGAAGGCGGAGGGATATTCGGCCGGACCTCTCCGCGGCGGCACCGCGCTCCATGTTGATTGGTTGCCGCCGTGGCCACGCGGAATCCCCAATTGGCCAGGCGGTCAGCGTTGAAGGGCCGCCCTGCGCCCATTTGCCCGCTGGTTTCAAGGCCCGGGGTTGGCTGGGCGGGCAGCAGAATGGGGAGCGCGGATTGGCCGAGAGGAGGGACATTGGGGTGAGGCCGGCCAGAGCCGGCCACTGATTGGATTGGCCTGGTAAAGGCCTTGAGCTCGGGCCGGCTGGGCGCTGGGAGGAGGGTGGACCGAAGGTAAGACTCCGGAGCCGCGTGATTGGCTGGGATACTAGACGTTGATAGGATAGGGCACCCGAGAAAACGGGAGAGGAGTTCGGGGTCGGGGCCGCGGAAAGGCGGGAGTCGACCCACCGCTTTAGAAGCCTGGCGCGGGGCACGACGGGACGCCCCCGGGAAGAGGCGGAGCCGTGTCCAGGCTGCGGTTGAGAAAGCGGCGTCACTCCGAGGGGCGTGCTGAGGGTTTCGCGGGCTCGAGCGGGGGAGGGGGGACCGTTAAAGCCCTGCGCCGCGCCCACAGGAAGCTGTTTTAATGGCTAGGCCTACTTGGTACCAGATTCTCTGCTGGGAAGGACGTTGAAGACCGTGCGGTTCAACTTCCAATTTGCTGATGTGGAAACTGAAGCCCAGAGAGGGTATGCAACTTGTCCAAGGTTACTCAGCCGATTAGTGGCCTGATTGGGACTGGATTCGAGCACTCCTCACCGTCCTTGTCCTTACAGGCCACTCCAGGGAGGTGAATGCTAATGCAATCCCTTTAGACCTATTTCTAGATTGAGGCATGTGCCGTTACAAGGTCAAACTTACGTGGGTTGGATATTGGGATTCCTCCTAGACCCGCATCCATAGCTATCAGGTACTTGAAGGGATGGAAATGTTTCATCCTTCGAAGGTGCTCCTATTGTAAAGTTCTGGTTCCGTGAACCACAGTGAATGTGTGTACAGGCATAGAGTTCTTAGCCTTTTTTAGTTACAGCCCTGGAAGCAACTAATGAAAACTCCTTAGCAAAATGCACATAAAGAAAAGGTGCGTACAGTTTCTTGACTTCCTTTGCATTGGTGTTGAGGCTCTGGTTGAAGAATTTCCTGAATTGTTACATTTGCACCATATTGGCCTAGGGTTAATTGGATGTAGCTAGCTTATAGAACTCTTTACCATATAACTTGAGCCTGTGGGATAATTTCCCCTACTGTAGCCATAGTGGGAAAACCTAAGAGCAAATCCCTCCTTGCTGAGAAGTTCAAACCAAGAGCTAGGACGTTTCCTGCTAGCCTAGCTGTTAGAATTCAGTGCTTTCACTGCCACGGCGTGGGTTCAATCCCTGGTCGGGAGAACTGGACACTTCACAGGCGGTGCAGGGCAGCCAAGAAAGAATCAGGAAAATTAACCCTTAAGAAGGAAGAGGAGATCTTTCTCTGCCAGAAATAACGCATTTCTAAAACTGGAAGTATGGGGACACTTTAATTTCTGATGATTTAGCAGTCCTTAATCTCAGCCTTTTGCTTCATTTATCAGCTGATGCAGAACTGCCCTGTGTGTGTAACTTTATTAGGAATCAATGAAGGTTAAGTGAGATGACATCTGTGAAAACCTTTGAATTGTATTTATGAGGATTACCCATATTACAAATGATCCACAGTTCTGTTCCACTGCAGGCCAAGTTTTTCCTGGCCTTTTACCAGTTTGCCCCTCTGCTCAGCATCAGTCATGATTCATGATACTACCAGTGAGGGCAAATGGATTTTCAAGTAGCTGGAATAAAATGCTAAGAAGATAAATGTTTTGTAGCAAAGTTCCAGTCAAACATAAGAACCTTAATATAACCAACTGATTTTTTTGGTTGGACTAAGATAGGTACTAGGTAGTCCCTGTCAAAAGCGCTCAACACTATCATGCATTCAGCAGATTTACTGAGGCACTTACCATGCAGACTCCAGAAACTAACTGCCTGAGTTCATGAACCAGCTCTGCCACTTCTTAGCTTGTGTGATTTACTTTGCTTGTATGTAAAATAGGACTAATAATTGTACCTGCCTCATAGAGCTTTTGGGAGGTCTTAGTGGTTGGTAAGTCCTAGGATCATTGCCTGGCATATTATGTATGTTATATATACATTAGCTATTATGTATTTAGTGTGTATTTTGTACTAAGCAAGTGGTTCTCGGTGCTTGGCCTGTTAGGAAAGGCCTATTAATTTAATCAGTTAATCTCACAAATAAATGTAAAGTTGTAAAAATGAGATATCAAAGAATGACCCAGCCAGGAGGCTCAAGGAAAGAAAGTTTACGTGAGAAAGGGAAGAGAGTTACTCAGATGAAGAAGGGAGGAACACTGTGCAAAGACCTTGTAGTGGGAGGGAGCTTGGGGATTATAAGGAACTGTAAGAAGGCCAGAATGCCCAAAACACAGGGAACAAGGGACAGCGACAAAGCTAGTATGCAGAGTAGGGGAAAGACCATCTGAGACCCTTAAATGCGGTGCAGATGCTTTTGTCTATATCCTAAGACCAAAGGGCAGCTACTCAAAGGTTTTGAAAAGGTTGGTGATTGTAATGTAGAAGAGCAGATGCAAGGAAACTAATTAGAAGGCCGTTGTAATAATCCAGATACAAGACACTACTTGTAAAATGGAAAAGGGTAGAAGTAATAGTGGAAATAGAAATGGTACTGAACTTGGAAACTGATGGAAGATTTCTGGGTGGTGATGCCACATGCAGTGTTAAGCAAGTAGGCGGAATTGGCGGCCATGCGGTTTAGTTGAATGTGGAGAGGTACACAGGGGCTTCAGGTTGTTTCTCTTGAGCTCTGAATGGAGTACGTGGGTTTTAATAGGCTGTTCTCTATAATTTTTTGAATATCAGGAATATTCATGTCCAGTAAACAAATTCTGAAGTTAAAGATAGAAACTGGGTTTCAGTCTTACTTTTCCACTTACACTCCACACTTCCTGCTGTCTGATCCTGAGCAAGTTACTCAATTCCGTAGACCTGTGAAATGGGAGAATCTCTGGCACACCACTGGGTGGACTGAGCGTGAATTCGAGCTGTAAAGTCTCTGCGCAGGTATCTCATTCTGGAATATGTTCACCAGCATGTGTTAAACAAATGAATTGGTGAATGGATGAGATCAGATGGCACACCAGGCTCAGTCTCCCCACTAACCCATAGAGCTGATATGTGAGGCAACTGGCTGCGAGGGGAGAAGCTGTCAGACTGTGGCCTGATGCCTTTTCCTCCTCAGCAAAGCTGGCTGACCTCAGAGGGACACATGCATCATATCCTTACGACCTCTGAGAAGTGATGGTCTAGCTTTGTTAAAGGCACTTTGTAACATCTTTTACTTCACCCTCTTTTCCAGCGTTATCCACACTAGCACCCCTGTGTACCATTGAGCCAATCAAGGCAGCCATATCCCTTTGTCCTCCATAAGTGCTCTGTCCTAGGCCTGTCCCTGCTTGGAGTTCTCTCCTTGTCTCTCCCAGTCCTCAGGTCATGCACAAGTTTGTGTCTTTGATCATTCATTCAAGTGCATGAATTTATTAGATATACCCCCCACCTCCAGGGTTATTTCAGGTGTAACATGGGGAATTGATGAAGTCCTTAAGAAAGGCACAAACCAGATGTGGTCATGGAGCTAAAATATCAGAAGAGGAGGAGGAGAGTTTTTCCTGGCTTATGAGAATACTTAGTAGACAGAGGGTCTTTGAGCTGAACCTTGAAGGACTGGAGAACTTCATAAATACAGAGATTGCAATGAAGCCTTCCCTAAGATAGTACACACTTATATCTTCACTTATTAACTGTGACCTTGGAAATGCTTATTTGTTGCCTCTGTGTCTCAATTTTCTCATCTAAAATGGGGATAATAGTTTTAGCCAGGTTGGCTTGTGAGAGTGAGACCTGTACAGCCACAGATGTGCCTAGAAATGTTGGCCCCTCACTATGGTTTAATGCTCTGCTGTCACCATGTTGAAATTCTTAATTTTTTAATGAAGGACCCTGCAGATTGTGTCCTGATCTTGCTTTATGGGATTATTGCAAAGTCCTAAGAAGTTAATACTTCTGAATTTCTTATAACAGTGAGGGCCTGGCATATGATGAGGTTTAAGTAAGCACTAGCTTACTGTTACTATTATCCTCTGAACTCTTGTAACAATATGGCTCACACTGTACCTTATAATTTTTTAGCATATAAATAGCCAACAGAGGGCTTCTTTGGTGGTCCGGTGGCTAAGAATCTGCCTTGCAATGTAGGGGACACTGGTTCGATCCCTTGTTCAGGAGGATCCTACATGCTGAGGGGCAGCTAAGCCTGTGTGCCACAGCTACCAAGCCTGGGCTCTGGAGCCCTCCAGCCACAGCTGCTGAAGCCCATGTACATAGAACCTGTGCTTCCCAACAGACAACAAGAGAAGCCATCGAATTGAGAAACCGCACACTGCAACTGGAGAGTAGCCCCCCCAACTCACCACATCTTGAGGAAAGCCTGTGCATGGCAATGAAGACCTAGCACAGCCATAAATGAAAATAAATATTTTAAAAAGTAAATAACCAACAGGGATTTTTTGGGGGGGGGGTTGGTGCAGAATCTTCCCTGATCTGGGATCAAACCTGTGCCCTCTGCAGCAGAACTGTGGAGCCTTCACTACTGAACTACTATGGCACTCCAACAATCAACAGATATTTTCCAGTGCCTGTTCTATAACGGTACTGGATGGGTCACAGAGATGAATAGGACAGTATTTCCTCTACTAGTTGATGGAATAAAGCATGTATGTTAAGCATACCTAGTTAGTAATAAGTAATATGTCATATGATGAGTATAGAAATAGATTTTTGGGTTCCACCTTCAGAGAATCTTATTAGTAGCTCTGGTATGGGACTTAAGAATCAGTTCCCCCAGGTGACTTTTGAGGGGGGGTTGTTGGGGGAACTGTGTTGGGTCTTCCTTGAGGCATGCAGGCTTTTCTGTAATTGTGACATTCGGGGGCTTTTCTCTCTAGATATGGCATGCAGGCTTATCACCCGCAGCATGTGGATCTTGCTTCCCCACTCAAGATCAAACCTGTGTCCCCTACATTAGAAGGTGGATTTTTAACCATTGGACCACCAGGGAAGACCCTTCCCAGGTGCTCTCAATGAACAGGCAAGTTTTGAACCATGGGCATTAATGCCAAGGAGGTGATGTGGAGTAGAGGCAAAAAGCTTGGCATTGGAGTTGGTCAGGCTGGGGTTCATGTTCTACCATCTACTAATTTACTTTGCATAGTTACTTAGCTTCTCAGTTTCCTCATTTGTATACATTAAAAACATTTACTTTAAAGGTGAAGTTTTAGGGAATTGCTTGGTGGTCCAGTGGCTAAGAGTCTGAGCGCTGGGAGCTCAGAGTCTAGTGCAGGGAGCTATTAATAGATTCCACATGCCACAACTAAGTTCACAGGTGGAAACTAAAGATCTGGCATGCCCAGTGCAGCCAATTAAATCTTTTTAAAGAAATAAGTAAAGATTAAATTTTAAAATGGTTGAAAAATCTGAGCATATAATGGACACTTAATTATGTGCTTTTTTCTCTAGAAGGGGAGAGATGATATCCCAGGAAGAAGCAGTCACAGAGGACTTCCTGGAGGAGAGGCTAATCCACCCCCATAAAAGCAGTATGGTTTTGATGGGGAGAAAGTGTGATTACACACACTAGCAACAGGTGAATATTAGAGGAATGCCAAGTCACAAAATAATTGATGGGATTTAGTGACTGATTAAATACAGAGGAGAATGCAAGGTGAATCCTCAGTCTTCAGCCTTAAGTATTTTTGAGAGTAGTCACTTTAAAAACAAGATCCTATATAGGAGCCAAGTTGGTGCAGGAAGGTGGAGTAGAGGATAGGGGAGGGGTCATGTATCCAGTTTCAGAACCTACCTTGGCCCATGGTATTGGAAGTGCAAAGTCCTAACCTCTTGGTAAATAAGTTAGAAATCAATAGATCAGAAACAATCATCGAACTCCCAAGAATAAATTATGTCTTGAAGGATGTAGAGAAATAAAAGCAATAAAGAGATCTGGGGGCTGGAAATGGTGTTACAAACTAGTGGACCCTAAATGTGAGAGGGAGAAGAGAAGGAACAGCAGAAGTAGAAAAAGAAATGGAGAGGGGAGCGTCCATAGCTGTGGTGGTCTGGATGTCTTCTCTAAAGGATGTCCAGGTGCTAATCCCTGGAGCCCAAAAAAATTACTTTACCTGGCAGGAGGTACTTTGCAGCTATGGTTAATAGTGGTGGGAGAGATTATCCTAGATTGTCTTAGTGGATTCAGTGTAATCACAGAATCCTTAGAAGAAGGAGATAGGAGGATGTGTGTCAGAAAAGGAGATGTGATGACAGAGGTAAAGGCCTGAGTGATGTGGGGCCATGAGCCAGGGAATGTCAGCAGCCTCTGAAAGCTGGAGGAGGCAAGGAACAGTTTCTCCCTAGAGCTTCCCAAGAGAAAGCAGTTCTTTTTTTGAAAGTCTTTATTGAATGTGTTACAGTATTGCTTTTGTTTTACCTTTTGGCTTTTTGACCGCTAGGGTTGTGGGATCTTAGCTTCCCCACCCCCTGCACTGGCAGTGAAATTTTAATCACTCGGACACCAGCAAAGCCCCAGGAACACAAATCTGCTGACTCATTTTAACCTTCTTTTAGAACTGGAAGAGAATAAATTTGTGTTGCTGTAAGCCACTAAGTTTGTAATTTGTTACAGCAGTGATAGGAAACTAATGCAGTGGTTAACGACTGAAAACAGCCTAAATACCTAACAGTGATAGATTGGTTAAATAAGTTACATTTCTGTGATGGACTGTTGTAATTGTACTTAGCCATTAAAGGTCATCTAATAATGTGGGCAGTGTTCATAATAGATTGCCAAGTACAGAAAGCAAGTAAAAATATTGTAGGTGTTTATGTGAAAAATTCATCAGGAGGTACACTTCAGAGTTACACATTTTTGCACTGAACGTAGGCATGGTATACCTCAATAAAAAAGTTTTGCAGATATTATATAGATGTCCTGTTTTGTTCCAAGAAGAGAAGTGTATTAAACCTGTATTAAACCATGTATTAAACCTGTGTATCTGAATAGTAAAAAGACTGAGAATGTATAAACCAAATGTTAATAATGGCTACCTCTTGAGTGGTAGGATTACAGATGATTTTTATATTCATTTTTTTATTTCTGTGAATACCAATTTTTCCTCACTGAACAGGTATTATTTTTGTGATCAAAAATATGTTTTAAAAATTAGTTTTTAAAAATCAAGGAAAATGAGTAGGGAGAAAGTCTGAAGAAAGATTTCTGTGCTCAAGGACAAGGGCCCTGAAGCACCTAGCACAACCAAGCCTCTATCAACAATTTTCTGCAAATAGGTGATTTTTAAAAAAATTGTATCCCTTCTACTCCCAACAGAAAGGGATTCAATCCTGGGGACATAGAAGGTAGAAGAAAAAAGGCAAGAATATAGAGGTAAAAGCTTCCTGGATCCTGAGTTAGGGCCTCTGAGAGGGGGAGGGAAGTAGACTGTCTAGCCTTGCCCCTGCCCTCTCCTGTGTTGACCAGAAGGCGAGTCTGGAGACAGATCACACACCCTCGGCCGCTTTCTCGTTTCACTTTCAGTCCTCCGTTATTTCCTTCCCTTTTTTTTTTTTTTTAAATTGTATTTCTGTATGGCTGTGCTGGGACTTTCTCTAGTTGCAGTGAGCAGAGGCTACTCTTCATTGCGGTGCCCGGGCTTCTCGTTGTGATACCTTCTCGTTGCAGAGTACAGGCTCTGGGTGCATGGGTTTCAGTAGTTGCGGCTCCCAGGCTCTAGAGCACAGTCTCAATAGTTGTGGCGCACAGGCTTCGTTGCCCAGCAGCCTGGGGGATGTTCCCAGGCCAGGGGTCCCCTGCGTTGGCAGGCAATTCTTCACCGCTGAGCCATTAGGGGAGGCTCCTTTGTTCTTTTCCTAGTTATCAAAATAATACATTTTTCTCACTGGAGAAATTTGAAAAGGCATGAAGAGTTAAGCAGAAGTCACCTGTAATCCCAAATTATAATACCAGTGAAATATTGGTGTATTTCTCAACATAGTTCAATTTTAAATGAAAAAGTATTACGAAGTAACATTTTTGTAAACCCTGCTCCTCCAAAAAAAGTACCTTTAAGAGTTTTTAATTTCTTGATCTCACTGTCAGATTGTGTTAAAAAGTAGTATATGAACTAAACATATTTGAACTGACTCCAATTGGGTTTTCCTGCTGGGCGTGCAGATGGAGAGGTAAGTAAAGGCTTTTAACGTTGACTTAAGCTTTTTAAAAATGTACCAATAAAATAAGGTAAAAATTGAAGATCACTGAGTATGCGCAGTAGATCACAAACCCTGAAGCTCACTGAGGCCGCTCCTCCTGGGCCGGTGATGCAGGGAATCCTGTATTCTGGGCCAGCACTCTTCTAATGCTCTGTTCTTTTTTTCTTTATTTAGTTGAGTACATACTCAGCTGATTATATGCTTTGTTGTTTTAAGAAAAGGCAAGCTGTCTTTCTCTTGTGTGTGTCTCTTATTCTTACAGGTTTCTGACACCAGATGTGTGGAGTCCCGCCCCCTCCCCCCTGCCCCGCCAAGCAATTCTCTGACAGTGAGGGTCAATTTAACTTAATTCTGACACTGCCTACTTGGAGATAGAGTCAGCTCTTTCAGGTTAAGGGTGCGGTACTTCCCAGGTGGCACAGTGATAAAGAATCTGCCCACCAGTGCAGGAGACAGAGGAGACATGGGTTCAATTGCCTGGTCAAGAAAATCCCCTGGAGTAAGAATGGCAACCCACTCCAGTATTAATGGGCAGAGTGGGAAGTTCTGTGGACAGAGGAGCCTGGCGGGCTACAGTCGATGAGGTCACAGAGTCAGACACAACTGAGCACAACACAGCAACTCAGAAGATCACCTCCTACTTAAAATGTCAGTTATAAGTAGTAGGCCCCCAGGTTACCCACAACTTCTGACTTGGCTACAAATCTGAGACTTCCATGACCCCTCCTTGAGATCTCTGAATTTGCTAGAGTGACTCACAGAACTCAGGGAAACACTTATATTTACCAGTGCATTAAAGGATATGAGAAAGGATACAGATGGGGCTTCCCTGGTGGCTCACAGGTTCAATCCCTGATCCTGGAACATCCCACATCCCACATCCCACCTAAGCCCGTGTGCCATAACTGTTGGGCCTGTGATCTAGAGTGTGGGAACCACAATTACTGAAGCCCAACTACTAAAACCTGTGGTCTGCGACAAGAGAAGCCACCAAAATGAGAAACCCTCACACCACACCTAGAGTAGCCCCTGTTCTCTGCAAGTTAGAGAAAAGCCATGCAACAACAAAGACCCAGCACAGCAAAAAATAAATCTGTTTTTTTAGGAACTTCCCTGGTGGTCCAGTGGCTAAGACTCCATGCTTCCAATGCAGGTCCCAGGTTCTACCCTGCTTCAGGGAACTAGATTCACTTGGCACAGCTAAAGGTACTGCATGCCACAACTAAGACCCAGTGCAGCGAAATAATAAAATAAAAATTTTTTAAGTTTTTTTTTTTTTTTTTTTTTTAAGGATGAAGAGATACATACATAGGGGGAGAACTGGGAGGGTCTGAACACAGGAGCTGCTGTTAGGGTGCATCAGGTGTTCACTCCAGGTGTTCATCTGGAAGCTCCCAAACCCCTTACTATTAGGATTTTTATAGGAGCTTCCTCATATGGACCGTGCTTCCTGATAGCTCAGTTGGTAAAGAATCTGCCTACAATCCAGGAGACCCTGATTTGATTCCCGGGTCAGAATGATCTGCTGCAGAAGGGATAGGCTGCCCACCAGTTTTCTGGCCTGGAGAGTTCTATGGAATCGCAGAGTCTACACGACTGAGCAACTTTCACATAGCTATGATCAATTTTTAACTCCGTTTCCATCCCCTCTCCTCTAGAGAAGTTGCAGGTAAGAGGCAGGGCTGAGAATTGTGAGCTTCTGATTATGTTTTGGTCTCTGGTGACCAGGCACCATCTAAGAGCCCATCCAGAACAAAAAAATGCTCCCAATGTAAGCACTTCAGATTTACAAAGGTTTTCAGGATCCTGGCATCAGGGATGGAGTATAATATCTTTGTCCCGTACTAGACTATAACTAAAGGTTTATCAACCTTGGAGCCATTAATATTTTGGACCAAATAATTCTTTGTTGTGGGTATGCTGTCTTGTGTACTGCAGGATCTTTTAACTAACTTGCCAGTATTGCACCCCACCCCACCCCAACCCTGACCATCAGAAACCTCTCCAGGGCTTCCCTGGTGACTCGGTGGTAAAGAATCCACCTGTCAGTGCAGGGGAAATGGGTTTGATCCTGGTCCTGGAGGGTCCCACATGCCATGGGATGGACAGCTGGGTGTGTGAGCCACAGTTACTGAGCCAGCACTGCAGAACCTATGAGCAGCAACTACTGAGCCCAAGCTCCACAACAAGAGAAAACCACAGTAGTGAGAAGCCCAAGCACCGCAACCAGAGAGTAGCCCCCACTTGCCACAACTGGAGAAGATGCTCATGCAGCAATGAAGACTCAGCACAACCATAAATAAATAAAATCTTGAAATGTCTGCAGGCCTTGCTAATTGTCCCCGGTAGCAAAAATCGCTCTCCTACCCCTGCATTTGTGAACCACTGCTCATTGATGTCTAATAAATGCCTGTATTCTGTATAGTAAGTTTATTGTTCAAACAGTATCATTGCCTCATGAGAGTAATAGCTAATCTTTATAAAGCCTTTGCTCTTTGTACTATTCTAAGATCTTTATATATATTAACTCATTTAACCTTCAGAACAATCCTGTGAGGTAGGAACTATTATACCCTTTTTACAGTCAAGAAACTAAGACTCAAGTAGTTAGGTTAGTTGCTCAAGGTCACCCACCTGCCAAGTAACATTTGGGATTTGCCTACCCAGGCAGTGCAGCTGCAGATTCTGGACTCAAACCGTTTTGCTATCCACTGCTTTTAAATACAAAAGAAACTAACTTAAAAGAAAAAAAGAGCCAAACATTCTGCCTGCAGAATTTGCATAGGCAAACACAAGCTAAAAATAAAATTCCCTATTTTGCCTTTTTCACAAAACAGCAAAGCATTTTGCCATGTTGCTAAAATCTGATAAACTGTTTGAATGGCTGCATCATATTCTGTCAGGAACATAGACAATAACATGACCAGTCCTTTCTTATTGGGCATTGTGATCTTTGCTGATACTTCATTTGAAGCATTATAATCAATTTTGAAAAGTATAACTTGGCAAGCAATAAAGTGCATCCATTTTAAGGGTACAGTTTGAAAAGTTTTGACAGATGTTACAACCAGTACAAGAAGCAGGACATTTTCATCACCTTTGTTCCTCTCTCTAGTGGTGTGATGAAGCTAACTAGTACCCTTGTACCAGCTCAGGAGAACCAATTTTATGTACATCTCTTCTCAGGTCTGCATTTAATGATATCACATTAGTAGCTCAAAAGTGGCCATGGTGTGAATATTTACACTAAAGAAATTGGTAGAGTGCCACAAATCAGGACTTTAAAAAATTTTTTTAGAATCAGTTTACCTGGTCCTAAATTGTGCCTCTTTGCAGTCAACTTCCCATCTTCAACCACAGTTTGCTCTCTGGCATCTTTCTTTTGCATTTTTATAGATTTTTTAAAAATGAAATCATGCAACATGTACTCTTGTGCCTACCTTCTTTTGCTCAGCTTTTTTTTTTCCTTAATTTTGAGTTTCATCAGCATTGTGGCACATAGCAACAGTTCATTCCTTTTTATTGTGTTCCATTGTATAGATACAGAACTTGGCCAGAAACTTTTGTGATTTCCACAAGAAACAACAGGTGAGACAGGGTAACACAGGCTTAGGATTGGCTAGTTTAATGATTTTAATGGACCTTAGGGCATAGGAACTGTCTTTAATTGTCTGGTGTCTGGCCCTGGGGTGATTAGGACAAAGGAATAGTGATTTTAATTGTGAGCTTGATAAACTGGATGGTTTGGAGTAAGGGTTTTGGATTGGTTGGTAGTTTTATAAAAGGTGCACTGGCAGGAGAATGATTTACTATCTCTTAACAATTGGTTAGCATTCAGAGGGGCACACTGTCCTAGGCTGGAAAGGCCCCAAGATGTCAAAGCATCAGTAAATACAGAAAAAACTGGAACACCATGATTAATACACCTTCTTGAAAAGTGTATTATCTGAACTCAGGGAAGCTAAGCATAGCTGAAACACAACTACATAGCGTATAATGAAACCTGGCCCCTTTGTCACACTTGGCTCTAAGATTCTCCTAACCAGATGAATAGTCTTCAATCAGTATATTGGAGGATCCTTTGGGAAAACTGATGATCTCATGAAGAAATACCTGCAGATACTCTGTTAGTCTGTTGTTGTTCGACTCTGTGATCCCATGGACAGCAGCACCCTAGGCTTCCCTGTCCTTCACCATTTCCTGGAATTTGCTCAAACTCATGTCCATCGATTTGGTGATGCCATCCAACCATCTCATCCTCTGTTGTCCCCTTCTCCTCCTGCCTTTAGTTTTCAGTGTTCAACCTTTTTTATTGTCCAGCTCTCACATTCATACCTGACTACAGGAAAAATCATAGCTTTGACTATACAGGCCTTTGTAGGAAAGTAATGTCTCTGCTTTTTAATACACTGTCTAGGTTTGTCATTGCTTTTCTTCCAAGGAACAAGCGACTTTTAATTTCATGACTGCAGTCACCATCCACAGTGATTTTGGAACCCAAGAAAATAAAGTGTCACTGTTTCCATTATTTCCCCATCTATTTGCCATGAAGTGATGGAACTGGATGCCATGATCTTAGTTTTTTGAATGTTGAGTTTTAAGCCAGGTTTTTCACTCTCCTGTTTCACCCTCATTAGGAGGCTCTCTAATCCCTCTTCACTTTCTGCCTTTAGGCTGGTGTCGTCTGCATATCTGAGGTTATTGATAATTTTCTCCCAGAAATCTTGATTCCAGCTTGTGCTTTAGTTTCCTAAGGATGCTATAACAAAATCTTGGTAGCTAAAAACCAAAGAAAGTTATTCTCTCTCAGTTCTGGAAGTCAGAAGTCCAAAATCAAGTCTGAAAACATGTCAGGGCCATGTTCCCTCCACAGGCTCTAGGCAGCATTTGTTTCTTTGCCTCTTCCAGATTCTGGTGGCTCCAGGTATTCCTTGGGCAGTAGCAGCATCACTCCAGTCTGCCTCCATCTTCACATAACTTTCTCCTCTCTGTGTCTCTCTTTTGGGTGTCTCCTGTAGACACTTGTTACTGGGTTTAGGGCCCACTCAGAGTATCCAAGGTGGTCTTATCTTAAAATCCTTAATTGCAAAGACTTTTTTTCAAATGAAGTCACATTCACAGATTATGGGGATTAGGATATGGATATGTCTTTTGGGGAGCCACTGCTCAACCACTCTAAGAGCTGAGAGTCCAAAGTGAATGAAAGTCAGCTGACTGCAGTAAGGTCCAGCAACTGAGAAGCCCTGTCTCATGAACATAGAGTGTCCAGAAAGTTTTAGTGCCTCAGTTTGAAATGTGAATGGATGTCAAGGTTTACCAGATAGTTGAAGAAAGTCTCTAACATGAAAGACAAAGACCAAACAAAGAAGAACAAAGGAACTTAGAGAATATAGAAACAGCACAGAAGCCAGAACGAAACAAAATATAACGAAAGATGACAAATGTTCTCAGATATGGAGATGTTGTTACATCCATGAAATAAAAACAGATGGGTATAAAAAAATTAAGAAAAAAGACTAGGGAATAAAACATCTTAAAAACTTGATAATCGATAACTGCAATCAAGGAGTTACAGGACTTTCATGGTGGTCCAGTGGCTAAGACTCTGTGCTCCCAGTGTAGGGGGCCCAGGTTCAACTTCTAGGCAGGGGACTAGATCCCACATGCAATAGTTAAATCCCATCTGCTGCAACTAACACCTGAGGCTAATAAATACTTAAAAAAAAAAAAAACCCATAAAGGATTAGAAGATAAAATTGAGAAAATATCCTTAAAGAAAAAAAAAAAGTTGGGTGAAACAACTGACAAGGGATTAATCTCCAAAATATATAAGCAGGTCATGCAACTCAAAACCAGAAAAATAACCCAATCAAAAAGTGGATAGAAGACCTAAACAGACATTTCTTCAAAGAAGGCATACAGATGGCTAATAAACACATGAAAAGATGCTCAACATCATTATTAGAGAAATGCAAATCAAAACTGTAATTAGGTATCATGTCACAGTGGTGATAATGGCCATCATCAAAAAACCTATGAACAATACCTTTTGGCTTTCACCTCAGAGGAGGCAAAGGTGCAACTTAATTTGGTCCTCCCAAATCTGGGTTCATCCGACACCAGCCGCCTCCACCATGCTGTTTAAGTTCGACCCCAGCGAGATCAAAGCCGTGTACCCAAGGTGCACAAGTGGGGAAGTCAGTGCCACGTCTGCCCTGGCCCCCAAGATCAGTCCCCTGGGCCTGTCTCCAAAAAAGGTAGTGATGACATCACCAAGGCAACTGGTGATTGAAAGGATCTGAGGATTACAATGAAACTGATCATTCAGAACAGACAGGCCCAGATTGAGGCAGTACCTTCTGTTTCTGCCCTGATCATCAAAGCCCTCAAGAAACCACCAAGAGACAGAAAGAAGCAGAAAAACATTAAGCACAGTGGAAACAATCACTTTTGATGAGATCGTCAACATTGTCCAGCATATGCAGCATCAGTCTCTAGCTAGAGAACTTTCTGGAACCATTAAAGAGATCCTGGAGACTGCCCAGTCTGTGGGCTGCAATGTTTCGGGCCACTACCTCATGACATCATAGATGACATCAGCAGTGGTGCAGTGGAGTGCCCAGCTAGTTAGGAATGGCAAAGGAAAAAGAAAAAGGATTATTTGACAACCTCCCCAAAAAAGTCTACCAACAACAAATGCTGGAGACTGTGGAGAAAAGGGAACCTCTCGCACTATTGGTGGGAATGCAAATTTATACAGTCACTACAGAGAATAGTATGGAGATGCTGTAAAAAACTAGTAGTAAAAGTACCATATGATCCAGCAATCCCACTACTGGGCATATACCCTGAGGGAACCACAAGTGAAAAAGACATGTACCCAGTGTTCATTGTGGTACTATTTACAATAGCTAGGACATGAAATAAATAAGTTAAATGAGCAGGGTGACAAAAGACAGCCTTGACGCACTTCTTTCTCAATTTGGAACCAGTCTGTTGTTCCATGTATGACTGAGCGACTGAACTGAAGACATAAAAGCAGTCTAGATGTCCTTTGACAGATGAATGGATAAAGAAGTTGTGATACATATACACACAAGGGAATATTACTTAGCTAAAAAAGGGATGCATTTGAGTTGGTTCTGATGAAGTGAACAAACTTAGAGCCTATTATACAAAGTGAAGTAAGTCAGAGAAAAACAAATACCATATATTAACATATTGTATATGGAATCTAGAAAGATAGTACTGGTAAACCTTTTTGCAGGGCAGCAATGGAGACATAGAGAATAGAGTTGTAGATGTGGGGAAGAAGAGGGTGGGATGAATGGAGAGAGTAGCATGGGAACATAGGCATTATGAGAGGTAAAATAGATAGCTAGTGGCATTTGCTGTATGACTCAGGGAGCTCAAACCAGTGCTCTGTGATAACCTAGAGGAGTGGGATGGGGTGGGAGAGAAGTTCAAGAGGGAAGGGATATACATATACCTATGGCTTATTCATGTTGATGTATGGCAGAAACAATATTGTAAAAGACTTATCCTTATATTAAAAGTAAATAAAGACCAAAAAAAAAAAAGCTGGAGAGTTCCCTGGCAGCCCAGTAGTTAGGACACTTCACCCTCACTATCGAGGGCCTGAGTTCGATCCCTTGTTAGGGAACTAAGATCCTACAAGCTGCACAGTGTGGCCAAAAAAAAAAAGCTGGAAAATGGACATGAAAAGATTTTTTAAAACTGAAAATAGCCCAGATGGGTTAACAGTCATCTTAGGAGTTTCAGAGAAATAGAACCGATGTGTGAAAAGTGAAGGGAAAGCAATCATCAAAGGGATAATTCAAGAAATCAAATCAGGGGACTTTCTTGGTAGTCCAGTGGTTAAGAATCCACCTTCCAATGCAGAGGGTGTGGGTTCCATCCCTGATCGGGGAACTAAGATTCCACATGCCATAGGGCAACTAACCCAAAGTGCTGCAACTACAGAGCCCATGTTTCCTGGAGCCCATGCGCCACAACTAAGACCTGAAACGCCGAAAAAGGAAAATTTAAAAAAAGTCAAATCAGAACTGAATGACTCATTCTCCAGAATGAGAAGCCCACTGAGTGCTCAACATCAGCCAGTTCAGTCACTCAGTCGTGTCCAACTCTTTGCGATCCCATGGACTGCAGCCTGCCAGGCTTCCTTGTCCGTCACCATCTCCCCGGGGTTGCTCAAACTCATGTCCATTGAGCCAGTGATGCCATCCAACCATCTCATCCTCTGTCGCCCCCTTCTCCTGCCCTCAATCTTTCCCAGCACCAGGGTCTTTTCCAGTGAGTCAGCTCTTTGTATCAGGTAGCCAAAGCATTGGAGCTTCAGCTTTAGCATCAATCCTTCCAGTGAATATTCAGGGTTGATTTCCTTTAGGATCGACTGGTTTGATCTCGTAGTCCAAAGGACTCTCAAGAGTCTTCTCCAGCACCACAGTTGGAAGGCATCAGTTCTTCGGTACTCAGCCTTTTTTATTGTCCAGCTCTCACATCTGTATGTAACTACTGGAAAAATCATAGCTTTGATTATATGGACCTTTGTGAGCAAAATGATGTCAACAGTGGATGGAAAAGAAATCAGATATTTCAGCTTGTTGAGTAAATAGAGAAAGGTTACTAAAACCTGAGGGAAACAGCAATTAACATTCAAAGGAACAGTTGTCAGAATGGTACCATGCTTCTCGTCAGGCATTCTGGAAGACTGCAGAGGAAAGCTTTCGAATTATTTATGACTTATAACTTTATGAATTAGTCAGATTGTTAATTCAGTATTGTAAGCATATTTTCAGACGTGTGAAATCTTAAAAAATTTTACTTCCTACCTATGTACCCCTTCTCAGGAAATGACTGGAGGATGTGGTACGCCAAAATGAGAGAAAAAAATCAAGAAACAAGAAGACATGTGATCCTGGAAACAGGATATTCAACAGAGGTAAGAAGTGAAGAGAATTCTCACGATAATGATGAAAGGAAATCCTAGGGTGACATAACCTGGCTGCAGGCCTTCTAGAGTAATCAGTCAGGACTGGGGCAGGAGGACAGAAGGGATGTTTCCAAGAAATCAGATGAAATTAACATAGGAAATATCTATACTTTTGGTGATGGTAGAGAAAAATTCATTATAGGGACCTGGAAATCTAAGTGCATATCCCCCAATTTTCTTTTTATTAATGATTAACTCCAGGAAAAAAATATTTTTAAAAACTGAAAACCAAAGCTTAATCACAGTAGACTGGTTTGGCTGTGTATAATATTTATGGAGACATAATTGTGTCAACAGAGTATGGAGGCTGGTCTGCATCAACCCGCACACTTCAGGCTTTCCTCCTTGTAGACTGCGGTCCAGCCAGCAGGAGTGCTCTTTGTTCCAGCTGTCTGGGGCTTCTTTTGTTTAAATGGGAATCAAGTTGATTAAATGCAATTAATATATCGGTACTAAACTAATTAAAGAATTAAAATATCAGTTAAAAAATGTGTCAAAGCAAAAGGCTATGGACGAAAGTATACACTAAACACCTGGAAAAGATTATCTAAATTTAAACTTGTGCTTTAATTTGAGACTGTTGATTTACCCAAACACAGGTCATAGTGTATGTCCAACCTTCATCCCATTAATAGGGAGTTAAGTTGTATATATTTGAATCTGTCACATGTTAGAATGACTTGACACATTGTAAATTTTTTTCTAGTTCTGTTTTAATTTTTCCCACTAGACTGTGAGCAGTTTGAGGGCAGACTCTTGTTCTTTCCTCTGTAAGGTTATGGCACTTAACACAGACCTTGGATTTTTTTTTTTTTAACCTACGATTAAGTAACCCCAGAGACCACGGTTTGAGTTGATGAGCACATCTGATATTTGCAGAGTATTCAGTTGTTTACCCTGCACTGTTGCATCTGTCTGCCCCACACCAAGGCTGGTGTTTTTATTATTCTCTCTTCTCCCCTCTCATTTTTTGGAAGAGGACCTTAGTTCCAGAGAGTGTCTTCCCAAAGGTCACAGAAGTCAGTGTTGGAACCCCTAGCAGAACTCAGATCTCTAATGAGGCATTAAAAAAAAACACTTAAAAAAATATGGTTTAAAAAATTTGCCATCAACCATTTTTATAGTTCAGTAGTGTTAAGTATAGTCACATGGTTGTGGGTTATGGCTCTCTAGAACTTACTCATCTTGCAAAACTGAAATTCTGTATCCATTGAACAACTCTCTATTTTCCCCTCACCCATCCCTGCCCCTGGCAACCACCATTCTACTTTGTGTCTCCATGAATTTGAGCATTCTAGATACCTTCTGTAAGGGAGTCACAGCATATGTCTCTTTGTGATCAGCTCATCTCACTTAGCGTATGTCCTCGAGGTTCATTCATTTCCTCTCTTGAGGCCAAACAATATTATGTTGTATGTAGCACATTTTATTTATCCATTTACCCATCAGTGGACACCTGGGTGCTTCCATCTCTTAGCTAGCTATTGTAAGTAATGCTACTATGAGCATGGGTGTATACATATCTCTTTGAGATCTTGCTTTCAGTTCTTTTGGATATATACTGGAGGTGGGATTTCAGTAAGACATTTTTAAAATTCTCCATCTTATTACAAAAATGAGGACTTCCCTGGTGGTCCAGTGGTTAATCCACCTGCCAATGCAGGAGACATGGGTTCCATCCCTGGTCCAGGAAGATCCCACATGCCTTGGAGTAATTAAGCCTGTGGGCCACTACTGTTGAGCCCAAGCTCTAGAATCCATGCTCTGCAACAAGAGAAACCACTGCAGTGCCTGCACACTGCAAGTAGAGAAAGCCCACATGCATCAATGAAGACCTAGCACAGTCAAAATTAAATACATGAATGAACAAATAAAATTTAAAAAAATGATTTGAGGCCATTGTCTCAGCACCTTCTTAAGTATATATATTTTTTAAAAAGGTTCCGAATTTTGAATGAATGAAAAAAGGGCCAGAATGCAGGAACAGAGGAAACAACAGAAAGGAGTGGCCTAACAGAAGTCTGGTGGGACAAAGGTTTTTATCTTTACCCTTGGGAAGTAGCTGCAAATAATTAAGACTCAGTAGACTGGAATGGCCACTGGAGTGGCCAAGGCGTTTTTTTTTTCTCATCTACACAAAGATCTCCAAAACATTCTCAAAACTGCATCCAAACAGAATAAGCCCTATGCATATGAAAGAGTCACAACAGAGGGATTCCATATTCATGATTTCTGGTGTGTATGGGGGTAGGTATACAAACTCATATTCTGAAACTGTCATGGGACCTTCATAAAAAAATCTAGTCAGAGTAGGGACAGAGGTAGAATGTGTTGGTCAGAAGACTATGCTCATCTCCAGAGTCTGATGTCAGAACTGATTTTTCAAGGAGAGCTGGATACATCTGAAACTTAACACTAAATCAACTATATTCCAATAAAAATTTTTAAAAAAGGGAAAGCTAGAAATCTGAACTTTGATGTGCAATTTGACTTTTAAAAACTGGCATTAAAATTTTCAAAAAGTTTTAAGGACATTCTGTATATCAAAGACAAAATGGAAGTTTGCAACCTCTGGTGTGTGGTCGTGTGGAGCATTGATGATATTGACCTCTGGGGAAGAATTAGGTCTGGTTTGGTTGACTAGATCAAATGCTGCACTTGCAGAAACTCTGCCCGTCTGTCGTTGAATAGAACTTAATGTGCTGCAGGCAGAGAGGAAGTGGCCTAAAATGAACCATTAAATTTTCCTGGTGGCATATCTGTGCCCGTCAGATGGGAGAGGAGAGCTTCCGGTTTTGCATCGTTTCTGTGATATTCGGTTGTGCCTACTTCACAGAACCATTGTAAAAGTAAAACGTCACAGAATTAGAAAGGTGTCAAATTTTTCCTAAAATGTAATGCAGGTGCTAACTGGGATAATTATCCTGCCATGAAGAGCTCAGAAGAGTGTAATGTTTTGGGAACAGTGACAGCTTCCACAAAAGCTGACCTAGGAAGGAGATGCTGGGCCCCAGCTCTGGCTGGAAGAAATGAAGAGGAAGGAATGTGTCAGCCATTCTGCTCTGGTGGGTTTGAGGAGGCAGAATACTGATCTTTTCTGCAAGTGGTGTTGGGGAGTCAGTGTGGAGTTGAGAAACACACATGGCCATAAATGGTGTGATCCTGCTCCAAAGAGCTGAGCTAATGCCTGGGCTTCATGAACCTCACACTGCAAGTTTCAACTAAAATAAACTTCTGACATTTCTATCATTTCCCTTGAATAAGTCAGAGTGTTATACTTTATAGACTATTTCAGGGACTTCCCTGGCTATCCAGTGGTCAAGACTCTGCAATTTCACTGTGGAGGGGCACAGGTTCAATCCTGACCCAGGAGCTAAGATCCTGCAAGTTGCACAGCATGGCTGGGGAGGTGGGGTGGAAATGAGTGCCTCATGTTCCCACTTAGAAGATTTGTGCTATTACTTCTATTACTTGAGAAAGCAGCCCTGCTTATCATTACTACTAATGATATCGCAACGTTAGTAACATTTCTATCATGCTTTGTAACTTACAGAGACCTTTCACTTGAATTTTTCTCATCTTATTTCCTGATATCTCTGAGACTATTATTTCTCACTTTACGATAAGGAAACTGATGGTTTTCCATTGTCCTTTAGCTAATGTTTAGAATCTTCAACGTGTCCTGAGTCCCACTCTAGGCTGGGCCTTCCCTATCTCTCCAGAGCCTCTTTCACTACCTTCCCAGGAACTCTCTTTGTTCTAGCCATTCTGGATTTCTCGTGGTTCTTTCAATAGTTCAGGTTCTCTCCAGCCATAGGCCTGGCATTGCATGTGCTGATTCTTTCATCTAGAACACTCTTCCCTGTCCTCTTTGCCTGGCTAGCATCTTTTGAGTCTCAGTTTAACATTTCTTCATGGGAGTCTTTCCTAAACATTGAGGCTATGTGGAACTTGGCCACTAACATCCCTTGTACCTTCCCATTCCAAAGACTCATCACACTTTAGATTACTCATTCAGGACTTCCTTGGTGGCTCAGTAGTGAAGAATCCGCCTGCCAATGCAAGAGACGTGGGTTCAATCCCTGATCCAAGATCCAGCATGTTGTGGGGCAACTAAGCCGCGTGTGCCACAGCTACTAACCTCATGCTCTAGAGCATGCGAGCCCCAACTACTGAGTCCACCTGCCGCAGCTACTGAAGCCCACTCTCCTAGAGCCTGTGCTCTGCAACAAGAGAAGCCACTGCAGCAAGAAGTGCCCATGCACCGCAATTAGAGAAGACCCTGCTCGCTGCAACTAGAGAAAGCCCACATGGCGACGAAGACTTGTGCAGCCAAAAGTAAAAGTACAAATTATCCATCCAGTAGTTCTTGTTCCTGCTCTGTGCCTTGTATAATATACTTTTACTCTGAAAGCTTTCGTAACGAGTCTGCTGTCTGGATTCCATGGCTGTGGAACTAATGCATCAGAACCTTGCCTTCTAGTCCAATGCTGTGGAGCTTCTTCTGATATTTCAATAATCAAGGTCCTTTGTGACCAAAAGGCACAGCTCCCGCATCAGATAGCAGGTGGTGAGATTAGAGCACCGTGCCACTGTATTCTTTGTTAATGACTAGGAAAGACTGGTGCTGTTCTCACCTCTTCGGTTGTCTCTGTGATGCTCCTGTACCAGTGACCACCTTTGCCCAGCGCGCCTTTAAGACAGTCAGGAGAGGATCGCAGATGACAGGGACATTGAAAGCTACTCAGACCACTCGGGTCTCAGGTCTTGCCTTGGTTTGATGCACACAGGTGGATCATTTAGAGTTGGGTGGCACAGTCGTTTTTCATGTTGGAAGCAGTGAGGTACAGTTACCAAATTAGTGGTACAAGCACAGGAGTGTAAGTAACACAGTGGCCCAAGCTGGCAAGGCAGGCATCAAGCAGGCAAGCAGGGGACAGTGGGAGGAACTCATGGCCTCATTTCAACAGCTGCAGCAAGCTGACCTACCTGTGGGTTTTCAAGCCAGCTATCTCTCTCCTTAGCACTGTCTTCATGAAATCCGTCACCATATACCTTTCTCAGTCCAGTTAATGGTAATCAAAATTTCTGGCTAGATAGCCAGGCAGTGGTGTATAAGGTTGCAAATGTTAGTTCCAAATATAGTGCAGTTTACATTGCCAGTGAGGAAAGAACATTGAGTGAATTCATTACATGAACCACTTAAAACTAACTGAACCCAAGAGCTTAAAGCCACATTCTTCAAATACGTACACTCTACAGAACTGGCACTTAGCATCCGCAGTCAGGCTGGAAAACATTCATGAACCAAAGAATCTAAACAGGGAAGATGGTCTCAAGGTATGCATTTGCCAATTGTTTCTTTGTTCTCCAGACATCTTTGGTGGTGAGCTCCATGACTTAAAGCTTGACATCAGGGGTTGCAGGTATAAGCCTGGCACTCTTAGATGCATAAGGCAAAGACTGAAACTTTGTGGCACTGGTTACAAAGGGGAACAGGCAAAGAGGGCACAGCCTGTCTTGGTACTAAAAATAATTAGATGCCTAGTGTGTAAAAACATAGCTGGAAGAATATGCCCCAAACTTATCTGGCAAGCATGATTGTCTTCGGGAGGTTGGATTTATAAGAAGGGATAGTCATTCTCTAGGGTGTTTTTTTCCTTTCAAAATTTGGAAAATGGATATGTATTACATTTGTGAACAGAGTTAAAATTTTAAGGGGATACAGTGTTAGATGAATGGCAAATTGTTACAATGAGGTTGGTAAAAGCATGCATGCATGCAAAGTCACTTCAGTCCTGTACGATTCTTTGTGACCCCATTGTAGCCCATCAGGCTACTCTGTCCATTGTATTCTCCAGGCAAGAATACTGGAGTGGGTTGTCATGCCATCCTCCAGGGGGTCATCCCCATCCGGGGTCAAACCCGTGTCTGTCTCCTGCAATGACAGGCAGGTTCTTTACCACTAGCACCACCTGGGAGGCCCAAAGAAGAGCATAGGCTATCTAATTATTCTCTACCATACACAAAAATACATTTGCACATACAAGATGTAGAACAGGGTGCTCAAATAGCACTTTCTTTGGCTATGGATGTGATCTATATCTGTACTGCCCAGCATGGCAGCCACTAGCCATGGGTGGCTACTGAGCACTTGAATGTTCAACTCACTTTAAATAGCTGCATATGGCTGGTGGCTACTGTATTTGGACAGAGGTCTAGAATTTTCCAATTATAGGGAGCAAAGTGTCAGCAGAGGCAGGGAAAGACCAGCTTTGGTAGCCAAGACATCTTCTGTAAGACATGCTATCTATCCGGTGGAGAGAGAGTCTGTTTGTTTCAAGGATGACATGAGAGGAGGCACTTCTTTACACTTGTATTAACTTCATCCTTCTACACCCTTCACATTCTCCTGATTTTAAATGCTCCATTGATAGAAGAGGCCACTGACCTGTTAGAAAAGCAGTAATTATCTCACTCATCCTCATTCATGTCAAATATTTTTAATGTTTTATATTTTTTTCTTATAAACTGTTTCTCTCCACCTCTCTTCCACTATCTTGTATCCTGTGTTGTCTTGAGATTTGTCCTAACAAATCATCAAACATTCAGTGTACTGTTTTCTTCTTAATTTCTTTAAAAGTCTAATAAGCATGAACAAGAGTATATCCATAAGGTTAGTATACATAATACAAGGTAATCAACACCTTAATGAATTAGAGTGGGTTAAGATTGCCGTGTAATGTATACTTGTACAATTTTTCAAATTTATGATAAAGGTTAAGGTTGTTTGGAAGTGAGAGGAGGTGGATGTCACAGAGGACCATATTGGTATGATCAGCCAAACTATGGCAAGACTGTTTTTCCCTTCTTGGTTTTCATTTTAATTGGTGTATAGCATATCTACTGTCAGCTGGTGGCAGCTTCCTGAGAAAGCACAAGTTATGATTGATCATAAGCTATGTTCCTTCTCTGTTGCTAATTCCACCCCAGCATTGGACCAGGAGCTCAGGAGTGAAAGCTACAGCTGCCAGATATCAGCAACGAAATCAGAGAAGCAGAGCTCTCTTTGGCCACTTGATGTGAAGAGCCAACTCATTGGAAAAGACCCTGATGCTGGGAAAGACTGAAGGCAGGATGAAGAGGTGACGGAGAATGAAATGGTTGGATGGCATTACCAACTCAACAACATGAGTTCGAGCAAACTCCAGGGGATGGCAAAGGACAGGGAACCCTGGCGTGCTGTAGTCAATGGGGTCAAAGAGTCGGACATGACTTAGCGACTGAACAACAAGAGTTACTACAAGTGGCAGTAACAACCCAATCAACTTTCCCTCCTGACATTACCATTTATCACAAAGTTAACCATCAAACCATTAGAAGAACCAATCCTCTGACTTGTGTTTCCTAGGGAAAGAAATTATTTGGCCCACGTTTCATTAATATCAGGGTCCCCTGTCTCACTCTTGCATTTGAAACCAAACACCTTGACTACTTCACTTGTACTAGGATTGTTCTAAGAAGGCAGGTCAATTTGGGGTGGGTATTTTGCATTACCACAAAAGATGCATGCTAAGTCAGGCACTCTTTGCTACCCTACTCCGTGGACTGTAGCCTGCCAGGCTCCTATGTCCATGGGATTTCCCCAGCAAGAATACTGGAGTGGGTGGCCTATCCCTTCTCCAGGGGAACTTCCTGAATCAAACCCAAGTCTCTGCATTGGCAGGTGGATTCTTTACCACTGAGCCACCTGGTATAAGCCCACAGAAGACAGAGTCCTATTAAAAACAACTCCGAGATCCTAAAACTAGCGTCTAGTAACAGTAGATGAAATTCTCATCAGCTGATTTATTATTCAGTCAAATATGATACTATAAGTATAGAGTCAACATTACCAAAGGCTTTTTATTTTCTTGCTGAGAAAAAAAATCACTAGCCCTACAAATGTGGCTCCAAGTCCAGGACTCATTTGGATAACGGGTTGAAAGACTTGATTTAAAGTTATAAAACCCCTCATACTCCCCAAATAGCACACTACAGAGATACATTCTTTATAAAGAGGTTCCTTACTTCCTGAAACTCATTCTTAGAAAATGCCAGATAAGAATTCATCCACTGCTGCCCACTGTCCCAAAAGTCTCTACTGCTTCCCATGAATATAAAATAACATTCTCTATAAGAAACTAACACATCTGTCTTTCTTCCCAACCTTCTCATTTCTCCTAAAAATTTTAACCAAGGAATATTATGGAAAAGGGGTTTCCCTGATATCTCCATTGGTAAAGAATCTGCCTGCAATGCAGGAGACCCCGGTATGAGTCCTGGTTCAGGAAGATCTGCTGGAGAAGGGATAGGCTACCCACTCCTGTATTCTTGGGTTTCCCTTGTGGCTCAGCTGGTGAAGAATCTGTCCGCAATGCGGGAGACCTGGTTCAATCCCTGGGTTGGGAAGATCCCCTGGAGAAGGGAAAGGTTACCCACTCCAGTATTCTGGCCTTGAGAATTCCATGGACTACAGTCCATGGGTCGCAAAGAGTCAGATACGGCTGAGCAACTTTCACAAAAATTAGGGAAAAGAAGAATTATTAAGTATCTTTAAAGCTATTGCTTGTATCCATTGTGACTGGATGATCTTCTAATTGTGGAAACCTAACAATCAGCTGGAAGAACACAGGTTCGTGCAGACTGGAAAGCTTGAGTTGACCACTAGGACTAAGAGTTATTTGCTGTTTAACTACCTAATTTTTCTGAGCCTGCTTTCTCATCTGTAAAATGAGTATATTACCTCGGATAGGGAGCTATTTGGAAGACAATAAACTAAAACATCTGACAGGGAATTCCTTTGCAGTCCAGTGGTTAGGACTCCATGCTTTCACTGCCAAGGGCATTGGTTCAATTCCTGGCCGGGGAGCTAAGATTCTACAAGCCTCACGGCGCAGCCACATAAAACAAAACATCTGACATGGAAAAGGCTGGATTAAGACCTTTAGAGACCCAAAGCATCAAGACTATGGTGCCCAAATCAATCAAGGTATTAGTGGAAAACAGAGAATACACTCAAACTGGGTAATATGAGGAAGGTTTAATAACGGGACTGTTCACAAAGACATGGGCAGAGTTCAGGAGCTAGTAAATGAGTGATCCTTTCTATCCCTAGATCTAAAGAAGAGAGAAGGAGCTGGAAGCTAAAAGAGGGCTGCTTGTTAGGAGTCACGGTCTTTGGTAGAAGAACACAGACAACCTATGTGACCTGGTGACTTAGAAGCCAGGGAAGTAAACACCCAGGCTTCTAAATATCCATTCCTCAGCCTTTTGATCTTCTCAGGGTGTTACTAATTGGATCAACACAACCTGAAGTCAGAGGGCAAAGGAATCTGTTGATGCAGTCCACGGGGGTCAAGACCTGGGACACAAAACAGGATGAGAAGCAGTTCTGAAGAGGAATGCAGCCAGCACCATCTCCTCCCCAACATAATTCAAACCACTGAACTGTTATATACACACAACTTGCATGTGTGCTAAAACTGAGACAACTTTTTTCCAGCATATGATTGTGAGTTCTTTCATTAAAACAATTTCTTTCAGTCTGTTTGGTGTCTTTACTTCGCTGGTGCCATAAGCACATGCCTAGACAGAAGGAAGCCTCAGTACATAGGAACTGGCAGACTAAGATTAACTCCTGAATGCTGACTCTAAGGAGCAGTAAGAGGTTTCTGAGTTAATCCAGAAGTAATTCAGGAGGAATCTTAGGGTTTTTCTGGCTAGATACTATTCATTAGAAATTCAGCAACTGGATTTTCTTAGACTCAAAAAACCCCTATGGTAGTAAAACTTCTTATAAACCTACTGAATGACAGAAAAGGTTTTAGTTGCTTACCAAAGAGAATAAAGGACATCAGGACATCAATTTCACATTGACATTTTTATTAACGCCAACTGCTTTTTAATTATTATTTTTTTAAAACAATAGCACAAAAATGTTTCAAGGAAGCAGTCTCACAATCTGATGACCTTCTGAAATACAGTTAAGCCACACCAAATATGAATTCCTGTTAATAACACACAAAAATATTTTTTTTTTTAAAGAAAAAGAAACGAAAAAAAGTGGGGAAAGAGGAAAGCAATGAGATTTAGAGTTAAAACTCACTGGATTAGGTTGGTGAGGCTTGTTAGTAGGATACACTGTGGAAGCAGAGTGGCACACACAGGCTTACAGTCTTTGTTTTTTTTAAACCAGTTACCACTAATACATGGGCCCTGCATCAGCAACCACTGACTTCTTACAGACCTGAACTGAACCAGGAGAAGCCAGTGCTGATACTGTCAGAAAGAGGGTCAACAGTTGGCCTGTCAGACCATTTTCAGCAGAATAACTCCTTCAGAAAGGCCTGGCTGAAAACTTCTCATTTCTATTGTCTCACCTATATGCATTTCAGGATTCTTAAAAGTCATCTTAAAAAAGAAAGAAAAAAATAATGTATATCAGTTTCTCTTATTTAATGTGGCTATAAAAGATGTTTCCTTATTATTTATCTCTAAGAAGGACACCGGGTGGAGGGTTGGGATGGAACTAAGGGAAGGATTAAACCCAGACCAGGATAGGTTTTTTTTTTTTTTTCCAAACTTTTTTTTTTTTTGCCAAGGGATCACACAGAAGGGAAGGCAAGGAGGAAAACTACAATCCTTGGTTCAGATTGAGTTATGCAGGAAAATATTATCTTCCTGATCAGTCCCCATGCCAAATAAACAAAAAACAAAAAACCCCACTTGAGATTATGCACAGACTCTTATGTTATACCAGCTATCAGCCTTTAATGTTTAACCATTCCCAGCAATGGACACTTGGCTTGTAGGCTGCTTGTAGAACCCACTTCACAAAAATCCTCCTTACAGAAGCCTCTAGTTTCCTTTTGGTAGGTTATAAAAACAGAACATCTGTCATTAACAGGAGAGTGTTAAATACTTTTAACCACTGACAAGGCTTCAGGAAGTTTCACAGTTTCGTTATGCTCTATTTTATTACTATCATATTTACATTTTTATTTTTTTGCTGAATTGCTGATTTTCCTTTTTCAATAGAATTTAATTCTGGAGTGTGAGCAGGAACCAGTTAACTACATTCATTGTCCAACCCCCACTGGCTTGAAAGAAGACTCCAAATTCTTGGCATGTGAATCAGCTGTTCAGTCGCTCCACCTTATCCCTGCACAAAGCAGAAGAACCGCAGTGGTGTGCTCCAGATTCATGCTGTGGGTGGTGAGGCCTTTCGCTGAAGGAGGTACTGGTGGATGCTCTCAGCATCACGCTTTAGCCAAGCAGCATTCAGCAGGATATTTTCACAACACTGCTGGATGGTACGCTCAGCTGAAGGAGCTGGGTGACTCTCGAAGAAAGCCTGGCATAAAACAATCCAGAATGTAGGATCATTACTAGCAATAGTAAGAAGCTAATATCACAGGTCATGAAAAAATATCCACTGTCTATGAAGGATTCATAAGCTTCACTCATGAAAATTTACCACTGCCAGGCTAAAAGAAACCAAGCTGTGCTTTAGACCCATAGGAATTCTTCCCCTAATGTATTATATGCTAAAAAACCTAATCAAAGAAAGAATCTATATTCTTTAAGGTTCATTGTCCAATCAGCAAAAGAAAGTAAAAAAAGAACTATTATCAAGGACCAGGCCCCCTCTGTTACTTTATCTAAACGACAATCTTATTACCCAATTTTCAGATGTGACTGGCTCACAGGGGTTAAAAAAAACCTACTTGAAGTCTAGACTTTGAAATCAGCCTTGGGACTTGATCTAGGCTCCATCATGTACTGAAGTATGACTGCGTAAATTAGCTGCTCTGTTTTATCATCTATGAGAAAATATAATACTTGGCACAGAGTAGTTAAGGATTCAACACATTTTGGCTACTTCCAATAAAGATTAATTTGTAAGGGATGATAAAACTAAGAAGCTTAAATTGCTGCCATATTCTAATAATTTAAAATTTTATAGACACATTTTCATACAATAAACTTCAGAGTTCATTGTAATTATTGCAATTCTTATTGATTAAAGTTTGAATAAACCATTTTCTAATGAAGTACACACCTGGTTTCATAGAAAATACCAACCAACAAAAGGATGGGGGCCGGGGGTGGGGTCTTTCCTTTGAACTAGTCATCACAGGTATATAAAGGAGAATGACTAATTCATCAGATTAAGTCTAAACCTCTTAGAAATCAGTAACTTAATTGACATGGATGACAATGGCTCCTGCTCCAAGGCTCCTATCACCGTTGGGTTCTTAGGGCCTGAGTAAGATACAAGACTTCCTCTCATTCTACCTCAACAAATAGTACCACTGCTTACATATGAGAAACCTGGAAATTATCCTTGACTACTTCCTTCTTCCTCCCCTAGATATGTTCACAATACAGACAAAACATTCAATAAATATTGGCTGTATTAAAGATTAACAAAATCAAGCCCTGGAGAGATATCAGTAACCTCAGATATGCAGATGATACCACCCTTATGGCAGAAAGCAAAGAACTGAAGAGCCTCTTGATGAAAGTCAAAGAAGAAGGTGAAAAAGTTGGTTTAAAACTCAACATTCAGAAAACTAAGATCATGGCATCTGGTCCCATCACTTCATGGCAAATAGATGGGGAAACAATGGAAACAGTGACAGACTTTATTTTTGGGGGCTCCAAAATCATGGCAGGTGGTGACTGCAGCCATGAAATTAAAAGATGCTTGCTCCTTGGAAGAAAAGTTATGACCAACCTAGACAGCATATTAAAAAGCAGAGACACTACCTTGCCAACAAAGGTGCATGTAGTTGCACCAAAAACCAAAAGCTATGGTTTTTCCAGTAGTCATGTATGGATGTGAGAGTTGGACTATAAAGAAAGCTGAGCGCTAAAGAATTGATGCCTTTGAACTGTGGTGTTGGAGGAGTTTCTTGAGAGTCCCTTGGACTGCAAGGGGATCCAACCAGTCCATCCTAAAGGAAATCAGTCCTGAATATTCATTGAAAGGACTGATGCTGAAGCTGAAAATCCAATACTCTGACCACCTGATGCAAAGAACTGACTCACTGGAAAAGACCCTGATGCTGGGAAGGACTGAAGGTGGGAGGAGAAGGGGATGACAGAGAATGAGATGGTTGGATGGCATCACCGATTTAATGGACATGAGTTTGAGCATGCTCCGGGAGTTGGTGATGGACAGGAAAGCCTGGAGAGCTGCAGTGCATGGGGTCACAAAGAGTCGAACACGACTGAGCAACTGAACTGAACTGAATCTCTTCCATTACTCCATCTCCTCCAAGCTACTATATCATTTTTGCTTGGTGAGTTGGCTTCCCAGTATCTTCCCTTTCTAAACTGCATTCTCTACACTGCAGCCATACTGAAATTCTGATCATATAAACCAGATTAAGTCACCCCTTTGTTTATAAGCCATTTCAAGGGCTTTCAATTCTTAGGAGCATTTTCATATGGCCTACAAGGCCCTCTTCCGTCAGGCCTCTACTAGCCTTAGCTTGGCCACTGGCCTTCCCTTGAACTAATTATATGTATTTCTCCTTCAGGAATATTTATTACCTTTACATAATACAATACATAATATATTGAATCTTGATCTAGACTCTCCGTTATATAATAACCTGTGACTGAGTAAATTAACTCATAATGTGAACCAAACATTATAGCTCTCAGAATTTCTAAATCCACTCCTGAAACCCTCTTGCTTTTAGGAATGAAGGTGGAAGTGACACTTAAAGGGCTAGAAGTAGAGTCCCTACATAGTCATCTTGTCTCTCTGTGCACATAAAAGACCTATGAAGAGTATTAGAAGGGAAAAAGAACTAATATGAAAGATCTACTATGTTCCAGGCCCCCTATATTACTTAATCTAGACAATCTTATCACCTCGTTTTATGGAAGAGGAGACGGGCTCATAGAGGTTAAAAAGCCTCCTTGAAGTCACGCAACCAACAAGGGGCAGAGCCCAGATTTACATCCAGGTTGACTGACTCTAAATTCCACATTCTTTCAACCACTTTAATGCCCTCAAAGATGATTCCAACTCTGAATTCTTCAGGCCTTAAGGATACAACCTAAAGTTTCTCCAAGAAAAACATGGAGACACTACTAAAGTACAACATCACCCCAACAATCTATGATTATAATTTGATTAGTATTTTTATTTTCTGGATTGAAAAGTGAAAAGTAAACTGTACTTTCCTTACCTTAACTTCTCCAGCCATTTTATCAACTGCAAATCCCTCAACTGATAGCTGAAAAAACAATGGTTTATAAATAGTAAGCACAACTAAGAGGTTAGGAACAAACTTCCATTTACCATAAAAATAAATCATTCCACTCTTTCCTAACTTCAGTTTATTCTAGAGGGTACAGGATGGGTTATGGAGAAACTCTTTAGTAAAGCTAGCAACTACTTAAGGAAACTTTTAAAAAGCAAAGATGATAATCTATGGGTTGAGTGAATCATGGATGTCTCTCAATAATAGCAAGCTACTCAAAATAAACATTTTCACCTACCTTTATTAGTCTAGATATTAAGAATCCTCCCTGGTATCGATTATAAAGTTCTTCCCAGTTGTCCTTTATGAATTTCCAAGCAGCCTTCCTTCCATGCTTACTGCCTCCAGCCACTCCACCAATTACTGACACAGTGTCCTGTGGACGTACCTCTTCCTAAAAAAAGAGAACTACAAGTCTACCGTATCCAGAATACTGTCTGATGCCAGAAAGGGCAAATGCTGTTGAGGTACCCGAGTAATCCCCTTCTTGTTTTAGGAATAACTGGCACCAGAAGCTTCTAGTAAAGAGAAGAATGTTTAACCTACAGATCAGCCAAATTGAGAATGAAGCACTGAGGTGGGTACAATAGATGCTGCTCAACAGATACCTGCTCTAGGGTAAAGAAAGAAAGGGACAGAAAGTAAGCACAGAGATGTGTCAACCCTCCAGTTATTTGTCTCCCAACTATTCTGATTCTTACCACTAGAGGGAAATATAGTGGTCAGTAACA
Organism: Antilocapra americana; assembly: GCA_007570785.1. Lineage (NCBI taxonomy): Eukaryota > Metazoa > Chordata > Mammalia > Artiodactyla > Antilocapridae > Antilocapra > Antilocapra americana. The sequence continues at coordinate 16,421,945 of ML664177.1, read as the reverse complement.
AAAGCTTCCTCCAGTTTTTAAAGAGGAAGCCTTTAGGATTAAGACAGATCAAGAGCATACTGAATCAAGGACACCTGCTATAGATCAGCGGGTAATAATTTCCTCTAAAAGCAGTTTTCACTGTAACTTACTGAAAGTGCAAACGTGAGGACTTTTTGAATCAATTCAGGTGAAAGAGTAGCCCCAAGGACTCTTTCAATTCGGTTTTTCTCTTCCTGCATATCTGCTTGTTTGTGAAGCTATAGTGAAAAAAATACAGAAAGAGACAATTAACTTCTCCCCGAATAAGGTGAAACTTCTGCTTTACATTCTCATTGGCTAAGACTGCAGGATATGAAATTAACAAAAGAATATCTTTCAAGGAGTCTGAGCACTGCATTTTCCTGTGCCCTACAGTGAATCATCAGGTTTAAGTGCTCACTGCATGAACAGCTCGCCATCAGTTCTGAGCAGTTCAGCCTCGAGATCTAGGGGTGAGCCCGTCATGACCCAATTCTCTATTCACTGACGTCTGACTAATATTCTGTGTTAGATAGGCAAATAATCATCATTACTAAGATCACTGAAAATCAATTCAACTCATCAGTAAAAAATACAGGAAGCATTATTGAAAGTAATATTTTAAGAATATTTGATGACATAAACATGCCACTAATATATTAATTGAAAGAAGGGATACAAAACAAAATGGTTCTAAATTTTTAAAAATTTAATGAGAAGGGGAGAAAAAAACCCTGAAAACACATCAAAATGTTAACATTAATAATGGTCTCTGATCAGGATTATGCAGCATCACATTTTTAACTGCAAAGTATTATGAATGCAGAACATTAAGAAATAGAAAAGCATAAAGAGAAAAGTACTATATTTACATTAACCAAATCATGAATAAGATCATATTATACAAGCTATATTTGTGATCTTTTTAAAATTACAAGTAAGTTTTATTTTCTTCTTTATACTTTTCTAGCCTCTAAATCTTCTATAGTGAGTATACCAAAATCTCTTTTTATAATTAGAAACAAAATATTATGTTTTTTTAAAAATAGAACTTCAAATGTATATGAGATACTTCTCTAAGACAACTTAATTTATAGACTCTCTTGACCTTTTTTTTTCCCCCTGAAGAGTTAACACTGACCAGTGTCTGGAGACCCCATCACAGCTCCCAGTTTCCTCTTCCTTTCCTTTGGACTCTTTTGAGCAGCAGTGTAGTAAAATAGATAGGAGGTCAGAAGACCTGGGTTCTAGACCCAGTTTTGCCTCTAACTAGCTGTGTGATCTTGACTAAGTCCTTAACCTCTCCGGGTCTCAGTTTCCCCATCTGTAAAATGAGCGGGGTGGACAGATGATTTCTAAGGTCCTTTTCAGCTCTAATATTCAAGGTCTGAACTCTGGCATTTAGGAAGCATTCCCCACCCCACCCCCAAGAGGATCTGTTACAGGAGTCCGCTAGATGGCACCATAACACTACATTTCAAATATACTCTGGATTCGTTATTTATCCTGCTTCATTATTCTTAAATTACTAACACAAAAGCCTCCTCATCTCTCATCAACTGGCTTCGTTTCCTTTTATTTAGGTATAGTTGATTTACAATGTTGTGTTAGTTTTCAGTGTACAGCAAGTGATTCAGTTATACACATATAATAATAGTTTGTACCTGCTAATCCCAAACTCCCAGTCCATCCCTCCCCCAACCTCCCCTAACTGGTTTCTTGAAGAACCCTGATTCTGCCTTCATTAGAGCTCTTTGCATAGTAAAGCTGAATCACTGTGGGCTCCCTTAAACAGATGCAAACTTATGAAACAAACACACTGGTATAAATTCTTAAACATATGCCATGACATGAAAATGTCAAAGGACCTGTCATGAAATTTTCAGAATGCTAATTTTTCCCATATCTTTATGGAATAGACAAAACATACCAACTATCTCATTTCACATGCAAAGAAATGCATGATTTATAGTGCACAGGTTCACAGAATATTATGAGTGAGAAGAGACCTTAATGTCATTTAGTTGAAAGGTAAACCCAAAGTATAATTTATGTTATTAGAAAGGAAACTCTTATACAAGATAGGCAGTTAAAGCAATACAATTGCAATGTAGTTTCTTAAATAAAGTTTGTGTTTTTTTAAAACATTCTAATCATTTAAATAGGATTTGCTTAAAACTAAAATACCAGAAGTTAGATTTGTAATTCTGATGCACTTGGGATCAGAAAAGTATCCTGATTAAGATCCCTAACTGTGGATCTTTTAATGAATGGGTCTGATGGATGATTTGGGTATTTAGGCATGTATTGCGCATTTTATTTGATAAGTAGAATCAGCTCCCTCCAACTCTAATGCAACCAGGTTAGACTAATAACTGCATGGATAAGGACTGGAGATAGCACTTGTTCTACAGTATCAGGACTTTCAAACAGATCACTGCCATTATAAGGACATGGAAAGTTTTATCTATATTTTTTCTAAGTCAGAGTTTAATTATATGCCAACCACCCTGGGAAACTACAGAGGCTATGAAGGCAAGTGAGTTAATTTCCTATCCGTTCATAAGAGGTACCAGCATAGACCAAATCATTGAGGTACCTAATCATCTCTCCCTTTCCTAAGCACAGAAATAAAACGGGCAGAACCCCGAGTAAGTTTGCATTGATGGGAAAATTTTTAAGAACTGGACTTTTTAATCAAACTTAACATTTTAGTATTAAGATTTAAGATACATAAACTTGTAATTTATAAAAGTGAATAAATGAGATGACCTGGCATTTGTATTTGTAGTAAAGATGAGCAGATATTTCTCCAATAGCTTCCTAAATATTTGCATGCCTACAGTATGCATATCAGCATATATTTCTTTTGTTAGAACTTTTTTTTTTAACCATTCAAGCTCATACTCTCTGTGTCAATTCAACTTCAATAGTGAAAATAGGAGCCTTTTCCAAATTTACTCACCTTCAGCATAACGTCTAAGGTAGTGCCGTCACCATGCTTCAAAACAGTCAGATAGACCTACAAGAGAATACAGGAACAAAAAAGAAGGCATCTGATTATATGTAACTTATTCCAAATATTCTAATGTTAAGACAGAAAGCAAGTAAAAAAAAAATTGTGTGGATATTACATACAAATTATAGCAATAATCTAAGAGCCCACTTGAACAACCAGAAAGGTAGATGGCAGGTAGTAACAGCAGAGCACAGGAGACTGTGCACTAATAATCAACCACCTCTTAGTACCCTAGTGTGGACTGAGAAACTTTACACAAATGAGATGTTGCCTACAGACTCCCTAAATGGTGTGTATTAAAAGAATTAGGCATGATTTGTAGGTCAATACTTAGGTCGTTTTTGTTGCTGTTTAACCACTAAGTCGTGTCTGACTCTTTTCATCCTCAAGGACTGTGGCCTGCCAGGCTCCTCTGTCAACTGGATTTCCCAGGCAAGAATACTGGCGTGGGTTGCTATTCCCTTCTCCAGGGGATCCTCCCAACCTAGGGATCAAACCCAGGTCTCCTGCACTGCAAGCAGACTCTTGAGGTCATTTTTGGTTATTATTAAATACATTCTACACTACACAGAATGATGCAGACACCTAGAAATCAAAGTACTTTATTATGAAAACCTACCGGACTCCTCAGATCAGCGGAGAGAATCTGTTTCCCTTCCACATGGTCCTTAAACCGACGGCGGGCTTCTTCTAATGTTGCCTTATGTCCTGCTTTTCCTAGTTTGCCCAGGACCAAGCCCCTCAGAAGAGCATCTAGATGACCTGATTGAGAAGTAAAAGAGATACAGAACTATTTAAAAAGCTTATTTTTTTACAAATATGTCCCCTGGATATTGTATAATTGTGTTATACCATGCCTACAATCTTGAACAGACAAAATCAATTACCTCAGTACTTGAGAGAACACTTGATTTAAATTTATCAAATAATAAGAATGAAGTACATAACACACTAAGATAAGCAAATATTCTGACTCTGTCTATGCCACCTGTATTTTTTATAATGCCAACTGTATCTATTTAAATATTTATTAAATATTCTCTCCATCTAGGTAATTACACCAATAAGAATTATGTGTGAAAGGAATACACTTAGATCATACAGTTTTGACCCAAAATTTAAAGAAAGGTCACATACAGAACTAGAATGCCAGGGATATTAAATTGAAATCTTAAGATTTTTAAAATCAAAATCTGATGGATTATTTCAAAGATATGCAGGTGGCTGATAATCACATGAAACCAATACCATTAGCCATTAGGGAAATGTGAATCAAGACCACAATGAGATGCTACTTCATACCAATTAGGATGGCTAAAATAAAAAAGACAATAACAAGTGCCGACAAGGATGGAGAGAAATTACAACACTCATACTGCTGGTAGGAATGTAAAATGGTGTGGGCACTTTGAAAAAAAGTCCAATAATTCTTCAAAAGGTTAATAAACACAGAGTATGACCCAGCAGTTCCACTCTGGAGAAATGAATTCAGAACAGTCAAAAAGTAGAAACAATCCAAGCATATATACACTGATGCACAAACAAAGGAAATGTAGTATAACCATGCAATACAATGAAACATTATTTGACTATAAAAAGGGAGTACTAACACATGCAGCAGCACAGGTGAGCCTTGAAAATACTGTAGTAAGCGAAAGAAGCCAAATAAAAAATGCCACAGAGTATGATTCCATTTATATGAAATGTCAGAACAGGTGGATCCGTGAGGCACTAAGCAGATTAGTGGTTGCATGGGACTGGGTTGCCAGGGAATAGAGAGTAACTACCAATGGGTATGGAGTTTCTATTGAGGGTAAAGAAATTTTTCTGGAATTAAGATAGTGGTGGTGGTGGTAGTTGTACAACACTGAGAAAAGACTGAACTGTATGTTTAAAAGGGTGTATTTTTTGGTATATTGATTATATCTCAAAAAAAGAGTTAATACTTTAGCACACAAACTGATTGATTCCAACAGCACAACAGACAAATAAATTGTGATGTATTCATACAATGAAATACCACTCAGCAATAAAAAATGAACAACCTAGATGTATCTCTAGAACATTACACTGAGAGACGCCAGATAAAAGAACAGAACATATATTATGATCCCACTTATATAAAGTTCTAGAAGAGATTATATAAATCTAGGGTGAAAGAAGTCAGAATAGCATTTGCCTACAGGGGGTGGAAGGGTAGGAGGGTGACAGGAACTGACTGGGAAGTAGCCTCAGGGCAACTTCCTGTGGTAATGGAATGTGGTATCCATTTGTCTAGTCATTGAACTGAACTTCTGCGTTTTGCTGTATTTAAATTGTAACTCCATAAAAAGTTTAAGGAAACCATAAGAAATCAATAGACAACACAACTAGAGACTAGTGAAGGTTCTTAAAAGAACCAATTTATAATTGTGGTGCTGATGTGCTGTGTTGATGCAGTAATAATATCTTTATTATTTTGCTATATTTGATTCCTCCATCCGTAAAACTGGGAAACTAAAGACATTCTCCCTATTTCAGAAAGGTGTTTTTGAGCCCTCGAAGTCTCACATATTATCATCATGAAAGAAAAGTGCAATACCTATCAATTTACCTCCATCTGTGTCCATCTACTTCCTGTCTTGTTCTTATGGATCTACTGTTTTACAACCTAAAACCAACTCAAGTATTCAGCCATCACTCCAGCAGCTACCTCTCTCTTTCACATCATGAAATTTTTCTTTACTGTATCATTTTCATCAACAAAGACATATAATAATATTTCCCACCATAAAAATGTACCTCCTTGGTCCCACATCTCTCTCCTAATCCCTTTTATCTGATTTTTTTTTTTAAGCAAAACTCCTTTAAAAAGTTGTCTGAAACTGCTGTCTCCTTTTCCTCTCCTTCCATTCTGGTGTTGTTCGCCACCATGCCATGTGAAGTCGCTCAGTCATGTCTGACGCTGTGATCCCATGGACTGCAGCCTACCACACTCCTCCATCCATGGGATTTTCCAGGCAAGAGTACTGGAGTGGGTTGTCATTTCATTCTTCAGAGGATCCAGGGATCCTCCAACCCAGGGATCAAACCCTCCAACCCAGGGATCAAACCCAGGTCTTCCACATCGTAGGCAGACGCTTTACCATCTGAGGAAGCGAAGTCCTAGTGGACTTCCACCATGCCACAGAACCCAGTTAATGTAACCATCAGTTCTTCTTCATCATTCTGCCTGACTTGGTACAGTATTGGCACAACTGATCACTTTTCCCCCTCTACTGCTTAAGGCTTCTGCAACACTCCTCTTTCTCCTAACTCTCCTACATCACTGGCCAGTCAGTCTCCTTTGCTGATTTCCCCTCTTCTACCCAGTCTTTGAATCCTGAACTGCCCAAGGACCCAGTCCTCACACCTCTTTTCTCCACCTACACTCAAGTCATAGGTGATCTCATCCAATCTTATGGCTGTAAATACCATCTATGCACTAAGCGTATTACTCAGCCTGCACCTCTAGGCATGGTACTCTCTACTTGGATGTCTAAAAGGACCTCAGATTTAACATGTCCAAAACAAAGCTCCTGATTCCCTTTTGCACCCAAGCCTGTATCTATAGCAGTTTTCCCTGTCTCTGTATACGGTAACTTCACTCCTTCAGTTCTTCAGGCCAAAATTTGATGGCTCCCCTCCTTCTCCACCACACAGTCAGGCCACCACCAAGTATTTTTAGCTCCACCCTCAACACATACCCAGAATCTACTACTTGCAAATGCTAGTCGCAGGCAGCACCCAGATGCATTACTGAAACAGCTTTCTAACTTGTCTCCCTGCTTCCTCTTTTGCCTCCCCCGCTACAGCCTGTTCTTCACATGGCTGAGTAAATCAAGTCATGTTCCTCTGCTTCAGACTTCCAAATGAGCTTTTCATACCACTAAATGCGAAAGTCCCAAAGGTCCTATTGGAGCTGCTCCGCTCCCACCCGCCTCTCTCCCACACTCGCTCTGTCCTGACTTTACCGGCCTCCATGTTACTCCCTGAGCACCTAAGCACGCCTCTGTCTCAGGTCTCTTGTACCTGCTGTTTTCTGTTTGGACCATTTCCCCACTACATAGCCTCACAGTTCTCTTCTACAGGTCTCGGCTTATGCTTAAATATCACCTTACTGGTTTTCCTGCATTTTCCCATTCACTCTCTATTCTATAAAACAGTGGCTTATTACTCGTACTCCTGACCTACCTTACCTAAACTTTTTCTTCATGGTACTTGCTGCCACCTAAAATATTATCTATTGAATTGTTTGCTGTGTCTTCCCCTAGAAAGTAAGCCACACAGGGCAACTTATTGTTCACTGTTATACCACCAGCTTCTAGTATAGTACCTAGTATTTACTGGGTGCATAAGTGCTTGCTGAATCAAAGAAAGATATAGAGCTCTAGACAATTTTTACTATTATTCTTACTGCAAAAGACTCCCAGAACAAGAAGGGCAGGATAACCTTCAGTTTTAGCATATGGTAGAAAATATATCTAAAGCCTGTACTCACTATTCCTAACATTTACATGACAGCCAAAGAATAAAGAGAACACATGTAGAAAGCAAACAATTCCCTTTAATTCAGAAAACCGGCCCCTGTGTCTCTTAATACCATTTCAGGTTGTACATAATCCCCTTTAGCTTTTCTTGACTAAATATGGGCCTTTGGGACTTTGTAAAAGACTTACTTCCACCATTTGCTCTATGCATAAATCATATTTAGCAACAAATACACATACCACCGTTTTTATGTGGTTACCCATGTAAATTCACCAGGAGGCTTAAAAGTCCTAAGTCTTAATTTCTAGTAGCTGAATACATAGTAATGTCCAGTAGATACAAAGATGATGTTACTGTTAACCACAACTGATTTTTCTAATGAGCTGACTCATTAGAAAAGACCCTGATGCTGGGAAAGACTGAAGGCAGGAGAAGGGGATGATAAAGGACGAGATGGTTGGATGGCATCACCAACTCTATGGACACAAGTTTGAGCAAGCTCCAGGAGATGGTGAAGGACAGGGAAGCCTGGCATGCTGCAGTCCATTGGGTTGCAGAGTCAGACATGACTGAGCGACTGACCAACAACAACAAATAGCTGAGTTATAAAGGATCAATTTCTGATCAATTCTTTCTGTATTCAGTACATTCATTACCTTCTCCAGGTTTGGGGTCCCAGCCCAGTCTCTCCCCTATAGGTGAAAAGACATCTTTCACAAACTCTTGGATTTCCTCATAGAAGTCTGTGTGGGACAAGAGAGTTGAGAGAATCCCCAGGTTACAGCTCAGGTCGCTCCATACAGTATAATTGGGCTCATTCACAAAAGCCTCCATGACTTTTAGAACCTCTACAGTGCTAATGATTCCAGCTCGAGCCTGGGATAGGAAAAAACATAAATTAATCTAGTCTTCAAAACAAAAACAAAACAAAAAGCACAAGCATGCATTTTTGGCATTGTCTTCTGCTAATTAGTCATCCCTGAGGGAAGAGACTAAGACTATATAAGTTCAGAACACTATAGAATTTCATAAAATAAAAACTGTATTATGACAACATTCCTTACTTTTTTGCTATTTATAAAACAGCTACTTTTTTAAAATGCTAAAATTTCACCAAATTAGAAAGAACAAAGAAGAAAGAGGACAGTTAACTTCCTATTTCTATTCAGTTTCTAGGGTCTTGGTATTGTTTGTCTTTTGAAAATTTTCATACTGTCAGAAAATGTACAAAAACAGTTAGGGTTTTGGTTTTTGACAGAGGCACTTTCAAAACTGGAGCTGCAAACTGTGTCAACTTCAGCCAGTCCTTTACTCATTTCTAAAAGACAAACTGGAAGGTACTACAAATTCATCCCTTTCAGAATTAACTAACAGAGTTAGGAAAAAGAACTTCTGTTACAGCAGCCAACTGCACAAACACACCACTCTCCTGGGACAGGTCTCTCTCAGCAATGAGCTCAGCAGATGTGAGGTTTTGTGCATCAATGCTAATCTGTGTTTATACAAAGGAGGAATCCAAAACCAGTTACTATAGACGGGAATGAAGATTTCAAGTCCAATTAAAGGAACATTAGGAGGAATCTGACAATTTTATCACAAAGACATCTAGAAATTATCTAACCTATGTTTTGGAGTTATAAACATAACACTACTAAGTGCTCCTTTAAATTTTTTCTTGAACAAAGCTAAATATAAGTATCATTTTAGAATGATAGTGGGCTATTATAATTTGAATAGTAATGGAATGTTTAAAAAAATTCTAGAATCTCCCAGCAAAGTACAACCACTATTTTAGAAAAATATAAATCACTCTGAATTATTTAAAAAAAAATCAATAAAGAAATCTCTTCAAGGTTCATATCTGTGTCTATTGAAAATAATTTCTGCCTTACAAATGATCATTTATGTACAGATGCAAAAAGCTGGCTTAAGAAAGTGAGATTTGTTTCTGGAAAATTACATAGGTTCAATCTTATCAATTGATAATTAGTCATTTTCTTTAGTTCCAAAGGCATGCACCTCTCAGGAAGAACTATATTCTTCTAATTATGTTCCAGTCAGCCATTCCAGGAAAAACAAAACCATTTAATCAACAAAATCCATCATACTATTTGAGGCTCACCAAGGAGAAGAGGTCATTCTGTAATCCAAGTCGATCCACTGGGGGCAGAGAAAGGTCACGAATACCTGGTAATAAACTTTCCAGCATGGCTGAGCTGTATTGGGTCCGGTAAAACCCAACTGTTCCCAGGTTTAACTGAAAAGATATCCAACAGGTATTATTAAACAGTTGTATTTATTTTTTACATCAGTTTTTTGTAGATATGAAAAGAGTTTTAGTTTTAGTATGTCCGGATGAGAAACAATGAAGCTCATTTATGTTAACAGACAGGGAATAAAATGAAACATCACATAAAGATAGTAATTACTTGTCAAAGATAAAAACAGAGGCAATACAAAACAGAAACTTGACATAAGTAGGAGGCAAAGTGAGTGACAGTGGAAAGAACATAGCTGAAAAGGAGGAAATATTCTGGCTAAGTTTCTAATTTCAGTGGATAGCTTTCAGTTTATAGAAAATATTTACTATATATAAAAACTCTTACTATATAATAAAATCTCCAAGGAAGACTAGACCTTTACTAACATTGATCTGCTGAATCCAGAGTCTTGACAGAATAGCAACTGCCAGGTCCTAGATTTTAAAGAATTATATGGACTTAAAAGGCAACTTCATATGATTTTTGGAGTGAGGTAATCATTGACTATCATTATTTTCTATGCTCAGTCAGTAAAGAGTCTGCTTGCAATTCAGGAGATTGCCTGTGAGGCAGGAGACCGGGATTTAATCCCTGGGCCAGGAAGATCCCCTGGAGGAGGAAATCACAACCCACTCCAGTACCCTTGCCTGGGAAATTCCACAGTAGCAAGAGTCAGACACAACTTAGTGACCAAAGCGTTATTTACCAACACTCAAAAATATTTTTTATAATATTTATATACAAAATATTTTAATGATAAAATGACATTAACGGTATGTCATACTATATATGACATATAAGATATATGTATTTTACTATTTATATATATTTAAAAATCACTTCACATTTCTAATACAGTGATTGTTTTGATTCCCTGTGTATTTTACTATAGGAATAATACCTTTATTTACCTAATTATAACCACAGTGTACTTTTTTCTTATAAGAAAAATTTGATACTGCTACATGTGCTCCAGGTTATAATTTCAAATGGCAATATAGAAGTCCACTGAGAATATTTTTAAATATATTTAAAACAGAGTGAGAAACGGTTCTGCAAGATGGAAGTCTGAGACAATATATAATTCTATTGCATGTGTGCATGTCTAGTCATTTTGGTCGTGTCCAACTCTTTCTGATTCAATGGACAGTAGTCTGCCAGGCTCCTCTGTCCTTGAGATTCTCCAGGCAAGAATACTGGAGTGCACTGCCATGCCCTCCTCCAGGGGATCTTCCTGACCCAGGCATCGAATCTGTGTCCCCTGCATCTCCCGCACTGCATATGGATTCTTTACTCACTGAGCCACCTGGGAAGCCCATAATTCCTATCAGGAACCTCTAATGGGGAGAAAAATTGATAGCAGATATTTTCATTGTGAAAGGTAGAGTACAGAATAATCAAAAATAAAATTTACTGTTATTTTTGTTAAATGACTTTAAAACACCAGCTAAAAGGAACTTCCCATTTCAGTGACACAAACTGATTATTATGTCTGATCTCACTTGATTACAGTTGTACACACACGATGACAACATATCACTGAAGTTAGCATGTCACTACAATGACAGGGCAGTTTGAAGTTGCAAGACTACAGATGTTTTGGTTAATGTGACTTTATACAGAGACTACTCTTTTTTTCCTCTTTAATCCTAACCCTTTGCAATTGCTTATTGACCACTCCCTTACCTGACATAAAGGCAAATATCTAGACGATACTAAATTTCACATAAGAAAGTTTAGAAATGTCTCTTTCTCTGCAAACCCTAGACCAAAATGAATCAGTAAGAATTTAGAGCCAGCCATAAAATGTATCCAGGAAATGAAAGAAATAAATCTATTTAGTTAAGATAAAAATGGCTATGGCCTTTCTGGACTCACCTTCACCCACTGGTCTGGTTTGACATCTTTTAAAACTATGTTCATCTCTGGCTTGTCCATCAAAATCTTCATTTTGGCATGGTTGGAATCTTCACTAGTAGAGATTGTAATAGGAACCATCCATTGGGGACAGTCTTCTCCTTAAGCAAGAGAATAACAAATAGAAAACTTGAAAATAATTTTTCACTGGAAGAAATGGAAAGTAAGGTAGAGAGAGAGGACTGGTGTCCCATGTATGGGCTTGAATCTGTTAAGACAAAAGCTCCTTTTTAATGATACATGAACTCTTCTAGGTAATCTGAATAATAATAAAGGAAGAAAGAAGTTACTAACAAAATCATAACAGCCTATAAAAAAAAGAGAACAACAGAATTTGTATTTGTGTAAAATCACAAATACAATGATTTTGTTGTTTTTCCCTTTTCAGAGCAATATCATGCTTAGTTTGCTTAGCTGTGTCCAACTCTTTGTGTGACCATATGGATTGTAGCAACAGAGATAATCATTTTAATGATAAAAGACATTTCAAGTGGGTTAAAGCTCTCACACAGCACTTAAAAATAAATTCTAAAGTGCAGTCCTTAATAAGTATATATATTGCTAAGACACTGTGATAGGATACACCTTGGGAGCTGTTAGATTCCATCACTGAGGAGTCATAGCTAAAAGCCAAAGGTTTTGTGAGACAAATACATACATTCTCTCAAGTATTAGCAAAATAGATTTTGCATTAAGATGCCAAACAAAAGAAAGTCATTGCCCAGTACATTAATGGATCTATCTTAATTACTTAAATAGCTTTATGTTATCAGGCTAAACCACAAGTGAAAATTCTCTCCTGACACTAGGTAATTCAGGTTTTAATACAGCCTACAGTGGTCACAGAGTATTAGAAAAACCCACAAAACCCGTCAGTCATACAATGCAGATTGCAGGTATATGCGGAAAATAGCAACTGCGACATTTATTTAGATAATAACCCTGTCGTCTGACTTGCAGACACATTTATTAAGAGAGTAATTCTCAGTGCTGGGAAGGCTAAGAGTTGAAGGCTGTACCATTTAACTCTGGTAGAGTGCATCATCATTTGGTGGGTCCAACATGAAAAGGCACTGGTGGTTCTGATCTACCTCTCTCCCTGTTGAGAACTATTTTAAAGGAAATGAGAAAGGTGTAGAAAAATACTTAATTTTTCAATTTATCTTTAATTCCCTGGGTACAAGAGTCTAATGTCATGTAGAAATATTTGAAAAAGCACAGTTGAATGGTAGTTAAGAGTATAAACTTATATAATGCAAGTATTTCATTTGAATGCCTACTCTTTAACTCATTATACAGGTGATTCTGGACAATTTAACTTACCTAGCCATGCCTCAGCTCCCTCATTTGTAAAACAGAAATAATATGACCCACTTAGTAGGGTTGCTGAGAGTATAAAATAAGGGTCAGTTTTAGTGCTTATTAGCACAATGACTGGTACAAAATAAATCCAAATAATCATTGGGCTTTATTTGCTTAGCTACTTACTATGACCAAGAATTTTTTTTAAAAAAAGTCACTGTATATACTTGGTACACAAGTATACCAAATGTACTTAGTACACAAGTGCATAAGACTTGGTACAAAATTGCATACCAAGTTTTCTTTCAGGGATTCAGGCTAGAGACATGACTTCTTGATGTTCATATTCTTATTCATTCATTAAAGCCTCCAATAACACAGAGAGACATAGAATACTACAAATACCCTATGAACCTCCTTTTCCTCCCCTATCATTTTTATTCTATTACCATTTCCTTGTTTCTATTTAATTCTATTATTTTTACATGGGTAATTACTTATTATTAGTTTGAAAACTACTGGTATAGTATCCAAATTCACTGATTAGCTCCCATGTATAGCTATTTGCTTACCAACATATGGTCCACTAGCACAGAACTTCTTTTGGGACAACCTCAGTAATCTGTCATCTTCTACCTAAAGAAGCAAAACAAAACAAAGGTTGTCGTAACATTAACACTTTTTTTTTCTTGGAGGAAACATTTCTGCAACAAAGCAGAGGTGAAACCAGTACAGCCAAATGGCTCCTGAATACACAAAATGCAATGGTGATAAACATGATGATACTACAGAATGGAAGAAAACTCACTATTTCTCATTAAGGCCTCAAAATAACAATAGTCTAAAAATAGAAGGCCAGGCACTGTGTAATATTGCTCATGAGAACAGAGATGTATCTAGATAAGAACTTCGAAGTTTCAAAAGGGATACATAGTTAACTTTTATGGAGGAGGGTTATGTGTTTAGTCTTTTCCATTTCCAAAAAGTGGCAAATTAAATTAGCATGAGAATTCAATATTCAAAGTCATTTAGAATGGATACATGTATTTGGATGGGTGAGACCCTTCAGCTATTCACCTGAAACTACCACAACATTGTTAATTGGCTTTATCCCAACACAAAATAAAAAGTTTCAAGTCTGGGTAAAAAAACAGAATGACAAAGGTGAAGGCAGAACACACCCTGATTCAAAGGATGAGCTTTGCAATGAAGCACAAAATAGTCGGGGAGGAGAGACTGCAATAAACTAAAAAAACAGAAGCAATAAAGGCAATTACATTAAAAAAAATACTTCAACAATACTCAATCTTTTGTTTAGTTATTGTTTGTTACTATATTCTAGAACATTTTAAATAACACAAACTGCAACAGATTTACGATCACCTAAATCAAAAGTAAAATTGGGTCAATGACCTTTATAAAGGGATCAATTGACCATAAGAGACAGAACTGAAAACTTAAAAAAATCTGACTGGGGAAGCAATGGCCACTTCAGTGCCAAAAAGGAACTACCAATGAACTTAAATACTATATCACTGATTAGTTATGTATCACACAGACTTCCTTGAAGAAGTTATTAGGTAACTTTTAAATAGATTCAGAAATAAAGCAAAAATATTTAAATTTTGGGAATATAAGGTGAGAGACACATCATAATCAAGATGCTATGTTGCAGAGCTTTCCTATTTGTAAAAGAACTGAGTCACAGGCATGCATTTTATTGTAATGTAAAAAGGAGGATGAATTTGGCTATGCTTGTAGACCAAAAAAGTGCAAAAAAAGGTAAGATCTTGAAAGTAGGTTGATGTTTTAAGTTCCTTGAGTCTCAATAACACTGGGAGGAAGTGGGGTATTAGTATCCTCTCTTCTGATAATTATTATGCTCTTAAAAGTATACTCTACCTGAAAAAATTATGGCCTTAGTTTGCTTTATGTATAATCATTAAATAGTTTAATAGTTTTGAAGTATTGACAGTTTTTGAGGGATATAAATTCCCAGAAGTGAAAGCAACAATCATCTTTGTATATTATTCTTTAAACAGTCGGGTAAAATGAAAACCATCTGTCAATCTGTATAGAGTGTCAATGTCAAGTTTGACCAAGTCATCTCCTATAACAAACTAGTCCAAAGTGGAAAAAGAAGACTAGGAAGAAACAGAATGGTCACAATGGTGGCTCTCTAAAGTTTTAGATATCTTTTCCCACCAAGTAGGATTAATTGTGTTACCTAAATTGCCTTTTCAAATGCTTGCAGCCAATCTGAGAGGCCCTCCAATGTGTATACTTTATTATAAAACACAGTCATACTTAAGGTTAAGATGTGTCTCTAAAAGGTTAACTTGCAAGTACTTGGGTGCATTCTGAGAGTACAAGGGCTGATTTAAATGTCAGCTGGGTTCTTAAATTACAGAAAAGCAAATTTACTAACTTAAATTGCCACAATGAGAAGGCTTTGTAAAATATTAGCTTTAGGGACAATACAGAACCACAAGGACAAACACATACCAAAAAAAAGAGCTATGAATCTTCCTCCCTAAAAATGAATGGAAATAATTCTCTATGTAGCTCATAAAACCATGGCAAAGAAATTTAAGAGACAGATTTCCCAATTTCATACAATTAAACTAAGTCAAAACAAACTTTCTGGTGTGCATTATAGGATGATAGGTAATTTTCAATCCTTCTGGAGGACAACTCATTCTGAACTACACCTGTCTGAATTCAGATAACAGTTCAACAATATGAATGTAATTCTAATCAAAATCACACTGCCATTCAACATTAAAAACAAATTTTGAAGAATGATATTATAAATGGGTGGTGAATTTTATCAAATTATTTTAATGCATCTAGTTCTTCTAATTTGATTCTGTTAATGTAGTAACTATAAGTAAATACTTTGATTAATTTGTTTAATATTAAACCAACTTTGAATTCTTAGAATAAATCTCCTTTGGTGATTTTAGAATTATATCAACAATGTAACAGTGTTTTCCTCAAGGACAGTAAGGGCAGACAACATTTTGTTTTCTACCATACCCATGTATAATTTTAAAGACGTGGGGCAAACTTTTGGGTATAGAAATAATAAATCACTGAGAAAAGAGTATAAGGGCTGGTATAAATCTTACCTGGAATACTTAAAGTACAGAAAAGCAAATTTGTAACACTGATTGAATTTCATTTAATATAATATCAGACAAATTGAAGAACTCTGTAAAAGTTTACCTGTTCTGCTTCTACATAAATGAGAGGGAATCCCATTTGTTTGGTCCAGGTATTCATCACAGCTGCTATAGGTTTACCACTAGCATTTTCTAAACTTTCCCAGAGATCCTCTAGAAGATAAATACAAACAATGAAAATCTAAAATGTTTACATTTTTATTTTTGTAAACAAACCAGAAATTTTATATAACTCGAAACTGCATCATTGACCAATTTTGTGGGGTTTTTTTTTCAGGTTCAGGAAACAAACAGTGGACCAAATTAGTGTTACCCTTGCCTTGCCATTAAGTGAACTATATTACAAATTGTTCTAATTTATTAAAAAATCACAAATTATAAACAAAAGACAAACAGGTGGGTTCAAACAAGAGATAGGAACCAACAAATGGAAACATTCAAGAACACTGCAAGATGATCACTCACAAAATTAAAACCACCGTGCCCATGCAACTGACAGAAGTTAAAACATATGGGGCTTAAGTCAAGTCTATATGGTCAAACAACTCTAGTGGCTGAATAAGCAGAACAACCACACGATGTAGCACAACTATAACAGAGGAATGAACAGAGGGAAAAGCCCTTAAAGAAAAATCCAAAGAATAAAGGTTTCACAAGACATAAGTTTTGTTCTGAATCTTGAAGAGGACTTGCTCATTAGACAGGGGAGAAAGGAACATTCCAAACAGAATATGTACAAAAAGGAAAGTACAGGACAATTCCCTGGCAGTTCAGTGGTTAGGACTCTGAGCTTTTACTGCTGTGAGTCTGGGTTAGATCCCTGATCGGCGATCTATTAAAGTCCTGGTTAAGGATTCTATTAAACACTAATGACATTACACAAATCTTCTTGCTTTTTAAACTATTTTTGTTCATTAAGGAACTTAGTTTCATAATTAATCAACTAGTATACCTTTATTCTTCCTTTTGACTCTAATATCTAATAAATCAAAGGCTATCATAAATTTTTAAGAATTTACTTCAACGAAAATCTGCAGTTCCACAAGTTCAACTACTACAAATGGTTAATCTGCAGCTATTTTAATGTCCAATGGTCAATTAAGGGCAACAAAATCCACAAATCACCAAAAAAGAACAAGCTCTGGTAAAGTAAACAGAACTTTCCAGACTCTTTAGAGTGGCAAGACACTGAGCTGCGGAAAGCAGACTACTGGAGGCTGACCCAAAGGGTAATAGGTCCTGATTCATACTGATCTATGATGGAACATATCTTCAAAAGAATCGACTTTATTTCCTATCCATCATATGGAAAATTGAGTATTTAGAAAAAAATAAAATATCATACTCTGGATAGTGTGCCAACATTCTCTCCATTTCTATCTCAAGTTATTAAAAATTACCTGTGGCAGCATTCTTTTGTTGGAACTTGGTTAAATACATGTTCATTCCTTTCTTAAAGTCCTGAGAAAACACAATTTTTAAAATCCAGGAGAGTCAGAACTCAGAATTATAGTATATTTTGACTACAGAGTACTCAAAAACTAATTTACTCAAAGTTACTGGAGTATTAGATTTACTAAAACATAGAAATGTCTTATTGCCTTTTGTTTAAGAATGCAAATGCGTTGCCTTCTACTTTTGCTTTTAAGTTTTATACCAGACTTCCACCAACCCCCAAAATATATTTACAACATCAGTCACTTAAGAAACCAAAACAGTCAACATAAAAAGAAATAAAGACAAGCCAGAGTAGTATTCTTATAGAGTCTAGAAAAATTACTTAGGAACTTAACCTAAATAAAATCAAACTTTTCTCTTTCATGTAAAACTCTGTGGGATCACCATAAAAGAATTTAATTAATTAATTTATTTTTTCACCTTATCTCCAATGTAGTCATGTAGCATTCGGATGACAGATGCACCTTTGCTGTATGATATTGCATCAAATATCTCATCAACTTCAGAAGGATGGCCCACACTGACCTGGCAGAAAATGTGATTCAAGGTTATAACAGGAAGCAGACAGACTGTAATACTGAATTACATAAAGAGCTTTCTAGGAAAACTCTTCTAACTCATAAGATACTTTTTGCCTTTAGGTGACTCATACTGTATAATTGTTTAAAAGGGTGTAATAACTAATACTAATAAAACAGAATACATAACACAACCCGCATCATCTCTTTAGGGCCTTGTTTCCAGTCTTGACACTGCTTTGCTGGGAGGCAAGTCACTATAGATCTCTTTGGAGATAGGGAGGTGAAGGTAAGGAAGGGAGAGATGAAAAACATTTGACTTCTTGCACTTATTGTGATGGCTAACAGTTACATAGGACCCAGGTAAAATATGTCAAAGTAGACTATAAGCCTAGCTTTTTGGAGGCAAAATTTATACATATAAACTAGCTGAAATAGGACCGATTAAGTCAAAAGAATTAAAATATATATAAAACAATGCCAACAACAAAAGAATATGTTTAGAATTTTCTTTGAAACAACAGAATCATAATATTACCCAACAGGTATGGTTCCTCGATTACTATTCAATAAAAATCTATTCAGTGAATGTTTATGGATACAGAAAACTTGCTTCTACAAAGATATAGATGTTTAAAATTAAATAGAACTAGAACTTTGTAGAGTTTCAAGGGGATTTCCTTTGTAGCTCACTGGATAAAGAACCTGCCTGCAGTTTCAAGATGGAAATATAAACTACAAAAGTAAGTGACATCACTCATGCAATTTTCTTTTCAGAGTCCCAAGTATTTCTATTAGAAAAAACTACATATTTCATTGAAAGTGAAAGCAAAGGCCAATGACTGAAAATTACGTCTCACTTCAATGGGATGGCTGTTATCTAAGGCGTCAAGCTCCTGAGCTCGTGTATAATCAGCAGAAACAAACTGAGTCCAGATATCATACTCTGGGAAGCAGTGGTCTACACACAGATACTCAATCCATGATGCAAAGCCTTCATTTAACCAAAGATGAGTCCACCATTCCTAAAAACAGAAGATGGAAATATGTAAAGAGAAGAAGACACTTGTCACTCCACTAATATAAAAAACTCTTACGTCCCTTCCATTATACTCAAACTCTTAATGAACTAAAATTCAATTCAAAACATTTAGTAAATAACTCACATCTGTGAACAAAAGAATTGCCAAGAATGGCCAATTGGTGACACTAGCATTATTACCACTGCTAAGTAACTTTTTGGTACTAAAGGTAGAAAAGGAGGAAGAAGGGGGATGAAAAACACCTTCAGGATAGAAAATGGGAAGAGAGTGCATAAATGTGTGCAAGAGCTACACTGTCATATAAAATTAAGCTTAATAAACAACTCTCTTTAAGAAACCAGAAAGTTATTATGACCAAACAAGGAAAAGTGGGAACTATCTCCATAATGACAGGGAAAAAAATCATTGCTGAGTGACAAGTTAAACTTTCTAGAATAACAGAAAAGTACTACTGCTTATACAAGAACTACATGAAATTAACAAAATGTCATAGCAGTAAGTTTAAATACAACTGGTATTTAAACATTTATAGAATATAAAATTCTCATTTGTTAATCATAAGAATTAATAGTGGAGTGGACAAAGACTATAACAGGTCACAGACAAAATCAACTTTTTAAAATAGAAATAAATATTCTAGAAAGAGATTTCAATCTAGTTTTCATTAAAGTTGATTAAATCTCTTATAAAAATACTAGATGAATTCAAGATAAAGGACAAATGCAATGGTGAAAAACATAAGGGTATTTTAAAATTATGAAAAGATCAAATGTTTTCAATAAAGTGATAAATGGCTATCTGTCTACATGCTTTGTGTACTTATTTAACTAACAGATTCCACTGGAATAAGCTGGTACAAAGCTAGTAATTTTCTAACTCTCTCTAAACCCCTATATTTCAGTTAATTAAAAAACTGACACCCAGTAACTAGAAGTTACTCAAATACAACAAAAAGTTGTTTAAAAGCAACATGAGAATGCACACATTTCCCCTATTAAAATTTATTACTGGAAGTTTAAAAATAAAATCATAAAAAATAAAATCTGGTCAACACAGCAAAAAAAAAAATTTGTTTGGTAGCAACAAACTTGCTGCATTAGGAGAAAGGAACATTTCTAATATATTTGAACACAGGTACTAGCATACTTAATTTCATGTAAAAGTATATTTCAAACAACCTTTTCTTTTTTTTTTCCTTTTAACCCCTAAGCAAAATTTTAAACAATCAAAGCAAAAAGGAAAGGATTTACTTTCAAGGGCTGACTTTCTTTAGGAACTCTTTCAGACACATTGCTGTTTCGGTCGCTAAGTCAGGTCCGACTCTTTGTGACCCCGTGAACAGCAGCAGGCCAGGCTTCCCTGTCCTGCACTATCTCCTGGAGTTTGCTCAAACTCAGACATTTAAGAGTTGCTAAATGTTTTTCTTTCTTGCTTATTTCTGTGACATGTAGTCTCAACTAACATCCAAGTTGGGCTCTGCTCTTTGGCAGCCTAAAATGCCATCAGGGAATTTGGCTGGCTCCACAATCTCCAGTTCTTTCTTTGCAGAGGTACTTCTAGTTCACTTATTAAAAGCTGTGCTCTCAAGCTCTAACACAGTTGGTTGCTATAGATAGTACTCATTTAGAGTAAAAGGGAAAGGTCAAGACTAGAGGACAGAGCTCATTCACTACAGACATTACAATAAACAAGGGCTTCAATAGGACAGCTGGAAATTTTATTTTATTTTATTTACTTTATTTTTTAAAGCTGGTATTATCCAGATACCAGACATGGAAATTTTAATATACTTCAGTTACTCTGTAGTTTCTTTGCCTTCCTTTCTATCAAATTTCAACTTAAAATTTTAGGCAGTGAACAAAATGACCCTTAAAAACATTTCAACCTTATTAAAGGTAGTTTGCTATTCATCAGGTTACTTTACAGCTAGTGACATATGACACAAGAAACTTCAGTTAGCCTGAATCTCACTGCATGGAAATTGTCTATCTAAGTGGAATCTCTTCCTTCACCCAAATTAATATCATGACTTGCCCCATTTGCAGGCAGTATTTAGAACAGTTTAGGTAGTATTTTCTGTTGAATAAAGATTACCTATATGTTCTTAATTAACATGGATATCCTGATAAAAACTTTTCAGAATAAAGTTTTTCTATCAAAAAAACTTTTTTGGTACAATGTGCCAGCCAAACCTGAAATACTATTTAGCCAACATAAGGTGTAGCAGGAAAAAAATATATTTGAGCACTTAAAAATATTAAATACCATAGTAACAAGATTTCCAAACCATTGATGGGCGAGTTCATGTCCCACAACCAGAGCAACCCACTGGCGTGATGAAGAACAGGAGTTTTTTGGATCAATAAGCAATGCAGTCTCCCTGTGTTTAAAAAAAAAAAAAATTTTTTTTTAAAATAAAAGTATTTCGATAAAAGCAGGCACGCAGAAGTGGGGGAGGGAGATTCAAACAGTAAATAAGATGGTCAAGTTAGGCTTTAAAGATGTCAAGAAAACATTTCTTCAGAGTACACAGGATAGAAAAAATTCTGGGAAGATTAAAGACTACTCCAGTTGAATTCACACAAAAGAAGATCAAAGATGTGACACAGTTTAATTATCAGTTTGTTTATAGGATAGCTGCCTGAAATTTTAGAAAAACTATCTAAAGGATTAGGGATTACTGTGCTACGCAGAAAGAGAAGATAGTTCTTCCATTAAAAGCACAGAAGTGACAAGCTGGGGGAAGATGCATTCCACAGTCCCAAAAAGAACACTGAACAGAGTGTCCAAAACTTAGCTCATCGAAGAAGGCAATTGAAAGCAGAAGGTCAAAACTTGTTTACAGACACTGCTTTTAAAATTATACAACCCACATATTTGTATTGTGGTGACAGACATGTAAGAACTTGGCTAGAAGACATTAAATCAGGGGAAGTTCTTCAAGCTGGATACATAACTATGTAACTACCAGGAGGAAGAGAAGACACTGAAATGAGAAACTCAGCCAAAAATACATCTACAAATGCTACTGCCAGATGCTCACTTTAAAATCTTACACTCTCAGATAGTAGCACCAGAGGGTGTTCATCTGCATTCTTGAAATGTTCAAGGAAATGGGGGAAAATTTATGGCAGATCATAAAGCAGAAGCTACTGAACTGTAATTAGGAGTGAAGCACTCATGAAATCAGTGATTTAAAAGACAAGGTAGGGTAATACATCATTAACATACCTATAAGTAACAAGGCCCCAGTTCTCCATGGCACCTTCATAAAATAAATATAAACATTTATTGATATTTATACATACTTTTTGAAAAATCATAAAACTCAAAATAAAAGTTATTACAATTTATCAATAAAATGAAATTTACTTTACCAGCTGCAAAGTCTGCAATAGCAATGAGATCAATTTTAGGTAGAGGATAAGGAACATTGAAGTAGTCCTTATAAAAAGGCAGAGTTTTAGCAGCAACCTATAAAAGTATAAAGAAAAGAACCATCTGATAAATCCTGTTGCCATTCTTACAGAAATCCACAAAGGAATCCAGTTGCAAGCCAAATATCTCAAGTTACAAGAAACCAACCCTGGGGGACCCCACCTCCAGAGACTGCTTTAGCCCTAAGCTTTGTATATGTCAGCCAAGCCAAGAAATCCATTTATAACTCAGTATGAAAAGTACAATTACATATGTTCCCACCCACTCTCTAGGTTAATAAATTCCATTCTAATATTCTCTTAATCATTATCTTTCAAAATGTCAATACAACACCAAAGTTGCTAGTTCCAAGATTCTACTAAAAGTAAAACCAAAGTAGCACAAGATATTTCAGATTAGATTATAAATAATTGTACTAATAATTGATCAGAAATGTAAATTCCCCAACCTGGAGTTATGGACTGTTGGAACAATCCTCTTCAAGTACATTTACCTCTAACGCAAATTTTCCTTGCTCTGCTTTGCCAACAGGGGTGTAAACACGGACACACACACCATCTTTTGACCTTGTTTCTACAAAGTCATATTCACCCACAACAAATGCCACCAGATATGTAGACATGACAGGTGTGCGAGCAAACTTCACTTCCACTACATTTTCATCATCAGGGTATGGTTTCCGATCAATTACATTCTTAAAAAAAAAAAAAAAAGGAAAATTTAACAGATTTACATTAAATACCCTAGAACAAACACTACCCCAAAACTGTAGGCTTTATAGCCTTTTCTTCCCCCTTTCCAGCACTGCTTACTTCTCTATCCTAATTTACCCAGTACTATTACACTCTCAAGACTTTTCCTGTTAAGAAAGAAAGTGAACTGACGAAGCATACACACTAAGAAGTTGGAGGTGAAGTGTTAAAAACTACCAAGGATTTGTAAGGTAAAAGAAGCAACTTTTCTTGAATACCTATTAACATAACAGGTATTGGGATGTTTTAAGACTTTATTACTTTTCAAGTGAACAAAGGATAGAAGACAACAAATATTAATGAAAATAAAATGTAGTTGTGAAATGGACATTTCAAAGGGTACAGATTTCTAGATTTAGAGCATATTCTGTATGAAGGTTGGCTCTAAGTAAATTTGTGACGAATCTCGTTTATTTTTAGAGTTCCCTAATTTCCCTCTTTTTCCTGTTCAGGTTCTCAGTTTCCTCAAGTTCTTGCTATTTTTTCTTCCAAGTAAGATTTATTCAAGAACTGATCTGATAAATTCATTTGCATTAAACTGTAAATGAACATTTCAGTGTAATTTATTAGCTTCCTCTCTAAGAATATTTGAGAAGAGCGTCTTTAAGAAGAGAACCTACGGAATTCTCTCCACTAATAAAGGAAGCAAAAGCCAGTTATTTCAGGTCCAGCAGGTCTTTCCAAGTTTCCTAGACTCCTATTATAGTCTACTGGCTACTCTCTCTTAAATAAGGCAGTCTTAGACAACACATTTCAAGTAGTAAATGCTTATTCTTTTATGAATGACATTCGACATCAGTGAAGGGAGCACATCCAAGAACACAATCAGTTAAAACCTAAATAAACTTCATTATGTGGCTGTAACTTTTGGCATTTAGTAAGAATATCAGATTTTTTTTTTCTCTCAGAAAATAGTTATTAAGTTCATTTCTTACTTAGATTTCCAAATTAAAGGAAGTTGGTAATCTGTTAACATAGCTTACAAGGAATCTGTTCCAGGATGTGGGAAAACTCCCCAAATAAGGCAATAATAAAAAAAGAGGGCTTACAAGAAACTAAGAACACTAACATTTGTGCTCCCATTATGTGTCAAGTACTGTGTGGGGTGACTAGGTAGTTCCATGCTATCCCATCTCATTAGCAAACAAAATATGCTAAATGCTTATTCAAAATATAAGAATACTCACTAACACATACATACCATGTTTGATAAAGCTACTCTGTCTTTAGGAACAACCAATGAAATATCAAAAGTTGCTTTGATGGCAGGTTCATCCCAACAAGGAAAAGCTCTCCGGGCATCAGTAGCCTTAAAAAAAGAATATGAAATATGAACTATCACTGAGTGAACCTACCAGACTATTTCATGAAGTAACCATTTCTTTCTATCATTCATTCATTCACTTTTTCAAATATTTATTTTTGACTCAGTGCTAGGCAATAAGCTAGGCACTGATTACAAAGAAAATACAAGGTAGCACTTTCAAATACAACACATAAAACTGTCAGCAATTGACCCACTTACTTAAAGAGATCTCATTCTTTCTGTAAACATAAAAAAGAGTAATAAACTTTAAAGCAAAATAAGATTTAGTGGTGCAGCAGAATATCAGTTATAAAAGAATCTTTAACAAAATAGAAATAGAACCACTGACAAGATTCTGTATCTTAAAAAGAACAAACAAAATATGCAGAGGTAGAGAAAGCATACTGTTGTTGTTGTTGAGCCCCTCAGTCGCGTCCAACTCTCTATGACCCAATGGGCTGCAGCACATCAGGCTTCCCTGTCCTTCACTATCTCCCAGAGTTTGCTCAAACTCATGTCCATTGAGTTGATAATGCCATCTAATCATTTCATCCTCTGTTGCCCCCTTTTCCTCCTGCCCTCAATCTTTCCCAGCATCAGGGTCTTTTCCAGTGAGTTGGCTCTTCCCATCGGAGGCCAAAGTATTGGAGCTTTAGTATCAGTCCTTCCAGTGAATATTAAGGGTTGATTTCCTTTAGGATTGGCTGATGTGATCTCCTTGCTGGCTGGCCAAGGGACTCTCAAAAGAGTCTTCTCTAGCACCACAGTTCAAAAGCAACAATTCTTCGGCGCTCAGCCTTCTTCATGGTCCAAGTCTATATGGACCTTTGTCGGAAAAGTGATATCTCTGCTTTTTAATACACTGTCTAGGTTTGTCATAGCTTTTCTTCCAAGGAGCAAGCATCTTTTAACTTCATGGCTGCAGTCACTGTCCGCAGTGATTTTGGAGCCCAAGAAAATAAAATCTGTCACTGCTTCCACTGTTTCCCTATCTATTTGCCATGAAGTGACAGGATCGGATGCCATGATCTTAGTTTTTTGAATGTTGAGCTTTAAGCCAGCTTTCCCACTCTCCTCTTTCACCTTCATCAAGAGGCTCTTTAGTTCCTCTTCAATTTCTGCCATAAGGGTGGTGTCATCTCCATACCTGAGGTTATTGATATTTCTCCCGGCAATCTTGATTTCAGCTTGTGCTTCACCCAGCCCGGCATTTTGCATGATGTACTCTGCGTATAAGTTAAATAAGCAGGGTGACAATATATAGCCTTGACGTACTCCTTTCCCAATTTTGAATCAGTCCATTGTTTTATGTCCGGTTCTAACTGTTGCTTCTTTTTTTTTGTTTTTTCCTGAATGGCATGTGGGATCTTAGCTCCCCTTCATGGATCAAATTCATGCCCCTAGCAGTGCAAGTGTGGAATCTTAACCATTGGCCTGCCAGGGAAACAGATACTTCTGATAAAGGATTTTTTGGGGCTTCCTTGGTGGCTCAGTGGTAAAGAATTCACCTGCCAATGCAGGAGACAAGGGTTTGATCCCTGATCTAAGAAGATCCCACATGCCATGGAGCAACAAGCCCCCTGAGCCACAGCTACGGAGCCTGTGCTTTACAGCACGGGAGCCACAACTACTGAAGCCCATGTGCTTTACAGCCTGTGCTCTGCAACAAGAAGCCACGGCAATGCCTGTATACCACAACTAGAGAGTAACCTATGCTGACCACAACTAGAGAAAAGCCTGCACAGCAATGAAGACCCAGCACAGCCAATAAATGAATATTTTTAAAAAAGGATTTCTCGAAGGAAAAATGTGACATGTCTGACTGCACTGTCAAAGAAATTAAATAAATTATGAATTCTACTAAACAGTAAATAAAATGTTTGAAAAAGTAAGTAGACTGTAAGGAAAAAAATACACAGAAAAACTCAAATCAGGAGCAGCACTAAATAAATGAGTTTATACTATAGGAAATTAAATGAATGACATAGATAGCAAGATCTAAGTATCTTTTTTTTTCTTTTTTTTTTTTTTAACGTATTTATCTATTTGGCTGCATTGGGCCTTAGTTGCTGCACACAGGATATTTTGGTGTGGTGGGTGGGCTTCTCTCTAGCTGTATCTAGTTGTGGGTGACCCACAAACTGGAGAACAATAATACCAAAGAAGTTCTTAAACTATGGTGAAGGTTCTCAACCCCGAGTAAGGCTTCCCAGGAAATCTGGCCTTGATGGTCAGCAGGATTTGATTGCAGGACTTCCACAGACTAGGGAAAACAGAGACTCCAGTCTTAGAAGGCACAAACAAAATCTTGCATGCACCAAGACCCAGAGGAAACGGGCAGTGACCCCACAGGATACTGAATCACAACTACCTGCTAGTGTTGGAAGGTCTCCTGTGGAGGCACGGGTTGACAAGGGCTCACCACAGGGACAGAGGCACTGGCAGCATCAGGCCAGGAAGGACCCCCTTGGCATAGTAAACCCTCTTGCAGTTTGCCATTAACCCTACCATAGGGCAAACCCTCCATAGGGAGGGAGTGCAACCACACCCATTAGCAGATAACTAGATTAAAGCTTTACTGAGCAAGGCCCTGCCCACCAGAGCAAGACCCAGTTATTTCTCACTGCCAGTCCCTCCCATCAGGAAGTTTACACAAGCCTCTTAGCCCCCTCCATCAGAGGGCAGATCCAAGAAGCGAGAAGAAGCACAGTTCCACAGCAGCTAAGACAAAAACCATAACCAAACAGAAAGTTAATCGCAATGAAAAAGCAAAAAGTTATGTCACAGATGAAGGGACAGGATAAAACCCCAGAAAAACAACTAAATGAAGTAGAGATAGGCAACCTTCCAGAAAAAGAATTCAGAATAATATTAATGAAGATGATCTAGGATCTCGTGAAAACAATGAAGATGTAAGAAATGTTTACCAAAGACCTACAAGAACTAAAAAACAGATGAATAATATACTAGAAGGAATCAAGAACAGAGTAACTGAGGCAAAAGAAGAGATAAATGACCTGAACAATAGAATGATGGAAATCACTGCTGCAGAACAGAATATAGAAAAAAGGATGAAAAGAAATGAAGACAGCCTAAGAGACCTTTGGGACAACACTGAATGCACCAACATTCACCTATAGGGGTCCCAGAAGGAGGAGGGAAGAGAAAAAGGACCTGAGAAAATATCTAAAAAAGTAATAGCTGAAAATTTCCCTAACGTGGGAAAGGAAACAGTTAACCAAGTCCAGGCAGCACAGAGAGTCCCAGGAAAGAGAAACCCAAGAAGGAACACACTGAGACACATAGTAATCAAACTGACAAAAATTAAAGACAAAGATAAAACACTTAAAAGCAGCAAGAGAAAAACAACAATAACATATAAGGGAACTCCCATCAGGCTATCAGCTGATTTCTCAACAGAAACTCTACAAGACAGAAGCGAACAGCATGATATATTTAAAGTGATGAAAGGGAAGAACCTACAACCAAGAATACCCAGAAAGACTGTCCTTCAGATTTGATGGAGAATTAAAAGCTTTCCAGACAAGCAAGTTAAGAAAATCCAGCACCACCAAACCAGGTTTACAACAAATGCTTAAGGAACTTTAAGAAGAAAACACAAGAGAAGGAAAAGACCTTCAAAAAATAAACCCAAAACAATTAAGAAAACAGTAATAGGATCATACACACTGATAATTACCTTAAATGTAAATGGATTAAATTCACCAACCAAAAGACATACACACTGGCTAGGCAGATGAAAACATGTGCATGTATGTGCTTCCACTTGCATCATTCTGCTTGACACCCCCCAAATTGTATGGAACTATTTTATATTGTTAGGTTAATCATGTTTCCAATATACCTTAAAATTATAATTATCTTTTTTTTTTTGTCTGACTATTGATTGGGAAAACTGATTAACACCTTTTACTATGGTGATTATGTAACTATTACTCACTTTATACCACTGTATCATGACTGGTCAACAGAAAATTAATAGAACTCTACACCACTAATCAAAACTACAATTTTACAGAAAAACCTGTATTCACTTTTTAAAATCCAGATGCTTATCAGAATTATCCTGAAATTTTTTGAAAAATACAAATGCCCAGGTAACTGCATGTTTTTCCTCCAGAGCTCCAGGTCTGTTTCTAATGAGCAGTCATGTTTAAAAACAACTGGACTATATGATGATCTTTTACTCTTACCTAGTTTGTTTCACTTTTTCTATTTCATATTCAGTCCTCTCATTTCATTTAGCTTATGTTTTCCAATTTCTCCATCTTTTTCTTTTTTTTAATGTTCTTTCTCAAGTCTTTATCAAGCATAGTATAAAAGCTTATGTATACACATACATAAATAATATGTATATTTATTTTAGAAAAATTATGAATTTTTGCCTGACTAAAAATTTATGATATTTTGACTCCACTTGTTTGACTTAGTATGAGTAGAATGCTAGATTTCTAATTAGGGAGATGAAAAAAGCAACAAAGGTTTACTGTATAGCACAGGGAACTATAGTCCGTATCTTATAATAAACTATAATGGAAAATAACTTCAAAAATAATATATGCATAACTGAATCACCTTGCTATGTACCTGAAATACTGTAAGTCAACTATGCTTCAATAATATATATATATTAAGCAAAAAAAAAACAAAGGACAAGGTGATAAAAGCAATCAAAAGTACATTTAGGGGATAGACACTAGAGTTAAATGTATTATTTAATGATGTTCCTGAAGAAGAGATCAGAACAGAAACATAATGAAGATGCAATAGAAGAAAATACTGCTACAATGACGAAAGATCTAAATCTGAATATGAGCAGGGTTCACCAATTATTAAAAGTTAATGAAAAGTGAACACCTGGTAAAAATTTCTAGGTACGAAGAAATAATTTAACAAGCAATCACAAAGAATATAAAGCAAAATTTTAAAATGTGTTACTCTACAAAGGGAGAAGAGACATTTTAGTCTGACTACTCTCATTTGACAAAATGAGATGTAAAAGACTTCAGAACAACATATTTTTTAATATTTATTTTTATTTATTTATTAGGCTGTGCCGAAAGACAGAGAACTTATCATTAGCAGACCTGCCTTATAAGAAATACTGAAAGGAGTCCTGTAAACTGAAGTGAAAAACAGTAAATGGTAATTCAAATCCATACAAAGAAATGAAGAACATCATGAAGGGGAACACATAGGAATTATAAAGATAGCATAAATATTTTTATTTGGGTTTTGTCTGTTTTTCATTTTTGGCTGCACCACACAGCTTACAGAATTTTAGGTCCCCAACAAGGGATCGAGCCCTGACCAGCTCCCTGTAGTGGAAAGTCCTAACCACTAGCCTACAAGGGAATTCCCCATAAACATTTTTATTTGTAATTCTTTTCTGTTTTGTCTTTAACTCTGTCTTTAAAAGGCAACTGTATAAGATAACAATTAGAATTAATACTATATAAAGATCAAATTTTTATGATAATAATAGTATGACAGAATCAAGAGCTACAATGAAGCAAAGTTTTTATATATTAAGAAAATTTTTCATATTAACCTGAACTATATTGGGTTTCTTTAATATTTATTTATTTGGCTGCACCAGGTCTTAGTTGCGGCACGCGAGATCTTCAGTTGCAGCACATAGGATCTAGCTCCCTAACCAAGAATCAAACCTAGGCCCCATGCATTGGGAGCTCAGTCTTAGCCACTGGACCACCAGGGTGGTCTCTAGACCAACATTTATGCAACTCTGGAGGAGAAAAACTGTAAGCCAACTGTATCACTCTTACTGAAGAAGTTGGGCTTGTTAAGGGAAAACTCACTCAAAAGAAACCATAGGGTATGTCAGTTAAAATGTAAGAAACTATTATGTGATTTGGAATTTGCCTGAATGATTTGGAGACGATTTAAGGAAGAAAGAATTCTAAGTTGAGTGCTGTTATAAAGTGGAGGCAATTTTATCAGTGAGTATTATCATTTCTGTTAATATAAAGAGGGCAAACTACAGCAAGCCTAAGACTGCATTTGGTAAAAAAGCAGTAGTCACTCATTTTAACCAAGAAAGGGAGTTGTCTTTTGTGATGAGCAAAATGACCTTGTTTTTGTCTATGCTTAAGGAAATTATGAAGGGTTCTTGTTTTGCCTCACCTTATCATGGTGTCAAAATAGTAACCTTGTCTGAGGCTGGCACTCTGTTTACATCCAACAGGAAAACAACACGTATTAGTTTCAGTGCTAGGACAACTTCTGATGTCAGGGGCTGCTCTTTTTTTCTTCCCCTTCCCCCAACAAATCTTTTATATGTTCAGTAAAAATGGTTGCATATAAAGGCAAATGAAAGATTTTCTGGTATCCCAATACTCAGGAAGTATACCACCCACATACTCTCCCTTTAAAAATCATTTGGAGACACATTCCAAGATGAAGTGTTCAAAAGGGCTAGAGATAAGCACTGGAATCACACTCTCACATACACACACATACACACAGGTAACAAAATTATATTTAGATATATACATATATATATATATATAATCCATATATATCTGTATATAGCCATATATGCATACATACAGGTAACAAAACACCTGGATTGCTTTTACACTTTGTACCTGTGGCTTTTCCTACTAAATTAATATTGATACTGTTATAAAAATATCATTCCCCAGCCCACAACCCTAATTCTCTCCCCTGTATAATAGAGATAACTGATTATAGAATAAAAATTTCAAAATCATTAATACAATTACGGTTACAGGCATCTACCCTCAAATAATCAGGCGAATAAGAGAACAGACCTTTGTCAGAATGTCTTACTGAAGATTATGATTTTTTTTGGCTGCCCTGGGTCTCTGTTGTGGCACGTGGGCTCGTCACTGCTGATGTGGGCTTTCTCTCTTTGTAGCAAACGGGGGCTACTCTCTGGTTATGGTATGCGAGCGGCTCACTGCCATGGCTTCTCTTATTGCAGAGCATGGGCTTCAGGGGGCTAGCTCAGTAGTTGTGACGCATGGACTTTGTTGCCCTGCGGCATGCGGAATCTTAGCACCTGGACCAGGGACCAAGCCCATGTCCCCTGCAATGGCAGGCAGATCCTTTCAGTTTTTCAAAAAATAATTTCATTTCATTATTTATTTTTGGTTGTGCTTTGTTTTTGTTGCTGCGCAGACTTTTCTCTAGTTATGGCGAGCGGGGGCTACTCTTTGATGTGATGTGCAGGCTCTAGGGTGCACGGGCTTCAGTAGTTGCAGCTCCCGGGCTCTGGAGCACAGGCTCAACAGATGTGGCGCATGGGCTCAATTGTTTCACGGCAGTGGAATCTTCCCAGAACAGGAATAGAACCCATGTCTCCTCCACCGGCAGATGGATTCTTTACCACTGAGTCACCAGGGAAGCCTCTGGCAGGCAGATTCTTAACCACAGGTCCACGAGAGAAGTCCAAGATCATAATATTTTAAAGAATGCATGCGTGCTAAGTCGCATCAGTCGTGTCCGACTCTTTGCAACCCCATGGACCGCAGCCCGCCAGGTTCCTCTGTCCATGGGATTCTGCAGACAAGAATACTGGAGCGAGTTGCCATTTCCTCTTCTAGGGGAATCTTTTCAACCCAGGGATTGAACCAGCATCTCTTATGTCTCCTGCATTGGCAGGCACACTCTTTACCACTAGCGCCACCTGGGAAGCCCATATTTTAAAGAATACCATACCTCAAACTGTGTGACAGCAGCATAGCGCACCTCTCCAGAAGGGGTAGTATATTTACTTCTATAGAAACCTTTCATTTTATCATTCAGTTCGCCAACAAAATCTATCTTTAAGGTTCCTGTGCCTGTGATTGAAGATAAATGAAAACACTTTCATGGAGATATTAAGTACAAGTTATCAGACATATGTCATTAGGCATTAATTCATAGCTACTGACAATGTTCAAATCATTCCTTCCTTTCTCAAACACTCCTCTTGGCAATGTAGAGAATATAGTATTTACTAAAGTAAATGGCAAACTAATTCTAAAGGAAACTTTAAAGTCATGTTTAGAGAGACTGCTAAGAAAGTTCTTTAATTTTACTAATGAGTTTCAAATTACCAATACATGAAAAGCAGGAAAAGAAATAAATACATTTGATGTATGACCAGCTATTATGCACTGGTGTTTTAAAAATATTTGGTTGGGTAGGCATTGTCTCCTTTTTGTGAGATGAAGAAACCAACCCTGAAAAGTTAAATAACTTGCCCAAGGTCACACTATTAGTAAGCAGCAAGAATGAGATTAAAAACTTAGGTCTGTTTAATCCAAAATTCATGCTCTCTGACAATTATGCCATATATATAGATTAATCCTTTCCTGAAATCTAAGAATATTAAAGAAATAAATTTAAACCAATAATTATTAAATGCAAATAAAAATACAACCTAAATACATATTCTATTATTATATAAGAGCAAAGTCAATTTAGATAAAATAGGAGGGTTTTTTTAATTGAATAGTTGATTTACAATGTTGTGCCAATCTCTGCTGTACAGTAGAGTGATTCAGTTATACACAGAGACATTCTTTTTTTATACAAAATGAGAGTTTTTATGAATATATATACAGCTGACCTTTGAATAATAAGGGGGTTAATCTACCTATAATTTATAGGTGCTTAGTTGCTAAGTCGTGTCCAATTACTTGCAACCCCATGGACTGTAGCCCACCAGGTCCTCCATCCATGGGATTTTCCAGGCAAGAATATTGGAGTGGGTTGCCATTTCCTTCTCCAGGGGATCTTCCCAACCCAGGGATTGAACCCTGGGTCTCCTGCCTTGGCAGGCAGATTCTTTACCACTGAGCCACCTGGGTAGTCCAAAAAAACTTGGAACAATTCACAAACTTGCATGCCATCCTTGTGCAGGGGCCATGCTAATCTTCTCTGTATTGTTCCAATTTTAGTATATGCACAGCCTAAGCAAGCACGATAAAAGCAACTAACGCCTCCAGAGGCACCACTGGGATAGAGGCCTTCTGTATCTGCAGTTCCTCCACATCTCCAAATTCAACCAACCTTGGACTGTGTGGTACTCTATTTACTACTGAAAAATATCTGGGTAAAAGTGGACCCATGGAGTTCAAACCTGTGTTGTTCAAGCATCAACTATACTTTCTTTCATAACAGAAAAAACCTTATCACTGTAATATAGTGTCATCTACTAAATTCAGATGCATGACAAAACAATAATCCCATTCTGCATTTTATAAATCCAGTCACAAAAAAACCCCAAAATGTTGACTTTATAATTGATCCCTTTAAAGTGCCTATTTATAAAAGAATCCAGATCATGGGAATCTAACAAATCAGAGATATATTATGACCATAAAGTAATTAGCCACTTATATCAAAACTTTTATATCCTAATGCTTCAAACTGACATTTTGGAATGCTTGCAGAGCAATGACACTGACATTGTTCAAAATGTTCTTGACTTTCTGACTTATCCTTTTGGATGTTCACAAAGTCAAATCTTCACCTTCCAAAAGTGAATTTGCTTTTTGGAAAGGTCCAAGTCATAAAGAGTTCAAGTCTGCAGATTATGTGAATAACAAATTGCAATCTATTTCTAGACAAAACACTAACTGTGCCTATTAAGTAATTAAGCTAATTTCCTTATATGCCTCAAACTGGTTCTGAAAGTAATTTCAAGTAAAAATTTCAGAAGTTTGCAGCAAAGTCACAATTAAAGAAAGTGTCACATTCTGAATCATGCTAGGAAAATAAAACCAAACAACTCAATTGAAGGTCCACTGAATAGACATTTGTGATAGTATGTTTTTTTTTTTAAATCGGACATTCTGTCTGAAGGGGTCAATAAATACTTTTCAAAAAAAAAAAAGACAATGACAGATTACTGGGACAGTAAATATAAAAACAGTAAAAGAATCTGAAACAATTCTGACTGATACTAAAGAATTTAGCTATAAATAATATAACATTTCTCTATTTTCATTAGGAATTCACTGATTAAAAAAAAAGCATATGTATTCACAGTAATCAAGTTTTTGTTGTTGTTGTTTAGTTGCTAAATCATGTCCAACTCTGCAACCCAGGCTTCTTTGTCCAAGGGATTTCCCAGGCAAGGATACTGTAATCAGTTGCCATTTCCTTCTCCCTGGATATTCCCAGCCCAGGGATCAAACCCACGTCTCCTGCTTGGCTGGCGAATTCTTTACTGCTGAGCCACCCCTGGGAAGCCCCCATAAAGTTCGTAAAGAATATCTATTAGACTATGAAAACCTCTTTAAAAATAGAACTGTTTAATGAAATTTTATGTCACAATTCCATAAATGGAGTTGGCCAGTCTGTTTTTCAATAAGTCAACTGTTAACATGTCTTCATATTCCATGGTAAATCTACTTTTGACTTTTCCTATTTGGAATAAAAGTGGATTTAAAATTCTTAACTAAATAAGAAAGTCTGCTCACATTTTTACTCGGTTTTAAATCTCCAAGGTCATAATACTATACAAGATATTGACAACGACCATTTCTTAAAAGTGGCAGACTACAAAATACAAATTATTGGGAAGGGTTATTATATGAAATTCAAACAAAATACAAGTTTTTGGGTTTTTTAAATATATTACTAAATTTAATTGGTGTCACATTATACAGTACTAATTACAGAATATTTGCTATTGATACAGAATTTTAGGGCAAAAACAGGAGGAAAAAGGACTTCATGATAACTTTCATCTGTCAATTTTATACTACACTAAAGAACCAACTGCCAGAAAGTCTGGTTTTATACCTATTTTCACATATAACTGACTTTGCTTCCTCAGATTAGATGCCTTATTTGAATACCCAATGTATATAATATTTATCTTCTTGGGGTAATGAGCCTTTTGAAACACATAAGCTCATTTATTAATTAAACAACTGAAAATTTAGAACTTCCTCCAAAAAACTTTGGTTTTTAAAGCTTAGGAGAGTATAATAATTGTTGTAAAACCTGAAATAACAAAATTACTAAAAATTATATTACAAAAAATTTAATCCATCTAGCTGTGAAATTTAAGACATATTACTTTATGTAAAGAGAATAAGTCTGACTTTCCGTCACCACTTCTTATGATCCTGTTTTCCACTCTTCAAAATGTTAATATCTTATAGTATTTCGCCAAGTGATTGTTATTGTACAGGATTGTTAACCACTGATTCTAAGGTTGTTAGGCCTTACGATGATCATGGGAAGTTCACCAATATTCTAAAATGGTGCCAATTTCAGAAACGAAGATGTTTTACTTTATTATATAGTATTTGGCATGGCTGTTAAGTTTGAATCGGCTAAACACAAAAGTTACTAATGTCCTTCTGATACATGCTCAGTATTTATTACCAGAAGAGAGACCACTTACTGAAATTTGAAAAAAATATCAGGATTTTATTCTTAAAGCAAAGAATGACTAGGTAACTTTGACCAAGATATCTGATAAAAATGTGAAGGCCAGTGATTTTCAAACAGATATTTATATATACTCAATAATTTAATACAATCACATCTGTAAATGAGATAATTTTTCATTCTAATAGTCATATTAGTTACTTAAGTATATTATATTAGCTAAAATCTCCAAAATTTTGTCAAATATACTTTCTATGTGCGTGCTAAGTCACTTCAGTTGTGTCCGACTCTTATTTAGAGACCCTATGGATGGACCATAGCCCACCAGGCTCCTCTGTCCATGAGATTTTCCAGGCAAAAATACTGGAGTGGGTTGCCATTCCCTTCTCCAGGGGATCTTCCAGACCCAGGGATCAAACTTGTGTCTCTTAAGTCTGCTGCATTGTCAGGCAGGTTCTTTACCACTAGCGTCACCTGGGAAAAAACTATAGTATATACTAATGGTCATAATCTTAAATGAATTGTTCCTGCTTTTATTAGAAATGACTTAACAATTTACCATGTCTACTGTAAAAAGTCCTTATCAAGAATGATGTAGCTCTTATATATTGATAATAAAGAAGGAGAAAAGAAGGGTAGAGAATACATATGACATGCTGACTTCTGTGTTCTTAAATGGTATAAAGATAAATGCTTATAAAAGCATGGAGCAGTTTTGAAGGGATATATAGGAAACTGATCACTTCGGAAAAGTGGAGCTGAGAAAGACAGGAATAGAACAACCAACAAATTATCATTATGTATCATCTGAATTTCAGACCATGTGCATGTGTTATATTTTTTTAACGTTTAATTAAAAAAATTAAAGGAGCATAATGTGATGGTTAGTAGTACAAAGTTTTGAATTAAATTGCCTGTGTTCTCTGACTGCCGTTATATTAGCTGTTCACCTTGGGCAAGTTATTTAAGGCAAATACATCATTTGGTGCAATAGTTTATCTTTAAAGCGGAGATCATAAAATCTATTTCAAAACGGATTAACAAATGTCTATGATGCACATAAAACAGCACCTGGCACAGATTAACCACTCAGTAGATACATGTGTGAATATATAATATACACATATATTCATATACAGGTATACATCACACACACACATACACACATACATATATATCTTCTGGGAGTTTATGTCTTTTCTTACCTGATGAGTTCCACCAAATATATTCTGGCTTCTTTTGATAAACACACTAATATTTTTGATTTAAAAAAATGTCACATTTCCTAATGCTAAACAATTGAATCTATGCTATTTTTTTTCATATACATGCTGACTAGGTTTATGTATCTTGTTAGGCTATTTTAAGCCACCTTTAAATATTTTTGCTCCTCTCTTCCTCGTTTTTAGCTCTTAAATCTTCCTTCTCTACTTTCTTCAAGTTACCTATTCTTTTTGTCTAATGTTGATCTTGATGCCCACTTAATTAATTTTTAGCCTTTCTGAAAGTAATGCTTTACCTGCATCCCACATGCTCTGTATGTAGCAATTTTATTATTCAGTTCTAAATATTTTCTAATTTCTATAACAAATCTTCAACTCATTAATTTTCAGAAGTATCATTTTTCCAATATATGAGAAGGCATTTTTTGTTTGTCTTTTGCTACTGACTTTAATCTTTTCACAATATGAACACAGAATACAGTCTGTAATGATACAGATGTTTAATTTTTAAAAATTTCCTATCATTTCTATCAAAATAATAGTCCACAGTTTTAAACTTCATATATCTGCGGGCAATGCAGGAGACCAAGGTTCGATCCCTGAGTTGGGAAGATTCCCTGGAGAAGGAAATGGCAACCCATTCCAGTATTCTTGCCTGGAAAATCCCATGGACAGAGGAACCTGGCAAGCTACAGTCCACGGGGTCGCAAAAGAGTCGGACACAACTGAGCGGCTAACACACAACACAGTTCTACAGGCCCACCTATATAAGCTGCAGGCACGCCCAATGCTACTTACTCCCTATACTTGCCCAATAACAACTCTGTGATTTCTAAATACCTTGCTTATTTAGCTATTTTTTTCATTTTTCAATTTTCTTCTGACTATAAAAAGTAAAGTCTGAGCTAAACTACATCTCCACTACTATATCTTTCATAAAGAATTAAAATTTTCTATAACTTCAAAAATCTGAAAATATTTTCTTTAAACTCATTGTGTGGCTAAGCACAGAATTCTAAATTGAGAGTCAGATTCACTTATAATTTTCAAGGAATGGCTTTATTAGAGTCTGGTTTCCATTGTAAATCTACTGCTCTTTTGATTTCTGAACCTTGAAGGTAACTTCCTCCCAACTCCCTCACCTTGGGTAGGAACTCTTTGAGAGCCTCACTTTACCTCCTGAAAATTCTAAAATTTGCTTTGGTGTGGGACTTCTTACATTTATTGACTTTCCTTTTGACAGCGTATTTTTTTCAAACTTAAGCCTTCTGTCTCATCAGTTCAAATAAATTTTCATGCTGTGTGTTTTTCATAATTTCCCCTTCCCATTTTCTATGTCTTCTCTTTCACTAGCTGGATGTCTAGTCCTACTAGATCAGTCCTCCAATCTTCGTATTTGGAAGATGCCTCTATTTCACATTTCAAAACTTATTTTGTTTTTTTTACTCCTAATATAATTTCCAAAAATGTTCTTACTCTATTCCATCCTGTTCTTATTTAATGAATGTAATATTAGTAACACTCCTTAAGATACTAATCGGTTTGGGTTTTGGGGAGTTTTCTTTTCATTTTTCTTTGCTTCTTTCAATTTTCTATATTTCTATTATACTTACTGCTTTCCTTTTTGCTTTATGTTTCATTTAGCAGTTTATCAAATGTCTGGTAATTGTTGCCCCGGTGACTTTGGGCTTGGCCATGCTATTTGCTTTATTCAATGAAATGTGAATGAACATCACCATCCACGTCAAAGCTTTAAATGTTTGTGATTTGGTGCTGTCTCCAGCCCTGAGCTTCTGCCCTCTGCAGTATGAGAGAACAGCATGCTGCACATAGCAGCTACTCACTACAGAGCCTGGCATCAACAGACATATGAACTTAGTGGAGTTCAGGGAAGTTGGCAATATGTCTGCAGTTGATCAGCAGTCCTCAGGGCCATGTGTAAACAAGAAATATTTGTTGTAAGCCACTGATATCTGTGATCCCATTTGTGGGTTAAAATGTACACATATACTTATGTATACATAGAATATTTCTGGAAGAATTCACTAGACAATAAAAGTAGAAGGAGTCAGAGGGAGGAATTCTCAATTTTCAGGTTATTATCTTCAGAATCTTTTAATACAGGTTCATGGCAAACATTTGTTTTTATAATAATTTCACACAAAAATAATCCTGGTGAGAAAAAACCAAAATGAAAGGTCTTTAAGAGTACCAAGATAAAACTTCTCCGATTTAAAATTTTTCTATAAATACTTTCATATTAAGGGAATATATTCTCAATATAAAAATTATGGAAAACAGAGAAGGGTATGAATAAGAACAAAAATCATCAATTATGTCAACAACCAGACATATAATATTATTCATACCATTTTAGAGATATGATTCATCATCTTGTATGTGTAATTCTGTATTCTGCTTTTCAATTTTACATTATAATATGTAATTTACAGTGTTAAGAATTTACAAACCTCAATTTTAATTGCTGGATGTATTCACCATACATATATGTCATAATTAGCTTAATTATTCCCTTAGTGTTGGACAAATGTACTAGTTCTAATTCTTTACTATCTTAGTAATGTCTGAAGAGACACTTCTAGGCATAAGGTATTTCTTGTATTTATGACTTTTCTTTAGGAAACTATATGCCTAATACCAGAACTGCCAGGTCAAAAGACATGAATATCTTTAGGCTCTTAAGACATACTGCCTTGCTGCTTTCCAAATAAATTACATGGATTTACATTCTTACTAGCAATATTAAGGCAGTCACATAGAGATTCATTTTTTTACTTCTGATTACATGACATACAAAAACTGGTATTATCAGTAGCAGTTATTTTAATATTTCTCATTATGAGGAAGGCAAATATCTTAACACACTGTTATTATTCATTTGCATTTTCTTTCATATTATCTCTGGCTTTTCATATGCTCATTTATCAAAGTCTCAGTACTTTACCAACTGATTTGTATATCATTTCTTCCATTATACTAAGCTCAGAACATCTAGTTTCTTTGTGCTTTTAAATAGCACATACAGTAATGTATCAACGAATCTTTCCTTCCATGCCCTCACTTAGCATAGCATCTCTCTAATCTCTGATTGTACCTCAAAATCATCTGTGGAACATTTGCCTCAGATATTTGGATTCAATTAGTAGAAGAACTAGGTAGATGTAATTTTAAAAAACTGAAACTGAAAACAATGCATTATGTTCTAGAATAGAATGATTGTCATTTTTTACTTTTTTCTGGTGGGCTAAAAGTTGAAATGAACCTGACTGCTTTAAGCTCTACCTTAATACTTTGTTATTGTCGTTCAGTTGTCAAGTAGTGTCTGACTCTTTGAGATCCCATGGCCTGCAGCACGCTAGGCCTGCCTGTCCCTCACCATCTCCCAGAGTTTGCCCAAGATCTTAATGCTTAATCTCTCTAAAACAAAGAGCTGTTAAAAAAAAAAAAAAAGACATGCAATAAATTTAGAGGGAAGAAGTAAGATGTCACTATTCATTATGGGATTTTATAAAAGCCATGTTTCCTACCTGGTTGGAGAGTACTAGGAAAAGACAAGGTGACTTTTTCATCTTCGTTTTGATAGTTAAATCCTGTAGCATGTATTTCTGGAATGGAAAAAAAAAAATTACTTCACAAATCTGACTGGACCAAAGTCAGGCTGCAGCAATTAACATTTTTGCAGCAATTAACATTTTCAAGAGCAAAATCTCAAATAAAATTAAATATTCTGAATTTAATAACTGAAGTTTATTTAGTATTTAATATTTAAATTTAATATTCTGAAGTTCCTATTAACAAGAGTATCATTTCAAACTAACCTATTTTAGACTATGTAACCTAAGCTAAATATGCTCCTTAAAAACAATTACACATCCTACAATAATTCACAAAACTTTGATGATATAAGGAAAATAAGGCTACTATAAATGTGAAAAGATTTTCTACCGGATTCCCAGACACACTTTATCCTTCTTTGTGTGACAATGATACCGCTTTATACGTTGCAGTCTTACTCCTGAACATTTGAAATACAGAACAGGTTGCCAAGATTTCAGTGTTAAAGATATGTCAGTGATAAAGAACCCACCTGCCAATGCAGGAAACACGGGTTAGATCCCCGATCTGGGAAAATCCCACATGCAACTAATTTAAGCCCTGCACGCCCATGCACCACAACTAATGAACTTGTGCTCTAGAGTCCAGAAACTGCAACTCCTGAGACCACGTTCCACAACTACTGAAGCCTGTGCACCCAGAGCACAGGATCTGCAACAAGATGAGCCACTGCACTGAGAAGGCCTTGCACTGCAACTAGAGAGTAGCCCCCTCCCCCCATGACTAGAGAAAAGCCAAAGACCCAACCAGTCAAAATTAATTCAAAAAAATAAACAAAACAAAAAAACATGTATCAGTGAAAGTTCTGTTCTCCCTTTCAAACATAGGTAACAATTCCAACAAGATATAAGTCATATCTCCACTGAAATTCTTTGTTGTTACATTTTATAGAAATCAGGAAGGTAAAACAGGTGTGCGGATTAAATTAAGGTTTTGATTAACTCCCTACCAGTAGTAAGAAGAGCCTGCTTATCTAACTGATACTTCAGAATGCTGAGTTGACATTTTAGGAAAAGAGCTAAGCACATCAACTCCCACCCACATCCTTACTCCAAAAGAAAAGCTGTTCAAAGAGGTAGCCTTAATAAGCACTTGAAAAGATGTTCAACATCTTTAATCATCAGGGAAATGCAAATCAAAACCACAATGTGATACCACTTCATACCCACTAGGACAACTATAACCAAAAAGACAATAATAACTTTAGGGAGGATGTAGAGAATCTGGAACCCTCACACATTGCTGATAGGAATGTAAAAATGTTTCCAAATGTTCTGGGAAACAGCCTGGCAGTTCCTCAAAAGATTAACAGTGGCTTAAAAACCACTGAATTGAACTCTATAGTATGTGAATTATATCTCAAAAAGATTAAATACAGAATTAACTATATAACCCAGAAATTCCAACCTTAGGTATATACCCAAGAGAAATGAATACATATGTCCATACAAAAATGTATACACAAAAGTTCTTAGCAGTCAAAAAGTAGAAGCAACTCAAATGTCCATCAACTGATGAACAGATGATACAGGATATACAATGGAATAGTATGTGACAATAAAAAGAAATGAAGTGTTAATATATGCCAAAATATGGACAAGCCTTGAAAACATGTTAAGTGAAAGAAACCAAACAGAAAAGGTCACATGTCTATACAAAATGTTCAGAATAGGTAAATCCATACAGACAGAAAGTAAACTAGTGGCTGCCTAGGGCTGGAAGGTCATGCAGAAATGGAAAGTGACAGCTCATGGGTACTTTCTTCTTGGGGTGATGAAAATGTTCTAAAATTGATTCTGACGGTGGCTTAAAAACCACTGAATTGAATTCTATAGTATGTGAATTATATCTCAAAAAGTTATTATTAAAAGAGAGGCAACCTTACCAGTCACAGGCTTAAGTTTGGTATGAGTAACAGTGATTCAGATTTAATAACATTCTATTAGTCAGGCAAGATGCAATTTTTCTCATAAATTACCCAAAGATTAAATTCCCAATGCTTTTAATATGATGGTTCAAACACGTTTTATAAAGCCAAAATATTTGTAAAACCAGTAAGAATTTATAATTTGTTTTTAAAAGAACTTTATAATCAATTATTCCTTATTTTACATAAAGTTAATGATTTACCCAAGGTCACACTGCTGGACTAGAACTCAGTTCCTTTACTATTCCTATTGCCAAATTCTTTCTACTATCCTAA
The DNA here is from genome assembly GCA_007570785.1 of Antilocapra americana. Classification (NCBI taxonomy): domain Eukaryota; kingdom Metazoa; phylum Chordata; class Mammalia; order Artiodactyla; family Antilocapridae; genus Antilocapra; species Antilocapra americana. Next base: position 16,378,775 of record ML664177.1, on the reverse strand, counting down.
GATAGCTCCTAAATTTGAACAGAAACTCAAGGTTAGGTAAATCTCTACTGAAACAATGACTTTTGCTGGCAAAAAACCTGAGATTTGCTCTAACTTGATCCCCAAGAACAGAATATTCCTTAGCCTACAGGGAAGCTAAAAGGCACTTCAAGGATTAAGAATGCACTTTTCTAACTCAGATATAAAGTAGCATTATGGTATCTCTAAGGTACTCTGCGGAGAAGGCAATGGCAACCCACTCCAGTGTTCTTGCCTGGAGAATCCCAGGGATGGGGGAGCCTAGTGGGCTGCCATCAATGGGGTCGCAACAGAGTTGGACATGACTGAAGCGACTTAGCAGCAGCAGCAGCAGCAAGGTACTCTGATCAAAAACTATCTCTATATAAGTTTACTAAAACTAACTTGTTTTTCTAAATGCACAAAAAAAAGCTTCAAACTGGTAAGAAATGAAGACAGAAAAGCAAAAGAATAGCAGTTTTTAAATTGAAAAAATCAAATACTGCATTGCTAGATTATATTCTACTGCATATCCTTCCAAATGTACACGTATCAACTACACCTGTGTGTAAAACAAAGAGCAAAATTTCCTTCCCAAATTCTTTCTCCGTAAAAAGAAAGTAGCCATATATATGAAATCTTTAAAAGTCTCCTGGATTATGGAATACTCTTCCAATTACTTTGCATGGAGAACATACTACTTTGCAAAAGTAGAGTTTGAAATAACCTAAGTCAATTGTAGTTTTTTACATCACCACCACTATTCAGTGGCGCAAGCCAAAAATAAGAAATCATCCTAACTGCCTCCCCCTCCATGTCTGTTTGTCTCTAACACCATACATTCAACAAGCAAGTTAAACATTCTTAATCCCAGAATTTTCAAGGTTCCACCACTACAGACAGCCCAGTCGTGTGTACCATTACTTCTCTCCTAGGTCACTATAACAGCTTCTTAACTGGTCTGTTTCCATTTTTGCTGCCTTATAGCCTACGTTATAACCCACTCCAGTGTTCTTGCCTGGAGAATCCCAGGGACGGCGGAGCCTGGTGGGCTGCAGTCTATGGGGTGGCACCGAGTTGGACGACTGAAGCGACTTAGCAGCAACAGCAGCAGTCTACGTTATAGCAGCTAGGGCAATTAGTGAGAGCAAAGCCTCTAATGGGAATCCTACAATATTCAGAATGAAAATCTAAATCTGCTTGAGATTGGCAATTATTTCTTGGAGAGGATCCAAAAAAAGTACTAATCACAAAATAAAAAAACTGACAGATCAGATTTAATTAATATCCTACTGTATAACATACGGAACTATATTCAATAGCCTTTGATAAACCACAATGGAAAAGAATATATATGTAAAAAACACTTAAAACTTGTAATTATCAAAAGACACTATGAAGAAAATGAACAGGTAGACCACAGACCAAGAGAAAATATTTTACTTTGTATAGATACAGAAAACTTATATCCAGAATATACATAAAAACTTCTACAACCCAGTCATAAAGACAGACAACCAAAAACATCTTTAACAGAATCTTTGACATTGGTCTCAGGAATACAGTATCTTTCTAGATATATTTCCTCAGGCAAGGGGGGAAAAAAGCAAAAATAAACAAATGGGATTACATCAAACTAAAAGGCTTTTGCACAGCAAAGGAAACCATCAATAAGACAAAAAGACAACCTATCAAATGGGAGAAGACATTTGCAGACAACATATCCTATAAGGGGTTAATCTACAAAACATATAAAGAACACATACAACTAACAACAACAACAAAAACAACCTAATTTGAAAATGGACAGAGGAGCTAAATAGACACTTTTTCCAAAGAAGACATACAAATGGCCAATAAGCACATGAAAAGATGTTCAACATCACTAATTTTTAGGGAAATGCAATTCAAAACCACAATGAGATACGCCCTCATGCCAGTTAGACTGGCTATTATCAAAAAGACAAAAAATAACAGGCCAGTGCTCTGTGACAATATGGAGGGATGGGGCGAGGAGGGAGGTGGCGTTCAGGATGGGTAGGTTCAGGATGAGGGGGACACATGTATACCTATGGCCAATTCATGTTGATGTATGGCAAAAGTGACAGTCGCTCAGTTGTGTCCGACTCTTTGTGACCCCATGGACACGGAACGGAACTCTCCAGGCCAGAGTGGGTTGCCTTTCCCCTCTCCAGGGGATCTTCCCAACCCAGGGATTGAATCCAGGTCTCCCTCATTGCAGGAAGATTCTTTACCAGCTGAGCCGCAAAGCCCTGATGTATCGCAAAAGCCATCACAACACTGTAATTATCCTCCAATTAAATAAATTTTTAAAAAAAGAAATAATGAATGTTGGCAAGGATCTACAGAAAAGGGAACTCTCATACTCTGTTGTTGGGAATGTAAACTAGTATAACCACTATGGAAGACAGTATGGATATTCCTCAGAAATTTAAGAACAGAACTACCATGTGATCCAGCTATCCTACTTCTGGTATTTATCCAATGAATACAAAAACATTAATTCAAAAAGATATATGCACCCCTATGTTCATCACATTTACAATAGCAAAGATGTGGAAACAACCTAAGGACTGATCCACCAAATGGATTAAGATGTGGGATATATATAAAATGGAATGTTACTCAGCCATAAAAAGATGATATCTTGCCACCTGTGACTACATGGATGGACCTTGAGGTTATTGTGCCAAATAAAATAAGTCAGATAGAGAAAGGACACATACCATATGATACCACTGATTATACATATATATATTAGGGACTTCCCTGGTGAGTGGCTAAGACAGTGTGCACCCAATGCAGGAGGCCCAGGTTCGATCCCTGGTTGGGAACTAGATCCCACATGATGCAACTAAGAGTCTGCATGCCACAACTAAAGATCCTGGAACGATGACAGAAGATCCCACAAGCTGCAGCTAAGACCCTGTGCAGCCAAAATAACTAAATAAATATTTAATTTTTAAAAACTAGTTTAAAAAATGGCAAAAAAGTTGAGCAAATTAAATCAAACAAAATCAAACATGCAGATACAGAGAAAGAGTAGTGATTACTCTGGGAGTGGGGAGTGCTCAGGAGAGGGCAAAATGGGTAAAGGAGATCAACTGTATAGTGATAAATGGAAATGAAATTTCTGGTGGTAAGCACACTCTAAGGGCATACAGAAGTAGAAATACAATGCTGTGCATATGAAAAATATAATAAAATGCTGTTGTAGATGCGGAGCAATAACTAGAACTCATATTTTGCCATTGATGCCTCACTGTCGTTCCTCAAAGACTACAAGCATTCTCTAACTTCAGAGTTTCTACAACTTCATAAAAAATTCTTTATCCAGTTACCTACAGATTTTATGTCATTCAGGTCTCTGGTCAAATCATTTCTTTAGAAATCTGTTCCATCACCTTAAACGACAGGCTTCACTCTATATTCTGTTCCTGTGATTTCTGAGTACTTATCACTACATTCATTACAATACATATTTGTTATTTATCTTCCCAAATTGAATACATGTATCTGGAATGCTGACTTCTAGTTTTGTTCACCACTCTACTTCCAATGCTAGAATGGTTTCTGGCACACAGTAGGTCTAGTAATCATTAGCAGAATGAATAGGTCACTTCAAAAACAACATTCTAAGCGATTATATCATGAAGATCATCAATAGTACCCATATAAAATATATTAATAAAAAATACCTTTTGCTAATGATATATGAATGGGGATTTATGGCTAGAGAGAAAATTTTCAATTAAAACATAATATAGTAATTCAAAAAGGCCTTAGAAGATAGTATTTGCTCTGGAACAATTAGACTGTTCGAAGTGTGGAAAGCCATTAATATAATAATAATGATACATGAAAAGTCTCAATAAATATGCCTCAATAGAGAAGAGCCAATAGTACCAAATTAATGTTTACATTAATATAGTTATAATTTAAATTGTATATATGTAAATTGAGCATTATAAGCAGACACTTTCCTACATCATGTATAAACAGTATCAATAACCTCAGATATGTAGGTAACACCACTCTTATGGGAGAAAGCAAAGAACTAAAGGGTCTCTTGATGAGGTGAAACAGGAAATTGAAAAAGTTGGCTTAAAACTCAACATTCAAAAAACTAAGGTCATGCAATCCAGTCCCATCATTTTATGGCAAATAGATGGGGAAACAATGGTAACAGTGACAGACTTATTTTCTTGGGCTCCAAAATCACTGCAGATGGTGACTGCAGCCATGAAATTAAAAAAGACGCTTGCTCCTTGGAAGAAAAGCTATGACCAACCTAGACAGCATATTAAAAAGCAGAGACATTACTTTGTCAACAAAGGTCCGTCTAGTCAAGGCTATGGTTTTTCCAGTAGTCATGTATGGATGTGAGAGTTGGACTATAAAGAAAGCTGAGTACTAAAGAACTGGTGTTTTTGAAGCGTGGTATTGGAGAAGACTCTTGAGAGTCCCTTGGACTGCAATGAGACCAAACCAGTCAATCATAAAAAAATCAGTCCTGAATATTCATTGGAAGGGCTGATGCTGAAGCTGAAACTCCAATACTTTGGCCACGTGATGTGAAAAACTAACTCAGGAGAAGACCCTGATGCTGGGAAAGACTGAAGGCAGGAGGAGAAGGGGACAGAGGATGAGACGGTTGGATGGAACCACCAACTCAATGGACATGAGTTTGAGTAAGCTCCGGGAGTTGGTGATGGACAGGGAAGCCTAGTGTTCTGCAGTCCATGGGGTTGCAAAGAGTTGGACACGGAGTATGTCAAGGCTGTATCTTGTCACCCTGCATATTTAACTTTTATGCAGGGTACATCATGAGAAATGCTGGGCTAGATGAAGCACAGGTTGGAATCAAGACTGCTGGGAGAAACATCAATAACCTCAGATATGCAGATGACACTACCCTTATGGCAGAAAGTGAAGAAGAACTAAAAAGCTGCTTGATGAAAGTGAAAGATGAGAGTGAAAAAGTTGGCTTAAAGCTCAATATTCAAAAAACTAAGATCATGGCATCCGGTCCCATCACTTCATGGCAAACAGATGGGGAAATAGTGACAGATTTTATTTTGGGGGGCTCCAAAATCACTGCAGATGGTGACTGCAGCCATGAAATTAAAAGACGCTTACTCCTTGGCAGGAAAGCTAAGACCAACCTAGACAGCATATTAAAAAGAAGAGATATTACTTTGCCAATAAAAGTCCGTCTGGTCAAAGCTATAGTTTTTCCAGTAGTCATGTACAGATGTGAGAGTTGGACTATAAAGAAAACTGAGTGCCAAAGAATTGATGCTTTTGAACTGTGGTGTTGCAGAAGACTCGAGTCCCTTGGACTGTAAGAACATCCAACCAGTCCATCCTAAAGGAAATCAGTCCTGGGTGTTCATTGGAAGGACTGACGTTGAAACTGAAACTCCAATACTGTGGCCACCTGATGCGAAGAGCTGACTCAATGGAAAAGACCCTGATGTTGGGAAAGATTGAAGGCGGGAGAAGAAGGGGGTGACAGAGGATGAGATGGTCGGATGGCATCACCGACTCAATGGACATGAGTTTGGGTAAACTCCGGAAGTTGGTGATGGACAGGGAGGCCTGGCATGCTGCAGTCCATGGAGTCGCAGAGTTGGACATGACTGAGCAACTGAACTGAACTGAACTAACTGAGCGACTGAACTGAAGCTTAACCAAACTTAACCTTGACAAAAAAACTTAAAAATATATATTTTAAATGGGAGAATAGTAATCTTATAATCAGGTTATTCAAATCTGAGCCTCCACTGTCATATCTATAAAATTAAAATCATAACCTATTCCTTAGTTATTTGAAAATTATATATAATGCACTCTATGTAAAGTGCTTAGCATAGTGTCTGGTTATGACCATCAAAAAAATGAACACTCTTTTTCCAGATCATAATATATCTAACAGTTTTTTGTTAACTACAACTAATTCATTGTTGTTGTTGAGCCCCTAAGTCATATCTGACTCTGCAACCCCATGGATTGTAGCCCGCCAGACCCCACTGTCCATTGGATTTCCCAGGCAAGAATACTGAAGTGGTTGCCACTTCCTTTTCCAGGGGATCTTCTGGACCCAGGGATCAAACCCGTGTCTCCTATTTGGCAGGAGGATTCTTTACTGCCACCAGGAAAGCCCACTAATTCGTTATACCTGTATAAATAAGGACTCTAGCTGAAATTACTTACAACAGAGTACTACATTTCAGAAAAAAACTAAATATAATTGGCATTTTGAAATATGTGGACAGAAACACACATATTTGGGTATAAGCATGCATGTGTTGAGTATGTATTTTAGTAACCAAATAAACAGAAGCAAAACTTGAATATAATCATAGCATGTATAAAACCATAACAAAAAAATCTTATACTCAAAACTACCAACAATATTCACTTTGACTAAAAAAGTTTATTCATGACAATATATACCTACAAAGTTAAAAAATAATTTAACATATAATTTGGACTTAGAAGTAAAAAGAATTTCAGAACTATGTACACAGTATGCTATCATTTATGAGCACACACACAATACATATGTAGATACAGATATATAGACATACATATATCTATAGATATCTATAGATATATAGACACACATGAACATATATGTCTATAAATGCTTAGAACATCTGAGGAAGGATACATACAAACCTGACAACTTTGTCTCTAGGCAGGAGAGGTGGAAGGCTGGAGAGGGGGAAAGCAGGCTTACTTAGTACTGTATACCTTTTGAATTTGACATCATGTGAACATATTAATTATGAAAAATTTTGTAATGGTAAAGTTTTTTGGAAGATACTCCCTTTGAGATCCTGGTCAAATTTGTATAGCATGCCCATTTATCAAACAAATCTAATGAATATGTGTTCTCATTCTGGGTTTTCCAAGTATGGCTTATTAAGGAGGAGGTACTCTTGCCTAGATGTTTACGACTCTGGCCAGTCATAATTCAAAAATTACAGTCATTCTTAGAGAAAACAAAAGGTAAAGTGGCTTATCTTCTCTGCACAGTCTACCAGTGCAAAAAGCTTTAACTATAACCAAAAGAAGGCAGACACTCTTAATCACTGCACCACTTCAATCCAGTTCAGTTGTGTCTGATTCTTTGTGACCCCATGAACTGCAGCACACTAGGCCTCCCCATCCATTACCAACTCCCAGAGTTTACCCAAAGTCATGTCCATTGAGTTGGTGATGCCATCCAACCATCTCATCCTCTGTCGTCCCCTTCTCCTGCTGCCTAACATCAGGGTCTTTTCAAATGAGTCAGTTCTTCACATCATGTGGCCAAAATACTGGAGTTTCAGCTTCAACATCAGTCCTTCCAATGAACACTCAAGAGTGATTTTCTTTAGGATGGACTGGTTGGATCTCCTTGCAGTCCAAGGGATTTTCAAGAGTCTTCTCCAACACCACAGTTCAAAAGTATCAATTCTTTGGCGCTCAGCTTTCTTTATAGTCCAATTCTCACATCCATACGTGACTACTGGAAAAACCATAGCCTTCACTAGATTGACCTTTGTTGGCAAAGTAATGGCTCTGCTTTTTTATATGCTATCTAGGCTGGTCATAACTTTCCTTCCAAGGAGTAAGCATCTTTTAATTTCATGGCTGCAATCACCACTTAAGTCTCTTGACAAAATTTGAGAACCTCTCTCATATTAGTTCTTCTAGAATACAGAGTTTGTTTTCCGTTTGCTATTTGTGCAGGTGTGTTATCTGGTTCAATACCTTTCCTTTAAATTACTCTGCTCACTTCCACACAGAATACCAGGATCCTCAGACCCCTTCATAAATCTACTTTACTTATGGACCTATCTGCAGGGCAGGGATAGAGATGCAGACATATAGAAGTAAAGACAAAGTAGAGACATAGAGAACAGAACAGAGAACTGATTTATAGACACAGTAGGGCGGTGGGGGTTGGGGGAGAGAAGGTGGGACGAACTGAGAGAGCTGCACTGATACACACACACACACACACACACACACACACACTCTACCATGTGTAAAATAGATAGCTCATGGGAAGCTGCTGTGTAACACAGGGAGCTCAGCTGGGTGCTCTGCAATGACACAGAGGGGTCGGGTAGGGGGGGGGTGGGAGGGATGTTCCAGAGGGAGGGGATATATATATTTTCTTATAGCGAATTCAAGTTGTTGTACAGCAGAAACACAACACTGTTAAACAATTATCCTCCAACTAAAAATATTAAAATTAAAAATTACTTCACTGTAATTTTCCCCCTTTCTGCTGGCCTTTCTCATTTTATCATTTAATATGTTAATTCTGGTGCTCTCTTCTGCCATAAAAGGCCTCAAGAGGGATACAATGCTTTTTATTTAGTAAGCACCTACCCCTATGAGGGAACCTACAGCTGTTAAGGCCAATTTGTATTAACAATGAGTAACACAATAAGGTAACTCCTGTTTTCCCTATTAAAAAAATCTAGGTCAGAGTTTCTCCTAACTGAAAATTTCTAAATATATCCATATGCACTTACAATCCTATATTTCAATTTAATCTTTTATTCCATCTGTACCATGCTACCTAAATATTAAAAGGTAAAGCATTAAATATAAAAAATAAAAATAAACAAACAGTTTCCTTCCTATTAAACGCAGGTTTCATGCAGGTCTCACTGGTTATCTGATCTCTTTATTGCACTGACAATGTAAACATAAAACATTACCTGGGGACTTCCCTGGCAGTGATTAAGACTCCACTTCCAATGTAGGGTGCCCATTTCAATCCCTGGTAGGGGAACTAAGCTCCCATATGCCATGGGGTCCAGCCAAAAAAAAAATTATTTAGATGATGCTTAAGTGGCTCACTTTTTTTTTCAAATTTAAATAATACCAGTAGTCACATAAATTCTATTTTAAAGTATTACTGAATCCACAGAAGGCTGACCAAAAACTTAATCAACAGATACTTAAAGTATCATTTCCTCCATGTTATCTACTAAATGGAACACTGCAGAGCAGTGGGGAAAGGATCAAGTTCTCATAAGCAGTACTGAGACAACAGAATTCCCATTAAGGAGTAAAAGCCAAGCTCTGGGATCTGGATTCACACTGCACCTAAAAGTAGATTATTTTTCAGTTGCTCAGTCATGTTCGACTCCTTGCAACCCCATTGACTGCGGCATACCAGGCTTCCCTGTCCTTCACCAACTCCCAGAGTTTGCTCAAACTCATGTCTGTTGAGTCGGTGATACCATCCAGCCATTTCATCCTCTGTTGTCCCCTTCTTCTCCTGTCTTCAATCTTTCCCAGCATCAGGGTCTTTTCTATTAAGTCAGCTCTTCGTGTCAGGTGGCCGAAGTATTGAAACTGGAGTTGCAGCTTCAGCATCAGTCCTTCCAATGAATTTTCAGGACTGATTTCCTTTAAGATTGACTGGTTTCATCTCCGAGCAGTCCAAGAGACTCTCAAGGGTTTTCTCCAACACCACAGTTCAAAAACATAAATTCTTCGATGCTCAGCCTTCTTTATGGTCCAACTCTCACATTCATACATGACTACTGGAAAAACCATGATTAGATGGACCTTTGTTGGTCTCTGCTTTTTGATATGCTCTCGAGGTTCGTCACAGCTTTTCTTCCAAGGAGCAAGTGTCTTTTAATTTCATGGCTGCAGTGATTTTGGAGCCCAAGAAAATAAAGTCTATTACTGTTTCCACTGTTTCCCCATCTATTTGCCATGAAATGATGGGACCGGATGCCATGATCTTAGTTTTTTGAAGGTGAGTTTTAAGCCAACTTTTTTACTCTCCCGTTTCACCTTCAACAAGAGGCTCTTTTGTTCCTCTCTGCTTTCTGCCATAAGGGTGGTGCCATCTGCATATCTGAGGTTACTGATTATTTCTCCCAGCAATCTTGATTCCAGCTTGTGCTTCATCCAGCCCACCATTTCACATTATGTACTCTGCATATAAGTTAAATAAGCAGGGTGACAATATACAGCCTTTACATACTCTTTTCCCAATATGGAACCATTCTGTTGTTCCATTTCCAGTTCTAGCTGTTGCTTCTTGACCTGCATGCAGGTTTCTCAGGAGGTAGGTAAGGTGGTCTGGTATTCCCATCTCTTTAAGAATTTTCCACAATTTGTTGTGATCCACACAGTCAAAGGCTTTAGTGTAGTCAATGAAGCAGATGTTTTTCTGGAATTCTCTTGGTTTTTCTACGATCCAACAGATGTTGGCAATCTGATCTCTTGTTCCTTTGCCTTTTCTGAATCCAGCTTGAACATCTTAAGTTCCCAGTTCACGTACCTTTGAAGCCTAGCTTGGAGAATTTTGAGCATTACTTTGCTAGCATGTGAGATGAATGCAACTGTGCAGTAGCCTGAACATTCTTTGGCACTGCCTTTCTTTCTTGGGACTGGAATGAAAACTGACCTTTTCAGTCCTGTGGCCACTGCTGAGTTTTCCAAATTTGCTGGCATATTGAGTACAGCACTTTAATAGCATCATCTTTTAGGATTTGAAACCCAGGTCTCCTGCATTGCAGGCAGATTTTTTTTTTACCATCTGAGCCACCAGGGAAGCCCAAGAATACTGGAATGGGTATCCTATCCCTTTTCCAGGGGAACTTTGCAACCCAGGAGTCAAACCGGGGTATCCTGCATTGCAAATGGATTCATTACCAGCTGAGCTACCAAGGAAGCCCAAGAAGTAGCTTATGAAAGTCAAAACAATGAAGTTTTTAGAAGATAATACAGGAAGATACCTTCATGATGTTGCAATAGGGGGGAAATTTAAGAACAAAAGAGCAATAAAGGAAAACAATGATAACTGGGGCTCTGTAATAAGCTGTGCTATGCTGTGTTTAGTTGCTCAGTTGTATCCAACTCTTTCCGACCCCATGGAGTATAGCCCACCAGGCTCCTTTGTCTATGGGGATTCTCCAGGCAAGAACACTGGAATGGGTTGCCACGACCTCCTCCAGGGGATCTTCCCAACCCAGGGATTAAACCCAAGTCTCCCGCATTGCAGGCAGATTCTTTACCATCTGAGCCACCAGGGAAGCCCTCTGTAATAAGCTAGAGGAGTGGGAAAGGGTGGGAGGTCAGAGGGAGATTCAAGAGGGAGGGAACATATGTACACCTATGGTTAATTTGTGTTGATGTATGACAGAAATCAAACCAACATTGTAAAGCAATCATCAATCAGTTAAAAATAAACATAAATGAAAACAATGATAAATTTGACCCTGTGAGAGTTAAGAACTTATGTACATTAAGAAGCATTATTAAGAAAGTGAAGATGCAGAGATATTTGTAACATGTAAGTGGCAAAGAACTTATATCCAGAATATAAAAAGAATTCTTTTAAATTCTAAGAAAAAGACAAAAAGCTCAGTAGAAAAATTGGCAAAAAAACTTTAAGAGATACATCACAATAGAAGAAATAAATATGTCCAATATATATATAAAAGGTAACCAACCTTATTAAAATTAGAAAATAAAAATTAAAACCTCCATCAAATACTCACCAAGTTAGCTAACAGCAAGAAGTCTGAAAATACCAAGTGTTAACAAGAACACAGCGTAACTGGAACCCACTCGTGGAAGTAACATAACTGCTATAACCCTAAGATATGTATACTCTATAACTGAGCAACTCCACTCCTGGGCATATACTTTATGGAAAAGTGGGCTTATGTGTACCAAGCTAAACACTAAGTAAGAATACCATTGTGCATAGCAACCCTAAACTGACACAATCCAAATATTCAATAATGTCCACCAATGAGAGAATGGATAAAAATATTTGGTATATTTCTATAACAGAATACAGGGCCGTGACAAAAGAGAAAAGAACTCAAGCTACACAAAATAATGTGGATAAACCTTTAAAACTTAATACCTTAAGTGAAAGAAACTACACAGTACTATGATTCCATTTTTATAAAATACAAAAATGGGTAAATTAAGCAATATTGTTCAGTAATGCACACTTAAATTGTCACTATAAAGCAAATTAAGAAAATTACCACCTCAAAAGTAAGGTAATCTCTTCCAGGAAGGGCAGGATGTGATCAGAAGGAGGCATGTGAGAGGTTCATGAGGTTTAGTACTAAGCTATAAAACTGTTATACGCACATTTTTGGGGTAATGATAATTTTCACAATAAAAAGTTCAAAAATTTGGGGGGGGGGTCACACAAAAACAGATGGACCACCAAGACTTCTCTGGTGGTCCAATCCAGTTAAGAATCTGCAGCTGTGCAATGCTGGGGATTCGGGTTGATCCCTGGTCAGAAAACTAAGACCCCAGTGTTGCAGAGCAACTAAACCTGAACACACAGCAGCTACTGAGCCTGCATCCTCCAGAGCCCATGTACCACAGCCAGAGTGCCCACATGTCACAGGTGGAAAGTCTGAGCACTGCAAGGAAAAGATTCCTCAACCCTCAACTAAGACCTAACGCAGCTAAATTAAAAAAGAGAGAGAGAGAGAGAGAGAGAGGAGGATATCATCTACCCTAACCCCAAAACATTTCTTACACTGTTTTAAACATAACTAACCCAATTCAGTAAACAGATTTCAATGACAAAAGGAATTTACTCCACAGGAAAATAAAATCTTTATGAAGAAAATTTTAAACACTACTTAAAGACATAGAAGAGAAATAATAGAAAGATAAGTAACATTCTTAGGGATATAACAATGTTGTTAATTCTCTTAAGTGACATACCAGATGATCTCAATAAAAACACCAACAGGGTTTTTTCATTTTGTAACTATGTAATTTGACTCCAATGTCCATATGCAAAAATAAATAAGAGAAATTCAGTGAATTCAGGGTCTTCCCAGGTAGCTCAGAGGTAAAGAATTCGCCTGCCAATGCAGGAGATGTTGGTTGGCTCCCCCTGGAGGCAGAAACGGAAACTCACTCCAGTATTCTAGCCAGGATACAGGCAAGATAGATGGACACAGGAGCCTGGCAGGGTACTGTCCATGGGGTTACAAAGAGTTGGACACGACTGAGTGATTGGGCACATACACACATATAGTGAATTCAAAAAAAACAGTGCAATGAGAAGGCTTGTTCCACCAGATACCAGAACAGATTACAGAGTTATAGTAATTACAATAAGCATGGAAATAAACTCAGGAATACAGAACATATTCAAAAGTAAGAAGCAGAATCAAATACATATATATATAAAATTTAGTATATGGTAAAGGTGGCATTTGGATATGGGGAAAGAGATGGATATTCCATAAATGGTGTCAGAGCAAAATTTTAAGTTGTAATCATATCTTATACCTAAGAGGAAAATTCCAGATGAAACAAAGATTTATATGTAAAAGCAGGAACTATTAATAATACTGATAAAAAAAATAACTTCTGGCTAGAGAAAGTTTTTCTAAATATGTCTTTAAGCACATGAAAAGGTACTCAACATCATTCATTATTAGAGTAGTGCAAATCAAAGCAACAATGAGATTTTCACCTCACACCTATAACTGAATGGTTATCATCAAAAAGTCTACAAATAATAAATGCTGGTGAGGATGTGGAAAAAGGAAGCCCTTGTACACCGTTGGTAGGAATATAAATTGGTGCAGCCACTATGGAAAACAGTATGGAAGTACCTCAAAAGACTAAAAATAGAACTACCATGTGCTTGGTGATTAGCTACTCTTTGCTGTCCATGAGTTCCATTAAGTCGGCTCTTTGCATCAGGTGACCTAAGTATTGGAGCTTCAGCATCAGTCCTTCCGATGAATATTCAGGGTTGATTTCCTTTAGGATTGACTGGTTTGATCTCCTTGCTGTCTGGGGGACTCTCAAGAGTCTTCTCCAGCACCACAGTTTGAAAGCATCAGTTCTTCATATTCAGCCTTCTTTATGGTCTAACTCTCTCATTCATATATGACTTCTGGAAAAACCCTATCTTTGACTATATGGACCTTTGTTGGCAAAGTAATATCTCTTCTTTTTAATGTGCTATGTTTGTCACAGCTTTCCTTCCAAAGAGCAAGTGTCTTTTAATTTCATGGCTGTGGCCACTGTTTGCAGTGATTTTGGAGCCCAGGAAAATAAAATCTGTCACAGCTTCCACTTTTCCCCATTCTATTTCCCATGGGACCAGATGCCAGGATCTTAAGTTTTTGAATGTTGAGTTTCAAGCCAGCTTTTTCACTCACCTCTCTCCCCTTCATCAGGAGGCTCTTGAGTCCTTCTTCAGTTTCTGCCTTTAAGAGTGGTATCATCTGCATATCTGAGGTTGTTGATCTTTTTTCCAAAATCTTGATTCAAACTCGTGACTCATCCAGCCTGGCATTTTGCATGATGTACTCTGCATATAAGCTAAATAAGCAGGCTGACAATATGCGGCCTTGACGTACTCCTTTCCCAATTTTGAACCAGTCTGTTGTTCCACATCTGGTTCTGTTGCTTCTTGACCTGCATACAGATTTTTCAGCAAACAGGTAAGGTGGTCTGGTATTCTTATCTCTTTAAGAATTTTCCAGTTTGTTGTTATCTGGCAACCCACTCCAGTATTCTTGCCTGGAAAATCCCATGGACAGAGGAGCAAAGAGTTGGACACTACTGAGCGACTTAACACTTTCACACAGTTAAAGGCTTTAGCATAGTCAATGAAGCAGATGTTTCTCTGAACTCCCTTGCTTTCTCTAAGATCCAATGAATGTTGGCACTTTGATCTCTGGTTCCTCTGCCTTTTCTAAACTTAGTTTGTACATCTGGAAGTTCTGGGTTCACATATTGCTGAAGCCTAGTTTGAAGGATTTTGAGCATAACCTTGCTGCCTTGTGAAATGAGCACAACTGTACCATAGTCTGAACATTCTTTGGCACTGCCCTTCTGGGATTGGAATGAAAACTGACCTTTTCCAGTCCTGTAGCCACTGGTGAGTTACCCATATTTGCTGGCATACTGAGTGTGCCACTTGAACAGCATCATCTTTTAGGATTTTACACAGCTCAACTGGAATTCCATCATCCCCACTAGCTTTGTTCACAGTAGTGCTTCTTAAGGCCCACTTGACTTCATACTCCAGGATGTCAGGCTCTAGGTGAGTGACCACTCCACTGTGGTTATCCGGATCATTAAGGCCTTTTCTGCATAGGTTTTCTGTGTATTCTCACCACCTCTTCTTAATCTCTTCTGCCTCTGTTATGTCCCAAATGTTTATGTCCTTTATTGTGCCCATCCTTGCATGAAATGTTCACTGATGTCTCCCAATTTTCTTTTTAAATACATGAAAAGATTTTTAACTTTACAATATAAAGAAATGCAAAGTAAAAGCAGTGCAAAATAACAATTTTTTACCATCAGATTAACAAAAGATCAAAAACTTTGAGAAGACATGCTGCTAAGCATGCTGTTTGACTAGTAAGCAGATAGATGTTGGTACAATCTCTGTAATGTAAATTTGACAACATGATCTCTATAAATTTGACAATATCAAGCAAAATTATAAATATACCTTCTGACCTGGCAATTACACTTCCAGGAATTTGTCCTTGTGACCTATTCACATGTGCAAAATGATGTGAGATATGTACAATACTACTCATTGCAGCATGTGTTCTTAATGATTTATTATAAATTCATTCCATTAAATCATAAAAAAGAGGAAGCTCTTTATGTACTGATTTACAAATAGCTCCTAGACAAGCAAGTATAGATCAGTTTCTCAGAAGATGCTACATTTATATTAAGAAGGAAGTCTACAATTAACTGAAGTTGGTACTTCACCAGTAAAATTTACCAGAAGCAGTAAGTTTTAAGTTGAGAACAACACCTCTTCTTCCTTACTTTATCTAACTTTTTAGTGTTAGCCTTCCACATACACATATATATTCTTTCTCTCTGCATTCAAAAAGTCTTCCTATATTAATACTTGAGCATTATAATCTTGGGTTGAAAGGTAATCATTAGTTGAGCCAAGAAACTAATTGGCCTTCCCCTTTTGTTTAAACATAATGACATTTTTAATCACAAAAAAGGAACTATAAAGAGAGAACTACAAGGTGGTACACTCAAGAGACTACATTTTTAAAGAGAGCGAAATGGAAAAAATTATATACAATCAGCCAAAGTTGTCAGTGCTTACATCATCTGAGAAATCCATAATGGATTCTGCCTTCATATTATATTGAGATATAAAGTTCCAGAAAAACACCTATTTCTGCTTTTTTGACTATGCCAACACGTTTGACTATGTGGATCACAACAAACTGTGGAAAATTCTTCAAGAGTTGGGAATACCAGACCACCTGACCTGCCTCTTGAGAAATCTGTATGCAAGTCAGGAAGCATCAGTTAGAACTGGACATGGAACAAAAGAATGGTTCCAAATAGGAAAAGGAGTACATCAAGGCTGTATATTGTCACCCTGCATATTTAACTTGTACGCAGAGTACATCATGAGAAATGCTGGGATGGATGAAGCACAAGCTTGAATCAAGATAGACTGCCAGGAGAAATATCAATAACCTCAGATATGCAGATAACACCACCCTTATGGCAGAAAGTGAAGAAGTACTAAAGAGCCTCTTGATGAAAGTGAAAGAGGAGAGTGAAAAAGTTGACTTAAAGTTCAACATTCAAAAAACTAAAATCATGGCATCCAGTCCCATCACTTCACAGCAAACAGATGGGGAAACAGTGGGAACAGTGGCTGACTTTATTTTGGGGGCCTCCAAAATCACTGCAGATGGTGACTGCAGCCATGAAATTAAAAGACGCTTACTCCTTGGAAGAAAAGCTATGACCAACCTAGACAGCATATTAAAAAGCAGAGACATTATTTGCCAACAAAGAGCTGTCTAGTCAAAGCTATGGTTTTTCCAGTAGTCATATATGGATGTGAAAGTTGGACTATAAAGAAAACTGAGCGCCGAAGAATTGATGCTTTTGAACTGTGGTGTTGGAGAAGACTCTTGAGAGTCCCTTGGACTGCAAGGACATTCAACCAGTCCATCCTAAAGGAGATCAGTCCTGGGTGTTCATTGGAAGGACTGACATTAAAACTGAAACTCCAATAATTTGGCAACCTAATATGAAGAGCTAACTCACTGGAAAAGACCCTGATGCTGGGAAAGACTGAAGGCAGAAGGAGAAGGGGACAACAGAGGATGAGATGGTTGGATGGCATCACCGACTCAATGGAGACGAGTGTGGGTAAACTCTGGGAGTTGGTGATGGACAGGGAGGCCTGGCCTGCTACAGTCTACGTCGTCACAAAGAGTTGGACACAACTGAGCGCTTGAACTGAACAAATGTAAAAATCTAAAAATCTCAACTCTGAAGCTCCAATTCAACTGTACTTGCAAGGTTTCTTTATAAAGTGTCTATGTGGAACTCAGAATGTCATTTCCTCCAAGCCACTGCTGTATGTAAGTAACAGAAAACCTAAGCTAAGTAGTTCTATATAGGCCACATACGCCTGTATAGTTCAGTACTAGATTAACATGTGATGAGGTGCTTTTTTCTTTTTTCCAGCAAGCTACCTACCATATTATGTCTGTGGTTTTAGAAGCCATTCTGTTATAAGCACAGTTGCACTTCAAGCAATACCTAGATTCAAAGTTCCATAGTTTGAAATGGATTTATATAATAATCATCCTACCCTATTAAGCAATCTAAAAATTCTAAAGAGAATCAGCCATATACCAAATACACATGAAACCCAAAATGACTGCTGCATAATTAGTTAAAATGACTTATCATGATACAGCGTGCTCAGGGCTGGTGCACCGGGATGACCCAGAGGGGTGGAATCGGGAGGGAGGTGGGAGGGGGGGTTCTGGAAGAGGAACACATGTATGTATACCCATGGCGGATTCATGTCAAAGTATGGCAAAATCAACACAATAATGTAAAGAAAATAAATAAATAAATATTAGAATTTTAAAATAAATAAATAATATTGATACAAGAAAAAAAATAAAATGACTTATCAACAATGCAAGTATCAGAGTAACACAAAGACAGATTCTAGACCTGGTTCTGCCACTGATTATGTGGTATTATAGTATTACTTAAATATCTGGATCTGTTTTCCTGATGTATAAAACAATTAGAAACTTTATTTCAAGTAATGGAGTAGTATGTAAAGCAACTTTCCTCCTTACCCAGCTTCCTTAACTAAAAAAGTTTAATGGGGAGAAAAAAAGTCTCAAAAGCATCAAAAAGAAACAAGATAAGGAACCCAAGATGAAGAAGAAATTGGATTCCAGAAATAGGAAGCTATTCTATGCCAGGCCACTTTTGTTCTAAAGTCATTTGCTGGTCTGGTATACATGCCTTAAAGGCTGAGTCTGGTGGGCCCCTGGGACAAAAAGTGGAATTCAGGATCAGTCAAGACTTCAGGGTGGGGGTTAAGGTAAACCAATTCCTCCTTTGGATCTGAACCTCAAAAGGTGGTAACCTTCTAGTAAAGGTGACTAAGAAGAAGAGTAGTCCACACAGGAAACCACTTAGACTTCAGAAAATCTAAAGCCCTGATACTGGAAAAAAATTGTAACTGAGTACCAGTGACTCCCAGATAAAGTAAACAAAAGTCCTCCCTAAATGAAGAAAATATCATCAATTTATTATTTGATGACACAATTTTCCTAATCTAACATCCAATAATCGAATAAAGTCTGTCATGGAGGATAAGAGAAATTAAATAAAAACAGTTAGAATAATGTCTTTATTTCTCAAAGACATTTAACTAGTTAAATATACATATATACATGAGAAAATTAAACTATACCACAATAATACCATATAAATCAGAGGAAGATATAAGTGCTCTAAGATACTTCTACTACCCAGAAGGGTAAAATGATCAATTAATACTGGATTCTTTTTTTCCACCTGCAAAGTATGGCAGGCAGAAATTCCCTGACCAGGAATCAAACCTCTGCCCCCTGCAGTGGGAGCATGGAGTCATAACAGGAAATCCCAACACTGCATTTTTTTTTTAAGTCAGGGATGGCTGTTAATTCCCAGAGTATTGACACACATCTAGAAAACAACTACAAATAAAATTTTTTTTTCTAAAATTACATACATAAGAAATAAATAAGAAAATGGTACATTAAAAAAGCCAAATAACAGTAATTACATTAAATGTAAACAGATTAAATGCTTTAGAAGACAAAGATTTTCAGACTGGATTTTAAAAGGAAAAAAAAGTAAAAAGAGTTGTTTACCTAAAACGTAAAGATTTGAAAAGAGTGAAGGTAAAGAATGAGAAAAAATTGCATACAAACATTAAACAATAATTCATAAAACAAACAGGAGGGAAAAATTGGTAAAAATGAAGATTTAAACCAAACTAACCAACTTGACTTTGTAAGCCATACAAAAAACACATCCAACAGCTATACTCTGTTTCTAGTTTTTTAAATTTATTTTAAAATTTTATTTACTTAGTTTTGGCTGTGTCGGATCTTAGTTGCAGCATAGAGTCTTCTCTCTACAGCTGAGGCTCAAGGGCTCCAGGGCTCCAGAGTGCACGGCTCTATAGGTGCAGCACACGGGCTCTCCAGCTGTGGCGCAAGGACTCAATAGTTGCAGTGCCTGGGCTTAGCTGCCCTGCAGCAAGGGAGATCCTAGTTCCTGGACCAGGGATAGAACTCGAGTTCCTTGCATTGAAAGGCAAATTCTTAACCATAGGACTACCAGGAAATCCCAGCTATATACTCTTTTGAAGCACACACAAGCACTTTAAAAGCTGACCATATCTTAGGCCATAAAGCAAGTCTTACTGAGCACACAGCACACATATAGACATCATACAGTAATCATACAGTAAATTAAATTAGAAAATCTCCAGGTACATATAAAACTTCCATAGACCAAAAATTAGAAAATATTTTTCATTGAATGATAAAAACTGAACAACAAAAAATGTAGAGGTAGATCAGTGGCTGCCTGGGGATAAGGATAGGGAGAGAAATGGATTACAAAGGGGCATGAGGAAATACTAAGTGGGAGTGGATATGTTCATGACTCTTGCATTCACAGGTCAAAAAGTACCAAATTATACATTTTCTGATATGCAGCTTATTATATATGAATACTGCATACGCCTTCACAAAGCTACAAGGAGGGGTGGGAGGGGAGAGGAGGGAAGGAGCAACAGCAAGAGCAAGCAACAAGAGCTATAGACACTGCCTGGAAAACTTTCCCCAAAAGAAACAAATCCAAAAAAGGGTGGGAAATAGCTAAAAGCAGTACATTTACAGGAGGAAAATTTACACCTTCAAATGAATATATTAGAAAAGCAATTAATAAGCCAAGCATCCATCTTAAGAAAGTAAAAAAAAAAAAAAACTTACAGTTGTTTTATAAACAAACCCAAAGAAAGTAGAAGGAAATAATAAAGATAAGAGCAAAAGTTAAGGAAACAGAAAACAAACATTCAATTGAGGATTTAAAAAAAAATCAAAAGTGAGGGTTTCCCTGGTGGTCTTGATATTTTATTATAAGGGATCTCAAAGCAAAGATGCCTTGCAATTCTAAAAATTTGAAACTATTCACAGCAGAGATTTTTCACACACTATTCTATGGCAGTTCTAAATACAGATTACAGGTTTGCCAAAATACTCCTCTGCCTTTGGGTCAGCCAGCAGATCCAGAGCAATGAGAGGCTCACCCTTCTTCTGTGAGTCTCTCCTTTCCAGTGTACCAAGAAAATATCCTTTTCTATTAATATCTTGGGGGAAGAAAAGCTAAGAAGCACTGATCTGGAGAACAATTAACTCTTTAGCATATAAGAACAGCATATACATTATGAAAAAAGACAAAAGATACAAAACAAGTGGTGGCAAAGGATATGTACAAAAGGGAAACTTGGTAATGTTGTTGAGAATGGAAACTGGTACAGCCATTATGGAAAACAGTATAAAGAGTCTTCAAAACATTAAAAAAAGAACTAGTTTACAGGGACTTCCCTGGTGGTGCAATGGGTGAGAATCCACCTGCCAATGTAGGGGACATGCATTTAATCTCTGGTCTAGGAGGATTCTGTGTCGTGGAGCAATGAAGCCTGAGGGTCACAGCTACTAAGCCTGAGTGCTACAACTACCACAGCGCATGTACCCAGAGCCTGTGCCCTGCAACAAGAGAAGCCACAGCAGTGAGAAACCAGTGCACTGTCCTGAGAACAGCCCTCACTCGCCGCAACCAGAGGAAGCCTGTACAAAGCGACAAAGACCCAGTGCAGCCATAAATAAACAAATGAAAATTTTAAAAAAAGAGAGAACTTTATGATCCAGCAATCTCACTTCTATATACATAAAGGAAATGAAATCAGTACCTCCCAAGTTCATTGCAGTTTTACGTACAGTTAACTATAACACAGAAACAACGTAAATGTCTGGCAATGATGGATGAATGGATAAAGAAAACATGATGTGTTTGTGTGTGTGTCTGTGTGTCTGTGTAAATAGAATACTGCTCAGTTGCTTCAGCTGTGTCAGACTCTTGGTGACCCTATGGACTATGGCCCACCAGGCTCCTCTGTCTATGGGGATTCTCCAAGCAAGAATATTGGAGTGGACTGCCATCCTCCAGGGGAATCTTTCCAACCAGGGGACTGAACCCTCGCCTCTTTTGTCTCCTGCACTGGCAGGAGGATTCTTTACCACTAGTGCCACCTGGGGAGCCCTAAATGGAATATTATTCAGACTTAAAAAAGAAGAAATTCCTGCCATTTGTGACAACGTGGATGAACTTGGAGGACATTATGCTAAATGAAATAGGCCACACACAAAAAGACAAGTATTACATGATAGCACATAAGTGGAATTTAAAATAATCAAACTCACAGAAGCAGAAAGTAGAATGGTGGTTGCCAGGAGCTGGAGGGAGGGGGAAATGGAGAGATCTTGGTTCAGGGAATGAAATTTCAATTATGGAAGATGACTAAGTTCTGGAAATCTAGTGTACAGCAATGTGTTTGTTGTACTGCATGCTTAAAACTCACTAGCGGGTAGATCATAAATGATCTCACCACAAAAAAACAAAACGAACCAAGGAACAGAAAAATGGTAACAATGTGAGGTGATAGACATATTAATTAGCTTGTGATGATTACTACACAGTACATGTATATCAAAACATCAAATTGTATACCTTAAAAATAAATAATTTTTGCTAATTATACTTCAATAAAACTGGAAAAAACAATAGCATATAATATAGTATTATATAATACTATGGAATCATTTTTCTCTCCATTTAATCTAAAAAGTATATAATTTTTATGTTCTCCATTTCCTTAGTACTAAAACACCATACAGAATCTCTACAATTAGTAAATATCTTTTTAAATTAACTTTAAACTTTTTATTTTGTATTGGGTACATTTTTATTGCTATTTCTCAAAAGGAAGTAAAATACAAACTAAAGCTAATGAAAAATAATCCCAAATATAATTTTGTTACACATAAAGTCAATAGAATAAGCATATGAAGAAATTCATGCCTAATAAATATGACAGACTTACTCTATTCCTTTAGACTTTGCTTTAGTTCACTCAATAAAAATTTACTGAATACCAACTATATGTCAGACACCATGGAAGACTACAGATGAAAAAGAATGAATCATGGCTCTTAGACCTTAAGGAACTTAGATTCTAATAGGAAGCAGCACAGACACAAACATATAATTAAAATATGGTGTGGTTAAATTAATGAGAGGCTGTGATTTAAGGGCATGGACCCTAGGAGCTAATTTTATGACCTAAAAGTAATCTCTCTGTAAAGAGGGATATCCGTATGATTCTGTATTTAGTGCCTAGCGTAAAGTAAACAATGAACTCTTCATTGTTTTTATTATCACTACTATTAACATTATCATTATTAAGAAAAATGTTACCCTTGGTTGCACCTGGTCGGAACGTTAGAAAACCTAACAGGAAGACAAATCTACCTTCTACAATCAAACAATACATCATCCAAATTCTTAAACTAACAGTCACTAAAGCAATCTATATCACCTTAAAGCCGTTTAATGTTTTAAAACTCGCCAAATACAGATGATTTTTTCATTTATTATCTTGTTTCCATGAGTTTTGTTGACTTTTTTAATTAGTTTATTCTTGGCTGCCCTAGGTCCTTGTTGCTGCACACTGGCATTCTCTAGTTGCAGGGAGTGGGGGTTATTTTTCCTTGCAGGACATGAGCTTCTCATTGTGGTAGCTTCTCTTGTTGCAGAACACAGGCTCTAGGCGCAGGTACTTCAGTAGTTGCACCATGTGGGCTCACGAGTTGGGATCCGTGGGCTCTCGTGCTCAAGGGCTCAGTAGCTGGTGGCCGAATCTTCCCGACCAGGGATCAAAACCAAGTCCCCTGCATTGGCAGGTGGAAGATTATCCACTGCACCACCAGGAAAGTCCCCAAATAAAACTTTTAAACTATGATATATTCATATACTTTATATTTGTACATAGCCATATGGAAAAAACTATTCTTCAATTCAGTCACTCAGGAGGTGTCCGACTCTACCACCCCATGGACTGCAGCTTGCCAGGCTTTCCTGTCCATCACCAACTCCCGGAGCTTGCTCAAACTCATGTCTGTCAAGTCAGTGATGCGATCCAATCATATCATCCTCTGTTGCCCCCTTCTCTTCCTCCCTTCTATTTTTCCTAGCATCGGGGTCTTTTCCAATGAGTCAGTTCTTTGAATCAGGTGGCCAAAGTGTTGGAGCTTCAGCTTCAACATCAGTCCTTCCAATGAATATTCAGGACTGATTTCCTGTAGAATTGACTGGTTTATTCCTTGCTGTCCAAGGGACTCTCAAGAGTCTTTTCCAACACTAGAGTTCAAAAGCACCAACTCTTTAGAGCTCAGCTTTCTTTATGGTCCAACTCTCACATCCATAAATAACTACTTTGGAAAAATCATCGCTTTGTGACTATACAGACCTTTATCAGTAAAACAATGTCTCTGATTTTTAATATGCTGTCTAGGTTGGTCATAGCTTTTTTTCCAAGAAGCAAGCATCTTTTAATTTCATGGCTGTAGTCTCCATCTGCAGAGATTATCTGATTTTACCAATTTAATCTCAGATTTTATCAGTAATATGAAGTTATTGATATTTCCACCTGCAATCTTAATTCCAGCTTTTGCTTCATCCAATCCAGCATTTTGCATGATGTACTCTGCATAGAAGTTAAATAAGCAGAGTGACAATATGCAATCTTGATGTACTCCTTTCCCAATTTGGAACCAGTCCATTGTTCCATGTCCGGTTCTAACTGTTGATACCTGACCTGCATACAAATTTCTCAGGAGTCAGGTAAGGTGGTCTGGTATTCCCATCTCTTAGAGAATCTTCCACAGTTTGTTGTGATCCACACAGTCAAAGGCTTTTGGTGTAACCAATAAAGCAGAATTAGATCTTTTTTTGGAATTCTCTTGCTTTTTCTATGATCCAACGGATGTTGGCAATCTGATCTCTAGTTCCTGTCTTTTCTAAATCCAGCTTGAACATCTGGAAGTTCTCGGTTCACATACTATTGAAGCCTCATTTTGAGAATTTTGAGCATTATTTTGCTAGCATGTGAGATGAGGGCAATTGCACAGTAGTTTGAACATTCTTTGGCATCGCCTTTCTTTGGGACTGGAATGAAAATTGACCTTTTCCAATTCTGTGGGCTGAGTTTTCCAAATCTGTTGGTATACTGAGTACAGCATCATCTTTCAGGATTTGAAATAGCTCAGCTGGAATTCCATCACCTCCACTAGCTTTGTTCACAGTGGTACTTCCTAAGGCCCACTTGATTTCATACTCCAAGATGTCTGGCTATGGGTGAGTGATCACACCATCATGGTTATCTGGGTCATTAAGATCTTTTGCATACACTTCTGTGTATTCTTGACACCTCTTCTTCATCTCTTCTGCTTCTGTTAAGTTCATAGCATTTCTGTCCTTTATTGCGATCATCTTTGCCTGAAATGTTCCCTTGGTATCTCTAATTTTCTTGAAGAGATCTCTGGTCTTTCCCATTCTATTGTTTTCCTCTATTTCTTTGCACTGATCACTTAGGAAGGCTTTCTCATTTCTCCTTGTTATTCTTTGGAACTCTGCATTCAGATAGATATAGCTTTCCTTTTCTCCTTTGTCTTTCACCTCTCTTCTTTTGTCAGCTCATCAGTCTTTCACTATCATGCAAAACCAACTAAAGTGAAAGTGAAAGAATTCAAGTATGTGCAGTTGCAAACTTCATGTTCTTTATCTCTGATTTGTACTAAAAAGGAATAAAAGAGTTGGCTAAAGCTATCATTTGTTCCTTCTAATGCAAGATTTATTCAGTCTGACTCCAGTTTACTCTCTGGCCACACAGCAGATCTTGTAGGGTCTCAGTTTCCCAAATGAGTTCTCAGTTACCAGGGGCTGAACCTGGGCCACATCAGTAAAAAGCCTGAAATCCCAACCACTAGGCTACCAGGGAACTCCTGAAGATTACTTATTTTAAAGTGGATCCATTCTGGGAGTTCCCAGGCGGTCTAGTGGTTAGGATTTGGCAGTTACATTGCCACAGCTTTCAATCCCTGGTCAGGAACTGAGAGATCCCACAAGCCATGGTGCTGCCAAAAAAAAAAAAAAAAAAGGATCCATTCTGCATAGAAAGCAGAATACAGTTCACAGATAAACTCAGAAATCCCAACAAGATAAAAAATTAAAAATGTGAGATTTTATTTTATTGTTAATACCATACATAAGTTCTTCCCTTGAAGAATATGTCATCTGTTTATCTCTACTGTTTTTCCAATTGCTTTTAAGTTTCTTGTAGATAAAGGATACTTCAGACATGCTTTCACACTTACCACTTAAAAATCAATATTAAACAAAAACTTGAAAGACAACACAATGGCCACTTAAGCAAAAAAAAAAAACTCTCTGACATTGGTGACAGAAAGGTTTCAAATAAATAATAAACTTCCTTAACTAATTTAAGCAGAACCTGGGAGATAGAGGGGAACTTTCTGCACATTACTTACAGTTCCACAATAATCAAAGGTTTGCAGGTGCTTCTAACATAATTTACATAAATAATTGCTTATTTACACATCAACAAGATTTAAATAGGAAATTCCTTGGTGGTTTAGTGGTTAGGACTTGGTGCTTTCACTGATGTGAGCCTGGGTTTGATCCTTAGTTGAGGAACTAAGAAAGATCCAGAAAGCCACACGGCATGACCAAATGGGGCAAAAAAAAAGACTCAAATAAACCAAAAATGCTAAATGTTTATAAAGCAGCCACATAATCCGTGGGGCCGTAAAGAGTTGGACATGACTGAAGTGACTTAGCACACTGGCAGTTCAGTGGTTAAGACTCCATGATTCCAAAGCAAAGGGCTCAGGCTTGATACCTGGTCAGGTATGATTCCACATGCCAAGAGACAACAAAGCCCATGGGTTTTGACTAGAAAGCCAATGAGCCACAATTAGAGAGACGGTGTGCCTCAACTACAGAGCCTAAGAATTCTGGGGCCTGTGTGCCACAACTAGAGAAACCTCAATAAAAGATCCCACATGCCACAACAAAGATCCTGAGGGCCACAAGTAAGACCCGGCACAGCCAGAAATAAATAACTATTAGAAAAAGAAAAGGGATGTATACCACATTAGCTTAAAAAAAAGCAAGTTGTGGGGAGGGACATGGAAGGGAGGTTCAAGAGGGAGGGGACATATGTATATCTATGGCTAATTCATGTTGGGGTCTGACAGAAAGCAGCAAAATTCTGTTAAACAATTATTCTTCAATTAAAAAATAAATTTTAAAAACAGCAAGTTGTAAAACATTATGTATATATATAATAATCTAACTTCTGTAATTACAGGAAAAAACTTGCATGTATAAAAAGAATTCATATCAGATTATTAATAAGGGTTACTTCTGAAACTAGTGGGGTAGGTGGTATAATGGAGTGAGGGAAGAAGACTTTCACATCCCATATTTTCTATTGTTGGATTTTGTTACAACAAGCATGTATTTCTTTTGTAATTTTAAAAGACAGGCAGCTCTTTCCGCCATCTTTCCGTGCCACCAGAATGGTGCGCATGAATGTCCTGGCTGATGCTCTCAAGAGTATCAACAATGCCGAAAAGAGAGGCAAACGCCAGGTCCTTATTAGACCAGGCTCCAAAGTCATCGACATGTTTCTAACAGTGATGATGAGCATGGTTACATTGGAGAATTTGAAATCATTGATGATCACAGGGCTGGGAAAATTGTGAACCTCACAGGCAGGCAAAATAAGTGTGGAGTGATCAGCCCCAGATTTGATGTGCAACTCAAAGGTCTAGAAAAACGGCAGAATAACCTGCTCCCATACCGTCAGTTTGGTTTCATTGTACTGACAACCTCAGCTGGCATCATGAACCATGAAGAAGCAAGACGAAAACATACAGGAGGTAAAATTCTCAATTCTTTTTCTAGGGATGTAATATATACAAATAAAATGCCTCACAGGAGGAAATAAAGACAGGCAAAACAATATATTAAATGCCATGTCATGAACATAACCTATAATTGCTCATTTTAAAAATTGTTCTTGTGCAATGTTTACAAAAGTATTTTAAACTTTAATAACAATCTTCAGATCATTAAACCATCATTTTAAAACACTTCCTAATGATGTGTGTGTGTGTGTGTGTGTGTGTGTGTGTGCGCGCACACGCACCTCACCTCAGTCATGTCTGCCTCTTTGCAACGCCATGGACTGTAGCCTGCCAGGCTCCTCTGTCCATGGAATTCTCCAGACAAGAATACTGGAGTGGGTTGCCATTTCCTTTTTTGGGGGGGATGTTCCTGACCCAGGGATCGAACCACAACCCTCATGTCTCGTGCACTGACTGAGAGTACCTTTAGTACTACCTGGAAAGCCCAAATGATCATCTGTATCTGGCCAGTAACCACTGAACTTACACAATCAAGTAAAATATCATCTTCTGCTACAGATTTCATAAGGAAATATATTTCACATTTTAAAATGATGAATCTAACTCACTCCAGTATTTTTGCTTGGAAAATTCCAAAGAGGAGACTGGCAGGCTATGGTCCATGTGGTCACAAAAGAGTTGGACACAACTCAGCAACGAAGCAACAACAAACAGAAAAGTACAGAGGAAAAAAAAATGATGCATCTAGACTTCTACTCTAGCTATTAAGCAGCTTAGCTGGTATCAGAATAACCATAAATAGTGAATTTTAAAAAATGTTTTTAAGTGTTTGAATGTGAGTCACACACAGATCAGCTCTAGATTCACAGACTCTTTATTTCCTTGTTGGCATTTGCTGACTTCTAAGCAGAACATAGAGGCCAATGGAGAAAACAGAGTAATAAAGCTTGCAATAATTTCACTAGGCTGAGGAGATAAAGCTTGGAATTCAGGACTACCAAAGCAGCCAGTCTTCATATGGCCAAGATCCCAGAAAAATGGAATAACAGATAAAGTCTTAACATTCTTCATTCAACTTCCCTCAAGACATTTACTGCCTCCTATATTACAGCAGTTTTATGATGGTAGAGAACTAGAATTGGATTTCAGGACCAAGAAAGAAAGGAAAAATCTTAGCAAAAACCTCTAACAGGGCTACAAGCCAGAAAGAAGAGCAAATTTGGGGCAGGGGAGAGATTCAACAGGACCAAGATGACCTTGCTTAGTAAAAGACCGAAAGCTCTCCCCCTAAGATGAGGAAGAAGGATACCTGATTTTGCCACTTCTATTCAACATAGGAGTAGAAGTAATTGGGCAACAAAAATAAATACAAGGCCTTCAAATTGGAAAGGAAAAAGTAAAATTATCGCTGTTTGCATATGAAATAATCTTATATGTAGAAAGCCTGAACATATACACATGTTAGAACTAACAAATGAATTCAGCAATGTTGCAGGATAAAAAAATCAATTAAAACAATCAGCTGCATTTCTATAAGAGTGAACAATCTCAAAAGGAAATTTATAAAACTGTTCCACTTGCAATAGCATCAAAAAAATAAAATACTTAGGAAAAATTTAACCAAAGAGGTGGAAGACTTGTACACAAAAAACTACAAAACCATGTTCAAAGAGAAAAAAAACACAGATAAATGGAAAGACATCCTCTGTTCAAAGATTGTGTGCCTGTGTGGGTATGCATGTGCTCAGTCGTGTCCAACTCTTTGCAACCCCATAGACTATGGCCCATCAGGCTCCTCTGTCTATGGGATTGTTCACAGAAGAATACTGGAGTGGGTTGCCATTTCCTTCTCCAGGGATCTTTCTGACTCAGGGATGAAACCCACATCTCCTGCATTGGCAGACAGATTCTTTACCACTGAGCTACCTGAGAAGACCCTGTTAGTGGATTAGAAGACAATATTGTTAAGACTGCCACAAAACTGTGTGCTGTGCTTAGTCGCTAAGTCGTGTCCAATGCTGCAACCCCATGGACTGTAGCCCACCAGACTCCTCTGTCCATGGGGATGCTTGAGGCAATAATACTGGAAGCAACTGTCACAGCCTCCTCAAAGGGATCTTCTAAACCCAGGGATCGAACCAAGGTCTCCCACATTGTGGGTGGATTCTTTACTACCCAAGGAAATCTATGTTGTTGTTCAGTCGCTTGGTCGAGACCACCTCTTTGCAACCCCAGGGATTGCAGCACGCCAGGCTTCCCTGTCCTTCACCACCTCCTGGAGTTTGCTCAAACTCATATCCATTGAGTCAGTGATGCCATCCACTGTTGTCCCCTTCTCCTCCTGCTTTCAATCTTTCCCAGCTTCTGGGAAAGAGTCGCCTCTTCACATTAAATGGTCAAAGTATTAGAGATTCAGCTTCAGCATCTGTCCTTCCAATGATAATTCAGGACTGATTTCCTTCAGGACTGACTGGGCTGGATCTCCTTGCAGTCCAAGGGACTCTCAAGAAATTTTTCCAATTCCACAGTTCAAAACCATCAATTCTTTGGAGCTCAGCCTTCTTTATGGTCCAACTCTCACATCCATATATGACTTTTGGAAAAACTATAGCTTTGACTATATGGACCTTTGTTGGCAAAGTAATGTCTCTGCCTTTTAATATGCTGTCTAGGTTGGTCATAGCTTTTATTTCGAAGGAGCAAGCATCTTTTAATTTCATGGCTGTAGTCACCATCTGCAGTGATTTTGGAGCCCAGGAAAAATCTGTCACTGTTTCCACTGTTTCCTCATCTATTTGCCATGAAGTGAGGGGAACGGATGCCATGATCTTGCTTTTCTGAATGTTCAGTTGTAATCCAGCCTTTTCTCTCTCCTCTTTCACCTTCATCAGAGGCTCTTTAGTTCCTCTTCACTTTCTACCATAAGGGTGATGTCATCTGGGTATCTGAGGTTATTGATATTTCTCCCTGAAATCTTGATTCCAGCCTGAGCTTCATCCAGCCCAGCATTTCACATGACATACTCTGCATATAAGTTAAATAAGCAGGGTAACAATGTGTAGCCTTGACATGCTCCTTTCCCAATTTGGAACCAGTCCATTGTTTCATGTCTGGTTCTAACTGTTGTTTCTTGAACCTGCATACAGGTTTCTCAGGAGGCAGATAAAGTGGTCTGGTATTCCCACCTCTTGAAGGATTTTCCACAGTTTGTTGTGATCCACACAGTCAAGGGCTTTGGTGTAGTCAATCAAGCAAAAATAGATATTTTTCTGGAATTCTCTTGCTTTTTCTGTGATCCAATGGGTGTAGGCAATTTGATCTCTTGTTTCTCTGGCTTTTTCTAAATCCAGCTTGTACATCTAGAAGTTCTCCATTCACATACTGTTGAAGCCTAGCTTGAAGGATTTTGAGCATTACCTTGCCAGCATGTGAGATGAGTGCAATTGTGTGGTAGTTTGAACATTCTTTGCCACTGCCCTTCTTTGGGATTGGAATGAAAACTGACCTTTTGCAGTCCTGTGGCCACTAGGAATTTTCCAAATTTGCTGGCATACTGACTGCAGCACATTCACAGCATCATCTTTCACGGTTTAAACAGTTCAGCTGAAATTCCATCACCTCCACTAGCTTTGTTGGTGCTGATGCTTCCTAAGGCCCATTTCACTTCATACTCCAGGATGTCTGGCTCTACGTAAGTGATCACACCATCATGGTTATCCGGGTCATTAAGATCTTTCTTGTTTAGTTCTTCTGTATATTCTTGCCACCTCTTCTTAATATCTTCTGCTTGTGTTAGTTCCATAGCATTTCTGTCCTTTATTATGCCCATCTTTGCATGAAATGTTCCCTTGATATCTCTAATATTTCAATAACCTCTAGTCTTTCCCATTCTATTGTTTTCCTCTTTGCATTGTTCACTGAGGAAGGTTTTCTTATCTCTCCTTGCTATTCTCTGGAACTCTGCATTCAGATGGGCATATATTTCTCTTTCTTCTTTGCCATTTGCTTCCCTTCTTTTCTCAGCTATTTTAAGCCTTCCTCAGACAATCGTTTTGGCTTTTTGCATTTCCTTTTCATGTGGATTGTTTTGATCACCACCTCCTGGAAAATGTTACAAACCTCTGCCCATATTTACTTAGGCACTCTATCAGACAAACCTCTGCCCATATTTACTTAGGCACTCTATCAGATCTAATCCTTTGAATCTATTTGTCCCTTCCATTGCATAAACATAAGAGACTTAAGTCATACCTGAATAGCCTAGTGGTTTTCCCTACTTTCTTCAATTTAAATCTGAATTTTGCAATAAGTATACAGTACTAAGTAAGCCTGCTTTTCCCCTCTCCAGACTTTGTACTCCAAGGCCAAATTTGCCTGTTACTCCAGGTAGCTCTGGACTTCCTGTTTTTGCATTCTAGTCCCCTATGATGAAAAGGACATCTTTTTTGGTGTTCACTCTACAAGGTTCTGTAGGTCTTCACAGAACTGTTCAATTTCAGCTTTTCGGCATTAGTGGTTGGGACATAGACTTGGATTACTGTGATACTGAATGGTTTGCCTTGGAAACAAACTGAGATCATGCTGTCATTTTTCAGATTGCACACAAGCACTGCATTTTGGACTCTTTTGTTGACTGCGAGGGCTACTCCATTTCTTATAAGGCATTCTTGCCCACAGTAGTAGACACAATGGTCATCTGAATTGAAATAATCCATTTCCATTCATTTTAGTTCATTTTAGTTCAGTTCAGTCGCTCAGTCATGTCCGACTCTTTGCAACCCCATGAACTGCAGCACGCCAGGCCTCCCTGTCCATCACCAACTCCCATGGTCTACCCAAACCCATATCCATCAAGTTGGTGATGCCATCCAGCCATCTCATCCTCTGTCGTCCCCTTCTCCTCCTGCCCTCAATCCTTCCCAGCATCAGGGTCTTTTCCAATGAGTCACCGCTTCACATGAGGTGACCAAAGTATTGGAGTTTCAGCTTCAAAATCAGTCCTTCCAATAAACACACAGGACTGATCTCCTTTAGGATGGACTGGTTGGATCTCCTTACATTTTAGTTCACTGACTTCTAAAATGTTGATGTTCACTCTTGCCATCTTCTGTTTGACCACTTCCAATTTACCTTGATTCATGGACCTAACATTCCAGATTCCTAAGCAATATTGCTATTTACATCATCGAACTTTAACTTCTCCAGGGGATCTTCTGGACCCAGGGATAGAACCTGGCTCTCCTGCATTGCAGATGGATTCTTTACCGTAGGAGCCACCAGTGAAGCCTAGGTAATCTAATATACAGATTAGTGCAATCCCTCTCAAAAGCCCAACAACATTTTTTACAGAAACTTAAAAACCCACCCAAAAATTCAAACAGAATCTCGAAGAACCCCAGAGAGCAAAAACAATCTTGAAAAAAGAACAAATTCAGCAGTCTCACATTTCCTGATAATAAAGCTGTAAGTCTGACTCTTTGCAACCCCCACAAACTGTAGCCTGCCAGGCTTCTCTGTCCATTGAATTCTCCAGGCAAGATACTTGAGTGGGTTGCCATTTCCTTCTCCAGAGGATCTTCTGACCCAGGGATCGAACCCTGGTCTCCTGCATCGCAGGCAGATTCTTTACCATTTGAGCTACAAGGAAGTCCCTAATAAAGCTACCATTAACACCAAAAAGTGTGGTACTGGCATTAAGACAGACATACAGACCAATGGAATAGAATGTAGAGTCCAGAAATAAACTCTTCCATGTACGGTCAAACGATTTTCAACAAGAGTGCTGAGACCATTCATTCAATGGGGAAAGGGCAGTCTTCAAAAAATAGTATTTGGGAAACTGGATATCCATATGCAAAAGAATGAAGTTAGATCCTTTACACCACATACAAAAATGAATCAAAATGTTGGAATTAATGCTATAAAATGGACCTTAATGTGGAACTAACACTATAAAACTCTTAGAAAAAATATAAGAGAAAAGTTTCATGACATTGGATTTGGCAATAATTCCAAAAGCACAGGCAGCAAAAGGAAAACCAGACAAATTAGATATCATCAAAATTTAATGTATATTCTTCATGAATGGTAAACTTTTGTGCATCAAAGGACACAGAGAATTCCAGTTGTTAGGACTGCTGAAAGCCAGGTTCAATCCCTGGTCAGGAAACTAAGATTCCAAAAGCCATGAAGTGGGGCAAAAAAAAAAAAAAAAGACACAATCAACCAAGCGAAAAGCCAACCTACAGAATAAGAGAAAGTATCTGCATAATATATCTGACAAGGGGTTAATATCCAGAGTATATGAAGAACTCCTACATTCTACAACAAACAATCCAATTCAAAATGGCAAAGAACTTAAACAGACATTTCTCCAAGATATACAAATGGCCAAAAAGTGAATGAAAAGATACTTAGTATGACTAATCATTAAGGAACTACAAGTCAAAACCACAATGAGATACCGCTCCAGACCTATTAGGATGGTTATTACCAAAAACAGAACAGAAAATAATACATGCTAGCAAGGGCATGGAGTAATTGGAATCCTTGTGTACTATCAGTGGGAATGAAAAATGGTACAGCCTGTACAGAAAACAGTATGGTAAAAAAAGTAAAAACAGAATCAGCATATGATCAAGCCATTTGTTTTGGGGTATATATCCAAAAGAATTAAAACAGAGTCTCAAAGAGATATTTATATACTTATGTTCATAGCAGCATTATACACAATAGGTAAAAGGTGGAGACAAACCAAGTGTCTACCAATAAACAAAATACACAAACTACATTTCCTTTAAAATGAAACACGCTGCAAGACAGATGAACCTTAAAGATGTATTTGAAGTAAGTTGGTCATGAAATGACAAATGCTGGACGATTCCACTTATATAAAGTACCTAGAGTAGTCAAATTCATAAACAGAAAGTA
Source organism: Antilocapra americana (assembly GCA_007570785.1). Taxonomy (NCBI): domain Eukaryota; kingdom Metazoa; phylum Chordata; class Mammalia; order Artiodactyla; family Antilocapridae; genus Antilocapra; species Antilocapra americana. The sequence goes on along the minus strand of ML664177.1, from coordinate 16,344,393 downwards.
TAATCCTAGTTGCCAGAGGCTAAGGGATAGGGGGAATGGGGTGTTATTATTCAATGTGCACTGAGTTTTGGTTTTGCAAGACAGAGTCATGGAGATGGACAGTAGGAACGATTGTTCTACAAGGTAAATGTGTACCAATGAACTCTACATTTATAAATGGTTAAGACAATAAATTTTGTTTTGTAAATTTTGCCATGATTTTTTAAAATGATAACCTAGCTGTATCCTGTCTGCAGAAGAAAAAGAAGAAAATCCCTCTCTAGAATGAGTTAAAATCTGCTGAGGGAAACTAACGAAGATCTAAATAAAGGGAGAAATGTATATTCTTCATGAATGGTAAACCTCAATATTGCTCTCCCCAATGGAGTCAATGCAATTCCTATAACAACGTCAATAGGCTTTTCTATAGAAATTGATAAGCAGATTTTAAAATGAAAATCAAACGGACCAAAATCATTTTTAAAAAGAACAAGTATGGAGCCCTCACACTACCTGATCTCAAGACTCAAAATACAACAGAAAGAGTCTAGAAACTCAAGGGGGAAAGAATAACCTCTATAATAAATGGTGCTAAAAAAAAAAGTAGACATCTGTACACCAATAATCAATTAATTAAAAATAGAACCTTTACCCTTATCTCATTACATAAACAAAATTTTTAACTCAAAATGGATCAAAAGATCTAAATGTAAAAGTTAAAGTTATAAAACTTCTGGAAGATAATCATAATGTCCTTGAATTCTGCAACATCTTAAATAGGTCATAAAAAAAGCCATACATTAAAGAAAACTTCAATAAACTGGAATCCATTGAAATTTAAAACTTATGCTCTTCAAAAATTAAAAAGGCAAATCACAGAACTTCCCTGGTGGTACAGTGGATAAGAATCCTCCTGCCAATGCAGGGGACATGGGTTCAATCCCTGGTCCGGGAAGATTTCACATGCCATAGAAGGCAATGGCACCCCACTCCAGTACTCTTGCCTGGAAAATCCCATGGATGGAGGAGCCTGGCAGGCTGCAGTCCATGGGGTCGCTAAGAGTCGGACATGACTGAGTGACTTCACTTTCATTTTTCACTTTCATGCATTGGAGAAGGAAATCACAACCCACTCCAGTGTTCTTGCCTGGAAAATCCCAGGGACAGGGGAGCCTGGTGGGCTGCCGTCTATGGGGTCGCATAGGGTCGGACACGACTGAAGCGACTAAGCAGCAGCAGAACAACTAAGCCACAACTTCTGAAACCTGTACACTCTAGGGCCTGTGAGTGACAACTAACGAGCCCCTGTGCTGCAACTACTGAAGCCCATGAGCCTAGAGGTTGTGCTCTACAACAGGAGGAGCTACCACAATGAGAGACCCGTGCACCACAACTAGAAAGTAGTCCCTAACTTTGCAACCAGATAAAGCTACACACAGTAACAAAGATCTAGTGCAGCCATAAAAAAAAAAATTTAATTTTTTTTTTAAAAAGGCAAGCCACAGACTTGGAGAGTATGCAAAACATATATCTGTCAAAGACTTAAACCTGGAATGTATGAAAACTCTTGATATTCACTTAGAAGATAAACAACTTCCTCCAGTTGGCAAAGGTAGGAACAGACACTTCATCAAGGGACGATAACACGAAGGCAAATAAGGACTTTACATCAATAGCCATTAGGGAAATATAAATTAAAACCACAATAAGATACCACTACACAACCACTGGAATAGCTAAAACTGAAAAGATGGAATATAACAAATGTTAGTAAGGATATGCAGCAACTGGAACTCTCACACAGTTGATAGGAATATAAAATGGTAGAGACTTAAGAAAACTGGCTGTTTCTTTAAAAAATTCTCCATTTACCATATGATGCAGCCATTGTATTTACAGGTATTTACCCAAGAGCAATGAAAGCATACATCCACAAACAGCACAGATTGCTTTTACATTTTAAAAATAACAACCTTTTATGTTGGAAATGAAATCACCAAGAGGATTTCTGATACCTGGTCACACATGTAAAGATCTTAGAAGTTGACATCCCATCCTAAGAGCACAGGGAAAAAGCTGGAGAAACTGAAGATCAACAATTCTCCTCAGATCCACCAGAGAAGTGAGGATAAAGGGCAATCCACTGCTGAAAAACTGGAGACAGGCAAATACAGAAAATCACAACTTATCAGTGCAGAAACCCAAAAGAAGCAATCACCTCTGGCAACCAGTGCTGGGGTAGGAAAACCTGAACTGTAACTGATGAAGTGCTGGAGGCTCAGTGTGAACTAGCTTGAGAGTTTAAAATTTCAGGAAGACCTTGTCATAGGGGCACCTTCACGCTTTTGTGAGTCTTACCTCTAGGAGCTATACAAGGTCCTAAAAGTGAATATCAGGGAAAAATCCCCTCAAGCTTCTGGCAAGGGGAGGGGAAAAGAAACCATTCTGAAATATGCTGGCATATTCTGGTTCTTCTTAACAAAACCTGCTCTCGGGAGAAACTGTTCTTACCAGAACTTCACCTGCTAGGCTTTATCAGAGCCTAACCTAAGGGAAATGCCCAACTCCAGCCCTACCAGTCATGCTGTCCCACCTAAGGGGGTAAGAAAACTTGAGAAGCACCAGTGAAGCTCTGCCCAGGAGTATGAGGTCACTAAAAGGGTAAGATTTAATCATAGGACTAAAGAATGCTTCCCCTCTGCTCTTACCTCACCACTGCATTATTCAAAAGGTCTAACACAGTTCCTTTTACCCGGGACATCATGTCTACCTTTCAACAAAAAATTGCAAGGGATACTAAAAGGCAGAAAACACTAAACAGACTGAACAAGAATCAAAACCAGAATCATACATGGGAGGATACGGCACAAATGTTAGAATTGTCAGATCAGTAATTTTACTAAAAACTGAAGCTCCAACACTTTGACTACCTGATGCAAAGAGCCAACTCACTGAAAAAGACCCTGATGCTGGGAAAGATTGAGGGCAGGAGGAGAAGAGGGCAACAAAGGATGAGATGGCTGGAAGACATCACTGACCCAATGGACATATATTTGAGCAAACTCTGGGAGATAGTAAAGGACAGGGAAGTCTCTTATGCTGCAGGCCAGGGGGTTGCAAAGAGTCAAACACAACTTAGCAACTGAACAACAACAACATCTAATGATGGATAACACAAGCAAGGAGATGGAAGTTCTAAAGAAATAAAAAGAAATGCTAGAGATCAAAATCACTAACAGAAACAATGTCTTTGGTGGGCTCACTATAAGACACATCTGAGAAAGCAATCTCTGAGCTTGAGGATATGACACTAGAAACTTCCAAAATTGAGAAGTAAAGACAAAAAAAAAAAAATGAAAAAAAGCAAAAACAAAACAGAACAAAATATCCAAGAACTGTGAGAAAAGTACAAAAGGCATTAAGTACATACAAAAGAAATAAGGTATACCAGAAGGACAAGAAAAAGAAACAGAAGCAGGGGCTTCCCTAGTGGTCCAAGGGAAGAAGCTACCTTCCAATGCAGGAGACATGGGTTTGAGCCCTGGTCGGAAAAGGGGCAATTAAGTTCGCACAACACAACAAAGCGCCCTCACGCAGTAAGGAAAGATCCTGCATGCTACAACTAAGACCTGATGCAGCCAAATAAATAAGTATTTTTTAAAAAAGAAAGAAACAGTATTTACAGCAATAAAGAGTAAGCATTTCTCTAAATTAATGTCAGAAACCCAACCACAGATCCAGGAAACTAAGATCAAGAGGATAATGAGGAGGTGGCAGGGGGTAGAAAGAGAGGAGGAATAAAAAAACCCAATTACAATTAGCTGTATCAGAGTCAAAATTAAGAAAATCAAAGCTAGAGAAAAAAAAAATCTTGAAAGATGCTTGGAAAAAACAGGGAAAATACTTTAGGGAAAAAACAAAAAACAAAAAAAAGAAAAATACTTTTCTCTTAAGTATAGAGAAACAAAGATAAGAATTACATTCAACTTCTCAGAAATTATACTAGCAAGAAAAGAATAGAATGAAATCTTTAAAGTGTTGAGAGAGAAAAACTACTAACCTAAAATCCTGTACCTTTCAAAATTGTCCTTCAAACTGTAGGAAAATCTTTCAATCTTTTCGTGAATCTAAACTGCTGTTAAAAAAAAAAGTCTTTTTAAGTGAAGAGAAATAGACTTTTTCAAACAAAAATTGAGGGAATCTGTTGGTAGTACACATGCTTTCCAAGAAATGTTAAAAGTTCTTAAAAGAGAAGGAAAATTATGTAAGCCAGAAACTCAGATTTACATAAGAAAGGAAGAGCATCAAAGAATGAATAAATGAGAGTAAAATAAAAATGTTTCTCTTATTCCTAATTCATTTAAAAGATAATAGTTTGTTCAAAATACTAATAGCATCAATGTATTTGACTATGCTGGCTTCTGTGTGGAAGCGTATGCATGACTGAAATGAACGACATCAATGATACAAGGAATGGGAAAGAAGAATTAGGAATATATTATTATAAGGTACTCACATTACCTGTGAAATATTACCCTTTTATTTGAAACTGGACTAGATTAGAAGTAAATGTATGCTGCAAACTCTAAGGCAATCACTAAAAAAAAATTTTTAATTATAACTGATATGCTGGAAAAGGAGAGAAAGTGGCATCATATAAAATGTTCAATTAAAACCATAAAAAGGTGGGACTTCTGTGGTGGTCAATGGTTAAGAATCCACCTGCCAGTGCAAGGGACATGGGCTTGATCCATTTTCTACAATCTCTTACAGAAGACAGAGGCAGAGGGAATATTTCTTAACTCATTCTATGAGACTAGTCATTACCTCAATATCAAAACCAGACAAAGACATTACAAGAATATTATAAACCAGTATCTCTTATAAACAGATGCAAAAATTCTCAACAAAATATTAGTGAATAAAATCCAACAATGTATATGGATATGGATGGCTATATCCTTTCATTGTTCACCTGAAACTACCATAATATTGTTAATCAGCTATACTCCAATACAAAACAAAAAGTTTAAAGTTTGAAAAAAATAATTATAAAAATAATTATGTACCATGACCAAGTGGAATTTAACCCAGTATGCAAGGATGTTTCAATGTTTAAAAATCAATTAATGTACTCCATCATAGTAATAGGCTAAAGAAGAAAAACCACATTAACCAAATGAATAGATGGACAAAAAACATTTGACAAATTACAATACACTTTCATGATAAAAACACTCAACAAACTAGAAATGAAGATGAACATCTTTAACTTGATAAGGAATATCTACTAAAACCATACAGCTAACATCATACTTAATGAGAAACTCTTGAGTTTTCCAGCTAAGATGAAGAACAAGCAAGGATGGCTCCTCTCACCTCTGCTTTTCAAAATCATACTGGAAGTTCTAGCTAATACAATCAGACAAGAAAAAGAAAAGGTATACATACTGGAAAGGTAGAAATAAAACTATCTTTGATCACAAATGATATGATCATGTAGAAAATTCAAAGGAATCAACAAAAAATTATTGCAACTAATAAACAATTAAAGCAAAGATGCAGGATTAGGTTAACACACTAAAATCAACTGCATTCCCATATATCAGCAATGAATAAGTAGTATCTGAAATTTTTTTTAAAGTATCATTTACATTGTCACCCCCCAAAAATGAAATACTTAGGTATAAATATAACAAGATTCATACAAAGAAAACTACAAGACTCTAATGAAAGACACCAAAGGAGTAAAACAAGAAAAAGATATTCCATGTTCATGGATAAGAAGACCCAACATTGTCAAGCTATCTGTTCTTCCCAACCTGAACTCAATACCAATTTCAATCAAAATCCTAGAAAGTTATTTTGTGGATATTTTTAATTTGACTCTATAGTTTATATGGAGAAGCAAATAATCCAAAATGTCCAACTCAATACAAAAGAAGAACAAAGCCAGAGGACTGACACTACCCAACTTCATTCAAGACTTAACAATAATAAGGATGATGTGGCATTGAAGAAATAAGAGAAAAACAGATAAATGAAAAAGGACAGCCTAGAAATAGACCCATATAAATACAGTCAACTGATCTTGACAAAGGAGCAAAAGTAATACAATGGATGTATCTTTCCAATATATGGTGCTGGAAACTAAACACCCAAATGCAAAAATAATAATAAGAATAATCCAGGCAGACCTTACCTGTTTTATAAAAATTAACTCAAAATAGATTATAGTCCTAAGAAAACTCTCAAAGAGATGGGAATACCAGACCACCTTACCTGCCTCCTGAGAAATCTGTATGCAAGTTATGAATCAATAGTTAGAACCAGACATGGAACAATGGACTGGTTCCAAATTGAGAAAGGAGTATGTCAAGGCTGTATATTGTCACTTGCTTATTTAACTTATATGCACAGTACATCGAAATGCTGGGCTTGAGGAAGCACAAACTGGAATCAAGATTTCTGGGAGAAATATCAATAACCTTGGATACGCAGATGACACTGCCCTTATGGCAGAAAGCAAAGAGGAACTAAAGAGCTTCTTAATGAAGGTGAAAGAGGAGAGTGAAAAAGCTGGCTTAAAACTCAGCACTCAAAAAACTAAGATCATGGCATCGGGTCCCATCACTTCATGGCAAATAGACGGGGCAACAATGGAAAGTGACAGGCTTTATTTTCTTGGGCTTCAAAATCACTGCAGATGGTGACTGCAGCCATGAAATTAAAAGATGTCTGCTCCTTGGAAGAAAAGCTATGACAAACCTAGACAGTGTATTAAAAAGTAGAGACATTACTTTGCCGACAAAGGTCCGTCTAGTCAAAGCTATGGTTTTTCCAGCAGTTATGTATGGATGTGATCATAAAGAAGGCTGAACACCAAAGAATCGATGCTTTTGAACTGTGGTGTAATCCTAAAGGAAATCAGTCCTGAATATTCATTAGAAGGACCGATGCTGAAGCTGAAGTTCCAATACTTTGGCCACCTGATAAGAAAAGCTGACTCATTAGAAGAGACCCTGATGCTGGGAAAGACTGAAGGCAGTAGGAGAAAGGTACGACAGAGGACGAGATGGTTGGATGGCATCACTGACTCAATGGACATGAGTTTGAGCAAGCTCCAGGAGATGGTGAAGGACAGGGAAGCCTGGCGTGCTGCAGTCCATAGGGTCGCAAAGAGTTGGACATGACTGGGGGACTCAACAACAACCAAAGTGTAAAATATAAAGCTATAAAATTCTTGGAAGATAACATACAAGAAAATTTAATTGACCTTAGGTATGGTGAAGACTTCTCACATACAGCACCGCCAAAGACACAATCCATGAAAGAAGTAAATAACCTGGACTTCATTAAAATTAAAACCTTCAGGGACTTTCCTGGTGGTCCAGTGGTTAAGAATCTCCCTTCCAATGCAGGGGACACAGGTCTGATCCTGAGTCCAAGAACTAAGATCCCACATGCTGCAGGGCAACTAAGCCTGTGTATCATAACTACGGAGCCTGCACTCTAGAGCCTGTGCACCACACATCAACTAAAGAAGCCTGCAAGCTGCAACAAAGAACCTCTGCACCACAAATTAGACCCTATGCAGCCAAATAAATGTACAAAGAATCCTTAAAACTCAACACTAAGAAAAAGAACAATCCAGCTAATATTGTTCTATTATTCTTTTTCCAACTAAAATTGTGCCAGGCTTTCTAGGTGGCTCAGTAGTAACGAATCCACCTGCCAATGCAGGAGATGGAAGAGACACAGGATTCGATCCCTGGGTTGGGAAGATTGCCTGGAAAAGGAAATGGCAACCCACTCCAGGGTTCTTGCCTGGAAAATTCCATGGACAGAGGAGCCTGGCAGGCTATAGTCCCTGGGGTTGCAAAGAGTCAGACAAGACTGAGCACACATGAATGCAACTAATGTTGTGCAAAGGACATGAACATATCCACCAAAGGAGCCTGTGGGTAAGAACTTGTTACAGTCCTGCAAATTAAAATACTGCCATACCACTACACACCTACAGAATAGCTAAAATCCAAAACACAACAACAAATGCTGGGGAGTATAAGGGGCAACAGGAATTCTCATTCATTGCTGGCTGGAATCCAAAATGATAAAAGAGTGCTTTGGAGGACAGTTTGGCAATTTCTGACAAAACTAAACACATTCTTATCATAGGATCCAGCAATCATGCTCCTTGGTATCTAGAGAAAGGAGTTCAAATCTTATGTCCCCTACAGAACCTTTAGTCATAACTGCCAAAACTTGGAAGCAACCAAGAAGACCTTCAGTAGGTAAATGCATAAATAAACTTTTATGTACAGACAGGGAACAGTACTCAGAGATAAAAAGAAAGGAGCTACCAAACATTAAAAAGCATGGAAAAACGCATATTACTCCATGAAAAAAAGCCAATCTGAAAAGGCAATATACTGTATGACTCCAACTAATGACAAACTGGCAAAGACAAAACTATGGCAAAAAGATTAGTGGTTGCCAGGGAGAAAGATGAGTAAATAGGCAGAGCACAGAAAGATTTTGAGTAGTGAAAAGATTCTGTACAATACTATAATGGTAGTGGCAGATACATGTCATTACATATTTGTCAAAACCCATGGAATGTGTAACAGCAAGAGTGAACTATGAACTATGGACTTTAGGTGAGAATGACATTAATGTAGGCTCATTTATTGTAACAAATGTACCACTCTGGTTTGGGATGTTGATAGTGGGAGAGGCTGTACCTGTGGGTACAAGAGAAATCTCTGTACTTCCTCATCAATTTTGCACTAAATTTAAAACTCTTAAAAACTAAAGCTTTTTAATTTAAAAAATAAAATCAACATTTAATTCGGAAAACAAGCTGCCCTGATAGTTACCAGAGAACCGGCAAAATATTTGGTTCCTTAATGTAGCCTGGACACTATGGCAAGCTTATGCATTAATTTATCTATTCTTCAGAAGAGTAACAGCACATAACAGACTTTGTGTTCAAAATTTCCAAAACTTGGGAGCTCCCTGGCTGTCCAGCGGCTAGGGCTTGGCACTTTCACTGCCACAAGCCCAGGTTCAATCCTGGTTCAGAAAATAAGATCCCATAAGTAGAGTGGTGCAGTCCAGAAAAAACAATAGTAAATAAACAAGTGGTGGTGGTTTGGTCGTTAAGTCAGGTCCGACTCTTGCGACCCCATGGACAGTCTCCTCTGCCCATGGGATTCTCCAGGCAAGAATACTGGAGTAGGTTGCCATTTCCTTCTCCAGGGGATCTTCCCAGCCCAGGAATCAAACCCAGGTCTCCTGTATTGCAGGCAGATTCTTTACCAAATGAGCTATGAGGGAAGTCACCAAATAAACAAAAGACAAAATAAAAACAAGTTCTCAAAAATAATGCCATTTTAGCATTCAAAAACTCTAAAAGCTACCTAAAAAAAGATGTTATGCTATATTCTGAATTTTTTAAAAGTACGTATCACTGGAACTCATATTGCAAACTAAAACTATTTGCTTAACATATTTAATAGTAATGACATATTATACATAATTTAAATCAGTTTCAATTAAGAACCAAGAAGAATCTCACAAGGGATTTTCCTCTTTCTAATGATGCATCTATGCTCAAGTCTTATCTTCATGTTCAAGTGATAAAGAATATGCATAACACACCACAGTTCCCTGGAATCCCTCTTCAGAGGTTACAAAATTAACAGCATTCTGGCCCACAAAAATGTTCTGTTTGGCCAGAAAAGTTGTTTAAAATGTTAATATATTTATGTGCCATATAGACTCTTTGGTTCAGCCTCTCCCCAATTTCTTATTTTCCTACATCCAGCCCAATTCATTCAAGTTTGTTGAATGAATTGGTTTTAGACCCTACCCTATATTGTTATTAGTATAACTAAAGCTGAATGCCAAAGAATTGATGCTTTTTGAACTGTGTTGTTGGAGAAGACTCTTGAAGAGTCCTTTGGACTGCAAGGAGATCCAACCAGTCCATCCTAAAGGAGATCAGTCCTGGGTGTTCATTGGAAGGACTGATGCTAAAGCTGAAACTCCAATACTTTGACCACCTGATGTGAAGAGCTAACTCACTGAAAAAGACCCTGATGCTGGGAAAGACTGAGGGCAGGAGGAGAAGGGGACAACAGAGGATGAGGTGGCTAGATGGCATCATCGACTTGATGGCCATGGGTTTGGGTGGACTCTGGGAGTTGGTAATGGACACGGAGGACTGGCATGCTGTGGTTGATGGGGTTGCAAAGAGTCGGACACGACTGAGTGACTGAACTGAACTGATATTCAGATTTCTTTAAAAATTTTCATATGAATCATGGTATTATATTTTAGTACATTTGTACTGGAAAGGGATATATTCCCTTCTTTCACTCTCCCCAATTTGAGAGCTAGCACTTAGTTAGTCACATATGTATTTTCAGAACAATGGCATAAACAACTCTATCACAAAGAGAAAGTGGTGTATTAATGTTTTTACTAATCCACACATAATTGTATGGAAGAATAAAGATTACTAATAGTTGGATAAAAGCTTATGATCAAGTGTGAGGAACCTTCCTGTTTTTGAATAGTTTTGCTCAAAATTAATATTTGGCAATATTTCTGTTTGTTTTATCCTTTCATGAAATACACATGCACATATGCATTATATGAAATATACAATCCAACTTCAAGAATAAATGTATTAAAATTTTCATGCTTTATATGGGTAAAGCAAAGTGATGCTGGTGGATCTGAAACTATATAATAGAACTTCACATGATATATTATGTAACCAATGGAAAAGCTTTTTCTTACACAGCTAATTCTACAAACACATACCTGACAGAGTATACTAAGGGAAAAGTTGATACAAAACTTTCAAGTGATCATTCTCTATGTGGTTATGCCCAAGCCATCAACTATTAATGATAAATTAAAAGACTATTTACCTGTCAGGACCTGAGTTCAGGCACTCAAAAGTTTCGTATTTCTCTTGCAGAAGCTGATGACAATACTAATCCCTGCACTGTGTAGGGAGGTGCATTCCTTGCACTGGCTTAAGTGCTAATGATTTCACCAACCCTTGAAGTGCAGAACAGTAAAAAAACAGTTTTCAGCCGTTTTTCTTACTGATTTCTCATTTTAAAAATTACAAAGTAAGATTTCAAATAGGTTTTAAAATAAATTATTTCTGTTTAAAAGGCAGTGCCTTAGTTTAAAAAGACACGCCAATAGATCTCTCTGGATTACTGCACATATCACAAGATGGCCTTTTTCATCAATTAAAAATTTACACACAGAAGCAACAATTTCATGCCTTCAAATAATTTTCTCATTTTTACCTTATAGCACCAAGATTTTGGTTACAGATACGTAAAGCAGTCTTCCAGAAGGCAATCATAAATATTAATAGGTACTGGATGAGATTAGCTGGGTTAAAAAATCCTATCTCTCCTATTGACTCATTTATTACCCTGCCACCAGCTTATAGCACTGGAAGAAGCTGAGTCAAGTTCACAACTACTAGTTTCCAAAGAAACAGTGCTATACTCTCCCAATAAGATAAAAATCAAGAAATGCTTCCATATCTAAGGGCAAAATTAAGCTATACCTGTAAGGTCAAATCTATCTGTTTCTGTCTCCTTAAAATATCAAATTAATGTAACTTCCTATTCTGTTATACTCTAAAATTAAGTGGGCTTACACATGACTCCAGGTTTTTCCTACTGCTATAGGATGAGTTGAGAAATGTACCTTAGCTAGTTCTGAAGAAAATATTTTATGTATCTAAAAACATTTAATGTTTTATATGAATCTCTCTCCAAATCCTATTGCCTATGAATTTTCATTAAGAATACTAACACTAAAAAAAAAAAAAAAAAAAGAATACTAACACTGCTTCCTTAAGATTCAGATCTTTATGCACTTGGCACATTCAGTTACACATATTCAAACATTTAAATTCTCTGAATTCTTTCCTGCCACTTTAGTAGAGGATAAAAACAAACCTGAGCTGAAACTATGCCAACTAGAGGATACACATTTATGTTGCTAGTTCTACCTAGCTAAACGTAACAACATATTGAAACCTTACATTGAATTTAAACGCTGTCTACCTACAACAAAGAAAGCTTGCCTTGATATGCTTACCTAAGGTGCTTCCATTTTTCCTCAGTTAAAGAAATTAAATAATCTCTTTCATTTACCAAAGTTTTTTTTTTTTTAAGTTGGCACTCAATCAAAGTCTATTTGAAGGATCTGTTCCTCTAACTTAAAATGGCAGCAGTTGACCTCATTTACAATCAACTGAACTTAAGTACTTCTTGGCAATAATATGTTCAACTGCTACGTATCTTATCTTTCTATGGATAAGATAATTTAAGAAAAATTGAGGAGACACATATAGCCAGGCCTTAAAATGTTACTTGTATGCTTGTTTTCAGTATACTGTGAAGAAGGGAAATAGCAATACAGAATGTGAATCAAAAGGTCAAATTTCTAACAATTTATATCAAAAGAGAAGATTTTCTAAGAGGAAAAGTCTGAGTAGCAAAGACTAATCAATAAGCCATTTTAACAGGGAATGTCAAGTCAAAAGTAAAAAGCAATTCAGATCCAAAATTGATACATTTGTGAGTTCATGCCAAACTTGGCAACTTTTTCAAAAGCAGTTTAGGCAGGAATAAGAATTCAGGCAGAAATGGATTACTCAGGTTAATTCTTACTGTAATTACAAGATCTAAAATATTTCTTTGTTAAAGATGCTGAGTTCCCACACATTCTATGCTATGTCTCTTTTCAATGTTTTCTTCCTCTATAACTAACTCCATCATTTAGTTTCTAACCTTCACATTAGATCTCATAAAGTAAATATTTCCTCCCAATTATGAGTAACACTGTCTCAATTTTAATCTATTGTTTAAGAGAATAAAAAAAAAAAAGAAACTCACGTATAAACTAGTCTGCTTGAGAAACTTTTCATGTTCAAAGTATTAATTTTTCAAAACAACTCTTCAGATCTATGTGAATGGTATTATATTTATTTTACACTCATGAAAATGGGATCTGCCTAGGGTCACAAAATAACTTAATGTTTGAAGTAGAAGTAAAATTGTGACACTTTCTTTATTTCTTATGATTCAAATATCTCCTATGACCATCTAAAGAATTTTCCTATTTCAAATGTAACAAACATTGATATCTTAATCTGAAGTGTATGTATTAAACATACACACACACACCAAAGCACACACAAAAGTACATATTATACACAAACATGGAGACAGCAAACTAAAAGGAAAAACAGCGCTTACCTTCATCTCCTTCTGGTACATATGAAGCTGTAATAATGTCAATATCAGCACAATTCATCACAATCTGATTGGTTGCCTGCCTCACCTAAGATGGCAAAAAAAAAAGTCAGCAGTGTCAGAAATAGCCTAGATTATTAATATGTACATCTTCATCTTGGCCTAATATATGTCATAGGCAATTTTTTAAAAAATCCAGACATGACTAAAACCTAAGCTAAGTATTTATGCAACAATAATAGAAATAAAAGACTAGTTCTAAATACACAAAGCAATTCACATTTTTGTGGTAATATTCAAAGCAATAATAAATACTTAAGTACTTCACAGAATTCAAGTATCTGACCAATGAGCTAAATAAAAGCCTTTCATCTCCCACTTAAACCTTGATTTAAAACAACTTAAATTTTTTAATTTCAAAAAAATTTTAATTAGGAAACCTTTCTTATATGTTACAAATAATTATGTATCTCAACCTGCACATCATACCCATCATGAGTGTACGCTCTTTTTGGAAGAATAGAGGAAGAAATCTGGTATCGTAAACTATGTCAAAACTTCATAAAACACTCTTTAATTTTTCGTTTACCAAAGAAGCATCTTGAAAGTAACAGACACTAATGACTCACCACCAAGACTAAATAAACTTTTACAACTTTGTCTTATTTGATTTAGATCCAAAAAAGTAAAATATAGGTATAAAGAATGTCCCTTCCTCTCTTCCTCATTCCTTACAGATAACCACTATTCTAAGCTAATGTATATCTTTCTCATATGTTTAGTACTTTTGTTACACATATAAAAAACAACGTTTTTAATCTTATACAAATGATATCAAAGTGTGTATAACCTTTGCACTGTATTCCATTGTTGTTTAAGTGAGATTTTTTCTGATCACTAGTAACATTAGTTACCTCTTTTGTTTCTTCTCTTTCTCTCTATCTCTCTCCCCAACTTCTACAACCACCCCCCTACCTCCCTTCCTCCCTCTCTCACTTTCTTTGTTAGCCCTTAAGTTTTTCCTCTGCAACTTATTCATAATCCTTGCTTATTTTCCAATTTGGTTGTAACCTTGTTTTTATATAACTGTTGCATTAAACAAAACCTCAACTTTGTTTTCACACATTTGAACAGTCTAAATCTAAAATAACAAAAATACAGATGTCCTAAATCACAAATGCCCACAGAGGCCAATGAAACAGGTGAGTACAGTAGGCCAGGTGAAGGCTATGCATAAAGGAAAGCTATGTGCAAAGAAAAGAGGAAGTATACATTTCTTGGAGCCAACCAATTATTGCTAAATAAGTTGGAAAAAAAACAAACAATGTTGCCAGATCTTTCAATTTTAAAAAGCCACAAATAGAAATTTCACGTGCAATCTCCCAATTTTTAATTAATGACAATTAATTTCAGATTTTTTCAAAAACACTGTGTAGATCAAACAAAACCAACTGTAGTCAACAGTGCCTTGATGTCACTGAACAGACCACAATACTAGGGAAAGATACAGAGTAATATAAAATCTGTATGAAAAACCTACCTAGGAGTAATTATTTTATTAGGAACCAATACCTACACATGATTAATATTAAATTAAAATTACCTGACCTAAATTACAGACAGTATGTTATTAAACTTATAACAAATTGTCAAAATCTCTAACACGTAAAGAGAAACTATTTTGGCTATTAAAAAAAAAAAATCTTCCCTAAATCTTCCTGTTTCTAAACAAAAACAGCATTTAGTGAACAGTTTTTTAATTTTGTATGTGGTGATATTCCTTTCTTCACACTGTTTATTTTGCCAGAACACATCTAAGCAACACTAAAACTTTTAGTCCCAACAGACTGTTTATAGCACAACATTTAAACAAATAGAAAAAAACAACCTTGCCTATTCACAAACTGACTTTTAAAAAAATTTTCAGAAATACAGGAATAAAGCATTTACTAGCGTATGCTCCAAAGAGTAAAATGAATAAAAAACTTTCCAGGGTTTGTGGTTGGCATACAGAATAATAACAGTGGTTTAGTTACATGTCTTAATCTTTACCTAGGCAACTTTTATTTTTGTCCATCAACATCTACAATGAATTTCATGGTAGCCAAGCAGTTAATCTACCATGTCAAGATACCTGTACTACACTACATATGCCAAATGACATTTATCTCACTACTATTGTACTATTCTGAGGAAAAGTGTTTGTACTTTGGAAAGGCACAGGACACAACATCCAGTTACAAGTACTGATTCCAATTCCTCCTGGGTTTAGGGAAAACCCACCAGTTTACAGAAAGGACAGGGAAGCCTGATGTGCAGCAGTCCATGGGGTCTCAAACAGGCAGACATGACTGAGCAACTGAACATCACCACCATCAGTTTATACTAATGAATTAAGCTGCTTATTGAACAGCAACTAATTTTGTTTTCCAGAGTACTGCCATTTCTGGAAGGCAATACTCAAATTTCAAAAATCAGACAGTATATTCTGTCTCATATTAGAAATGCACTTTAAATAGGATAATCCATAGAAAGTATTTTTTTTACCACTTAGTGCCTCACACACAGTAATCATTTAATAGATGTTATTATTAAGACACATGTACAGAGAACAGGACTAAATGTGCTCTAGTCATAAAGATATTAATCTAAATATCATCTAACAGCATTCACCTAATGGTTTAGAAAGCACCTAATCAAAGCGATAGCAAACTCAAGAATTATGTGCTGTATTATAAAGTACATATTATATATTATACTGGATATCAGCATACTCTTATGTACCATCCAAGGAATGTAATTTAAAACATCCAGGTGGACTTATGCATGCACTCAACTATCACACTGATCTTTCTGATGCTTTACCAACAAGAACTCTAATCTGATGATTCAGTGATTTCTCACAGGTTAACATCATCATGTTATGGAAAACTGCTTGCATGTTCCACTATCAAAAATACAGGCAATAATGTAAGTCAACTATACTTCAATTAAAAAAAATACTAGTAATAAATCAAAAGAATTTCAGCATTAAGATCTTCAATTTCCAAGCTTAAAATAGAAGCAAAATGCTAAAGGTGGGTATATAAATTGTACTGATAACAAACTTAATTTCAACCTTTCCATCTGGTGCTATTAATAAATGGGTTATTAATGTATTCTTTCTTTAATTCAAACTAGGGATAGTTAAGTCTTCGTGGAGTCCCATAGAGACTGTATTTCAACTAAACCAAACCACGCTAAGTAACCGTTTCTACTGAAGAGACAACTTGACCATCGGTAACAATTTTGCAATGGAAGTTTCCTAAGAGCTAGAAAGGGAGCAATCTGAGACAATTTTTTTCCTGAATGAGTCTTTACCGCAGTCACTCAGGAACACACCTTACGTGTACTATTAAGTCTCAAAAGGGTTTTTCTCTGATTGCTAAAACCCTGAGATTTTAGTAAAAGGAAATCTCCAGTGTGACAATTCCAAAAACCAGTCAGTCTGAAGCCTGAGTCACTTTGCCTAACAAGTAATTTCATCGTTAAAATTTTGTAATAATCATTGCCTTTGTGGAACAGTGCTATAATTTCTAAAGACAATAAGGAGCAAATAATTAGTAAACACAAATTGAGCCAAGTTTTCTAAAAAAAGAGCCATTAAAAAAAGCAAGCTGCAGAAACTCAAACATAACAAGTAAACATACAGAACATTACTAAATGTTTGTATACCATAAAATTTTAAAATTATACATAGGAATAACACCTACCAAAAGAGAGAATTTACTACTCAGGGTGAGGGTGAGAAGAGATGGAAAGGACTTTAGTGGCACCCGTGACATTTTATTTTCCAAAAAACATCTAAAGTCTAAAGCAAATGGGACAAAGCACTAACATCTGCTAAATCTAAGTGGTGGGTTACTTCTCTGTATTTAAAATATTTCCTAATTTAAAATAAATGTTTTAAATGATTGCAAATGGCCAAATAAACTGAGAACTACATACTTGTATGGTGTTCAAAATGGAATCTCCAAGATCTAGAGAACTTATCTCAATTAACAACAAAACAGCTATCTGAAGAATCAGTCTTTTACCACTGACTCATACAGATTTACTTTACAGTAAGAACAGACTTATTTATGTAGCAAAGTTCAGAGAAGTCTCACTGATAATTTACTATTCAAGACCACATTTATGTAGGCTGCATTGTACAATATCAATTATCAAGAACCAGGAAGTTAAAAAAAAATAAATAAAGCCTTTATGGAAGCCAGAGAGATGATACAAAGTCCATTCAATAAAGCTCATACCCTTCACTCAGAAGAGAATCCATCAAACAAACTTAGAAAAAAAAATGTTAAGCTCAAACAAGCTTGTTTATTTGGTTACTTTGACCCATTCAGATCAAGTTTTGTAAAACAGAAGAGGGAAGAAATTGCACAATAGGGAGCAACAACACACAATAAGCAGCAAGTAATAACCTGAGAATAAGGAAAATAAAAAAATTTTAAAGAACAGATATGAAACTAATAAATTATAGTACAGAGTTCTGGGTAGTCTATGGTTTTAAGTATCAGTGACATATTGAGAATGCGGTCCAGTATTTAGAAAACCTAGATTATGAGGAATCACAGAGTTTAAAAAGATAAATGTTTCCATTAAAGCAGTAAATATTTTTTAAAGTCTGAATGTCTCAAAGAGTAAGCTTCATTTGTCTGGAAAACTCACCGCAGAATTCACTGCCAGATGATACTGGATAAAACGTACCATACAAAACTTTCTTATACTCGGGAGTTTCCTCAATGATACATTTCAAGAAACAACTGAAATCTGAACAAATTCAATTCCTATGACCAATCTTTCAAATTTACTTTAAGACCATTTAGTGATCTAGCATAATGCTGGACAAATTTAATTACTTTTATCTTTTTTAAAAGTTAAAAAAAAAAAAAACCTACCAAAATGACTGCATAGAAAATCTGCAAAATTTGGGCAGAAACTTCTGTAACACAGGGTTGACAATAACATCCATTTAGGTGCCAAGTTTCAGTCTGCCAAACAATCTACTGTATCTGTAACTCTCCTCAAAGTGCCAATTTAGTCATCTCCATCATGAATATTTTGTTGGCAGAGGCCAGGGATTGTTTAGTATATCCTGACTCCTATTTCTCTGGCACAGGTAAACTATTTCCATAACACAATTACTGTATAAATCACTATACACTCATAACCAGGAACTGTCACCACTCACATAAACTTGTAATCTATTTTTAAACGAATTACCTACAAAGCAAGAGAGTCAGAATTTGAAATAGCTATGAAAGTCTATTCCTCTCATATATCCTAATGTAAAAGGAAGGGAAAGGGAATGTCCCATTTTTCTAGGCCCATGATAACACATTTTTCAAAACCTGCTGAATTAGACCACACACACTTATGTAAAAGACAACTACTTTTCAGATCAGTGCAACCTCACTAATTCATCTTCTCCAGGAGTCCACACCCAGCCTAGTTTAAAATCCACTAAATTTCTAACATAAAACCTGTACAAATACACTGGGCTTACCATAAAATTTTGCAACTAAAGCAACCAAGCAAGTTGCACACTGTGCAACGTAATTTCAAACTGTTAGGGAACTGACACAATATCAGTTATCAATTTGGCTTCCAGAGATATAATTTTGTCCACATTTTTAGGCTTCCACAATCAGATACCACCTAATTTCACAGGTTAAACTTACTGCTCCAATCTATATTTCAAAAACATCAATATATGCTTACAACTGTTAACTTTTTACTAACGTTAACTCCTCTTTACATTTTCAAAAGCGGCAATGTGTACAATTAGAAAGTCCAATCTTCCTTTAACAAAACCTGTTTCCTTGTATCAGATTACCAAGTCCCTGCTAGTATATTACCTAGTATATTACCTAGTATATTACCTAGTATATATTACCTAGTATATTACCATGTGCTCCCTCAATGTCCTGAACCAGCCTTCTATATATTTGTCATTTTTTTCAAAAAGCCAAGTAGAAAATGGGCCAAGTAGAAAACGGGTAAGGATAAGCATGTCACTGCTTGCTGTTCTACCCTAACACTTAAATAAAACCTTTATTAACAATTTTTTTCTGAAATTTTTCCCTATACCTCTAAAATTATGAACCCATTATGGGGTACACCTCTCAAAATTATGAACCTATTAGGGTATACTTTTCAAAATTATGACTCCATTATGGGGTAAAACAACTATGGAGTAAAAAAACAAATGATTTTTTTTAAATATTAGCCTTCTGACATAATGCAAACTCATTCATTGCTAGGTCCTTCTTCCCGCAGGTCTGCCAAGTCACAAGACACACTACTGTTTACACTCCCTCCCATCTGCCCCCAGCCAATATATATCAAACATTCTATAGTCACTTGGCTCAAACAAACAGACTCCCAAATAACCCTCTCAAATACTAATTTAGACCCAAGGTGCACTCATTCTGATTCATATTCTCAATGGAAAATTTTTAAATCACCTGACTTCCACAGGGGTAAGTTTCGTCTTTAGATGCAGCCAGACCACAGAGCCCTCATGCTTTCCTACAAGTACCCCAAATCTGACAGTATACTTTTTAATTCTACACTTTTAGACACATTTTCAACCTGAATACTCGGCTTTCAAACACAACTGCCAACTTTCAATTCATTCCAACGCTATGCTAGTCTACATTTCTTTATATTTCACTGCTACATACACCCTGTTCTTTAAGATTGAGGCCTACAGATTTTCCCCCCTAACTGCAGTAGGAAAAGAAATGAAACAAAACATATTTACCATCATTCTTTTTAAAGATAACAAGTAAAAGATATTTAAAGATATCGTTACAAGATATTTAAAGGTACTAGTAAACAGTTCCCATTTTTCATTACGAACTTCACGTAATACATCACATAACACGGTATCACAAATGTCTATTGTTCCTGACCTCTGTAGGGCATCAATACTAACCATCTCCAAAATCAAACAATATTTTAGATAATCTGCGGGGGGAGGGGCTGGGGAGCATGATTCACCAAAAACTGCAATGAAGAGTAATGGAATATTTTCACCAGTGATACACTAAAACTAATGGCTTCTTTCAGAGGAGGGTACTGCTAAGCAACCATCGCTGCAGCAATAAATCCACCTGCTTTAAAGGCTGCGAAGATGGGAAGATGGGAAGATGGGGGTCCTCCTTCAGCTTCTCTAGAGGTTAGGAGAGAACAAAGTCACTGCTGCACTGTCACTAGAGGGGAAGGGGGAGGGGGCGGATCATCTTAGAAACCCTGCCCCTGGGCCGGAGCAGGCGGGGAGAACTCAGCTAGGCTGCACGGGATTAACATTCTCCTTCTCACTCTTTTCCCCCTTCTAGAATCCCCTCCTCTCTAACGCGCGGCAGCCGGAGTCCCAGATGACTGCCCCTTCCAAACTGTCCTCCGTGGGGCGTAGGGAGAACGACGGAAAAGGCTGAGCATGGACTCCGATGACCCCTCTGGCCTCCCCAACACCCTCCAGCCTCTCCCAGACCACGACCAAGCCCGGAAGGGCCAGGGTCTGCGGGAGGCCCCACACAGGTGTGCTGGCCCCAGAGGCGCGCGGCCCGGGCCCTAGCCCAGCAGGGCAGAGCACACAGACCCTGCGCTCAGCGGACGCCCCAGAGGGGCGCGCCCGTCCCCGAACCGGCCTCCCCAGCCCCAGGTCCGCAGCGCCCAGGCCCGCCCGCCCGGTCAGGCCCCCAGCCCAGCCCGCGGGCGCGGCCTAACTGCTTGCCCGGCAGCTCGCCCCCGGCTCCCGAGGGTCGCCGTACCTGGGCGGAGGCCTCCAGCTTGCCCTCGAAGGTGAAGTCCAGCAAGTCGGGCTTGAGGCAGAGGCTGTAGTTGATGGGGGAGACGTCGGCAGGCAGCCGCTCGAAGGGCCTCTTCTCCGGCATCGCGGCGAGGCCCAGGCTGTGGAGGCGGCGGCGGCGAGAGGAGCGGCTGAGGAGAAGGAGGAGGGGAGGAGGCGGAGGGCCGAGGAAGAGCAGGCGGCGAGCAAGGGAGGGGGCGGCGGCTGCCAGCCACATCCACCGAGCGCCGGCGACCGCCTGAGGAGAGCGACCGGGGGAGTCTGGGGGCGGGGGAGAGACCCAGCCCGAGCGCCAGGGGCCAGGAGGGAGGCAGTGCGGGCGGGCGGGCTGGCGGGCCGGCTGCCTACGGGGAAGGGGGCGGAGGGGAGGGAAGGGGAGGAGGGCCAGCAGGGACGGGAGGCGGTGGCGGCAGCAGCTGCGTGCGCGGCCCCGCGGGGCGGGCGCGCTTCCGCCGGTGTGCGCGCACGCGCCGAGGCAGGGGAAGGAGCGGCGAGGGCGCGGCCGGCTGGGCGGGAGGATGCGGGTTAGCGAGCGAGCCTTGGAGGCGAGGGGGGCGCTGCTGGCGCTGCACCTGTCCGCGCCGCCGCGGACAGCGGACTCCTCCCGGAGCCGGAAGAAGCCCGGAAAGGTTTGAGAAGCAGAGGAAAGGTGTGAGGGCTCCCTTATCACACCCCGACGCCGCCCACATTCCCCTCACCCCCGCCTCACTTCCACCCCCGGGCTGTCTTTGGAGTAGAAACCTATGCAGTTGGTCAGTGCAAAATGTTAAAATGCCAATTCAGAGCAAAATCCCAGCCTAGATTTTTAGCTCCAGATCAACAGAAAGCCCGGACTGGAGTCTCTTTGGCCGTAATTATTCCTGTTATTTTCAGTGTAACTTCAAGGGATAATATGAAAAATCCTGTCAGAAAATCTTTTAATAATCCAGGTTACTAAAATCAGTAAGATTTGGACCTTTGAGCAAGTGCTTTCAAAAGTTAGAAGTTTTGTTTTCATGATTTCATGTTAAAAAATAAGATATGTTTCACTCTTTTTCTGGTTTCATCTTTTTTCTACTTTTAAAAAATAAATAAAAGACCTGGGAATTCCCTGACGGTCCAGTGGCTAGGACTCTGCTCTCACTGCCAGGGTCTGGGTTCTGTCCGTGGTGGAGGAACTGAGATGCTTATAGTCATAAAAGACCTTTTACCAATTGTGGCCTCTTTAAAGGTAAATTAGCTGTGGCTCCCTCAGTTTTATAGCCATCTCACAAATTGAGGCATATATTTTTTAATATAAATATATATTATACATAAATGTGTATATATTTAAATATGTTTTAAAGTGTCAAGGATGAGGAGATTTTATCCCCATGTTCCTTTATAGAACCTTCTTATATAGCACCCCTTAATTGTCAAAACTCAGTGTTGAAGGCTGTATTGAACCAGCATTGTTGAAGGCTGTATTGAACCAGCATTGTCCAGTAGACATATAATGCAACCTTGCTAACTAACTTTAAATTTTCTAATAGCCACATCAAAAACAGGAAAAAGGTGAAATTGATACATCTTATTTAACCCAGTATATGCAAAATATTATCATTTCAGCATGTAACCAATATAAAAATATTAACAAGAGAGTTCCATGGTGGCCTGATGGTTAGGATTCCTTTCACTGCAATGGCCTAGATTTAGTCCTGGTTGGAGAAACTGAGATCCCACAAGCTTTGCGTTTAGTATATGTCTATGTATATATGCAACTTTTTTCCATAGTAAGGGTTTGAAATCCAGTGTATATTTTACATTTACAGCACATCTCAATTCTGACTTGGCACATTCTGAGTGCTTAACAGTTGCATGTAACTAGTAGCTATTATCAATATATTGATCAGCACCATCTTGGACTCTAGACCTATTCTCCTATCCTTTGAATCCTACAAATCTTTTAGGACAGACTAAAAAAAAAAAGCTTTAAAAAGCTGCAATCTTTTCAAACTAAGATGTGAGATGGGGCCTTTTGTTGCATGGATGCATTTCTGTGACCATTTTGGGTCATAAACTAATAATATAATTCTAATATAATTTGTTTAATAATTATATTGTGTGCTTACTAAACACTTTACATGTATTAATTCATTTAATCCATTCAACAGTTCTTTTAGGTCGACACCATTATCCCCATTTTACAGATGAGAAAACTGACACACACAGATTTAGTGACTTGCCCAAGTTTGTACAGCTAGTAAATGGCAGAGCTGGCATTAAGACTCAGCCATTTTTTTTTCCTCCTGGAAAATTTTGTTGCAGCTTCCCTATTTCCTAATACTCCAGAACTATACAAAAAAGATCTTAATTACTCAGATAACCACGATGGTGTAATCACTCAGCTAGAGCCAGACATCCTAGAGTGCAAAGTCAAGTGGGCCTTAGGAAGCATCACTATAAGCAAAGCTAATGGAGGTGATGGAATTCCAGCTGAGCTATTTCAAATCCTAAAAGATGATGCTTTTCAAGTGCTGCAACTCAATATGCCAGCAAATTTGGAAAACTCAGCAGTGGCCACAGAACTGGAAAAGATCAGTTTTCATTCCTATCCCAAAGAAAGGCAATGCCAAAGAACCTTCAAATTACCACACAATAGCACTCATCTCACACTCTAGCAAAGTAATTTTGAGCTAGCCTAGCTCAAAATTCTCCAAGCTAAGCTTCAACAGAACATGAACCAAGAAATTCCAGATGTTCAATCTGGGTTTAGAAAAGGCAGAGGAACCAGAGATCAGATTGCCAACATCTGCTGGATCATAGAAAAAACAAGAAAATTACAGAAAAACTTCCGCTTCATTGACTACGCTAAAGCCTTTGACTGTGTGGATCACAACAAACTGGAAAATTATTCAAGAGAAGGGAGTACCAGACCATCTTACCTGCCTCTTGAAAAATCTGTATGCATGTCAAGAAGCAACAGTTAGAACTGGACGTGGAACAATGGACTGGTTCTAAATTGGGAAAGGAGTACATCAAGGCTGTGTATTGTCACCCTGCTTATTTAACTTATATGCAGAGTATATTATTCGAAATGCTGTTCCGGATGAAGCACAAGCTGAAATCCAGATTGCTGAGAGAAATATCAATAACCTCAGATGTCAGATGACACCACCTTTATGGCAGAAAGCGAAAAGGAACTAAAGAGCCCCTTGATGAAAGTGAAAGAGGTGAATGAAAAAGCTGGCTTAAAACTCAACACTCAAAAAACAAAGATCATGACATCCGGTCCCATCACTTCATGGGAAATAGATGGGGAAACAATGGTAACAGTGACAGACTAGTTTCTTGGGCTCCAAAATCACTGCAGATAGTGGCTGCAACCATGAAATTAAGACACTTGCTTCTTGGAAGAAAAGCTATGACAAACCTAGACAGCATTTTAAAAAGAAGAGACATTACTTTACCAACCAAGGTCCATCTAGTTAAAGCTGTGGATTTTCCATAGTCATATATAGATGTGAGAGTTGGACCATAAAGAAAGCTGAGTGCTGAAGAATTAATGGTTTTGAATTGTGGTGTTGGATCAGACTCTTGAGAGTCCCTTGGACTGCAAGATCAAACCAGTCAATCCTAAAGGAAATTGGTCCTGAATATTCATTGGAAGGACTGACGCTGAAGCTGAAACTCCAGTACTTTGGCCACCTGATGGGAAGAGCTGACCCATTGGAAAAGACCCTGATACTGGGAAAGATCAAAGGCATGAGAAGGGGATAACAGAGGATGAGAGGGTTGGATGGCATCACCAACTAATGAACATGAGTTTGAGCAAGCTCTGGGAGTTGGTGATGGACAGGGAAGCCTGATGTGTTGCAGTCCATGGGGTTGCAAAGAGTCGGACACAACTGAGCAACTGAACTGATCTGTACCTCAACTTCTTTAAAAATTATTTTCATTATGCAAGAACCCATGAGGCTCCCTTTTTCTGTTAAAGCAAATTTAATACATAACCATTTAAGGCTCTCCATGACCTGTCCTTAGCATTTTCTCAGACTTGTTTCTCTTTACCCTTTAACACAGATTCTCCAGTCTTAGCAAGCTAACCTGTTTAGCACTTGATTCTTAGAGCTTGCTCACTATCTCTTCTTTACCATTGCTCATACCTTATTGCTTGGAAAGACCTCCTCTTCCTTCTTGGCAAACCCGTGCCCCTCCCTTCCTTCAAAACTCACCTCTTCCAGAAAGTCCTCATTGACTAACTCCACCCAGCTGTAACCCATTTCCCTTCATCTCTCAAGTACTGGCTTTTGCTGACTTATTTGTACTTGTTCTGTCATTTCAATTTGTCTTATATATCTTTTTAAGATGTACTACTGGCAAGAGCTTGACTTCTTATTCTCCTGTAACTGTCAGGACTGAGCCCTGCACAAAATATATCTCAATTGTTATTGACCCAACTAACCAGTTGACCAAGAGATAATACTTTACCCTTTGTATTGAAGGGTAAAAAAACCCTTTGTGTTATGTGTTCCACAGAGAAACTATGTGCACCTAGGCCTAGAGGCAACTTTCTTTTATAAAATCACAGGAATGATTTTTGAAAAGCAAAACAAAAAACCTACCAGGGCTAATAGACTTCATGGCAACAGTAATTGTGGCCCTGCTGAGCATAAAGGGGAGAAACTTACTTGGCCCCATCCCTAGTCCCATGACCCAGAGGTTCCAATGCAGCAAGTCAAGATTGAACCCAGGCCTTCTGGGATAGAGGATTGGAAGACAGCATATAGTTCCCATAAAAAGACTAAGGATCTGACATGCTCCAGACAGTCTTCTCTGGGATAATTAAATGAAGTTTAAGCCTCTCAGAAATTAATTTCCCGCCAATGGGGCTTTAGAAAGAATGGAAAAGGCATCATAACTCAAGGTCATTAGCAGCACTTCCAACAGATTTCTTGGCTTCTCTCTTTAACTGATAATAATGGCCTTAAAGCAGGTAAGTGCAAAATGCATACTTTTCTTAAAGAAAAGTATTATATTCACTTGTGGTTTGAGAATTTCTAAAAAAAAAAAAAAAAGAATCTGTCATGTTCTTACTATCAGAATGATATTCATAGCACGAGTTGAAGTAAAAGAATATACAGTTGGCCCCTGGACAACAACTATGCTAGTCCACTTATACTTTGGGTTTTTTTTCCAATTAATACAAACTATAGAACTACATGATCTATTGTTGATTGAATCCTCAGATGCAGGAGACTGACTATAAAGTTATATCAATAGACAGATTTTTTTGACTGGAAGGAGTAGTCAGTGCCTCTAATCTCTATGCTGTTCAAGGGTCAACTATACAGGGCAAATGTAAGTCATTGAAAGAGATGTTTCACAGCAAAGAGAATATAAAGGAACTGGGTTACAGATCCAAAATATTCCCCACATTACGTGAAAGTAAAGCATTATTGTAACCGTTTAGTTTCACTGACTTAGAAATTATAGGCTTCAATGTCAGTTTTGAACTTGTAACTCTGGTTCCACTAAGGTGAGTCTTACCTGCGGAAGATGGTGAAGGGGTTCCAAAAGCCAGGGAAACAAAAAGTTGGAGAGTAATCCATAGGTAGCTTATGCCATGAGATCCCAGCCTTCACTCTCTTCTGTAACTTGGCTGTTGGAATGACCGTTGGGGAGTAGATAGAATGTTGCCTATCTATCCTGTGTTCTTCATGAAAGAAAAGTAGATTAATTCCATATGCTTTATTTAAAATGTGGATAATAATGATACCTAACAGGTGATATATGTATGTGTGTCTGTATGTATTCATTCCTTTATTTATTTGAGGATGGCAATATGACATTATATACATCCAAATATGGCCCAAGAAAGGCCCTCAGAGTTGGAAAGAGTTTTATTTCTCTTGGTATCTTTCCATCAGGAAGTTGAAAAAGTCGTGCATTTCCACCTCCACCTGTGTTACTTCCTTTCTAGCACCTCCCCTTTTTTTTTTTTCCTTTCCCAGTACTTCTGCGTCCTTTTTCACTAACACCACTCCAGGATTATTTACCAATCCCAAGTGACTGGGCAACTACATGACTAAACGCAGGCCCTTTGTTGATGATCTTCAAATCGAGATGAGCCTGTTTGGCCCTGTCCTCTTACGAAGGGTCAGTCCCCAGACTCTTGCAGAAGGTGAATTAGAGAATAAGGCCAACGCCCTCTGCTGCAGGGAAGAATGCATATATCTGTGTCTGACGCGTGGGTCCCTGGAATGCTGCTACAACATTTCCCATGAAATCACAAGTCTTTAAAGGTTACAGTGTTCTGGAGCTGGCATGCTAGAATTAACTTAGCAATGGTGTTGCCTTGACTTCAAATCCCCCCAAAATAAGTGAGGGCTCAGGTTGAACTAGACCAGTGAAGTAGCCAAGAGCATTGTCTTGCAACTTGGCAACAGTCAGATGGCCTCAGTTTCTCCACCCTTGGCTCTATTTCTATTTGTTTTTTAAATCCCTGACAAGAAGAATTTACATCAGAATTAGTTCTCCCTTAAGTCTTGACTCCTTACCTCAAAGAGAATAATCTCACCCATGTCCAACCCTAGGTTAAGGGTGGAGTGAAGAAAAGACACTCAAAATATTAAGGCCTGCCAACCTGCCTTTGAAATTTTAGCCACATCTTGGAATAACTGAGGATGAAAATCTGCTGCTGCCAGGCTCCCTACAGAATTTCCACTGGAGTCAAGATAAACACTTGAAAAGTGTAGGGGGAGCTAGAAATTAGCTTGTGGTCTGCTTATGCACAGACTGAACTGAAAGTTTTCTTGTCCTCAATAAAAAAAGAATAAAATAATAATACCAGAGGGGAAAAGAGATTGAAAGGTAGGCATCTAGTCCCCTTTCATTTGCAGATGTTCTCCATTATTCTAGGAAAGCAGTCTTGGAATACAGATGCTAGCCTTTGAGATCTGGTGCCTGTTTTTTCCAAAATAAAATTCAGAGGGTATGATCTCTGTATTGTGGATTGACTGACTCGAGAAGAAGCCACAGAGACAAAAAGCAATTCAGACTATTCATATTCTTTAGTCGTTGGGAAGCCATACCAGCAGATTTCTAGATATGGTCTATTTTAGTTCAAAGTGTGATCACACTGTGTAAAATATATATTCACTGAGAAGGAGGCAGAGCATAGATACCCTGGGGACCTGACATCAGAAATTAGGGCAGGCCAAAATAAAAAAAAGACAACTCTTTAGGCAAAAAGGCAAAATTCAGACATTCAAGATATATATGTGTGTGTATATATATATATGTATGTATATATGTATGTATGTATATACATATATATTTATTTGACTGCATCAGGTTGTCGGCTTAATTGCCCCCTAGCATGTGGGATGTTAGTTCCCCAACCAGAGACTGAATCCACGTTCCCTGCAGTGCAAGGCGGATTCTTAACTGCTGGACCACCAGGGAAGTCCTGGGAACAATGTGTGTATATATATATATGTATATATATATGTATTTTTTGCCCCAAACCTAGATTAGCTACTTAGTGGGAACACAGTCTTAGGAAATCTACATCAGGAAGCCCTGAACTCTTTCTGTCTTATTCTGATATGTCTCAGTGCCAAGTGATGCCAAAATATGACATCTTTGTTTGACCCTATGTACTTTTATTAAAGCGATTCATTACTATCTTGTCTCAGTTTAAGAGGATATCATGTAGAGGGGAGGCTGACAGGATCAAAGGAGCTGAAAAGGTAGAGGAGAGGAAAAGGAGTTGCTATTTTACAGATAGTACATTTCTTACTGTTTGACAGGGTAAATCACTTTCTTTGGTTTATAAGCCCCTTTTATTTTTTCTGGGAGTTAGAATACTGCAGTTCTGTCCAGATTGGGTTCAGACTTGAAGTTTACAACTTGCAGTCCTGAAAGCTGACACTTGTTTTATACACCTAAACAAGAAATTAAAATTAAATGGTAAAATCTTTAAGATCTTAGTTTTCTGACTTTCCCCACCCTCATGGTAAAGGGACAGAGAAGCCCAATATGCGGTATTACAAACACTAGGATTCAAACTTAAATTTTAAGGATAGGCACAGTAAATTGAAAACAAGTTCCTTTTGCTTTGTTCTTTTTTTAATTATTTTTATAAGGGATTTCAAATAAAAAGGATCAGAAAGTTACAGAGACAGATCTTTGCAGTTAATTTGGGGGAGTGATTTGCCCCAAATTAACTGCAAAAAAAAAGCCATGAAGAGAATTTCTGATTCCTGGTCCTGTCTCCTTTCCAAATATCCATGCCATCACAGGTAACTGTCAGAGGACTAGTGCTGAAATATTAGGACTAACTACATGCCCTAGATTTTACTGGACAGTCTTGTTTTCAAATATTCTCCATGGCTGTTGTCATAGCCATGTAAATGTCCTAGAAATTCCAAAATTCTGGCATTTGAGTTTAAAGAAAATGAAAGAAGAATTGTGGGCCTGGGAGTCAAGGCAAAGAGGGCACATGATAGCTGGTGTCAAGGCCGGGTAATAGGAAGGAGACAGAAAGATCTGATTGCTGGAATAACCAGGCAGCTCAAATGAAGGTAATAGAATCCTGCCACCACAGAGCATCAGCTAATGCTAAGAAGAATGCTCCCTCTATAAGCATTCAAAACAGACTCCGAACAATGTTGCTATTTTCAGCCTACCTCTGGAGTACTGGTACTCCAGGCTCCATTAAAGAGGATGAAATCTGACAGAGGTAGATCTGCCATAGTAACAAGTCCTTTTATAAAGTAGAACAATGCCAGTAATCCTTTAGTGAAAGAGGTGGCCGGAATAACCTCATTAGAAAAAAAATATTTTCATGCAGCAAATTTGAAGTCTTCCAGGTGCTTTACAAAATCAGGTCTGTTCATTCCTCAGGACTAGCAAACCTAACAAGAGAAACAAGTTCTCTAGGTTCATAAATCCATATGGTTAATCCTAGGCTCTCAGCCCCTATACAAACAAACTCTAGAGATCCAACTGAAGTATACCCTTTACTTAGTACAACTAATACATTACCACTCTAAATAATAGGGATATATTTAAATGTTTTTCACAGTATTTTTTGTGTGAAAGAGTGTAGTAATCTGTGGAGAAGAAGAAAGGTTCAGTTCTTTTTCTTTTATCATGACCATTGTTGTTTGGTCACTAAGTCATGTCTGACTCCTTGCAACCCCATGGATCTAGCCCTCCAGGAGCCCTCCAGGTTCCTCTGTTCATGAGATTTCCCAGGCAAGAATACTGGAGTGGGTTGTCGTTTCCTTCTCCAGGGGATCTTCCCAACCCAAGGATCAAACCTGCATCTCCTGCAGAATTGCAAGCAAATTCTTCACTGCTGAGCCCCCAGATAAGCCCCATCATGACCGTTGCTAACCTTGTAATTCCATGCAGTAACCCTCAAGGTACATTCTCATCAGCCAGATTGGCAGGTGGGAGTGGGGGGTGGCAAGGGGCGAGGGAGGGCTCCTGTTCTGCAGAGTAGGCCAAGTAGCTTTCCCAAATACTAGGATTGCCAGATAAAGTACAGGATGGCTATTTAAATTTGATCATCAGATAAACAGTATGTTTTTTAAGTTGTTTTTTTAGCACAAATATGTTTAAATATTTCATGGGAGCTGCTAACACTAAAATATGCAATATTTGAGAGGAACACTTATACTAAAAAACTATTGTTTATCTGAAATTCAAATTTAATTGAAGATTCAATTCTAGATTTTTATTTGCTAAATCTAGAAACTCCACCAGTAGTCTGCTTTCAGATTTTGAAGATGGCAGCCAATGGCTTTTGAACTGTTTGATTTTATTAAAGGGAATATAAAAGTAGCTTTGTGTGTTTGCAAAAATCTTTCTCTTGAGAGTCACTGGCATTCTGTCATGTTTAGTTTTTTAGGTTATGAAACCAATAAAAGGATTCTCTGACTCTCTTCAAATTTTCATATTCCCCAGGGTATTAACTTTAGTGGAAAACAGCATAGGTTGATATCAGCTGGCTCCATAAAAATGAACTTGTCTCTTCAAATATTTCAAATACTTTAAGTACTTTTTCTGAGATTAAATACCCATGTTCAAAATAGGGTGGTGATTGTGCCATATTTTGTAAGAGAAATTGCTTTGAGAGTGATGTTGGCAAGATTATATGGAAGAGCAGCCAAATGCTGATCTACCACACTGGGAAACCAATGATGGCTTTTTATTTCTTTCTCCCACCACTGTTACTATCTTAATATCCTTTTAACATTTCCACTCACCTGCAAATAATTCAGGCAGACATTATAGACCCGATTCTGCCACTTTGGGAGAGATCAAAGCTTAGCCATTTTAATGCAGGAGGGAAAAAAACAACTGTGAATAATAAATATTCAGAGAGCTGAAATCAAAGAATATCCCAAGAGAATCACATTTTGTCATAACCCAGGGAGAGAAATCTTTTCCATAATTATTAATAATTTGGTTCTTTAGAAAAATCATCCCTTCACTTGTTTATTAAACATTTACTGAATGCCTAGAGGAACTCATTGTGTGTGTCTGTGTTATGTGTGCATGCTCAGTCGCTCAGTTGGGTTTGCCTCTTTGTGACCCCATGGACTGTAGCCTACAAGGCTCCTCTGTCTATCAGATGGTCCAGAAAAGAATACAGGAGTGGGCTGCTGTTTCCTCCTCCAAGGGATCTTCCTGACCCAGGGATCGAACGCATCTCCTGTGTCTCCTACATTTGCAGGTGGATTCTTTACAACCGAGCCACCTGAGAAGCCCCATATATGTGTATAACTTGATTGAAATACAATTTTCATGAATAAAATGGACAAATCTTAAACGTTTAGGTCAGTGCCTATTGACAATTGTAACCATTGTGTAACTACTAGTCAAAACAAGATACAGAATATTTTCATCACCCCAGAAAGTTTCCTCATAGCATTTTCAGTCAATCCCCGCTCCTGCCCCCACTTCACCCACTTCACCCAAGCAACCCGAGTACTTCCTGATTTCTATCACCATAGATTTTCTTTGCCTGTTCCTGTACTTCATGTCAGTGAAATCATTTAGTATGTGTTATGTGTGTTTGTATGTGTGGTATGTGGCTTTATACAACATTATGTTTCTGATCTACATGTGTGTATCAGTACTCCATTCCACCATATTGCTGAGTAGTATGGTAGGGGGATACTGTAATATTTTTATTCCTTCTCTTATTGAAATGACATTTGTATTATTTCCAGTTTGTGGCTATTACAACTAAGGCTGCCTATGAGGATTCTTATACATATATGTCTTCATTTCTCTTGACTATGTACTTAAGAATGGAATTCCTGGATCATGGGTTAAATACATGTTTAATTTTGTGAGAAACTGCCAAACAGTTCTCCAATGTGGTGGTTCCTTTTTACACTCCCACCAGCACTATATGGAAGTTCCACTTTTTCCACATCTTCATGGACATGTGGTGTTGTCAGTCTTTTTTAGCCCTTCTAGTGGATGTGACTGATATCTCCTTATGGTTTTAATTTGCATTTTCCTGATGGTTACTTGTGTTGAGCATTGTCACAGGTTGAATTCCCTTGGAAGCAGATTCAATGGGAGATTAGTTGGCAGTAGTTTTTTTCAGGGAGAGGACTTGGTCTCAACTTCTGTGTGAGAAAAAAGACAGAAGCATTATTAGACAAGGGAAGAAGTTGAGCTGTTGTACAATGGAGTCTCAGAGGCCTCAGCTGACCTTACCAAGAGTGCTGAAAATGCACTAAAAAAAATACAAATGTTCTGAGTTTAGGCAAGTGGCTGGACTTCTCTGCCCCCATATTAATGGCCACTGTGACCTTGGGCAAGTCAGTGCTCTTCAGTGTAGGCAGTCACTGAAGTGGACTGATTGAAGGCTGTCTACTGACAGCCTCTCCAACAGCTGAAGAATAAGTCCTCCATTCCAAAGGAGAATCAGAGTGGCACATCATAGCATTTGCTACAAGCACTTTTCACGCCTTTTTGGCCATTTATAGCTCTCTTTTTGTGAGGCATCTGTTCAAGTCTTTTGCCCATTTTTTAATTGAGCAGCTCAACTTTTTGCTGTTAATTTACAGGCACTCCATAAATTATCTGGATATGAATCCTTGGTGGAGTATATATATATACAGTGATTACTATTTTTCCCAGTCTGTCATTTGTCTACTCATTTTCTCAGTGATGTCATTTTGATGAAGTCCAATTTTTCAATTTTTTTATCTTATGGCTAGTGCTTTTTGTGTCCTGCTGAGAAATATTTTCCTTCTTCAAGTTTACAAAGATTCTCTTTTGTATTTTTTTCTAGAAGTTGTATGGTTCTTGTGCTATTTTAAAAACTAAGGTTTAAAAATTTTTTTAAAATGTTTTATTGTAAGGAGGTTTCTGGTTATAAAAAGATTACTTGATCAATGGAGGGAATACAGAAATTTTAGATGAGCATTAATAAAATAGTATCAATAATTCTAAACAAAAGCACTGTTAATAATCAGTACACTGACCACCTGTATTTTTTTCCAGTGATACACCAACACATGCACTTAGACACACACTTACCATTTTGGGATCATAACCTATTTCACTTAGTATATCATTCAAATATTCATGTTATTAAATATTCTCCATTATGACAATGGCTATAAATATGTGCTAACTTATTTAATTAACTTGTAAACTAGTTAACTTATTTTACTAATTTCCTATTCTTGGATATTTAAAGTGTCTCCAATTATGTTTGTTGCTTTAAATACAATCCATAAAGAATCAAATGCTAAAGTCTTTGACAGTGTGGATCACAAAAAACTGTGGAAAATTCTTCAAGAGATGGGAAAATGAGACCACCTTACCTGCCTCCTGAGAAATCTGTATGCAGGTCAAGAAACAATAGTTAGAATGGGACATGGAACAGTGGACTGGTTCAAAATTGGAAAAAGAGTATACAAGGCTGTATATTGTCACCCTACTTATTTAATTTATATGCAGAGTATATCATGCAAAATGCCGGGCTGGATGAAGCGCAAGTTGGAATAAAGATTGCCGGGAGATATATCAATAACCTCAGATATGCAGATGACACTACACTAACGGCAGAAAGCAAAGAGGAACTGAAGAGCCTCTTGATGAAAGTGAAAGAAGAGAGTGAAAAAGCTGGCTTAAAACTCAACATTCAGAAAACTAAGATCATGGCATCTGGTCATATCACTTCACGACAATTAGATAGGGAAACAGTGACAGACTATTTTCTTGGGCTCCAAAATCACTGTGGATGGTGACTGCAGCCATGAAATTAAAAGACGCTTGCTCCTTGGAAGAAAAGCTATGACAAATCTAGACAAAATATTAAAAAGCAGAATCATTACTTTGCCAACAAAGGTCCATCTATTCAAAGATAATGGTTTTTCCATAGTTACATATGGATGTGAGAGTTGGACCATAACGTAGGCTGAGCACCAAATAATTGATGGTTTTGAACTGTGGTTGGAGAAGCCTCTTGAGAGTCCCTTGGACTGCAAGGACATCAAATCAGTCAAGCCTAAAGGAAATCAACCCTGAATATTCATTGGAAGGATTTATGCTGAAGCTGAAGCTCCAATATTTTTGCCACCTGATGAGAAGAACTGACTCAGGAAAAGATCCTGATGTTAGGAAAGATAGAAGGCAGGAGAAGGGGATGAGATGATTGTATGGCATCACCAGCTCAACAGACATGAGTTTGAGCTAGCTCTGGGAGATGGTAAAGGACAGGGATGCCTGGCATGCTGCAGTCCATGGGGGTGCAAAGAGTCGGACACAACTGATCAACTGAACAACCATATAAATCCAAGCAGATGGGTAGCCCAAGCGAAGATTTTAAAGAGACATCATTCCAGCATTTAAAAATAAAATAATCAAAGAAAAAGAGGAGGGAATTAGAATAAAGAAAATAAAATGTAAATTTTTTTTTTTTTTGGCTGCAGTGGGTCTCCTAGCTGCACATGGGCTTTCTCTAGTTGCAGTAGGTGGGGGTTACTCTTTGTTGCAGTGCACAGGTTTCTCATTGTGTCAGCTTCTCTTATTGCAGAGCATAGGCTCTAGGCATGGGGGCTTCAGAAGTTGCAGTTCGTGGGCTCTAGAGCCCAGGCTCTGTAGTTGTGACACACAGGCCTGGTTGTTTTGTGGCACGGGGAATCCTCCTGGACCAGAGATCGAACCCCCCATATCTCCTGCAATGGCAGGCAGATTCTTATCCACTGTACCACCAGGGATGTCCAAGAGATGTAAATCTTTACTCTCAAGATAAAACCAAAGGAAGATTTCACTGAAGTCCTCTCTTCTCGTCTTCCTCTTTCTCTTAATACTTCACTTAGAAGACAGTTGTTTGAAAGTTTCTCCCAACTAACTCTTTTCCTGGGTCTTCCATTCCCTTCCTTCTTTTCCCCATGTCTGTTTGTCCCCTGACACCATTCTGATTAAATTCTTCTCATTTTCCTATAAATATCTACCTTTTTCAATGTAAAATAAGTTGAAGCTCTATTGCATTTTCTCTAGGACCCAACCCTCATTTTACCAGTCTGGTAGAAAAACTCTTTTTGCCTCTGGGAGAGATAAAGGTTGTGAAAATTCATACTGATTATATTTTTTCTGTCACATAAAGAACCTATGTGAACAAACTCATAGATATATAGATATCATTTTCCTCCTACATGTCATTGTTTCCTTAGGCTCAATATCTAGAAGTGAAACCCTGAATCAAAGAGTATCAACACTTTGAAGGCTCTTAATACATGTTGTCAAACTCCCCTCCAGAAACGTACCAACTTACATTCTTTTTAGCAAAACATGAAAATATCTGCTTCCATACCCTCCAGCATCAGGCTGTAAAGTTTGTTTTCTTTTAATCTTTGTCAATTCAGTAAGTGAAAGTGCTATCCCATTGTTCTTTATTTGCATTTCTTTGATTCCTAGTTAGGAATAACTTTATTTTAACACTGGCCACTTTAATTGCTTTGGTGAATTGCTATGCATTTGATACTATGTATTTCTTTCCCTTATCCCTCCAAGTACCACATGAAGCACATGGTATTCTCATTTTGGAAAACTGAGAAATGCCTTGATTAACTGACTTGCCTGGGATTGCAGTGGTCACTTACTGGCAGACCCAGGACAACCCGACAGAAGAGGTACTCTTTCCACCTTAACACTCAGTCTTCCTGTGATCTCTTTCCATAAACTCCAGGGTTGATGTAATTTAACCCAAAGAACCTGGAACAAGACAAGTCTAGAGCCTGAGTTCCCAGTTAGTTCTTCTCTAACAGGTGGTGCATAACTTGGTGCAAGTAAGAGCAGATGTGCTTCCATCACCTGTTTCATTTAAGTATTGATGACTGTACACAGCAGCAGTATTCACAATAGCCGAGACATGGAAACAACCTAAATGTTCATCAACAGATGAATGGCTAAACAAGAAGTGGTACATATATACAATGGAATACTACTCAGCCATGTGCTGTGCTCAGTCACTCAGTCCTGTCCAACTCTCTGCAGCCCCATGGACTGTAACCCATTGGGCTCCTCTGTCCATGGAGTTTTCCAGGCAAGAATTCGGAGTGGGTTGCCATTTCCTATTCCAGGAGATCCTTCCCATCCAAGGATTGAACCCACATCTCCTGCATTGGCAGGCAGATTCTTTACCACTAGCGCCACCTGTGTATTCTGTGTATTCTTTGCTTTGTGGGAAAATGTCCCTATAGTCAAAGCTACGGTTTTTTCAGTAGTCACATATGGATGTGTGAGTTGGACCATAAAGAAAGCTGAGCACTGAACAACTTATGCTTTTGAACCGTGGTGTTGGAGAATACTCCTGAGAGTTGAACAACAAGGAGATCAAACCAGTCAATCTTAAAGGAAGTCAACCCTGAATATATGTTGGAAAGACTGATGCTGAAACTGAACCTCCAATACTTTGGCCACCTGATGAGCTGACTCATTGGAAAAGACCATGATGCTGGGAGAGACTGAAGGGAAGAGGAGAAGGGGGCAACAGAGGATGAGATGGTTAAATAGGATCACTGACTCAATGGACATTAATTTGAGCGAACTCCAGGATATGATGAAGGACTGGGGAGCTTAGTGTGCTGCATTCCATGGGGTCGCGAAGAGTCGGACATGACTTAGTGACTGAACAACAACAACAAGCGCTACCTGGGAAGCCATAAAAATAACAAAATACTGCCAGCTGTAGCAACATGGATGGACCTAGTGACTGACTGCCATACTGAGTGAAGTAAGTCAGAGAAGGAGAAATATCATATGACATTCCTTTAATGTGGACTCTAAAGAGAAATGATACAAATGAAATTATTTATAAAACAGAAATAGACTCACAGACTTGGAGAAGGAACTTAGGGTTCTCATAAGGGAAGGATGGGGGAAGGGAAAGTTAGGGAGTTTGGGATCATCATGCACACATGCACATATTGACCCAGGGAGAGGGAATCGGGAGGGAGGAGGGAGGGGGGTTCTGGAGGGGGAACATATGTATACCCATGGCGGACTTCATGTCAATGTATGGCAAAACCAACACAATAAAGTAAAGAAAATTTAAAAAAAATTAAAAATTAAAAAAAATAAAACAAAATGGATAAACAAGGTCCTACTGTGTAAAACACAGAACTCTGTCAATCCCATGTGGCAGCCTGGATGGGAGAAGAGTTTGGGGGAGGATGGATACATGAAAACATATGGCTGAGTCCCTTTGCTATCCACCTGCAACTATCACAACATTGTTAGTTGGCTATACTCCAATGTAAGATAAAAAGTAAAAAAAGAATACATCCTTCCTTTCTTTTTTTTTTTTTACATCCTTCCTTTCTGACTTGCTTTTCTGTCCTTCTCACTGTCCTGTCCCCCTGATATGTTGCATTATTTTCCAAAGGATCTCTGTGTCTCTCTGCCTCTTTTGCTCTGTTCCCTGCCCAGATGTGGATATTCCCCCCAAACCCAGTTTTGTTTCCATGGTCACACCTTCTGTGTTTCTACTTTTACCCTCCATCTTTCTCTAGACTCTTTACCATCCTCTTTGCATCTGTTCTCTATGTGCATCTCTGTAGAAGCTACAAGATAGTCATAAAGTCTGCAAACATAGAGAATAATTTATCTTTTTACAGATTGAAACCCCTTGATTACTTCTTCTGGGATATGTATGTTTATTCAGTGAAAAAAATCAGAGATAAATGATATGAGATAAGGCATCATAGACTCATTTGCAAGGATTGGTAGGAACAGCATTAACACTGCATGCACTGAAGGTTGGCCTGTGGCATTGAACAAGGCATCCTTAGTGAGGAACATATCATGTAATATTATTGAACATAGCATGTTTTGTATTGTAATATTCATAAATCTCTTATTAAATATATTCACCCATGTTTCCAAATTTTATGACCATTTGTAGTTCATCAGTGGATTTTTTTCTTGCCTTTCCTTTCACTTTGCATTATCTATATTTCTTCATAAGTATGCTCTTCATTAGAACTAGCCCCTGTTTTAGTGACTTAGCTTTGGAATAGAACAAAATTCTTAAGTGGAAGTCTATTGAGAACCAGAAGCTGTAGAACAGTCGAGTTCTATTTTGGCCCTTTTATGTTTCTATCAATGGCCAGAATTTCTGTCCCAATTAAGAAGAGGAAATTACTCAAAAGAGGCCCCTTAGCAACACTCAGCACCCATTTAATAAAACAGCATGTCAACTATGGCCTTTTTATTTTACTGAAACAATCTGAGAAATTATTAAAAACAATAAAATATATCCCTATTGAGTACTATTTCCTGAGGCCTTTAAATGTTTATCTATTATTCCTTTCTTTCCTTTTTTGCAATAGCTTTGAGAGACAGAAACGTATTATTCCCACAGCAAATAATGAGAAGTGGATATACAGATAGGTTGTGAAATTTCCAAGGCTCACAAAGATCTGAAGCCAGAAACTGGGTCTCTCTGCTGACTGAATCCCTTGGCCAGGCCTTTTTATCCTACAAGAGGCTGTCTAGTTAATGCAGAAGATGCGGCTTGCTTATTCATTTGCTCATAGAAAAAAATGAATCTCTTTTTTCATTCCTCCCTTCCTCCTACCTAGAAAGAAGTAAGGAAAGAAAGAGGGAATTCCCCGGCAGTCCAGTGGTTAGGACTCCATGCTTTCACTACCAAGAGCATGGGTTTGATTCCTGGTTAGGGACCTAAGATCCCACAAGCAAAAAAAAAAAAAAAGGAGAAGAAGAAAGAGGGGTGGCCTGGTTGTCCAATGGTTAGGACTCTTGGATCCCACAAGTTGTATGGTGGTTGGGGTGGGGGAGAGAAAGAAAGAAATGAGGGAGGAATGGAAGGAGGGACGGAGAAGAAAAGAAAGGATCCACAGCAGCCTGTCAATGACTGGAATGGCTCAGATGATAGCCAGTTACCCAGAGGTAGGGAAACGGTTGTGGTCACTGGTGATTTCAGTGATTTTTCCCACCACCAGCTGTCATCACAATTTCCAGAAAAGCTGCCAAGAAAAAGTAGGAATTTGCATTTCACAGATCCCCCTGCCCCTACTATTATGGATCTTGGAACTTCTCCTGACTGCCCTTTGCCCTCGAACCTTCCTACCCACAGATAAACAGGCAAGGTATTTGACCTCACCTGCATTTGAAGACCTACAGTACTTGCAAAGGTGCCTCCCTTCTGCCAGAAATCCTTCCTGAAGCTGAGTTATGACTTCCAACTTTCCCTAATCTGGATTGTTTCTTTACAGTTAAAACACCAGGGATATGCACTCTATCCGTACTTTCCCTTTTCCCTTTCTCCTCTTGCCCTCCCCTACTCCAAACAATGCACTCAAGGTTCTAACTATTGAGATACCATGTTGCAGGTAACTGGCAATTGAAGTGTTTATCTTCACTTCTAGAGTATGTGACTTACTCATGTTGTACCCTTACGCTCGCTGCACAGGGTCTGGTGCATTGTTGGGACTCCAATGAATGTTAACAGAAGAACTTGCCTAAGTTGGCCTCAGGCACTCCTGAATTTCACAGTGTGCTGAGTTCCAGGGAAAATTAGACTGACTAAGCCAACTGCTCCCTTCCTGTCTGGGAAGAACCACCCAGAGAAAAGAACAGGGAGGCCACACCTCTGCAGAGGGAGAGAGAGGGCTTGACTGTTGTCCCCTTTGCCTGTGATCCCACCCTACACTTTTTCCTCTGTCACAAGCTAAATAAGGCAGTTCTGAAACTTATTTTTTCCAGACATATTTGTGGGCAGAGCTACCAATAGAACCTGCTGTGGGCTAGATAGGGATCAGGGTAGAGACCAGAGTCTGAATTATACCATAGGAAGCCCTAAGAAAGGTTAGAATTTGATAAGAACCTAAGTAGACTAATCTCTCAGGAGAGGTATCTGTCTGTAGGGGTTTAGAATGTGATCTCTAGAGGCTCTCTAGGTTTAAATAGTATTTGTGCAATTTTAAAACTGTGTAGCCTTGGACAAGCTACTTAACCTCTTTATACCTCAATTTCCTCACACATGAAGTAGGGATAACAATGGTACCTGCGTCACAAGGTTGATTAAATCAGTTAATACATGAACATGCTCAATATTGTTATTACTAAGAATGATGCTTTTGGATGGAAGCAGGTTTACTGTGCTGAGGTTTGTATGTGTAAATACAGGGCCGGGGCAGAGTTAATTATCAGGGTCTGGAGACAGTGGAATGACTTTGTACAAACGAATGAGAAGAATTTGGAGTTCAGGGTGGGGGAGCAATCAGACAGAATAGTAAGGAGGAAAAATGAGGGAGAAGGGAAAAATTAAAAGCCATTTCAAATTTCCAATAGTATAATAGCAAGATATCTTTTAAGAACAGGTATACTTTTTTTTTTTTAGGTATACTTTTTTTTTAGGTATTTTTTTAATTTTTTTAAATTTTATTTATTTTTTTACATTATCATGTTGGTTTTGCCATACATTGACATGAATCTGCCGTGGGTGTACATATGCTCCCCTTCCAGAGCCCCCCTCCCACCTCCCTCCCAATTCCCTCTCTCTGGGTCATCCCAGTGCACCAGCCCTGAGCATCAAACCTGGGCTGGTGATTGATTTCACATATGATAATTAACATGTTTCAATGCCATTCTCCCATATCATCCCACCCTTGCCCTCTCCCATAGAGTCCAAAAGACAGTTCTAATCTGCGTTTCTTTTGCTGTCTCGCATACAGGGTTCTCGTTACCATCTTTCTAAATTCCATATATATGCGTTAGTATACTGTATCTTTGTTTTTCTTTCTGGCTTACTTCACTCTGTATAATAGGTTCCAGTTTCATCCACCTGAGTAGAACTGATTCAAATAAATTCTTTTTAATGGCTGAGTAATATTCCATTGTGTATATGTACCACAGTTTTCTTATCCATTCATCTGTTGATGGACATCTAGGTTGCTTCTATGTCCTGGCTATTGTAAACAATGCGGCAATGAACATTGGGGTACACATGTCTCTTTCAATTCTGAGAAGAGGTATACTTAATTCAAAACCGTTTATGTTGCTTAGCTATAAACTACCACTGAAGTACAATGGTACAACTCCTTGGAGAGTAAGAGTAACTTGGCACTATCAAAATTAAAAGCTACATATCTTTTGATCCTTCAATTCTATTTCCAGGTATTTATCCTACCTTGGTACTTGCAAACAGACTCATGGCCTGTTTGTAATGCCAAAATTTGGGGAACCACCTAAGCATCCATCAGCATCGGCTATCTATGCAATGGAATACTATGTAGTCATTAAAAAGATTGAGGCAAAGCTATACATATTATTTATGGAATAATAGCCAAGCTAAATAAAAAAAGAGCTCTATCATAGGCAGAGAGAGAGCACCAAGAGCCAACTGGAGGAGCAATGATGAAGTCCAAGCTGGAGTCTATATCCTAGAACAGAGAGACATCACGTATGGCGTGGGTGGTGGGAGTAATGAGAGTTGGGAATGACAAAAGTCTCTGCAGAGTTTCACAGAGGGAAGAGCAGCATGACAACAGGTGGGGAATTAGCAAATGGAGACGTCACTAATGATACCTTTAAAAGCTGCTGGTGTTTGTAGGGCCCAAACAGAAATCTATACTCGTGTGGTGCCTGAGTGGTTCTGGTTTGCTTAATGGACTAGGAACAGATCAGAACAAGGTGGTAAAGGAGCTGGTAGATAGGGCTAAGAAAATGAGCCTGAAGCTGAATAATCACAGCTATATAGATTTTTAACTAGCTTATCAACTGAGCTCAAAGCATATTGATTTAAAAAATTTGATATCAATAAAGAGAGGGACTTCACTGTTTTATTGTTGTTCAGTCACTAAGTCACGTCCAACTCTCTGTGACTCCATGGTCTGCAGCACGTCAGACCTCCCTGTCCTTCACTATCTCCTGGAGTCCACCCAAATTCATGTTCATTAAGTTGGTGATGCCATCTCATCCTCTGCAACCCTCTTCTCCTTTTGCCTTCAGTCTTTCCCAGCATCAGGGTCATTTCCAATGGGTCAGCTCTTTGCATCAGGTGGCCACAGTACTGGAGCTTCAGCTTCAGCATCAGTCCTTCCAATACTTATTCAGGGTTGATTTTCTGTAGGATTGACATGGTTTAATGTCCTTGCAGTCCA
Organism: Antilocapra americana; assembly: GCA_007570785.1. NCBI lineage: Eukaryota > Metazoa > Chordata > Mammalia > Artiodactyla > Antilocapridae > Antilocapra > Antilocapra americana. The sequence goes on along the minus strand of ML664177.1, from coordinate 16,301,620 downwards.
GGGGACTCTCAAGAGTCTTCTCCAGCACCACAATTCGAAAGCATCAATTCTTTACTGCTCAACCTTCTTTATGGTCCAACTCTCACATCTACTAGAAAAATCATAGCTTTAACTATCCAAACCTTTGTCATCAAAGTGATGTCTTTGATTTTTACAGGCTGTCTAGGTTTGTCATAGCTTTTCTTCCAAGGAGCAAGTGTCTCTTAATTTCATGGCTGCAGTCACTGTCCACAGTGATTTTGGAGCCCAGGAAAATAAAATCTGTCATTGCTTCCACTATTCCCCCTTCTATTTGCCATGAAGTGACAGGACAAGCTGCCACGATCTTAGCTTTTTGGATGTTGAGTTTCAAGCCAGTTTTCACTATCTTCTTTCACACCTCATCAAGAGGCTCTTTAGTTCCTCTTCACTTTCTGCCATTAGAGTGGTATCATCTGCATATCTGAGGTTAATATTTCTGCCAGCAGTCTTGATTCAAACTTGTGATTCATCCAGCCCAGCATTTTGTATGATGTACTCTGCATAGATATTAAATAAACAGGGTGACAATATACAGCCATGACGTAGTCCTTTCACAATCTGGAACCAGTCAGTTGTTCCATATAAGGTTGTAACTGTTTTTGCTTAACCTACATATAGGTTTCTCAGAGACAGGTAAGGTGGTCTGATATTCCCATCTCTTTAAGAATCTTCCATAGTTAGTTGTGATCCACAAAGTCAAATGCTTTTGTGTAGTCAATAAAGCAGGTGTTTTTCTGAAATTCCCTTGCTTTCTCTATGATTCTAGCAAATGTTGGCAATTTGATGTTTGGTTCCTCTGCCTTTTTTAAACCCAGCTTGTACATCTAGAAGTTCTCAGTTCATTTACTGCTGAAGCCTAGCTTGAAGGATTTTGAGTGTAACCTTACTAACATGTGAGATGAGCAAAGCTTGTACATTCAGTAGCTTGTACATTCTTTAGCATTGCCCTTCTTTGGAATTGGAATGAAAACTGAGTTTTTCCAGCCCTGTGACCACAGCTGAGTTTTCCAAATTTGCTGACATATTGAGTGCAGCACTTAAATAGCATCATCTTTTAGGATTTGCAATAGCTCAGCTGGAATTCCATCACCTCCACTAGCTTTGTTTGTAGTAATGCTTCCTAAGGCACACTTGACTTCACATTCCAGGATGCCGGGCTCTAGGTGAGTGACCACACCATCGTGGTTATCCTGATCATTAAGACCTTTTTTGTATAGCTCTTCTGTATATTCTTGCCACCTCTTCTTAATCTCTTCGGCCTCTGTTAGGTCCCTACTGTTTCTGTCCTTTATTGTGACCATACTTGCATGAAATGCTCCCTTGATGTTCCAATTTTCTTGAAGAGATATCTAGTCTTTCCCATTCTACTCTTTTCCTCTTTTTCTTTGCATTGTTCATTCAAGAAGGCCTTCTTATCTCTCCTTGCTATTCTCAGAAACTCTGCATTCAGTAGGTATTATTTTTTCCTTTCTCCCTTTTTACTTCTCTTCTTTCCTCAGCTGTTTGTAAAGCCTCCTCAGACAACCTCTCTGCCTTCTTGAATTTCTTTTTCTTTGGGATGGTTTTGGTCACTGTTTCCTGTATATTGTTATGAACTTCTGTCCATAGTTCTTCAGGCACTCTATCAGATCTATCCCTTGAATGTATTCATAACTTCTGCTGTATAATCATAAAGGATTCAATTTAGGTCATACCTGAATGACCTAGTGGTTGTCCCTACTTTCCTCAATTTAAGCCTGAATTTCGCAATAAGGAGATCATGATCTGAGCCATGGCTGGCTCCAAGTCTTATCTTCACTGACTGTTTAGAGCTTCTCCATCTTTGGCTGCAAAAATTATAATCAATCTGATTTTGGTACTGACCATTTGGTGATGTCCGTGTGTAGAGTCGTCTCTTGCATTGTTGGAAGACAGTGTTTGCTATGACCAGTGTGTTCTCTTGGCAAAACTTTGTTAGCCTTTGCTCTGCTTCTTTTTGTACTCCAAGGCCAAAAAAAATGAAAGTGATAAGTGATAGTGTTAGTCATTCAGTCATGTCTGATTCATGAAATTCTCCAGGCAAGAATACTGGAGTGGGTAGCCATACCCTTCTGCAAGGGATCTTTCCAACCTAGGGATCAAACCCAGGTCGCCTGCATTGCAGGCAGATTCTTTACTGTCCGAGCCATCAGGTAAGCCCCTGAACCACCAGACTTGCCTGTTACTCCAGGTATGGCTTGACTTCCTACTTTTGCATTCCAATCCCTTATGATGATGAGGACATCTTTTTTTGGTGTTAGTTGTAGAAGATCATGTCGGTCTTCATAGAAGTGGTCTACTTCAGCTTCATTGGCATCAGTGGTTGGGGCATGGACTTAAATTACTGTGATGTTGAATGGTTTGCCTCAAAAACGAACCAAGAGCATTCTATCATTTTTGAGACTGTACCCAACTACTGAATTTGGACTTTTTTGTTGACTATGAGGGCTACTTCATTTCTTCTAAGGCATTCTTGCCCACAGTAGTAGATATAATGGTCATCTGAATTAAATTCACCCATTCCTATCCACTTTAGTTCACTGATTCCTAAGATGTCAATGTTCACTCTTGTCATCTCCTGCTTGACCATATCCAATTCACCTTGATTCACGGACCTAACATTCCAGATTCCTATGCAATATTGTTTGTTATAGCATCAGACTTTATTTTCACCACCAGACACATCCACAACTGAGTGTCATTTCTGCTTTGGCCCAGATGCTTCATTCTTTCTGGAGCTATTCATAATTGCCCTCTGCTCTTCCCTAGTAGCACAGTGGACACCTTCTGACCTGGGGGGCTCATCGTCCAGTGTCATATCTTTTTGCATTTTCATACTGTTCATGGAGGCTCACAGCAAGAATACTGGAGTATTTTGCCATTCCCTCCTCCAGTGAACCACATTTTGTCTCTTCACTATGATCCATCAGTGTTAGAGGCCCAGCACAGCATGGCTCATAGCTTCACTGAGTTACACAAGCCCCTTCACCAGGACAAGGCTGTGATCCATGAAGGAATCACTGGTGTATTAAATATTTTTAAAATCAGTAGCTTAGATCATAATCTAGCTGGGAAAGATAACAGAAAGGATGATAGAAGCAAGATTTATTTATTTATATAAATATTTATTTATTTGGCTGCATGGGGCCTAAGCTGTGTCATGCAGGATCTTCCTTTCATCATGCGGGATCTTTCATGGTGGTGCATGAACTGTCTAGTTGTGGGGGCAGGTTCAGCAGTTAGAAGCAAGATTTAAAATTTTCCTAAGACTGACAAATATCATATGATACTACTTATATATGAAATCTAAAAGGAAATGATACAAGTGAACTTATTTACAAAACAGAAATAGACTCACAGATGCAGAAGACAAATTCATGGTTAGCAAAGGCGAATGGTGGGGAGGGATAAATGAACAGATATAAAGTACTATATGTAAAATAGGGAAGAACAAGGACCTGCACAGAGAGCTATACTCAGTATCTTTTAATAACCTATAATGGAAAAGAATCTGAAAAAGAATATATGTATAATTGAATTGCTGTACACCTGAAACCTTGCAAATCAACTATCCTTCAATAAAAGATGTTTTAAAATAAACTCATCTTGACAGATTAGAACAAAATGCCAAAATCAAGAAAATGAAACTTGACAGGGATAAAATAAAACCCCACATTTAGGGGACTTCCCAGGCTGTTCAATGGGTAAGACTCTGAGCTTCCACTGCAGAGGGCATGGGTTTTATCCCTGATAAAGGAAGTAAGATCCTGCATGCTGGGTGGTGCAGCCAAGAAAAATCAATTGTATAAGAAGGAGTGGGGCTGCCTGGACAGCATTTTATGTGAAAAATAAAACCCAATGTAGTCACAGATTCATGAAAAGACACAATGTCAGATCAAAAGAGATAACAGCATCACTGTGCTTTAAACTGACCAGTTCTGGGTACCTCATGTTTAAAAAGATATTGATGGGGACTTCCCTGGTGGTCTAGTAGCTAAGACTCTGTGCTCCTAATGTAGGGGGCCCAGGTTCAGCTCCTAATCAGGGAACTAGATTCCACATGCCACAAGTAAAGAGTTCAAATACCACAACTCAAGATCCTGCATGCCACAAAGAAGATCAAGATCCCGTGTGCTGCAACTAAGACCTGGCACAGCCAAAATAAATAAATAAATAAATGAATATTTAAAAAAAAAAAAAAGACACTGATGAACCAGTGTATGTTCAGGGAGAGATCAGGTTGAAAAAGGATCTAATAACTTCCCAAGTAAGGAAGAATCTGATGGAGTTTAAAGATATTAGATACTGGGAAGAGAAGAGCAAGGTAGATAAATAATAACTATCCTCAAATAACCAGCTCTTTTCAAGCACAGGCTAACAACATGGAACTGCCAACCATCCTACTATCTTGATTTATAAAAATGCAACTTCGTTTGGTTCAACCTAATAGAAAACGATGTCAACTCCTTTTGCTATGCTGCAGAAGGTAAATAAGAGTCAATGGTTGAATAAGGGAAGCAATTACATCAGTATAGGAAGGAATTTGTCACAATCAGATGCTCAAGAATACAATGAGCTGCTTCATAAAATTCTCAGTTCTATCTCATTGAAAGAGCAGAGCTGTCTGTTAGGAATATTAAGCATTTCTGTATTTAGTGGGAGACTCTCCATGATCTAGCCTAAGTATCCAACCTCTCTATAGTACAGGGACAACACACGAGACCACTTTGACAGCAACCCTGGCCATCCTTGTGTTGTCTTACACTGCTGTGTCTTTGTGCACGTCAACCCCCTTGCCTCGAATTGCACATCTTACTATGTATCCTGCAAATTCTTACTCATCTCTCCAGACACTACCCAAGTGTGGCCCCACCTGAACTCTAAATGATGTGTCATACTCTTATCTATTTATTTTTGGTCACGCTGGGTCTTTGCTGCTGCACACAGGCTTTCTTTAGTTGTAGTGAGCAGGGCTACTCTTCATTGTGGTGCACAGGCTTCTCTTGTCGTGGGGTACATGCTCTAGGTGTATGGGCTTCAGCAGTTGTGACACATGGGCTTTTAGTTGCTCAAAGCATGTGGAATCTTCCGGGACCAGGAATTGAACCCATGTCCTCTGCATTGGCAGGTAGATTCCTAGCCACTGTGCCACCAGGGAAGTCCCACACTCTCTTGTATACCCTGTACCCTGTGCTTACTCCTGCAGTGTGACTTAATATTCTTTTGAGATGTTTTTGTGTACTTCTCTCTTTCCTACTAAATGTGAGCTGCTTGTGGACCAGAAATGTCTCTTTCATTTTCCATATTCCCAGTGATCAGAGCAATATCTATGGTAACTCAATAAATATTCATGAAATGAATGAGATTAGATGTTTTGATTTTATATATAAAAAATAAAAAATTATCATACATATGCATTTTGAATCACGTTAATCAAAACTAGTGTCCTTACTACATGTGATACACACTGATATTTTCTATTTTAAAAAATAGAATTATTCTAGTTTCTAAAATTAACTTGGGTTCTCAGCCTTACACTGAAACACACTGAACTACAGGGTCAAGAGGCAAGGATCTGAATGGAAGATCTGAGAACTTGATAGGAGCTATGGGCCTTCTTGCCAGAAAGATGCATATATGCACTAAATTAGCATTCAACTTCAGAGGCTCTCTGGACCACTTAAGTCCTTTCAGACATCACAGGTTGTGAGAAAGTTCCTTCTAATGCTTCAATTTTATTTTTGTGAGACGCATTAAGGAGTAGTCTAGGAATATTTTAGAGTCACCTATAGGGAGAGCACAAAACTGGAAGGGAAGTACATAAAGAACAAATAATAGAGGGAAAATTCTGAGATGGGATAGGCAAAACAGGTAAATACATGTGAAAAGTTAAAGGAATGGGGAACAGAATAAATCCTGGCTAAGGGTTAGGAGGAAGGGGAAGGTAGGAGCTGCCCCGTCAGGGCTTCAGGCCTGCAGAATATGATATTCTTTCCAGACAATGGAACTTGGGGTTCCAGCCCTGAAGCTTTCATCTTCCCTCCCCAGGGCTCACTATTCCTTCTTTCCCTTTTTAGGCAGACCTTATGGAAAATCTGAAACTCTTTTTCTCTTTTCTTCCAGATGGGAAGCTCTGGCAGAAAGAATGTTCTGGCCTGTGTGCAACGACTCCATTCTCTCTGCCAAGGGATAAAGCGAAAATCTGCTTTCTTGGAAACCAGCTCCTGTCTTCAGGAAGCATGACCCTAGTGAGGGAGTGACTGGGACCTTTTCGTAAAGGGGAGGTAAGGAAATAATAGTCAGCATCCATTAGCACAGTGGCACACAAGGACAGTAATATGTGAACACCAACAAATGATTTAAAAATGGAATCTCCTGTCTCCAAGATCTCAGCTCACACAGACAACTTACTACATTGGTCTCTGAATCTTAAATAACTCTGAAGAGTTTTCAACAGTCTGTTGAGGAGGAAACAGACATACAACTCGCATTTCCACAGGACAAACAGTGAGAGGGACACGTATGAGGTCTAGAAGCACAATACAATTGACTTCCTATTAAGCTCTCAGGAATCTTGGAGATTTTAAGAACTTCTGTGAGGGTCCAGAAAACCTGGAACATTACAAAAGTCCAAAAGTAACTAGACTGGGGCAAAGAGAATGGAATTTGGGATGGGGTTAGGAGACCTGAGTTAGTCCCTATATAGAATCCTGACTCACTATGTGATAACAGCCAGTCACTTCCTAGCTCAGTGTTCCAGTCCTCGTCCACCTCGTTCACTCTTAGCCCAGCCCCTTCCCCTGCCCAAGAAAAATAAAATCACAATTTTATTCTCTTTGGAGAAAGTTAAACATGATTATTTCTGTAAAGCAATCTGGAAAATAGCCGATTTCTCGGGGTGAGATGACTTTGTTCACTTTATAACCAGTGTAACCTCCTGGGTGGTATATAAAGCCATGAGAACAGCAAACTTATTTGTTGTTGGGATCCTCAGATGGGCATGGAGTTCACAGGTGGCGTGTTTGCTTCTTCTGTTTTTGGGAGATAACTGGGTAACACCCAACTAGGTCAGGGAATGAGTCAGAGCTCAAGGACTCGATACCAACCTCTCCCACTCCTGCCAGGAAACCTCTGGGGTGAGAGAGATGAGAGAGGAGCCGAGGGGCGGGCCTTACGGCTGCCTGCCCTGGGGCCTCTGGCTTGCGGTTTCACCCTGGTTTGCCCTGCAGCTGTAACGTGTCTCCTGACACGCAAGCCCTGACATGCTCACCCTCCCTCTTTCCCAACCTTCTGCTCAGTCTCAGAAACAGATGGCACATTCCACCCCAGAAGCGACTATAGGAGAGATGAGAAGGGAAGAACAGAACCAGGTGGAGAGGTTCTTCAGAAAACGCAGGGCAAAATACAAAGGACTTTTTGTCAAGGAAGTGAGGAGGAAGTAGAAACTAAACTCACCTCCAAGGAAATCAAGATGAGCAAAGGGCAGAAGAGTGCCATGGCTGGGCTGACCCAGAGAACAGAACAGGAAGGAGGGCTAAGGCTGAGCAGGACCAAGAAGCATAAGCCCCGAAACCTGTAAGACCCAAGAGCGAAATGGCAGAATTTCTTGTTTGGAGGTATACTCGGCTTTCAAAAATTCATCTTTCTTTCCTCAACACCATTCCGTTTGTGGCAATTCTGAGGACTCTCCACTAGTTAAGGCACAATTTTATGTACCTACTGTGTACCAGTCACAAGTTTTCATATAGGATTTCATTTAGTATTCACAACAGCCCTACATGGTAAATTTTCTTATTTAAAATGGTAAATTTTATTATCCCCTTTCACAGATGGGTACACTGGGCCTCAGAAGAGTTAGATAATGTGCCCATAGAATTCCTAAGTAGTGGACCCAGCCAGTTGAATTCCACTATATCAAGCTGCCTTTGATTTGATGTCAAATTAAATAAAAATAATGTCAAGAGTAGAGACTTCTTAAGCCTTCCAGGAGCAGTAAGAAGCAGACCAGGTAAGGAATAATAAATGGAGATCTCTTTATGTCTGAACGTAAGTCTTAAAAAACCCTGTAACTGTTGGGTTTGCATAGGCCTCCTTGTGATTGGAGATCCCAGTGAAACCTTGGTACCCTCTAGTGGAAGTTTCCTGCATTCACACAGCTTCCCGGGCTTCCACCCCCCGAAGAGCTGGAACTGGAGAGCATCCCCAAAGAATGGCCAGGAAGAAGATACATGTTCATGTATCAGGGCCCATAGAGGGTAAAGGAAAGAACAAAGACCAGAAGGAAGGTATGTTGAGCAATTGGTTCACAAGGGTCCTTAAAGGGAGTCTTTGTCAGGCCTTTATGCATTATTAATAGGAGCGCAACCCTGGTGGCTCTCTGTCAGTAAAGAATCCGCCTGCAGTTCAGGAGACTGAGTTTGATCCCTGAGTAGGGAAGATCTCCTGGAGAAGAAAATGGCAGAACACTCTAGTATTCTTGCCTGAGAGATCCCACGGAGAGGGCTATAGTCTATGGGGTCTCAAGGGTCAGACATGACTTAGCAACTAAACCATCACTACACATCAGTAGGGGCTGTAGGTTTTTACGACTCTAGAGTGCTATTTTTTTTAATAGGGAAAATTAGTGATCAATGATGTGAAGTGACTCCCAAGGAAGGAAGGAAGTCAATATCAGCAATGGTGAGACTAGAACCCATGTCTCCTGCCTCCCAAACCAGAGTTCTTTCCATTATATCACACTTTCTGTTTGTTGGGAACCCAGCCTATCAGAACAAGCTCCCAGGCTCCTGAACCTCATGCCCACACTCTGCAGGCACTGCTTGAGCTTCTTCCGCAAGTTCTCAGTGCCAAGATGTCAGATTTATTTCTGTCTCTCTCCTCCTGCAGAGGTAATCCCTGGGAATGGAAGTGGGTTAGAAACAGATTACTCTGATCCAGGGGCTTTGCACTCTCCTCCCTGAACGTGGTGGGTAGGGAGTGGAGAGGGGAAGTCACAAATAGCCTGAAATTCCCTTTCAGGATTATCGCTTGATTTAGCCAGCTGGGGTGAAAGTGGAGCAAGAAGAGGGGAGGGATTAACTTGAAACCTTGCTTGAACAGCGGGATGCACAGGCTTCTTTTCTGGCTGAGCCAGGACAGAAGTATCTCTTCCTAAACATACCTCTAGAAATAGAGAGTCTGAGGAAGGTAGAAAAAGATAAAGGAGAAAGCCTTTGTCTTCAGCTGCAGGGATGAATGGAAGGATGGATGAGACAAAACAGCTTGGAGAAGAAAGTCACACAGCACAGAAATAAGGATCACTTTAGGGTATGGAAACAACCTACATTTTGATGATTTTAGCTTTAACATAAGCTCTTCGCTTCTCCCTAGCAAAAGAGACCTAACACACATAAGGCTTCCTGAGGATTTCCAATTCATATCCAGGCTCTTTTGCTAAATTTAGGGACAGGAGAAGGAAATGGCAACCCACTCCAGTGCTCTTGCCTGGACAATCCCATGGACAGAGGAGCCTAGTAGGCTATAGTCCATGGGGTCGTGAAGAGTCGGACATGACTGAGCAACTTTGCTTTCACTTTTCACTTTCATGCACTGGAGAAGGAAATGGCAACCCACTCCAGTGTTCTTGCCTGGAGGATCCCAGGGACAGGGGAGCCCGGTGGGCTGCCGTCTATGGGGTCGCACAGAGTCGGACACGACTGAAGCGACTTAGCAGCAGCAGCAGCAGCTTTAGGGACACTGCACTGGGGTAGAATCTGGGACCACTTATATTATCTGTGTCAGCACAGGAGCAGTTCCACTTACCAGGACCCTGCTAGGCTCCATCTATCCCTTCCACAGCTATGATGGGGCTTGGAAGCAGTTACCCTAACTAACCAGAGCTGGACATGTATTAACTCATTTACTAAGTTAGTAACAATTCTATGAGTTAGGCATTTAATTACCCCTTTTCTATAGTGAGGAAAAGAGGTGGAACTAAGATGTACACCCAGGCCCCAATATATAAGAACCTTGTCAACTCTCCAAGTGACGTAAAAGCTCTAACGTTGTTAGCTAAAGATCGGTTAAGACCATTTCTTAGAAAGTTAGAAGTCATGGTTTCTATGTCACCTTACCTTGGACAATTCACTTCCTTTGCTCTTCATGCTCTCACCCAAGGGAGGGAAGTACAGTATAAACGCATGGCAAGCCTACTGTTCACTTCAATCCAAGTGTCATATTGTTTACTGTAATCAATAAACATATTGTAATCAGATTCTTCCAATTCTTCCAAGTATTTTCCTTGTTCAAATCAACCATGCTTCTCCTGGAAAGTAGGTTAGTGTTTAGTCACTAAGTCATGTCTGACTGTTTTTGTGACTCCATAAACTGCAGACTGTAGGGCTTCTCTGTCCATGGGATTTTCCAGGCAAGAATACTAGAGTGGGTTGCCATTTCCTTCTCCAGGGAATCTTCCTGACCCAGGGATCAAACCCACGTTTCCTGCATTGGCAAGCAGATTCTTTACCCACTGAGACAGCAGGGAAGCCCAGAATGTAGGCCTACCAGGCAGAATTTCAGAAGTTCCAATCTCTGACAGCCTCTGCCACTGTGGTGGGGTAGGGGGATGCAAGCACAGTGTATGTCCCACTGCTCATGGGATATCCCATCCTCTTTGGATCCATTTAGAATAAGACCATGAGTGATCCCAGGAAACACAGAAATCAACTTTGCCCTCTGCCTCATCATAGTTTATCTGGGATTCTACTGATTCACTTACTTTTTCCCATGATCCACTTAATGAATAAATATTTGAGTGTCTACTATGTGCAAGACTGTTTCTTTGCAAGGCTGAGCCCCTACCCACCTTATTCCTTCCTCTAATTACAAAATGAGTTTCCTTTTCTTGTTCTTATCGAGATTTTTCTGCAGTGTGAACTACTGTTTGTGGGATTAAGAAGTAACCATTTCATGTTAACACCCCCAGGTAGACAGCTCTCCATTTTCTATGCAGTTAATGAGACAGGGAGATAATATGAATTTTCCAAAGAGCAGCTATAAAACCCACTTAACAACTTATCTCAGAATGTATTAAAAGCAATTGACTCCCCTTATTATTTCATCCAGGTTTTTATGAACAAGTTCGAGTTCCCTGAGAAACTGACCAGAGAGAAGGCTGAGACCATCTAGGATGTGTTGGCTACTATGTGAAACAAACATAAGACTCAACAGTGAAGCAGTTAATCCCAGAAAGACTATCAATGTTCTGCATTAATAACCACTCATCATGGAATGGGGTTTCCTCATTTCTCAGAAAAACCAGTTAAAAAAAAATTCAGGTTCCATTTTGGGAAGCATAGATAGGATTTTGTTAAGAAATAACTATATATATATATATATATATATATATATATAATTTAAATGCTTAATATATTCTTTAGCATATACATATAATATCTAATTTCACATCACTATTAATGTGTCATGCTATAGGTTCAAGGCTATGGCTAAGCCTTGTGAGAAAATTCTTAGCCTTGAAGACTATATAGGTACTTTCCTGGCAGTCCAGTGGTTAAGACTGTGCTTCCACTGCAGACAGCTTCACTCTCTGGTTGGGGAACTAAGATCCCACAAGCTGCAGTGAAACGAAAGTGTGTGTGTGTGTGTGTGTGTGTGTGTGTGTGTGTGTGTGTGTACACAGTATAGTCAAAAAGTCAAGATTTAAGACATCAGACCCCCAAATCCAAAAGTAATCTCCCTTTCCTTTGACAGTCGTTAGCATTTTACTTGGACCTTTGTAGCGATTCTATTCTAGCCTGTACAGCTCATAGATCCCAACTCATTGCAAAGTACCATAGGTAAGTGTTCAATAAACATTAATCGGCAGAATGAGATAAAAACCTAAGGGTAAGTATGAGAAGTGCTTATCATTCACCTATGGTTACAGTACTGGATTTTCCAGGATGATCCCAACAACAGGAATCCTTTAACCACTTAACGTTAAGAAATACAGTAGTCAGTGCATGGGCTCTGGAGTCACACTGCTTGAATTTGAATCTCAGTTCTGCCAATTAGCAGCCATGTGACCTTAAACAAATTACATACTAAATTTTGAGGCGGCGCATCTTGTTGTTATATACAAGAATATTACTCTTGTTTGTGATGAGGATTGACTTAAAATATATAAAATACTCGGAAAATTGCCTGATATCTGGAAAATGATTTCTAAGTATAAGCCATGTTTTGCTAATAAAACCTGTGCCTCTGTCCCCAAACGGCAAACAAATGCTTTTGTCAGTCCATGTGTCTTTTGCTTCAATAAACATAGTTGTCATCAATTTCCTTAATTCGATAGAATATTCTCACAGTATAGACTAGGAAAATTAGAGCTCTGGCTAAGGTTACCCACCATATGGGATATAGACCCAGAAGCTAGACATTTTTGTCCTTCCTAAGATCCAAGTAGGCACTGAAGAAAACACGTGTTTCAGAAGGGAAACATCTTTTCGTTCCTGACGAAATGGAAAAAAGGTGCAGCTCCGGCCCAAACCTTCTGGAATTCAGCAGCTCCTGGCCGCCAGAAAGCCTGGTGCGCAGGCGCAGTTGTGGCTCCGCGCTCTCCGCCTGGCGCGTGACAACCGTGCTTCCACCCTACCCCGCCCCCCAACGCCATCTTACTGTGCATACGCAGCCCAACTCCACCCTCGCTCCCTCCCGAACGCGTACGTGCGCGTTCGCGTCTTTCACACTTGGCGGAGGGCGCGTGCCCTGGAAAATTCCACGCCCGAGCTAGCTCCGCCCTATGCGCCTGCTTTCCAGCCGCAGGCGCTTCACTGTTTCCTTCCCAGCTGCCTTTGCGTGAGCAAAATGGCAGCCCCCATGCAGCGGAGTTTGTCTTGCTTATCCAGGGCTGTGGGACGGTGGTCTCGGCAGGTGGGTAGGGATGGGATGGCTGGAAGTCTGGGGGCTGGAGGAGGACAGAGTAGAGAGAAATACTCATTTTACGGTTGTCCTTGGTGAACTTGGGCGATGCAGATCGTACCTAGGTAGGGAGCAGTTGAAGTAGGCGAGACACAGCTATTGTATAGCTACGTGGCTGAATGGGGAGGGCCTTGGTAGGGCTATGAGGGCGGGCAAGTTCTCGGGGACTAAGTTTCTGCTGTTTGCCGTGGGTCTCACTGGCGTACGGGTGTTACATGGGAAAGAAGTAATGGTTTGGAAGGTGGTCTCGCTTTGCTTACTGGTTAATTGGGAGCTAGAACTACAAATAAAGTTTACAGTTGAGGCTCCCAACAGACTTAGCACAATGTAATCCGAGTAAATGTAGAGATTTCCGAGTTAACGTAGAGCAGAAAAGAGAGTACTGGGTGGGTGTTTAAGTTCCCTATCAGACTGAGCGTTCTTTCATCAGTCTGATCAACCTTGCTTTCATCAACTTTCATCAGCTCTGCATCCTTGAGTTGGCATAGCCCTGTACTATGAAAAGTACTAAAAGAAAGCCTTTAGTAAAGGTTGAGTGGTATTAGTAATGGCAACCCACTCCAGTATTCTTGCCTGGAGAATCTCAGGGACAGAGGAGCCTGGTGGGCTGCCGTCTGTTGGGTCACACAGAGTCGGACACGAGTGATGCGACTTAGCAGCTGCAGTAGCAGCGGAGTGATGTTAGTATTAGTAAAAGTTGCTTACTGGCTTTTAGTAAGTAATTGTTAATATAGAAGCATTTCCCCGTGATGTGTGGCTTTATAATTGTTCCTAAGTCATTCTTTGGATGTGCCCTTTCTATCTTTGCTTACAGGTTGTGTAAGATTTTTTCCCAGGTTACCTAACCTTTTTCTGCTATCTTCCAGCCAATCCTGATGACTCAGTCCACAGCAGTAGTTTCAGTGAGAACTAAAAAACGTTTCACACCCCCTACTTATCAACCCAAATACAAAACAGAAAAAGAGTTCATAGAATATGCCCGGAAAGCAGGACTGGCCATTCCTCAAGAAAGTTTGGAACGTCCCATACATCTGGCCTGTACAGGTAAGGCCCTAACCCAGTCTCCTTCTATCAGAGGTCTTGAAAAGTGGAATGATTTGGACTGTGAATGATAGCATTTAATTAACCCCTAAATCAGTTCAGCTTCAATAATTTGTATACATTATATTTCATGAGGTCATCATTTTCACAATAGTCCCAGGAGACTAGGGTAAAATTTCTCTGTTTTGTACAAGAAGAAGCTAAGACTCTTTTGAAGACTAGGATTATCCTCTTCTACTTTTTCTAGTCCTGCATGATTTCCTCTGCATGGAAAAGTCTGTTGATAGTCTATTTTGTATCCAGGAGCCCTCCCAATTTTTTATGACCTCAAGATAACTCTTTCTCAATCTTGCAATGCTTTCTTAGTTTTCTCCTTCTCTCTTTACAGCTGGGATCTTTGATGCTTATGTTCCTCCTGAGGGTGATGCCCGAGTGTCATCTCTTTCTAAGGAAGGACTAGCACAGAGGACTGAGCGATTGAAGAAGAATGTGGCATCACAATTGTCGTAGGTATCTGAGATAGCTGGGAGTTAATATTAGAATAAAAATTTCTTGTTGCTACTTAATCCAGAGAGGCCATCTTGGATTAATTGTGTATAACTCCTTTGATAACTTGACAATATATTCTTTCTCTGTAATAGACTTAATGTATTAATAGTATGGGCATTCTGAATCTTAGCATCTCAGCCTTGATTTGTCGTTTTTGTCACATCATTTAGGAAGTTGCCATTGAAGTTTGTAGGACACTTTTTCGATCACATATTTAACAATTTAAAGTAGTAATAAGAGAGCATATTTATAAGAGAAATAACCTGAGATTTTAAGAGAGTAAGAAAAACCAAAAAGGCTTAAGAAGACAGACCTGTTCTAGGGAGCTAACTGTGCTTTAGTTAAGGAACAGAAGCCAAAACTGTCTTCTTAAAGAGATTTTCAGTATCTGTCACTCTGACTCTGACTGTATCTAAATTGTAGGCTCTTCAAGGTCATATATAGATTTCTATGCACAAGTGTATTGAGTTAGTGTCTATTCTTCATGTGGCTACAACATTCCTCTAAATACAGATCTTATCACATCAACACCTCTGCCTCAGACTCCTTGTGGCTCCTTATTATCTGAAGAATAAAATATAGATTTCTTAGTGGTATTCAGGGCTTTTTAAAAAATAACTTGGCTCTTACCTTTCTCTCCACCGTCATCTGTTTCATTTTTCTCATCCTAAACTTTAACATTTCCAAACTGAGTGCTAGTTCCTTGACAATTACTGTGCTGCATCTCTTTGCACATCCTTTCCTTTGTCTGAAAAATGTCTTTTTTCCTCAAGCATTGTGTCTGCTGTTTTTTGTTTTTTTTAATATTTATTTATTTATTTTTGCTGCAATGGCTTCTCTTATGGTGGAGCATGGCCCTACACTAGGCCCTACACCCCACACTACATGTGGGCTTCAGTAGTTGCTATATGTGGGCTCAATAGTTGTGGCTGCTAGGCTCCATAGCACTGCAGCTGTGACACGGGCCTAGTTGCCCTCAACATGTTGGATCTTCCCCGAGTGAACCCTACTAATATCTACTAACGGCCTGCTCTTCTATCTGTGACTCTGTTCTACAAGTAAAACTTAAGTATTAACAAATGTGATAAATAAAAATTCTCTGCATGTCTCAGCAAAAAAAAAAAAAAAAAACATGTTGGATCTTCCCAGTCAGGAATTGAACTGGTGTCCTTTGCATTGCAAGGCGGATTCTTAACCACTGGACCACTAGGGAAGCCCTGCTTTTTTTTTTTTTATAATCAAATCCCCAGTTCTTCCCTCTCCTCTCCCCTCCCATTGGCAACCACAAGTCTATTCTGTTTGTTTCTTTGTTGTTGTTCAACTGCTAAGTTGTGTCCAATTCTTTGTGACCCCGTGAACTGCAGCACACCAGGCTTCCCTGTCCTTCACTGTCTCCCAGAGTTTGCTCATGTCCATTGGGTCAGAGATGCCATCCAACCATCTCGTCCTCTTTCGCCCCCTTTTCCTGCTCTCAATCTTTTTGAGCAGCAGGATCTTTTCCCGTGAGTCACCTCTTTGCATCAGGTGGCCAAAGTATTGGAGTTTCAGCTTCAGCATCAGTCCTTCCAGTGAATTTTCAGGGTTGAGTTCCTTTAGGATTGACTGGTTTGGTTTCCTTGCTGTCCGGGGGATTCTCAAGAGTCTTGTCCACAATCAAAAGCATTAATTCTTCAGTGTTTGACCTTCTTTATGGTCCATGTCTCACATCCATACGTGACTACTGGAAAAACCATAGCTTTGATTATGTTTATGTTTCAATAGATATGTTTCTTTCTGCCTTTTTTTTTTTTTGGCTGCACCACTCAGCATATGGGATCTTAGTATACTGACCAGAGGGATCAAACCTGTACTCCCTGCAGTGGAAACTTGGGATCTTAACCACTGTGTCGTATTTTAGACTCCACATATAAGTGATATTGTATGGTATTTGTTTTTCTCTTTCTGACTTACTTTGTTAAGTATGATCATCTCTAGGTCTGCTTTTAATTTCTATGTCTGCTTTTAAGCCTTCCTTGACTTTTTTTGGAGTTGCCTTTGTTATAATTGTATGCGTAGTTTTACTATCTCCGATAACTCTGTATTGTGATGATTTCCTCTCATGTATTTCTCTCCTGGCCTGTGCACTCTTTGATGGAAGAGTTCATAATGTTGATGAACACAACACTTACTGTCTAGGGGAGGAGACCAGTTATTAAATACTGATTGTACACACATAATTACGGATATAGTGAAGTATGAGTGCTATGGAAACACAGGACCCGGAAAGATAACTTTCCCCGTCTGGGAGTTCAGAGTAGGCTTCTCTAAGAAAATGACATTTAAAGCTGGGATCTAAAGGGTTGCTTGGAGTTAGCTAAGTAGAGACATGTGGTGAGGAATAGCATTCCAGGGAAGCAAAACAAGGCTTTGAGGTGAAAAGTGTTTAAAGGAGTTGATTTTGTTAAATGCTTTTTCTCTGATCACTGACATGATAATGTGATATTTGTCCTTTATTGTATTGATATGGTATATTACATTAATTGATTTTTTAGTGTTAAGCCAACCC
Source organism: Antilocapra americana (assembly GCA_007570785.1). Taxonomy (NCBI): domain Eukaryota; kingdom Metazoa; phylum Chordata; class Mammalia; order Artiodactyla; family Antilocapridae; genus Antilocapra; species Antilocapra americana. Next base: position 16,284,489 of record ML664177.1, on the reverse strand, counting down.
TACATTGCTGGGATAAATTCCTCAGGGTTATGGTGTCCCTCATCCTCTTACTTTATTTCTGATAACACTGATTAGATCAGAATTCCCTGTTTACATTATTATAACTATGAAAACGCTGTTGACAGCTGAGTCATGCAGTACATTATTATTACATTTCCTTTCCTGCATAATAGTTTGATTTTTTTTTTCCCCCTGGCATTAAGTGTCTTTTTTTTTCTCATTTCCTTATAGAACCCCTGGTTATGTTAATTTTCTCTCACTGTGTAGAAAACGTTATTTTATCAGTCTCATCATAAAGAAGAAAGCCCTTCTGGAGCCTTCTTGTGTTTTTCAGTCTGGATTGGTCACTCTTCAGGCTCACAGTACATTGTGGGATCTACTTTTATCGTCATCCTGCTAATCCATTTGCCTTGCTCTTATGTATATTCCCTGTTTCCTGGATTTTATGTCTTTCTCCTTCATGGTACATTCAGTTATTTTGGTGGTACACATTCCCTAGCAGCTTCCTGAGAAAGAGTGAAAGGTAAATAAATGAAATGTTGCAAGGCTAAGAAAAGGTCTTTCTTTTAGTCTCCCACTTCATTTATAAGTATGGACTGTAGGATTCCCTGGTGGCTCAGACGGTAAAGCGTCTGCCCGCCATGTGGGAAACCCAGGTTCAATCCCTGAGTCGGGAAGATCCCCTGGAGAAGGAAATGGCAACCCACTCCAGTACTCTTGCCTAGAAAATTCCATGGATGGAGGATCCTAGTGGGCTATAGTCCATGGGTTCCCAAAGAGTTGGATGCAACTTCACTTTCACTTTCACTTTCATTTATAATCTGCCTATAGAGCTTCCCTGGTAGTCCAATTGTTAAGACTTCACACTTCCCCTGCAGGGGGCACAAGTTCAATCCCTGATTGGAGAACTAGGAACCTGTCATGCTGTGCAGTGTGGTCAAAAAAATAAATAATTGCCCAGATATAGAATTCTGGACTGGGAGTCATTTTTTTCCTCCATCAAAAATACTCCTCCATTGTCTTTCTAATCTTCCTAACTTCTCATGTTGCTAGTTAGAAGCCCGATGTCTTTCTGACTCTTGAGCCTCTGTATTAAACCTGTTTTATCTTCCTTAGTGCTGTAGGATATTTTCTTTGATGTCAAAATTCCAGAAATTCACTATGAGAAGCTTTGTTTTTTCTTTAGAATAACTGATTTAAGTGTAAGTTAGAAAGCTGAATTTATAGGACTTGGCACATTCAAAAAACAATTAATAAATGGACAGACATTAATGGAGATAAAGTAAGCTGTAAGTTATGGAAATTGAATGACATCTTCTTTAAAATGATTCTCACGCTTAATTTTACAGAATCCGGAGGATAAAAGAAAGTGATCCTAATTTTAAAGTAAAAGACTTCCCTGAAAAAGCCCAGGATATCTTCATTGAAGCTCACCTGTGTTTAAACAAGTACGTGAACTCCCTGTCTTATACCCATTATGTTCTCAGCAGCTATTATTCTAGGTTTTTTTTTTCTTCTTCTTCTTCAGGTAAGAATTCTAGAGTGAGAGACCTTCCTCTTTGGGACATAATTGGAGCCTGGAGCTATCCTTGACTTCTCTCACTGCGTCTGGGAATTTTCACCATTTGGTCTGGCTCAGCTCCACTGGCAAGTGTTAGGACTCTGCTTAATGGCTGCTGTTTTCACTCCACCTGATCCCTAACTCATCCCGATCCTTTCTGTGTGTCTGTCTTTTAGTCACTAAATCACGTCCAACCCTTTGCAACTCCATGGACTCTAGCCCATCAGGCTTCCGGAGTTTGGTCAAATTCATGTCCATTGAGTCAGTAATGCTATCTAACCATCTCATCCTCTGTTGGCCTCTTCTCCTTTTGCCTTCAATCTTTCCCAATATTGGGGTCTTTTCCAGTGAGTTGGCTCTTCTCATCAGGTGGCCAACATATTGGAACTTCAGCATCAGACCTTCCAATGTCTGATTGATGAGACCTTTGAGTCTCTGATTACTCAGGGTTGATTTTCTGTAGAATTGACAGGTTTAATGTCCTTGCAGTCTAGGGGACTCTCAAGAGTCTTTTCCAGCATCACAATTCGAAAGCATCAGTTCTTCAGCACTCAGCCTTGTTATGGTCCAGCTCTCAAATCCATGCCTGAGAAACCATAGCTTTGACTCTTCATACCTTTGTCAGAAAAGTGATATCTCTGCTTTTTAATAGGCTGTCTAGGTTTGTCATAGCTTTTCTTCCAAGGAGCAAACATCTTTTAATTTCATGGCTACAGTCACTGCCCGCAGTGATTTTGGAGCCCAAGAAATAAAATCTGTCACTGCTTCCACTTTTTCCCCTTCTGTTTGCCATGAAATGATGGGACCAGATGCTAGGATCTTAGTTTTTTGGATGTTGAGTTTTAAGTCAGCTTTTTCACTCTCCTCTTTCATCCTCACCAAGAGGCCCTTTAGTTCCTCTTCACTTTTGGCCATTACAGTGGTATCATTTGCATATCTGAGGTTGTTGATATTTCTTCCAGCAGTCTTGATTCCAGCTTGTGATTCATCTAGGCCAGCCTTTTGCAAGATGTACTCTGCATAGATATACATAAATAAGCAAGGTGACAATATTCAACCTTATTGTATTCCTTTTCTAATTTTGAGCAAGTCAGTTATTTCATGTCCAGTCTGTTTCTTCTTGACCTGCATACAGGTTTCTCAGGAGACAGGTAAGGTGGTCTGCTATTCCCACCTCTAAGAGTTTTCTAGTTTGTTGGGATCCACACACTCAAAGGCTTTAGCTTAGTCAATGAAGGAGAAGTAGATGTTTTTCTGGAATTCCCTTGCTCTTGCTATGATCCAGCAAATGCTGGCAATTTGATCTCTGTTTCCTCTGCTTTTTCTAAACCCAGCTTGTACATCTAGAAGTTCTCAGTTCACATATTATTGAAGCTTAGCTTGAAGACTTTGAGCATAATCTTACTAGCATGTGAAATGAGCACAATTGTTTGATAGCTTGTACATTCTTTGGCATTGCCCTTCTTTGGGATTGGATTGGAAACTGATCTTTTCCAGTCCTGTGGCCACTGCTGAGTTTTCCACATTGCTGACATATTGAGTGCAGCGCGTGAACAGCATCATCTTTTAGGATTTGCAATAGCTCAGCTGGAATTCCATCACCTCCACTAGCTTTGTAATACTGAAATCAGACTGACTATATTCTTTGTGGTTGAAGATGGAGAAGCTCAATACAGTCAGCAAAAACAAGAACTGGAGCTGACTGTGGCTCAGATAATGAGCTCCTTATTGCAAAATTCAGGCTTAAATTGAAGAAAGTAGGGAAAACCACTAGGTCACTCAGGTATGACCTAAATCGACCCCTTATGAATTATACAGTGGAGGTGACAAATATATTCAAAGGATTAGATCTGGTAGACACAGTGCCTGAAGAAGTGTGGATGGAGATTCGTAACATAGTACAGGAGGTGGTGATCAAGACCATCCCCTAGAAAAAGAAATTCAAGAAGGCAAAGTGATTGTCTGAGGAGGCATTACAAATAGCCGAGGAAAGAAGAGGAGTGAAAAGCAAGCCAGCAAGGGAAAGATATACCCAATTAAATACAGAGTAAAAGAGAATAGTAAGGAGAGATAAGAAAGCCTTTTTAAACTAACAATGCAAAGAAATAGAGGAAAACAACAGAATGGGAAAGACTAGAGGTCTCAAGAAAATTGGAGATATCAAGGGAACATTTCATGTAAGTACGGGCACAATAAAGAATAGAAATCATACAGACCTAACAGAAGCAGAAGAGATTTAAGAAGAGGTGGCAAGAATAGACAGAACTATATTTTAAAAAGTTAATGATCAAGATAACTGTGATAGTGTGGTCGCTCAGCTAGAGCCAGATATCCTGGAATGTGAAGTCAAGTGGGACTTAGGAAGCATTACATCAAACAAAGCTAGTGGAGGTGATAGAATTCTAGCTGAGCTATTTCAAATCTTAAAGGATGATGCTGTTCAAGTGCTTCACTCATTATGTCAGCAATTTGGAAAACTCAGCAGTGGCCACAGTTGGGTTGCTATTTTGTTATTGGGTTGCAGGAGCTCTTTATGTGTTCTGGATAGTAATCCCATATCAGATTTATGCTTTGTAAATATTTTCTCCCATTTCATCAGTTTTTACTCTCTTGGTAATTACTTTGATATAAAAATATTTTGATTTTGATTAAGTCCAAGTTACATGTTTTTTCTTTTGTTGTCTGAGTTTTTAGTGTCAAATCTACAAATCATTGCCAAATCCAGTGTCATGGAATTTTTCCCCTATGTTTTCCTCTAAGAGTTTTATAGATTTGGTTCTCACATTTTGGTCTTTGATCGCTTTTGAGTTAATTTTGCGTATGCTGTAAAGTAAGCATCCAACTTCATTTTTTTTAATAATATTTCTTATGTATTTATTTGTTTATTTTTGGCTCTGCTGGATCTTTTGTTGCTGTGCTCAGACTTTGTCTAGTTGCACCAAGCCAGGGCTACTCTTTGTTGTGGTGCATGAGCCTCTCATGGCAGTGGCGTCTTCTGTTGCAAAGCAAGGGCTCTAGGCACACCAGCTTCAGTAGCTGGAGCTTGAGGCCTGTAGAGCATGGGCTTAGTAGTTGTGGCGCACAAGGTTCATTGGTTCCAGGCATATGGGATCTTCCGGAACCAGGGTTTGAACCAGTGTTCCCTGAATTGGCAGGCGGATTCTTAACCGCTGGACTACCATGGAAGTCCCAATGGTATACCTTTCTGATTTAACAGTCCAGCTTGGATAATATCAGAGTTTCAATAGTGTACAAGCAGTCTGCTCCTGTGTATCTCTGTCCCTTCCCCTTTGCATTGTTACTGCCACTGATTATATGTTTATGCATTATATGCCCATAAGATAGGTTTGTAACTGATGTTTTATGCATGTGCCTTTTAAATCAAATAGGAAAAAAATGAGGAATTACAAAACAGAAGTACAAGAATTCTGGCTTTTATGTTTACCTATATAGTAACCTGTACCAGTGCTGATTATTTCTTCTTATTGCTTTAAGTTACTGTCTAGTGTCCTTTCATTTAGGTCTGAAAAACTCCCTTAGTATATCTAATAGGATAGATCTGGTAATAAACCCTCTCGATTTTTGTTTATCTGAAAATATCTACAATTTTCCTTCATTCTTATTTTTCTTTTGCCATACTTCATGGCATGTGGAACGTCCCCAATTTAACCCATGGGGGATTTAACCCACGTCCCCTGAAGTGGAAGTGTAGAGTCTTAATCACTGAGCCACCAAGGAAGCCCTCTCATTCATTCTTAAAAGATAGTTTTTCTGTTTATAGAATTCTTAGTTGACAGATTTTCTTTTAGGCCTTTAAATATATCATCCCACTGCCTTTTGGCCTCCATAGTTTCTGATAAGAAATCAACTGTAACCTTTTTAAGGTCCCTTGTATGTGACCAATTACTGCTCTTTTGTTGCTTTTAAGATTTTCTCTTTGTCTTTTGGTTTTGACACTTGCACTGTACGTGTCTCAGTGTGGATTTCTTCAAGTTATGTGGCTCAGCTGGTAAAGAATCCTGCAATGTGGGAGACCTGGGTTCGATCCCTGGGTTGGGAAGAGCCCCTGGAGAAGGGAAAGACTACCCACTCCAGTATTCTGGCCTAGAGAATTCCATGGACTCTATAGTCCATGGGGTCACAACGAGTTGGACATGACTGAGCGACTTTCACTTGCTCCTTATATTGGATACTTTCAATAGTTTTATCCTCCAGGTAACTGATCCCTTGTTTCTGCCTGCTCAGATCTGCGGTTCAGCCCCTGTAGTGAATTTTTTTTAAGTCTTTATTGAATTTGTTACAATATTGCTTGCTTTTTTTTTTAATGTGTTGGCTTTTTGGCCAAGAAATATGTGGGATCTTAGCTCCTGACCAGGAATTGAACCTGCACCCCTGCACTGGAAGGTGAAACCTTAACCGCTGTACTGCCAGGGAAGTCCCTAACCCTGGTAGTGAAGTTTTAATTTCTTTCATTGTATTTTTCAGTTCTAGAATTTGTTTGGTTCATTCTCATAATGTTTATCTCTTTACTGATCCACTTATTTCGTAGATTGTTTTAGAATTTCCTTTAGTTCTTTTTCCCTGGTTGCCTTTATCTCAATGAGCATATAGGACTGTTGATTTAATGTCTTTGGCTAATGATTCTAATGTATGGGCTTCCTCTGGAATGGCTTCTGTCAAAATTTTTTTTCCTGTAAATGGGCTATACTTTCATGTTTGTTTGTATACTTTGTTATTTTTTGTTGAGAATTGGACATTCTGAGTATTATTATGCAGTAACTCTGAAAATCAGATTGCTCTGCTCCTCAGGAATTGCTGATTTTGTTGATTAGTGCCCCTGCCATCCATTTGTGACTTTTTCAAACTAATACTGCTAAGTGTGTATTCTTTGTTGTGGGTAGTAGTCACTGAAGTTTCCGTTCCATTATCTCTGCAGTCAGCCAGTGACCTGACAAAGATTTCCTAAATTGTCTGACTGAATAAAAACAAAATAGATGCTCTTTTCCCTTTATCCCTTTATATCTGTTGATGGGAAAAGCTGCTGCAGCCAGCAGGGCTGAAACCGTGGCATGGTTTGTGCTGGTCTCTCTGCCATCCACCAGATTGACCAGAATGTGCAAACTCAAATTTTGGAGGGGAAGGCCCCTGCTGCCTGCCCAGGTACCAGCCGTCCACTCTAGGAACACAGACCACTGTCCCACAGTCACTGCAGGGCCGAGGGAAAGAGGAGGATAGGTGGTTTGTGCGTGTTCTTAAATCCAAGCCCACTGGCTTCTCCCTTCATCAGGCACTCCCCTGGTTGTATAAGTATCCAGAGTGCTGAGATTTTGTTTTTCTTATTTATCAGTTATTTTAATGAAGGGACCCACCCCTAGTGCTTCCTGGTCTGTCGTTTTGCTTGGTGTCTGTGTCTGTTGATTTTGCTTTATTGATTCCAGGTTTGTTTTGTAGTGTTGATGATGGAGTGTGTTTCTTCTGAGGGAATTCCAGACAACCTTAGTTATGAATCTGCTCCCAGAGAGGTTTTCTCTGTGTGTTTCTGCCAGATCCTCTAGGGATAGCATTAGCAAGGTATTAGTTTTTATGTTAATTTCTTAGTTTAGGAATTCTTGCATCATAGAGATACTGTAAATTTTGTGTCCACATCTGAGTGTACTTAGGGCTTTAATTTTTCAGTTTTCGTGGGGTTTTTTTGTTGTTTGTTTTTTAGATTTTTTCCCCCTGCTCAGAGCTCTAGACAGAGGGAAGCTTTGTCTCTAGGTTGGTGGACTATTTTTCTAGTTTCCTTTTCCTGCAGGTGCCGAACTTTTTTGAGGGTCATAGCTTTATACAAGGATTTCAATTCTAACTCCCTGTACTTCCAACGTCCTGGGTTTTAGGAAAAGTCAAGCTCTAGCCATCAGATCCTATTTCTGGACCCCTAAATCATCTCTTACCTGGCTGTGGTATCAGGTTATGTTCTTTCCATTCTTCTTTTAATTCCCTCTTCCTCTCTGGCCCCTATGGACTTACTTTCCTTTCTCATGTACTAGGCTAGAGAGTTAAAAATGTGTGTGTGTTTGTGTTTATTATATCCTCTCCAACCTTTCTGGATGTTTACAGTGGGAGGGTAAGTTTTATTGCAAACTTACTTATAGGATAAGTTCTATTACAAAATACTGAGTCAGCTCATAAAAGGGGGAGTTTATTTCTACTGAAGATTTCTAGGCCAAGATAGTGGTGAGGAAGAATTCATTCAGAGGTACCAGGTGTGGTGGTTGTGGTATCTATCACCACAACTTGGTCTAGTCTTGTCTAGAGCTACCATGAGGGGAAGTGACTCAGGATCTGTTTTATTTGGAGTAGAAGTGGAAGGGAAACAAACAGAACTAACCTATCACCCACTCTGGCATTAGAGACACAATTTTTCAGAGAGCAAGACTTTAACCACTCAGGAAGTGTTAAATTGCAGAAGATTAAAAAAAAGGAAAAGGAAAAAAACAATAAAATAAATTGCAGGAGAAAGTCATGAATGTGTATCTGAAAGAAATGAATCTGTGGTCTTAGGCTTACTTGAAGCCTACTTCAGTTAGGAACCCTCCTAAAATCTTACATGTACGGGAGCTGGGGTTTGTCGTCTCATTTTCTTACTGAACAGAATCAGCATAACTTGGTCACTCTGGCAGCCACAAAGATGGGATGGAGGGACAGTTTGTGTGTAAAGGACCGGAAATGACAAGTGGTTATCTTTTGTTTTTTCCAAACCTTAAGCTTTTTATTTTGTATTGGGGTATAGCTGTTTAATGGAAGCTGTTGACTTCCTTGGTGGCTCAGACGGTAAAAGCATCTGCCTACAGTGTGGGAGACCCAGGTTGGATCCCAGGGTCAGGAAGATCCACTAGAGAAGGCAATGGCACCCCACTCCAGTACTCTTGCCTGGAAGATCCCATGGATGGAGAAGCCTGGTGGGCTGCAGTCCATGGGGTTGCGAAGAGTCAGACAGGACTGAGCGACTTCACTTTCTCTCTGTAGTCGTTTAACAGTGTTATGCTAGTTTCAGTTGAACAGTGAAGGGACTCAACCGTACTGGTCATCTCTTGGCTAGATTCAAGGATGAAAGTGTAAGAAATAAGGCTAAGCAGTTGGTTGTGATGATGTATCCATGGTAAGAGGAGGTAAGTTGAGCTTTTGATTATTGTTTGTGTTGAATCTTGTCCCAGCTTAGAACAGAAATCAGTCCCCATGTCCCAGTGAGGGTCTCTTACCCATCTCAAGGATGTATAATAATTTCAGAGAAATTTCTTTCTGCTCCTGAGATTCAAACATACATTTGCACTGCTTTTAGAGCTTATGGTTTTCTGAGAAATCATGTTATTCTTCATCTTTGTGTCTCTAGGACTTACTATATTACTTGGCTTATAGTAGGTGTGCAGAAAATATTTGTAAAAATGAAGAAACGGTTTTTCATTTTCAGGGCCATTTTCAACTTTCATATAGAGTATCATAAAAGCAGTAGTCAGTGATACAAATTTCTTTCCTTTTTAGTTCAGACCATGACCGACTTCATACCTTGGTAACTGAAAACTGTTTTCCGGTAGGTTCTCATCTTCCTTAGAATTGTGGGATGCCTGAGCAGACAGATTGTAGATAGCACCTCTGTTTTCTTAAGCATCAGTTTTGAGAGTACAGGAAGTTTTAAGGCAAAAGGCTGAAGTTCATTATGTTCGGCTGCATGGTAATGACTTGATATGGAGTCTGGTAAAGGCCATGCAGATCCAGGTAGAGGAGGTCCCTGAGCAAGCAGTACTGAGACTACAGATCCTGAGGTAAGGGGATGGTCACATTAGGCCAGCCCTGCACACACTTGTGCTACAATAAAGGACTTAACCAGTGTGCGTGAGACTTATACTGTGTGGTTACAAGGGTGCTAGGTACTCTGGGAGACTCCTGACAATGAGGGCTTTGTGGTTTAGTTAGAGGTTCATGAATAAGAACTTCAGTGGCTCTCAGTTCTGCCTCATCTCCCCAGGCACGAGTATAGCTATTCTAGTCTAAGCAGGTTATTAGCCTTTATAAAAGTCTATAAAATTCCTAGAAAAACTGCCAAAAGGTAAGAGGGAAAAAACAAATGTGCAGCCAACAGAAATGCATGCAATAATGAGCAAATTATGAAAGTGTGTGGGAGGGATAACGTATTAGGTAAGCTGGCAGTTTGGAATGAGGTCTTCATTGATTAGGAGAAGGATCCTCCAGGTGGTAATTGGCTCTTGAGTCATGATTTAGAAGCAAAAAGAGAGTTGTTGTAAGGTGAGTTTGAGCAGTAGTAGCTTAAGCAAAATTTAGAAAAGTGAGACAGAAAATAAGCACCAGAGCGCATTTGATGGGAAACGTTGCATGTCAACTGTGGCATTGCAAGAAGAGGAAGCATGGAAATAAGCACCCACTTCCCTAAGGGGGCGGGGGGGTGGGTGCGGGCAGGAATCCAGTTCAACTCTTCTCTGCCCTCAGGACATGGTCTGGGACACCAAGTATAAGACTGTCCGCTGGAGCTTTGTAGAATCTTTAGAGCCACCCCAGGTCGTGCAGGTTCGCTGTTCGAGTCTGGTAACCCAGAGCAACATGTATGGCCAGGTCACCGTCCGCATGCACACCCGGCAGGTAGAGGCACCAGTCTGCTTTCCTCCCAGCTTTTCTTCACTCTCAGGTTGAGCACCTCCCTCTGAGTCCTGGGTATAGCTCCCCAGGACTGTGAGTTCTAAGGAGAGGCTCACCATGGTCTTTCTTGCCTTGTCACTGCACCCTTCCCACTGCTGTATGTTAGCTGTGAACACAGGTGTGGGGATATTATTCCTTCCCCTTCCTGGGATCCCTCCTACCTCCCTCCACTCCCTCCACCCTCACTGTCCTCCCCACCCAGTCAAAAACCCTCTAAGAGTAAAGTGTCAGTGGTTGATCGGTTAGTCTGGATTCAGAATTAAACAATTCTGAGGACTAACCAACTTGATGTGCTTTCATCTTTGCAGACTCTGGCCATCTATGACCGGTTTGGCCGGTTGATGTATGGAAAGGAAGATGTGCCCAGGGATGTCCTGGAGTATGTTGTCTTTGAAAAACACCTGGCAAATCCCTATGGCAGCTGGAGAATGCATGGCAAGATCATTCCCCCATGGGCACCCCCTAAGCAGCCCATCCTTAAGGTAAAGCAGCTCACATGGTTTAAGATGTGCTAAGTTGCTTGAGTCTTATGTCCAGCTCTTTGCGACCCCATGTACTGTAGCCCACCAGGATCCGCTGTCCACGGGATTATCCTGGGAAAAATACTGGAGTGGGTTGCCATGTCCTCCTCTAGGGGATTTTCCGCACCCAGAAGTTGAACCCCCCGCATCTTACATCTTCTATATTGGCAGACGGGTTCTTTACCACTAGGGCCACCTGGTTTAAGACATGGCATCCTCAGCCACTCCTGTTGGGCACCTCCTAGTGGAGAGGGAGGCTGATGCAGCCCCAGGAAGAGGAATCCTTTGGGGATGGGCCTGGAGGCAGACATGAATCTCTCTTGGGTAAGCCATGGACCTGGATAGTAGATAACTCAGCTTCCTGCTCTTTCAGACGGTGATGATCCCTGGCCCGCAGCTGAAACCTGGGGAAGAGTATGATGAGCTGCAAAGAGAGGCCCATAAGCCTCAGCTAGTGTGACGGCAAGAATGACTCCTGGGGTGAAGCATGGTGATAAGGCAACTGGAAGCTGGGAAGTCACCTGTCTTTTTCATGCTGTAGAAAGAACTGCCTTTGTTCTCTCTTGCCCTGCTTGGATCTTTTAACCAGGGTTGGGCCCTGGTGGGTGGGTTCTGTGCACAGCAGTGGCTCACTTCTTTTTTTTCCATCTTATATCTAGTTTCTAATTCCAGATGAAAGACAGTATGTTTCAGAGAGCATGATACCAGCTTTCCCATAGCAAGAACTGTCAGGAGCAAACTGGCAGGACTTTCTAATTACAGGGCAGGGATCAGAGTTGGAAATAAAACACTCTCAAGTATTAGACAAACTGTCGTGGGTTCTCTCCATTTCTCCTGGTTCAGGCTGGAAGTGGACAAGCCTTCAGATGGTAGAAGTGGAAGTTCACTGTGACTGATGTGACTTATAGGAAATCCAGACTTGAGAAAAATAATTAGTGTTTATAAAAGTGATGTCACTTAAGGCAGTCTCTTCTCATACACTGATTCACTGAATCAGTATCTGTATTTCACAAATGAATGTAAATCCAAAGAAATCATTTAGTCCTCAGCTTTTGGATTTTGTTCTTAATTATCGACTGTATCCTGGTGTAATCCCAGGAGGCGTTGGTGGAGGCAGGGGCCATGGAAGTGTGGATACATTTGGGAAATTCATCAGTAAGACTTGGTTCCCTGATTTCTAGCACCTTTTGGAGATGGTGACTATTTTTCCAGCCCAAATTTGGAGGCAAAGATTCCAGGATATGAACCTGTGGAGAATGAAACTGCCCAGCCCCTACTTGTGCCTTAGCTCCAGCTGGAGGACGATGTAGGACTTCACACGCTCATGTCCTGGGTCATCTGACGTGTGGCAGGGAAGTCACTGTCCCGGCAGCAAGCGTGGCTTGTAGCACTATTACACTGACCAGCCCAGGAGGTCTCCCCTTAAAAATTAGAACCTTAATTCTTGTGTTTCTGTTTTTTAAGTCTAGACTTTTCTTTTAAGGAGTTTATCACTTGGCTAAGGATTACTCTGTTCTGACCTTGAGAGTAGAGTCCAAATAAACGAATCAGGTTGAGAATAGCCTGACTCCTCTCTGTAAAGCTACCATCTCAGCAAAGCAGCAAACAGACCAGACCTCACTGGGGAGAACTAAGGTTTTAATAACAGCTGCCAAGTGCAGCCCACAGAAACAAGGTGTGTATGCTTAGGGGAGAGGCAGCACTAGCGGGTTAATCCAAAGCAGCCACTCTCATCATGCTACTTAGTCTCAACCCTTTTGGCTTAAAAATGTACATCAGTCTTCAGCATTGCTGCCCAAGTGAGGTTTGGTCATATCCTATTTGCCTGAGCCCCGGATTAAGGCAAAATGAGAAGGGAAGTGCTTTCAGTAGGATCCACAGCTTGGGGGTGTGTGGAGTAAGGGGGAGGCAGTCCTGGGTGGGACAGGGAGTGGAGAAAGCACACTTAATGACCAACCAGCATTTTGATTTCTATGAAAAATATATATATATAAAGCTTTCAAATGAGCTATTTCACCCCACTCCCCTAGATCTGTCTCAGGGGTCTGTAGATAATCCTAAATAGCAGCTAAGCAATAGCTGCCACCAGGGAGCCCAGAGGATAAGTGCAATTTTCATTTCCCTTTGGGGTCAAATCCAGCTGAGCAAATGGCCCAGATGTACAGGATTGGCTTGAAGGGCTGGACAGAGACCATCTGCAGTGCTAGCCATGTAGCTGGGCACTGGCTGAGAACTAGCTAGACCGCCCCATACCCTCTAAGGCTGCAGTGTGGCTACCTTGGACTTTAGACCAGACACTGTCTTTCCCTTACCTGCCTACTATTTATGTTTAGAAATGTTGAAAAAATAAATTTACCATAACAAATAAGCTAGAAACAACTACAATGGTCAAGAAAGCATTCTTTATTTTTTCCCCATGGCTTATTTCACAGCCATGGATTACAGGGACAACTTTTCTGTTCCCAGCTAGTCCATTCTCAGTGGGATTGTTCTGAGGTGCAGAATTTGCATTGGTTCAGAAGCTATGAGGGCTTCCCAGGTGGCTCAGGGAAAAATAATTCTCCTTGCCAATGCAAGAGACACAAGAGATGCAGGTTTAATCCCTGGGTGAGGAAGATTCTCGAGTAGGAAAGGGAAACCCACTCCAATATTCTTGGCTGGAAAATACCATGGACAGAGGACCTGGTGGGCTACAGTTCACGGGGTCACGAAGAGTCAGATGCAACTGAGTATACACACACAAGCTGCGAGGCTGAGAATTAAGCCCAGAGCAAGAATACATTTTAGTTACTGCTCTGGAAGCCTAGAGGAGGGCACCTAGGTAAGAGGGAGAGCTTAGGGAACAAGGATGTCTGGTATCTGAAAGTGGGTTTTTCCATGCTTTCGCTTCCTTTTTGGAAATGGAGCACTTTTGCTACTTTCTGTGAAGCCCTGTAGCTGCCCAGAATATTTACATGCAAATTTCTTTTTTCCCTCATGGGGTATTTGGTTGCCTTCTTTTGTCTTTTTTCCTCCTTGTGAATGGCATCAGTATCTGTCCAGTTTATTTCCACCCCCTCACCTCTGCCAGACCTGGGATGTCTGTGACCAGTGTTTTTCTCCCTTCTTTCCCTTTGGTAGTATCACCTATTTCCAGCATTCTGTTATCTAGGACTGCTTAAGTAAGAGTAGCCTGAATTGGCTTGAAAGAACAGAACAAGAAAGAGCTCCCTAAAAAAAACAAAGAAAAGAAAAGAAAGAGCTCCCTAAGAAGAGAGGCTTTGTACTTAAGGATGCCCTTTCCCTGGCTGTTGGGCTCTAACCTGCCCCCACCACTACTCTTTCTGAGGGCAATTACAGTGCTGGCTGTAAACAGGACCTCCCTTCTTTCTTGAACTTCTTGGGAAAGAGACTGATGTGGGCCTCTCAGTTACTGAGCAAGTGAGCTGGAGTAGTTCTTGCCTCGGAACCAGAAATTCCCGGGCTCCCATTGGATTTGACAACAGAGAGGAGTCCCTTTGATGAGAGTACTGAAAGGCTAGGAGAATGAGGCAATGGAGTGAATTCTGCAGACTGTCAAAAGATGGGGCCGGAAGAAGGGAAGGCCATCTGAGAAGGCTAGCAAGAGGCATGCTTCTTCAACTGTGAGACAGTGTCTGGAAGGGAGAACTCTCCCTCAGCCTGCATGGGCAGGACCTGGAGCCGTTGTCTTTCCCTTTATGCTCTCTGTCTCTTATGTTGCTTTGGATGCCAGATGTTGATGCGGATGTAAATACGCTTGAATTGCTCTATTTCAGCAGTCAAGCAGGGCAGGTAAGAGGATCAATAAAGCAGAAACTGGAGATCCAAAGTCAAAATGACAAGATCTTTAAGGCATTACAGGGACCTCTTTTGAGCCGTTTTAAGTTTTCCTCCTGATTTGCCTTTGAAGTTGAATTAAGTAGCTTCTAAACTTCCTGTGGTGACCTTTTATAATCTTCAGCCCCTATGTTGCCAGTGCCTTGAGTGGTTTAGTTTCTTCTCAAAAAATATCCTTGGGAGACTTCAGAGAAGAATGGATCTACCTTTGAGAAAGTGTGGGCTGGGTACAGCTAACTCCCTTTTGTCATTAACATTAGCTTTACAAGTGATGTCATAGGTGGCTTGTGTTGAGCTGGATGGGAGGGTTAATTAGAAGCAGGTCTGACCCTTGCCCTCTGGAGCAGGAAGAAGAATTGGAAGTAAAGAGAGGATGGTACTTCCTTTTAGAATCTGAGCTACACCCTTCTTGTACTGTTTGTCTTCGGAATGAGTTGACTTCTGGCCTTCTTGGAGAGGGAAAGTGGCCAAGTTTGTTTGATTCAGTTTTTTGGAAACACCTAGAACTTGAAAAGAACCTTGACTGTTCTGAAAGCTAGCCACCCAGTGTATGACCTCACCGATGGAGTTGTTACTCCCAGTCCCAAGGATAGACAGTTGGAGGGGTGAGTTCTTCAAGTTGAGCTTCAGAAGCTACTTCTTGGTCTTCAGTTAAGGAGGAAGACTTCTGAGTCTCAGCTTCTAGGAGGGTTGGCTCTGGGGCTAAGCTGGTCCTTGGCCCAAGTTCTGAAGGGACTTGGAGTTCTCTGACACCCTCCAGAATAAAGGTACTGGAGGGCTTGTTCACTTTGGGGCGGGGGCTTTTGCTGTCTGGAAGGAAGCTACCCAAAGGTCTCTGGACTAAAAGGCCTGGTGGGCTCTCAGGGGCTGTGGGGCAGAGCATTTGCTTCTGAGTTGCTGTTAAAGCCAGGAGACCAGATTCCTCAGATGGGGCTCCAGTTCCCTCCCAAAGACATGTGTCAATGTCTGCCATGGTGCCTGTTATTTTATTTCCTTCGGGATCTGTGACTTCCCATTGACATAGCTCTGCCACCCGGCTCCCCATACTGCTTGCTCCATGGGGACTGACTTTGGGTTGGTCCATGGCTGGAGCATCTGGGTGGGGAGAGAGCCCTTCTGACCTTGTGCCTTCCCAAGGGCAGACTGTCTCCGTCTCTCCGCTGATTTTTACTTCTGAAGAGTGTTCTTCAGTCCCTCCAGATTCTGCCTTTTGCAGGAACATTTCTCCTTGCCCTTGAGATTCTCTGTCCACCTCTTGTTCACATCCCCCTTTCTCTGCTGTTTCTTGGCTCACCTCCCAAGGGCAGATTTCTGTTTTCTTATCAGGGAGAGCTTCTTGCGCTTCCTGTGGACACACTTCCGCTACCCTGGCCCCCACACTGCCTGCTGCCTTGGGACTTTCTTTGCTACTGTCAGAAGCTTGTGGGGCTGGTTGTGGAGACAGACAACCTTGACTCTCCTGGGAACACACAGCCTCCTGCTTTCCATCTGCCCTCTCGGGCTTTTCCTGAAGGGCCACAACTTTGTGCTGCAGTTTTTCTGGGGCTTTCCCCTTCTCCTCTTGAGTTTCCTCATCTGCATCCTGTCTTGACACCCTTTCCTCAGGGATTCTTTTAGTCACTTCCCAGGGACAGGTCTCAGCTTTGGGACCACTATCAGGTTTGGGAGCATCCATGGCGGGAATGTCCCACAGGCAGACCTCAGCGAGCCTATCCTCGGCGCTGGGCAGTGTCTGAGAGCTGGCTTTAGGCTGGTCAGGGCACTGATTGTGTGGGTGGGAGAAAGAGTCCATGGGCGCCATGCCCTCCTGTAGATAGATCGGTTGTAGTTCACTGCTCGCTTTTTCCCCATCTTCAGCAGTGACTTCTGCTTTTTCTGGGGCTACATGTTCTGGGGAGGAGTCTATCTTTGGGTCTTGTGTCAGGCCCCCTTGCTCTGCTGCCTCATCACTCATTTCCAGGGAGGGCTCCTCTACCCCTCTGCTGGACACATCTGAGACCTCAGGGGCCTGAGCAGAGGGTGCCCTCAAGTCCTTCTCCCAGGGACACACAGCTCCCTGCTCTTGACTCAGTTGTGTTTCCCATTTCCATCTGTCGTCTCCCAGGGAGGTGAGTCTCCCCTTTTCTAGCATTTTCTCCCTCTGCCCCACTGAATCAGTTCTTATCTCTTGTTCTAATTCCTTCCCAGGGGCTCCTTCATCCACCTCCCAGGGACAGACCTTAACTTTTTCACTAGTAGATGCTCCCTCTGCTTCCCAGGGACATACCTCCACTGGTCTGCACCCCGCATGGTCCAGCTCCTGGAGCCCAGGTTTTGGCCTGTCAGTGCCCAGAGTGTCTGAATGCCAAGAGGAGCTCCCTGGATCCATGCTCTCCCAGGGGCAAACCCGTTCCCGCTCCTGGGCCCGCCTCTCTGGAGTAGCAACAGCTCTCTCTCCAGGTCCAGAATCTGCAGAAGGCTTCCTTGTTTTGCTTGAAAATTGCCTAATGGCCTCCATTCCCAAAGCCCTTCTCTCCCCAGCTCCAGCACTCACCTCCCAAGGAGAGACCTCTGCCTTCTCGGCAAGCAGGGTTTCCTCTGAGTCCCAGGGACAAATCTCAGCGGTTTTGCTTTCCACACTGCCAGACATCTGGAAACTGGCTTTGGATCCATCTGTGTCTTGAAGACCAGGTTGTGGGGTGAAGCTTCCAGGGTCCACACTTTCCCAGGGACAGATTGCTTCCTGCGTTGGCATCTGTCCCTCAGGCTTTGCCCAACTTAGGCTAGCTTTGATGCCTGATGTTTCAAGCATCTTCTCCTTGTCCTTTTGAGATTCTCTTCCTTTTGGTGCCTGTCCTGATGTCCAGTCCTCTGTCGTTCTCTCATTCACCTCCCAGGGACAGACTTCTGCCTTGGCAGGTGTTGCCCCCTTTCCCTCTGCCCTGAGATCTGGTGGGCAGACCTGCGCAGCTCTACTTCCTTCGTTGCTGAGGAGTTGGCCCTCAGCTTTGGATGAGGAATTGTCTAGATGTGGGCCAGAGTGCTCAGCAGGTGTGCTTTCCCGCGGACACACTGACTCCTGCTGTTGGCTAAGTTTCTGCACTGCTGTCCCAGTCCGTCCCCCTGTCTCTCCAAAGCTCCCTGTTCTGGAGGTTCCCCACTTTTCCTGGAGAGATTCTCCACCTGTCCCCTGACTCAGCATCTCCTTCCCCAGTACCTCATCACCTAGCTCCCAGGGGCAGATCTCTGCCTTGCCAATGGCAGGAGTATCTCCCACCTCCCATGGACAGACTTCAGTGATGCTACTGCCCAAATTCCCCGAGCAACCGGGGGTTCCTGGGGCCTGAGTAGAGACCGCTGAGGGGCCTCGGAAATCTGTCCTTTCCCACTGACAAAGAGACTCCAAGCCTTCACCCAGTTTCTGTTCTTTCCAGAAGATTGTTTCCTTGGGGGTTTTCTGCTTTTCCTGGGGGAGTTTCTCTACTCCCTCCTGGGATGGTTTCCCGGTCTCTCCTTCACTTGCCTCCCAGGGACACAGCTCTGCCGTGGTGCTGTCAGATGTACAAGCTCCTGGGCCAGTGGCTTCCCACTGATGCGCCTCTACCTCTCTAGGCTCGTCTTTGCCCACTGCCTCAGACCTGCCCCTGGTTCTGTCCGAGTCCTGAGGGGCTGACCCAGGAGAAAGACCCTCAGGATCGGCACTCTCCCAAGGACAAACTGCCTCCTGACCCCTGACCAACCTCTCTGGCTTTTTCCGAGCCACAACCACCACATCTTTGGGTTCTGATTTTTCTAAGGCTTTCCCCTTCTCACCTTGAGAGGCATCTAGATACTGCCTTAGGGCCTCCTTCTCAGGGACTCCACCCACCTCCCAGGGGCAGATTTCAGCTTTGTTGCTACCATCAGGCTGACACAGTTCTGACTCAGTGACTTCCCAGGGGCATACTTCTGTCACCCTGTGGTCAGCACTGCCCAGGGGCTGGAGGCCAGCTTTGGGTAGTTCCCGCCACCCCACAGGATCTTCTTGTGCTTGCTTAGTATTTTTGTCCCCAGCTGTACCCTGCCTGAGTTGCCTTAGTGCAGCAGGGCCTGCTTTACCTGCTCTCTCAACCTTTCCCTCCCCAAGACACTGGGAAGGCCTCCTGCCTCTGTCTTCTTGTTCCCTGCTGCCTTCCCGGTGACAGACTTGGAGCATCCTGCTGGTGTGGGCATTCTGTTGGTTCTGGAGGGACTCTTCGTCATCACAGGGGGCAAGTGCAGCCTGTTTACTTACCCCCTTGGGCCGGCCTGGCCTGGGAGATCTGGGGCATGCCCCCACACCCTCTCCAGAAGCTCGGCCCTTCTCCTCCTTCTTAGGACTCCCTTCCCCGCTCTCCTTCTCTCTGTATGTGCTCCGAGAACGGGTCAGAGCTTTGATAGCCAGGCCCAGGCTGCGCATGGAACCCTGCTGGACAGGAGTCTTGAGGCTGTGGGATTTAGAAAAGACCTTGGGCCTGCCCTCATCCTCCTCAGTTTCCCCCTGGAGATGCTTGTCCTCTGTGTCCAACCCATTCTCCCCAGGCCCCCTCTTCTCTACCGCCACAGAGAGGGCCCTCCAGAGACGGGCCCGAGCTGGAATGGGAGATGGGTTGCCTTGCTCTGGCCCCAAGGGGCCATCCTGAGCCACATTTTCTTTCTTCACTGGCAGTTCCGCATTCTCCCAGGGGCAGATATAGGTAAGTAGGCTGGGGCTTTGTGGGGGTACTGGGATGGGTGCCAGGGCAGGGGCAGGAGCTGGCATCAGAGCTGGGGACAAAGTGGAGGTGGGAGACAGCATGCCCGGCTCCCCCAGGCCCACCCCGGATGTGGCCATGATGGGTGTGGAGATCTGGTGCCGGATGACTGGGTGCGGCAGCCTTCCGGAGACGTGGGAGCTGTCCACGCTGCGGCTCTTGGCCGGGGAAGGGGGGGCCGACACGGGGGCCGCTCGAACTCGCTCCAGCCTCCGGGCCGAGGGCCTCCGCGCCGGGCTGGCCAAGGCGGCCTCTGCCTTCCTTCTCTCCTCCCGCTCCTTCGCCTGCCGGTAGGTCTCCTCCAGGTAGGCCTGGCTGGCCACGAGCAGGGCCTTTTCCCTGGCGCCGGCCACGACGCTCAACGACTTGTGCAGCGAGGCGGGCCGGGCGCGGGGCAACCGCTCTCCCACCGTCAGGTTGTGGGCGCTGGCCGACCTGAAGCCCAGCGCGGGGGGGCCCGGCCGCCAACTCGCCAGACTCACGCCTGTCGGATCGCGGCCCCTTGTGGGCCAGCTTCCTCCGCAGCAGCGAGTCGACCAGAAGCGGGCTGTGGTCCCGGTGGGGGTCACAGTCCTGCTCGCAGGTGCTGCGGGACTTCCGCAGGCCAGGCGGCGCGGCGGGCTCCCGGAGGCTGGCGCTGAGCAGCCGGCGGCGGGAGGAGCCAGGCAGGCTGCCACGGCCCGCGGAGCCCGAGTCCCGGGAGTGCTGGCGGGCCAGCACCTCGGGGAACTCGGCCAGGTACCTCATGAAGGAGCGGCCCAGGCCCTGGCGCCAGCTGCTTCGCTTCTTGGGCAGGTGGGGGTTGTTTGCGGCCATTTCCTTGGTCTTGTGAACCTCGAGTTGGGCATAGAGCTTCTTCAGCTCGTCCTGGAGGCCAGAGAGCAGAGCCGGAGTGAGGACCATCCTCTCCATCCCCTGGCGGTGCTGCTCTGCCCCTCAGCTGGTGCTGAGACCCTTTTCTAGGGGGGAACACTTTCCCACCAAGCCGTGTCCCTTCCTGGCTTTGAAAACACTTAAAAAATTCACCTCTCTGTTTCTGCAGGGCAAACGCCAACCTAGTTCTGAGCCCGACCCATTCAATCCTGAGGACCCTGGGCCCTGCCTTCTACCCGGTGGGCGGTCCCAGCTTGGCGCACAGGAAACCTGGGTTTGAGGCTGCTGACCTATGGTATGCCTCAAGGCTTTTTTCTTGCCCTCTCTGAGCCTCTGCTTTAATAAAGGAAGGAAATCTGACTGCCTCATGTTCACTGCCTTAAGAGAAGTGGTGCAACCAGTGGGTGTGAAAACGGCCATATGCCAGGTGTAAGTGACAAGATGGGGCTTTGAAAGCTGTTTCTACTTCGGGGCTCTCCCCACAGCGAGGAAGGGGAGAGCCCACCCACTGCTGATCCCCAAGCTGGAGAGTCAAGGATGGCGCGGCAGTGGCCACCTGCGTCCGCTTAGGCCTACCTGATGGATTGGGGTTTCAGTTCAGCCTATCCCCAGGAGGCAGGAAACGGGCAGAACTCAGAGGGTGAAGAGGACACGGGGGGGGGGGGCAGTTGAGACAAGGAAGGAAGGAATTGGGGGATGTAAACAAATCAGATGTGAAGAGGGCTTCAGGGAAGGTAGAGGGATGGACCCAATGGCTTCCTGGGGCTGTTCCCACTGTAGATTCTATAAAACAATGGGCTTTACTGCCAGTCCCTTTATTTCCTACTCTCTGAGCCTCTCATCAGGGTTCCTATCATCATTATGATATTCTTAAGCAGAAAAATAAGGTAAGGATGCTCTCCTGATGTAAGACTCAGGAAGCACTTCCTTTCTCTAACACTGCTGAGTCCAGGGAAAGGGGATCCTGGTATGGAAATCCTTGGTAGCCATTCACTGGCTGAATTACCCAACCCTCATGGCCCTAGGAGCACTAACTGCTGGGTGCGTTGGGGGCTGAGGGGCTTCTTAGTCTGCCACTCATGGTGGCCCTGCTTAGTGGAGGACGCAGGCGATTTGCGCTCCACTCATGGTTCTGCCTCTACCTTGCCAAGTGGGCCTCAGGAATGTGAGTTTTGGTATTTGGGCGGATTTTTTCACGTGTGTGGTCTCCTTTGTATAGAATCAAGAGAAGCAGCTTGGGGCAATAGTGGAGAAGAAAGGGAGGCAAGTCTTAAAGGAAAAGCTAGGGAGAGGACAGGGGACCTGCAGTGGCACACAGCCCGAGTGGCAGGGCATCACTGCTTGCTGTCCAGTCCCTAAGTAGCATCAAGAGAAGGTCAGGAGGGCAGCACCTACCCGAATGTCTCCAGGGTCCAGGCTGCGCTCACTCCAGGCTGAGGCGATGCTGCTGTTGAGGTAGGACCCTGAGCGCTGCAGGTCCAGCTCGTCCTCATACACCTCATCCAAGATCTCCTCTCGGGGAGGAGCCCCCGGCTTCCAAAACTGGCCAGAGCGGGCATGATCAGGAAAAAAAACTCATGTTGGCTCCCTACCCTGTGGCATACGTATTTACTCCATAAATCCTCAACCCCTTCTCTGATTTGAGATTCTAGAGGTCCAAAGAGTGTTGTTCCATCTCATCCTTCCTGATTTTCTCTAACTTAGAGACCAGGGGTCTCAATGCCCTGTGCCCACAATTCCTAGACTTGTCCTTCAGCCCCCTCACCTATCTTCTGTAACTGCTTCCGAGTTGATTTTCAGAGTCTGCCAAACTTCCAGTTGTGTTACAAGGACCCCCTTCAGCTCTAGCTCTTATTTCCCTTGCCCAGGGATTGGAGACAGAGAGTCCTTCCCCATCTCCTATATGCATGCTAAGTCGCTTCAGTGTTGTCTAATTCTCTGCAACCCCAAGGACTGTAGCCTACTTGGCTCCTCTGTCCATGGGATCCTCCAGGCAAGAATACTAGAGCGGGTTGCCATTCCCTTCTCCAGGGGATCTTCCCGACCCAGAGATCAAACCTGGGTTCCCTCATTGCAGGGGGATTCTTTTACCATCTGAGCCACCAGGGAAGCCCTTAGCCACCTCCTAAGTGGGCTCCAAATCCCTCTGGGCCCAGGTGTTATTCTCGCCCTGACCTGGAGAGGGCACTGTGGGCACAAGCAGGTCCACAGTGGCCCTGGCAAAAGGGCCCGGGTCGCCTCACTTCAAGGCTAGAGAACACCTCACCTTAGGGATGAAGATCAGAGCCAGTGTGGCGGTGACTGTGCTGTGGGTGTGAAAGAAGAAGAGGAGGAGCGTCCAGTCCGGGTGCAGGGAGGGAACCAGCGCAAACCTGGGGGCAAGGTGGTGGTGGCGGTGGGGTGATGGTTAGATGCGGGTGGGAGCGGCCTCTTCCCTCTTACCTGTCCCAGTGGCTCTCCTCCCAACCCCAGCCCTGACCTCCTGCAGGTGCTCAGTGGAGTGGAGAGGGCGCTCTTCCTTCTTCCTGCCCTCCCACCTCAGGGCTCACGTTAATCCCCACTTCCAAGAAGCCTTCCCAGACTACTCCAGCTTGCTTTCTCTGGCTGCTTATAGCACTGTTATGAACCACCCCGTGGATTGGTTCTACCTTCACCACGGGGCCAGGTCCTTGTGGACACTCATGGCAGGTCTGCTGCTGGGATGCTGAGGTGTGAGGGCAAGAAGGCAGGGAGGATGGAAGGAGGAGAGCAGTGGGGGATGGAATGGGAGAGCACTTAGGGTGTTGGGTGAGACATAGGGTACAGGAGGAATGTCTGTAGGGTAGGGAGAGAACTCTACGTGAGGGACTTTCCTCACCTTGCTGCGGTGTAGCAGGTGTTGCCAGTAAGGTTGTGGGCTGGGGGCACCCTCACCTGGGAGAGGTGAGGAAGGGTATTAGGGTGGAAGGCGTGGTGGGTAGGAGGGCCTGTCCTCACCTAGTTGCGTGGAAGGCGGCAGAAAGCAGCAGCTCGTTGTGCAGGGCGATGCCCATGTACCGTGGCTCGTGGAAGGCTGAGGGGACAGCCCGGGTGGCGTAGCAGAGGAAGCTGCCCCAGCACAGGAGCAGCATCTCAGCTGTAGGGGAACAAGGAGGGACAGAGCCAGGTACCACCTCAGCAGCCACGCCACCCCTTTCTCTGTAGGGGGTCCTGGGGGGAGCCTGGTCCAGGTACAGGCAGAAGAACCCTTGGAGGTACAGGGTGGGGGATCAGAATGAGGCTGGATTCGGGAAGTAACTCACCCACCACCATGATGTAGTCCCAGCGGTCGTGGTGGCAGAGGTAGAAGTGGCGTCCCGTGTGTGTGTGGCCTCGTGTTACCAGTGATGTGTGCTGAATGCCTGGCTCCAGGACCCCTGCCGTCCACACAGCCAGGAAACCCAGCACCAGCAGCAGGAGGAGCCCCAGACGCCGCAGCAGCCTCCCGCTGCTCAGGTGGGGACCCCGCTGGGCCGTTCGAGATAGAAAGAGCTGGAGCACTCTACAAGGGTCAGGGTGTGGCTGGTAGATGCAGGGAGGGGGGACGCCTCTGGCCATTGCTTCCTTCCCCTCCACACCTCCCTGTTTTCCCATCCCTTCCATGGGTCATTGCCTCCTCTTACCGCTCCCCACCCCCCTGCCAAAGTTACATGGTGGGGAGGGCTACAGTGATGGGAGCAGGCCTTGGGGGCCCAGAGGAGTAGAGTAGGTAGGGGGTCTGGCTGTGAAGAACTCCATCCCATAGAGTTGAGGTGGCCTGGAGGGAGCCGCATGAGAACAAGGCCCGACCCAGACCCTACCTATAAAGCTTGAGTATAATGGTGCCGTAGACAATGGCAAAGCCCAGCAGCCGGACCCAGCGGAGGGCGATGCAGCGAAAGATACTGGGCTTGAAGTACAGGATGAAGACCTGGTCGGGAGGGGGTAAAAACAATTGCTCTCCACTGCGCTTGTACTGTGTGCCAGGCCTACGCTAAGCACATTGCTGATCCTTCTAGCAGCCTCCTCATGGAGACATCATCACCTCCATTCTGCAGAGGAGCGGCTTTGTTATCAGAGAGGTTAGAGAACTTGTCCTAAGTTACACAGCAGGTCATAGAACCCTTTTAAGCCTCACTAGGCCAGCCTGTCACCTCTAGGTATGAGCAGGGGGATTTTGAGATCTCCGAATCCCCCCACAGGATACAGAGGACAGATTCTGAGGTGTGGAGGGTGCCAGGTTGGGACTGTGGGGGATCCCAGGAGGTGGGGTCAGGCTCTAGCCACAAACTCACAGGGAAGTAGAGCAGCAGGGATCCAAAAAGGATAGCTTCCAGCAGTACCACTCCAGACGCCCGGATCCTCTGTGAACCCAGGGAAGAAAGATGCATGTAAGCAGGACAGCGAGAGGATGGAGCCTGGAGGACAGTGCAGGAGGGTCTCAGGTCTGTTTGAGAGGTCACTCTGTGGCCCTGAGCTAAAACTTCCCCTTATAACTTCAGCTCTGTCTTCTTCATCTGCAGGCTGTTAGCTCCACTGGCACTAAGCCTGGCTGAGGCCAAGTTTTCACATGGCCCCTGCAGCCCCATGCCCCTCCCAATCTCACCCTGGGCCTTGCTGCAGACCTGGGCTAGAATTGGAGGCTGCTGGAGCTAAAAGGGATCTCAGGCTTTCCCCCAAGCTTTGGGTCAGACAGCTTCCTTGCCTAGAAACCCCTTTCTCTGTCAATTGACCTTCAAGCTTGGCTCAAGTGTCATGTTCTCCAGAAAGTCATCCCACACCATCTCAGGCGGGATGACTGGGTCCCCTCTCTGACCTGCCACAGCAACTGACACCTCCATCCTGGCCCCTGTCTTACTGTGCTGTCATTCTGTTTACATGCCTGCTTCTTCCACTCAACTGGGAGCTCCACAAGGGACCAGATCACTTCCCCTAGTGCCTACACAGTGTTTTGAATCAAGTCCAATGACTTCATTGCACAGGTGAGGAAACAGGTCTATGGTAGTGAGGTCACTTGCCTAATGTCACAGAGTGAGTTAGATTAAGGATCAAACTTGTATTTTCCAAGTTCTAGCCTTAGGTAGTCTTTGGTCTCCCCCTGATGCTAGAGATTCACGATGGGTAGGACATGTGCAGAGAAGAGAGATGCGGGGCCTTGCTTGCCTTGCTCTGGCGGCAGCGATAGGAGACCAGCATGCTCAGGAAGACGACCAGCATGCAGCACGTCTGACAGGCCAGCACTGCTGCCCTCAGTGTGGGGGCTTCCTCCACCAGGCATGGCGTGCCATCCAGGCAGCTGGCACAACCCTCGGCACATGGTTGGCAGCGCAGCAGCCTCCCAGGGCTGCCTTGAGGGGACCCAAATTGCCCAGGAGGCTGAGCAGCACCCTCCTCTGAGCCTATAATGAACAAGATGGGTACAGGGAGAGGGGCGTGGCTGGGGCATCCTGAGACCCCAGCCTTCTCTCCTCATGGTTGGCACAGTTCTTATCCTGCCCTCTTAGGGTCTGTGGCCCCTGGGGGAAGGAATGAGGAAGTGAGTACTTGCAGGGAAAGGCAGGAGAAGAGGTGATTTTAGGCTAGGACTCACCATGAGGTCAGCTTGCATCAAATTGCCATGTTTTAGGCTCATTCTCAGAAGGCATAGACACCCCCAAATTGGACCTTGCCTGCGTCTCCTGCTTCTCTTGACATTCTGCCCTGGCCCCACACGTTTTTCTCCCAGTATCTTTTACCCCAACCTGCCTTTCTTCCCCAGATATCCACCTCCAATCAGCCCAGCCTGTAAAACACCTGCCTGGCCCTCGCCATAGTTACATACCCAAGGAGTTTCTTGCCCCGTAGAAGCCAGGTCTGCAGCGGCAGAGGTAGTGGCCAAGGACAAAGCCCTGACTCTCCAGGGGGACACACTGTGGGGATGACAAACATCATAGCTATTTATATAGGGCTTTCCCGCCAGGGAAGAGTTGGAGGGTCATCTACCCTCCTATCCACAGTCCCTGGGTCTACACTGGGGAGCCCCAGTCCTGGGGAAGCCTTCCCTCCCTGCAGACCCTACCCTGACCCCACCATTGTCTCTCTTACCAAAGAGACCTCCAAACATAGAGTTTGGAGGTGGATCAGCCTTTTATCCAGACTAGCTGTGACAGGAGCCTCATAGGTCCCATTTCCCAATCCCCAGATGTTGCTAGAGCAAGGTGTTAGGGCGGTGGAAGCAGAGAGAACTCTGAGATCAACCATACCTGTGTGCCTACATCCTGCTTCAAAGGGTCAACATCAGCCTCCCTGTTTGGCACACAGGTGGGTTGAAAAGGCACCACGGGGAGCAGCTTCCTCTATTAGGGCCATCTGCCTTTGGTGTAGGGCTGCTCTCCCCAGCCCTAATGCCAGGCTAATGGCAGGCTGGTAGGATGCCAAGGTGAGCTCTTTATTCCAACTCCACCCACTGATGTTTGCCCAGCAGGAGACAGAGCAGACCTCAGAGCCAGGCAGAGGATGAGCACGTGGATGAGGTCAGATCTGCTGTAGGGAGTGGCCAGGAGCAGACAGCAGTGGGGAGAAAGAAGGAAGATTCCATATCCAGCCCCTGACTTCACCTAAAAGGTGCTTCTGAAATCGTGGCCCAATTTTCCCCGGCCCAACTTTCCCCTCTGCTCAGATTGCTAGAAAATGCTCTGCTCCTGCCACAGTCTGCACCATCAGACAAATGCATACCCAGAGACATGAATGTGGCTGGGTTTAAAAGTGCACTGGACAATGGGAGCCTTTATGCATCCCAGGATGTATAGCTTCAGACACATGTGCCCTGAAGAGCAGCAGATGCCCAAACCCGCTCCACTTCCCAGCAGGCTGCAGGGCTCGCCTTGGCTTTGGTTCAGCTCAGGAACAAGCATGCATTCAGTGTTACTGTGGAGCGGATTAACTCACTGGCCTCCCAGTAGTGGGCTTGCAGGATTACCAACCATTGTTTTCCATTATCCAAGTTCTCCTGCATCCACGGCTTTGATTTTGCCAGCACCTGGCCTGGGTTCCATCACCTTTACCAGTCCCAGAGTTCTTCAAGTTCCTTCTCTGGTTAGTCTTCTCCTACATCTCAACTTCTTCCTACATCCCAATTCCACTTATTTTAACAAACACCCAACAGAGCATCCTTTGTGGGTTAGAAGGAGCCCAGAACTCTGTTAACATGGAGAATGTGGTTCAGGAGAAGGAAAGGGGATGATTAATAGAGGCTCAGGAAGTAGTCCTGGGAAGGGATCCTGTGGCACCCAGTACCAGAAGGGAGAGCAGATAGGGAGGCACATTGAGATTGCAAAGGAATGAAGGTGGCTATATCAGATGGGGGATGGGGCTAGGCTGTAAGTGTCCTCACTTTTAAATAGCCTGGTGTCTCATCTCTATCTGTCTCATCAATAGGGACTTCCCTGAAGCCCTGAGAGGTTGATATGCCTTTGTCAGCGGCTCCTGATGGCATGATGGGAAAGGGGAAGGGAGGCAGGACACCAGTACCCCACCCTCTATATCCTTACCTGGGTGCTGTTGAGATCACACAGGTGTGTGTTAGAGTACCAGCCTGGGCCACTGGCACACTGATTGATGTCCACGCTCTGAAGGTCTACGTCCATCTGCACCTGCCCCCTAGGCAGTGAATTGGCAGTTAGGGGTAAAGTGAAGGGTGCCAAGGTGGACATGTATCCTTGGACCTCAGATCATGGTGCAATGCAGGCTTTATGAACTTTAGTGGCTGTAGTGTGCCAGGAGAGAGGGCACACACGCATGCAACTTCTCCAGGACTGTTAACCCTCACTGTCTCTGCAGCAACAATCCTTCTCCCATTAGTTTTTTTCCCTGCCCCACCCCCCATCCCTTAGCTTTTCAACATCCTAGCATTTCCTGATTTCTATCAATGGGTAAAGGGAGTAAGTAAGACATATGGGAGCTGCAGCTCTGATGATCCATCTGAAAGGGATTTTCACACTTCCCCACTGCGTGTATACACACTCACACTCAAACAGGCACACAAAGCTCAGCTATTAACAACGCCCCGCTCTGCCCAAACCAGGTCTGAATTGATCACAGTGAAGGAGATATGGAATAGAGGGGCCCAGATTCAAGAGCTGCCTGACCCAAGGGCTCTCAACCCCAGGGCTCTGAGCCCAATGGGGAGAGAGCTGGCAAAGAGCCAGACTGCCTGTGGCTGGGAGAGGAATTCTGCTGGGGACAATGAATGGGGACACAGAGCTGGGAAAACACCATTGATTGTTGAATGCCTAGCGGTACAGTACCCACCTGCTCCCTCCTTCCCATCATGGCCCCCAGTCAGCTCTTTACTCTGGTTGAGGGAGGAGGTCAGTTATTTGAGGAGCATCACAGGCTTCTGGGTCAGGACTTGATGTAAGAATACAGCCATGGGTGTGATGCTGGGGACCAGGCCAACTTCTGGGCAGAAAGGACAGTGGTTCCAAGCCTCCCCCTAGGTGTTTTCCTGCACTTGCAGAAGCCTCCTTTTCCAGTTCTAATTTGCTAAAGTAGCGGCTTTCTCTCCTGGAACACCCATCTGGCTCCTCCGAGAAGCTGGTACACAGATTGTCCCTGCTATCCCTGCCAAACCCTCTCCTGCATTGAACCCATTACTCAGATCTGGGAACGAGGACCTATGCCTAGCTGTGCCCCCCATCAGTACACACACACGTGTGTGTATACCTATATGTAAATGGATCAATAGTACACACACCTGTATATATTAACACATAGATTCCTAGAGTCAACTGCAAGTATATACAGCTGAATGCAAATACACACATCTGTGTCCCCCAGATGCACATGTGCATACCAAATAGCCTATGTACAGCTAGGGCCCCCACCTCCCCCACCTCCCCTACCACCTCCACAGATCCACAATAGCATCAAATCCTGCACAAACCCACTTACCTGACCTCTGGGCTGAGGTCTGGCTTGAGTCCATAGAAGGTGGCTGAGAGTGTGATAAGCCAGCCGGGACGCAGTCGACCCTCCTGGCATTCCAGGAAGGGAGGAGACAGTCTCACGTGCTGAACGTCCCCGACATATCCATCCCCTTGTGGCCACTTGGGGCTGCCAAGGCTCCCTAGGTCGTTGGTCAGCACCCGCTTCTGCAGGTCAGCAGGGTGCAGGGCTCCAGTTGAGCTCTCCTCCTGCACCCTGTTCCTGGACAAGTCCTGAAGGATGGTCTCCTCCCCAATCCGGGTGGCCTGCAGGGCCAGCTGCAGGTGGCTGGCCCCTGGTGGAGGGTTAAAAGTCAGCAAAGACCGGTATGCCCTTGGGTCCCCCTCGGCCACACTGCGAACCAGTGCCTGGTACCATTCCACGTCTTCTTCCACACTGGACTCTCGGATGTCATTGGCTTGTAGCAGCATGTTGAGGAAATTGGCAGCCTGGGTCACAGTGCCTGCTGCCCTCCATAGGACTGGGGGGAGCCCTGGTCTGGCTCCTACCCCGGGAGCTTCATAGCGCTCACTGCAGTTAGCCCCAGACAGCTGTTGAGCATCTCCAGAGTAGAGAAAAGCCAGGGCTGCCTCAGCCCCTTCTGGGGGCACCCATATGGGTACAGACCCTGGCTTGACTTTGGAAGACAGTGCGGGCAGAGAGCGGAGGGTCCTAGGAACCCCCAGAGCCCAGCCAAAGAGGAAACAGCAGCCTAGCAGCCCTGCTGCTGGAGAAGGCATGGCCACTGTCCTGGTGTCCATCCTCAGGGCAGCCTGCAGGGCCCTGGGGTCCAGGCTGCCTGCGAGGTTTGGTGGCTGCAGTGCTTCCACACCTCGTATCCTTGTCTCCTCTCTTCCTCTCTCTCTATCATGCTTACGCTGCTGTCTTACTCGGTTTTTTTTTTTTTCTTCTAACATCATCATCTGGCTTCTGGACGTCAGCATGAGGGCTCTGCTCCCTCCTCTCTCGGTGTGGCCCCTCACTGCAAACCCTCTTAATCCTGGCACACCACTCTTCCCTCCCACTCTTATCCAATATCCAGGCTCCCTCCCCCTACTCCCCACCCTACATCTGCTCCAGAGAGAGACAGAAGGGAGGGGGGATGAAGGGACCAGCAGTTCTCTCTTCCTCTCTCCCTCCCTCCCTCTGCCCTTTGCTCCATTAGGAGAGATGGACAAATCCAGGATGGGGCTCCATAGCAACCGCAAATGAGCCTGTGCCCCTCTCTCCACTCCTCTGCTCTACTTAGCCTCCTGGCAGCAATTTCGACGGCCATGATAAAGGGCCAAGCTGCAGCTCCCCACAATCTGCTCTAGCTGCCTGTGCCCCCCCCACCCCCCAACACCATGCTGCTAAACTGGAATTTGAGACTAGGGATGGCCAGGGGTGGGCAAGAGAGCTCAACAGAACCGTAATCGGTGTGTGTACAGACTGTGGCAGCGTACAAAGTCTTTTTCATGTGTGTTATCTCAATGAATCTTCCTCACACCCACCTGTGCTGAATGTTCTTATCCCAATTTCACAAACAGTAAGGCTCAGAGACTCATTTAGCTGCTCCATTTGAGTTGAGACTCAAACCCAGAGCTCTGACTCCCCTACAATGTCCCAGCTGGGACATTGGTTTTTCCCTTGTCTTCAGACCTGCAGTGAAGCATCGACTTTTCCTGAGTACTGAGCCTGCTGCTCTTCAGACAAGAACTATACCATGGCTTTCATCGTTCTCAGGCGTTCAGACTCAGCCTTGAATTATATCATCAGTGTATTAGTCAGCTTGGGCTGCCACAGCAAAATACCATAGACTGGGTGGCTTAAACAATAAGAGTATATTTCTCACAGTTCTGGAGGCTACGGAGTCCAAGATCAAGGTGCTGACCAATTTGACTCCCTCCTGAAAGCTCTCTTCCTGGTTTGCAGATGTTGTTGCTGTTTGTAGAGACCACGTGTAAAGCAAGGGAAGTTTTTAGCAACCACCACTCAACCCTTCCTACCTATACTCAGGGATCTGGGGCATCAAAGGCTTAAGAAGAGGGTTGGGGCAGAGTGAGAAGGAAAGAAACTAACAGACAGCACAAGCACAGAAGACAAATCACTGGGTGACAGATCAGCAATGGGAAGGTGGTGGAAGAGGGGTGGAGAGGACGGCTGAGGCTTTGTTTTGTGGCTGACTTCAAGAATCCACACTCTTCTGGATCCAACAACATCAACCCCCTACCATCACCCTGTTACTCATCCTTAGAGACCTCAAGAAAGCCTCATGATAGAGGAGGAAAGCAAGGAGCAGAGCTGAAACGCCTTCCCTAGGATCACGCTGTTGCTTGTGACGGAACAGGTGTCCACTACTCCATCCAGGGGAGCCTTCCTTTTCCTGCATCACAGTGGTTAATATTCTGTACTTACATTTCAGGGAAACAGGTTTGATTCCTGGTTGGGGAACTAAGATCCTGCATGCCAAGCAGTGTGGCCAAAATGAAGCAAAACAACAAACAACAAATGCCGGAAGTCGGGGAGTCCTGGTGAGGGTGGAGTTGGGTAAGAGAGTAAACAGCTTTGCCTCTGCTTCTTTCATCTTCATTTGGTTATCCTCAGCCCGGTCTTCTTTCTTTCTTCATGAAGACCATGGCTAACCTTTCCTGCTCTTCCCAATCTTCTTACCCACCACATCCGTCTCCTGGTTGGACACAGTAACTGGAAAGTCCAGAGTTAGCACTATCTGAGGCAGCCTCCTTGGATACAGAAGGGTGTGGATTCTTGAAGTCAGCCACAAAACAAAGCCTCAGCCTTCCTCTGTCCCTCTTCCACCACCTTCCCATTGCTGATCTGTCACCCAGTGATTTGGCTCCTGTGCTTGTGCTGTCTGTTAGTTTCTTGCCTTCTCACTCTGCCCCACCCTCCTTCTTAAGTCTTTGATGCCCCAGATCCCCGAGTATAGGTAGGAAGGGTTGAGTGGTGGTTGCTAAAAACTTCCCTTGCTTTACACGTGGCCTCTTTAAACATCAGTTCTGCTTTGGAACCTTCATTGGGAATGTAAAGGGTGGAGGAAGAGATGGAGGCTGGAGGACAACCCCCCACAAAAATCCCTGTAATGTTAGAACTAAAGGTGCCTACAGCAAGTGGTCACTCGGGTCAGACCATATCACACACCCATAGTTCCGTCCTTTGCCTCTCTGATTCCATGTGCTAACAGAGAGAGGGATGGCAGGGGGCAGGCGTGGTGAGCAAGTGCCCCATTCCATGTTCTTGGTATTACTGGTTACTGTTAGCCAAGAGCCAGCAGGACACTTTCGGTGAAGACATAATAGTTGTTTTTTCCTCCCAGAAGTTTTTCATAATAGCAACTAATGTTTGTATAGTCCTGTAGCATTTGTTTCCCAGGTGGCACTAGTGGTAAGGAACCCACCTGCCTGGGTCCACAGGGTTGCGAAGAGTCTGACACAACTGAGGTGATTTAGCACATACATGCACGTAGCATTTGCATGCAAGTTTTCATTTAATCCCTACGACAGCCCGATCAAGGGGGGATTGACCTATTTTTACAAATGAAACACAGGTTCAAAGGTGTTTAATTATTTGCTCTTGGCAATATGTTCAGGAAGTGGTAGGACTAGGACTCAAACTAGATGGCAAGCTCCAGAGGGGCAGAGACCGTGCCTGCCTCACTCATCACTGTATTCCTGAAGCTGTTGCTGAATGACTGCATGAACTCAGGACTGGTTTAGATTCTCTGTGTTGTTCTTTGCAAACCTTTAAAACCAGGGTTCTACCACCGCAGAGATAACTTATATAGCCCTCAAGAAAAAGGTATCTATGGACACAAAATCCACCCAACACACACACAAATCCAACTCACACAAAAATACACTTCCTTTGCTTGGAGTTTAATTTTCAATATTCTTTCAAGGAACTGGGCTACAGGCCCGGATATTAAGGGAAATAGAGAAAGGCAGCATTCCTTGCCCTGCCTTAGAGCCTGTGCACATTTCCCTTGGCCTCTGTGTGTTCTGGGCTGGTGGAGATAACCCAGGGGGCAGACAAGACCCGCTTCCCTCTGGGGCCAAGAAATTAGCTGGACAGCAGAGGGTGCTGCAGAGCTTTAAGACCTTGCATTGATGGGTAATCTGTTCCCCAGCCAGAATTTTCCAGAAATAACCAGGGTCTTGTTTGGGTGACCTTCTTAGGCCTCTGGTGTTCTATGATCCTATAGCAATTACTCTTTTCTCCAGAAACTTAAGTGACACCTAAGAGGGAGCTGAGGGACCGAGGGTAGAAAATATACTCTTTGGAATCAGAACTGGTTTTGAATTTCACTGCACCTTTTTGGTCTGTGTGACCTTAGGTAAGTAACTTCAGTTTTTTTCATGGGCAAGGGAGGTTATTAATTCTGTTGTGCAGAATCAGAGATGAATTTGTATCAGGAGTCTCTTATAAGCATGGAACAATCATTCCATGTATCAAGGGCCTACTCTGTGCCAGGCAATCCTTGGCACTGGAGAGTCCATGATGGACAAAAAGCAAACTAGACCCCTGCTCTCACGGAGCTGATGGTTTAGTAGGGAAGACAGACTTTAATCAAATAACTCCACAGACAGATGAAAAATCACACTTGTGCAATTATTAAGTGAAACAAAAGAGAACTCTATGAGGAGGAATTACCCAGGCAAGGAAATTTCCCTGAGGTAGAAAGGAGTAAGTTTAACTTGAAGGATGAGTAGGAAGAAAAAAATGGAGGGAAAAGGCCTTTCAAGAAAGGGGAATCACTCATGCAATGGCCATAAAGAGTGTGAGCCTGACCCAGGGGGCTATTGGAACTGCAGAGCAGAAAGAATAAGGTGGAGCTTGGTGGAAGATGAGGCCAGAGAAGCAGATCACACACAGGACCCCATAGCCCTCCTTAAGGAGTTCTATCTTTAGCCTAAGAACAGTGGGAAACCACAGAGGGTTATAATCACAGGCTACTGGCCAATATTCAGTTTTTTTTGTTTTTCTTTTAACCTTTATTAAAAAGTTTATTGTGACTCTGTTTCCTACTCCCACTCCTTTTCTTGCATTATGCCTGTCACTTGAAATTCTTCAATCCTGCAGTTCTTGAGAGGGTGTTCTCATTCAATTGATGGGGTTTTTGGCAGATGGATGACATGAGACCTGGAGGAGCCCCTTCAGCTCTTCTGTGTGGCTGGGATCTTGTTTTCACCACCCAGCTCTTCCACCCCAGCCTGCGTCATAAGGTCTGCTATGTTCTTCTCCAGGTCATCAATGCGACTGCTCATGTCATCAATTCTTCCAATGATCTGGTCGGACATGGTCTGAAATTTATCTTGCATCTGTTGGAGGAGTGTCTGCACCACTGAGGTCAGATCCTGCACGGTCTTGGGGTCAGTCTCGGCCATCTCCCTGGTGCCCAGCTTGGCGGTGCTGCCTCAGACCTTCACGTACACTTCCGTTTGTTAGCCAATATTCAGTTTTAAAAGGTCTCTCTGGCTGTAAAACTCAGAGCAGATGGCAAGACCATCTACCCCTCAATGCACCTTGAGGTACTAAAGTTGCTAAATACTGCTAGAGGATCCTTCCTCCTTATCCTTTGCATCCCTCAACATCTCTTCATGGGATGATTGCAGGTCTCCCTGCTTCCAGTCACACCTCCTCTGCACAGGCTTGATTTTATTTGATCTTCACAGCATGTTTGCAGGTAAGCAAAGGGGCAATCCTTATCCTGAGTTTGCAGATGAGAAAACTGAAGTGTAGTGGTGATGCGGAACTCGCTTGTGAAAGACAACTGTTAAAATTTCAGAAATTTTGTAAGCCAGTTGTTAAACAGCCAGTTATTGAAAATTAAATCATACAAACTTATAATTAAATTTATTAAAAACAAAGGTATTAAATTCCCAAAACTCATCACTTCTTAATAATCTTACTATTATTTACCCCACGCCCTTGAGGCTATTTGTATTACTGTTTCTGCTACATAATATGAAACTACCACACAATAGTATTCTCTATATTCAATAAAGTCAGGATGGTAGATTGAAACCAGCCTTGGTGGGAATCTTTGCACCACAGAATTGGCAAACACTACAGAAAGGGACTTGATTTATTGTTTCGTTTTTTATCTAGATTTAAGAAAGTGATGGAGAATAATAATTCAGATTTTAAATGAATGTATTATGTGTAGCCATTACATTCTATATAGACAAAGCTTGAGGAAACATTCTTTCAGTTATTTGGAAACTGCTTTCTGATCAGCAAGGCAGTTGCTCCCATAATTGAGTTAAGACGTCTTTGTTTATTCTTTTTCTTCTTACACTGACACAGAGGACGTCAACCAATAACCATGTCACAATTAGATTCCCTCCTTCAACCGAAACCAGTTTGGCTACCCATATAGGAGTTTGGCAAAAATCAATGAAAGTATTCTGTGAGAATAAATTGGTTATAAAGAATTTGCAAATGTACATTATTATTTGTAATTTCTGTGCTACATATCCTTTACATCAGTACAATTTATGATAAATTTATGTACATATATATTATATGCATACATTCCCCTTTTCTCCCAACAGTCGGCTGTTCAACATTTATCAGCACATCCCTGGCTCTAGAACATATTCCTCATGGATGCCAAGGCGGGGATACAGCCAATGAACAAATGACTCGGCCACGGTCACACATCGCAAGCTGCATAGGTAGGACCAGAGCCAGGGGTATTGTCCTCCCATGGCCAGCTGCTCTCTCCCAGGACGTTACCAGGCTTTCCAGGGCCATCCCACCTTGCCCTCACCCGAAGGAGTGGTTCCGCCCAGAGCGCCCGGGAAGTGAAAATCCAGGGTCGGGGTTGAGGACTAAAGGCCGGGCGAGAAGCAGCATACGACCAATAGCGGCCCAGGCCTCGCGCAACGTCACTTTCCATAGAGGCCAGGGCGAGCGAGCCCTGGGGGAGGGGGCGTGACCACCACCTCCCGGAAGTGACGCCATCTGGGGGGCGGTGCTCGGTGGCGGCGACGCGCGGCCTGGGCTCGCGCTGGGCTCCGCGCGCCCCCGCCCCCTCTATGAGGCAGAGGCCGCGGCGGCCGTTAGTGCTGTCGCTCCGGGGGCCGCGGCGGGCGGGGCTCCGGCGGGGCCCGGCCTAGTCCCCACCCCAGCCCGGCTCCCAGCCGCCCGCCCTCCCTCTCCCCGATGCAGGGGGCCGAGCTCCGGGATGGCGAGGCGGCGGCGGCGGCCGCTTCGTACCGCGTCCTGAGCCGCCTGCTCGGCTATGGAGAGGCGGCCCCCGAGCCAGGCCCGCCGCCGCCGCCGCCCCCGGGCCATGGCCCCGCGCCGCCACCTTTCCTCACGCGGCCCGGCCCGCGGGGCTCCAGGCCGCCTCAGCTGATGGTGTTCCGCAACGTGGGTCGGCCGCCGGAGGAGGAGGACGCGGAGGCGGCCCAGGAGCCGGGACCCTCGGAACTGCTGTGTCCCCGGCACCGCTGTGCCCTGGACCCCAAGGCCCTGCCGCCGGGGTTGGCGCTAGAGCGGACCTGGGGCCCGGCGGCTGGACTAGAGGCGCAGTTGGCCGCTCTGGGGCTCGGGCAGCCGGCGGGGCCGGGGGTCAAGACGGTCGGCGGGGATTGCTGCCCGTGCCCGTGTCCCCCGCAGCCGCCCCCTCCGCAGCCCCAGCCGCCTGCTGCCGCCCCGCAGGCCGGGGAGGACCCCACGGAAACGAGCGACGCGCTGCTGGTCCTGGAGGGCTTGGAGTCGGAGGCAGAGAGCCTGGAGACTAACAGCTGCTCGGAAGAGGAGCTCAGCAGCCCGGGCCGCGGAGGAGGAGGGGGCGGCCGGCTTCTACTGCAGCCCCCCGGCCCTGAATTACCCCCGGTGCCCTTCCCGATGCAGGACTTGGTCCCTCCCGGGCGCTTGAGTCGAGGGGAGCAGCCGCAGCAGCCTCCCCCGCCGCCGCCGCCTCCTGGGCCCCTCCGGCCACTCGCCGGCCTTTCTCGGAAGGGCTCCCTCAAAATCCGCCTCAGTCGCCTCTTTCGCACGAAGAGCTGCAACGGTGGCTCTGGCGGTGGGGATGGGGCCGGCAAGAGGCCTTCTGGAGAGCTGGCTGCTTCAGCTGCGAGCCTGACAGACATGGGCGGCTCTGCGGGCCGGGAGCTGGACGCGGGGAGGTGAGACCGGCTCGGGGGCATTGGGGCTGGCTGACAAACTTCCTTTTCTCGTTTCATTTACCTTTTAGTCTACCCCTAAAAAGATCCTGACAGTTCTTAAGATGTGGCCTTCATCAGGAGGCAGAGACTTGGGGCTAAAGGTGGTAATATCGCCTAGTAGGTCAGAGCTGTTTGTGGGAGCGCCTTCACTCCCTCCACCCCGCGCCCTTCTCAGCTGGTTAGCATCTCTCTAGTTGGGCGGTGATTTGAAACCACCCCGCCCCCACCCAGCTTTTATTTAAGTTTTTTCAAGGTATGTGTCTACCATTACCCCTGGCAGGAAGCTTGCTGGAAAGCTTGCCCCTTTGGGGCAAAAAGTTTGAGTTTGACCACTTTGCTTATTCTTTCTGTGTGCCAGCACCCCACCCCCTTCACACTCATGCATGCAAATGATGTGACAAACTTCTGTAGTTGTAGGCCAGCAGTCAACTGGGCATCTCTAGTCAAAATTATAATGTTTTCTTGTTTGGTTTCTTAGACATACTTGATATCTCAGGCCTGTGTGCTCACCACTGTGAGAATAGAAAATAGCCTTGTTCTCAGACCTATATGAGAATTCTAAGTATGGTATGCATGCATTCTCAGTCCTGTCTGACTCTTTGTGACCCACCAGGCTCCTCTGTTCATGGATTTCTCCAGGCAAGAATACTGGCATGGGTTGCCATTTCCTCCTCCAGGGGATCTTCCCCACCCAGGGATCGAAACTGCATCTCTTGCATCTCCTGCATTGGCAGGTGGATTCTGTACCACTGGGCCACCTGTATTGGTACATGAATTCTACCCCAGTTGATGAAAATTCCAAACTTAGGCATAGAGTTTTTAGCATTTCCGAAGTGCAGATAACTCTCTGACATCCAGTGTTAGATTGTCCCTTGTGGTAACTGCCATTGTGGTTTGCACTGCTGAATGGGTTCTTAGAATGTTTGGAATTGTTTTTGGTGCAGCTCCTGTGATGGACTCATGAGATGCACCAGCAGCCACAACCCAGGGCTGAAAAACAGGTAGACAAATTGAACCAGGATCACGTGGGGAGCTTTGGGAAAAGATCAGACGGCCCCAAAATTTGAATAAAAAAAAAAACTCATATGATCTGGACTGAAAATCACTCATCCATGGACTTCTCCTTTTAAAGGAACTTTACTCCAAGAGGAAGGTATGGGGTCATTTTTTTGTTCTTGTTGACCGCATGGCCTGGGGAATCTTAGTTCCTTGACTCAGGGATGGAACCTGTGTTCCCTGCAGTGGAAATGTAGAGTCCTAATCACTGGACCTCCAGGAAATTCCTGGTCAGTTTGATTTTGTTGCCTTTTCTGAACAGCTTACCAGGGTCTCATCTTGGGATGAGACAAAACCTAAACTCCCTGAAGAAACCAGTAAGTTGATGCGTTTTGTCCCTTCAGGTAAATGTAGGTTTCACCATTTGCCTCCCAATAAACTCAACGCTGGGAGCTCAGGTCTGAAAAAGCATGTGGCTGCTGAAGCAGCTTTTTTCTGGTAGGCTCTGCATTCGATGCTCCACTTAGCGGTGTAGATGAAATTTTCATTTGCTGGGGGCAGGGCATGATTGAAGCTGTGGGTAATGACCTAGGATAGATTGCTAATTTTCTTGTGGTTTGTCCTGCCTTTGTTCTATATTGACCAGGACTTGGTCTAAGATTCCAGAGACGCCAAATATGAGGTGTGGCGTGAAATTAGCTGCAATGTCTAATAGATTAGTAAGAGGAAAAGGCATATAACATTATACGGTTTTTTGCCTTTGGAAGCAGAATTTAATGGTCATTGGCTGCTCTGTCACCAACCCTCATGCTAAGCACAATACCAGTTTCTCCTGCAGAGCAAATCTGTCTGTAGCTCTGCAAAGAGGCTTAGTTCAGGGCACTGGAGAATTACATTTTTTGGTCCAAGAACTTTTTCTGATGAATTGGAGAAGAGCTAGGTATTCGTGTATAAACGTTTGGTTAACTGCTGTTAGGAGGCAGCATGTTGTACAGAGAATGTGAACATCTGGGTTCCATGTAGGACTCCAACATCACCTGTGAGATGCAGGCCAGTTTTGTTTTCTTCACACTTCCCTCCTTTTTTAATCTGTAAAATGGGAGTGATTCCTGTCTTGTCCCTGACCTTATAGGAATAGAGTGAAGACAAGAGAAATTGAGATGGAATATTTTTTGCTTTTGGAAGACAGGTAGTAAAATAGAACTGGTGAAGTTTTTAAAAATGCTTAAGATTTGGTACTGTTAGATTTTCTCGTTAGCTTTTCCATAGCTTACTATGTGCCAGTCTTGCTGGCAGTCTTGCAACTGTGAGAAACTTGATAAGTCTGGCCAGGGTAGTTGTGATTTCTATGGATCTACACCTCCTTAGTAAGTCTGCCCTGTTGGGAAGAAGGATAAGTTTGGATTTTTAGCTTGTTCTCTTGTTTCAATTGGTAGGATCTGGAAGCCGTGAGAAATGTCAGTCTTTTGCCAGAAGGTCTATGCCTGCCTTATTGTTGGTTGGAGTTAATTATGAGTCTCTGCAGTCTTTGCTGTATAATTTGGGGCTTTTGCAGTAACCTCTGGGCATGATTCTCTTGGCTCTTCTCAGCATTTACCTTTCCCACAGCTATCACGAGAAAGTATCTCCAACTTTTGTTGTTGTTGTTTATTTTATTTTTGGCTGTGCTGGGTCTCCATTGCTGTGCACAAGCCTTTTCTAGTTGCAGTGAGCGGGGCCACTCTTTGTTGCAGTGCACAGGCTTCTCATGGTTGTGGCCTCTCTTGTTCCGGAGCGCAGCCTCTAGGCTTCAGTATTTGTGGCTTGTGGACTCAGGAGCACCGAGTCAGTAGTCGCCTCAGGGTATATGGGATCTTCTCAGAGAAGGGATTGAACCTTTGTCCGCTGCACTGGCAGGCTGCCTCCCAACCATTGGACCACCAGGGAAGCCCTCCTACAATTATTGTAAATTTTATTTATTTTTTTGGCAGTGCCTCATGGTATGTAGGATCTTACTTCCTTGACCAGAGAAACTAACCTGCACCCCCTGTGGTGGAAGCAGAGAGTCTTAACCACCGAACCACAAGGGAAGTCCCCCTATGATCATTTTACAAGACTTAACAGTTTCCATATTTTAAAAAAATTATTTATTTATTTGGCTGCTATCTTTAGTTGCGGGACACAAGATCTAGTTCCTTGACTAGGGATTGAACCCAGGCCACCTGCAGTCTTAGCTACTGGACCACCACGGAAGTCCCTCATGTTTTAACATTAAGCAAAACTTTAGTTCCTTTCAGATGCTTTGGAGTCTGCTAAGTTGACCTTCCTGGATACACTGAGTCTTAGGTCCTGAGGTCTAGTATGAGTTAGCTCAGAGAACTCTTGAAGTGAAGGAATACATGGGCTTACCAGCTAATCAGGTTTCTGTTCTGGAGAACTGGGCTAGGCTGTGTAACACACATATGTTGAAATTTGGAGAGCTGGGCTTGATGCCTGTGGGCTTCAGTGTTATATAGGATTGCTATTTCAGGAAAACCAGTGAAGTTCCCTTGTCTGGTTCACATATGTTTAGCTGATTGTCTTCCTTTGTATTTGGTGAGAAATAGCATTCAACCTGACTTTTTTTGAATCATTCCATAATACACATTTGGTTGGAAATGGGTACCATGTTCATTTCTCAAGGTTTTTTTTTTTCCCCTACTTAAGGGTTGAGGCTATTGCTGGCAGTTTTCATAGTTGTGAGGTGGAAAAATGGAGAACAGTTTTGTAGTGGTTTCCTATCTATTTGTTTGGGAAAAAAGATACAATTTTGGAAAGAGAGTCTGTCTTGGCATCAGTTTGGGGCCCTGCTGTCATGGATAGACCTGGCAGACATGAGAAACCCTTTTCTCTGTTTTCTTGGGTTTTCAGGTCTAAGAGAGTCTTTCTGAGAAAGAGCATGACATACTGAGAGAAAAATGATTTTACGGTGTGGTGAAGAGGGTCTGCCTTAATGTTTAGGTTTTGGGTCCATATTCTGGTGATCTTTTCAACTATTTTTCCATGAAGTGGTTGTGGTTGGCAACTCTGTTTTGGAATGAGCAACCTGGCTTTAGAAATCTCTGTCCATTTGAATCTTGTGTCTTTTACTCCTTTACATTTTGCCCACTGACATCATTTCTAAGGTTTTAGACCTCGGGCTACCCCTCAGGGCTTTTCCCTGGAAGTTCCCTCTGTAGATTCTTTAGTTGGTTTATGTTGGAGTTTTGGACCTGACCTTGTCACACAGATGTCTGTGTATTGGAACTAAAAATGAGCACATGGTTTTTTGTGCCTGTAGCTCATGAGCAGACACTGGCTTGTGATGTGTTGGAAATGGCACAGGCTGGCTGACTTGGCACTGCATGCTTTAACAGGGGCAGAGGTAAATTATGGCTGCAAAACCTGATATTTGGATCCTACTTAAAAGTTAGCAAAGGACATGTGTAAGTCTTAGGACACCATAGAGGAGATTTATGGACAAGAGAGAAAAAGCATTACTATGTCATTGTTTGTACTTTAGGTTTCAAGGAATTTGAAAAGTGGCCAGTAGTTTATATCAGTGTGTTGTCAGCCTGTCTAGTCTAACGTTTTTAACTCCTTTTATCCCACAGATCTGTTGCCAGTTAATTAGTAATTTGCAGAGTGGAAATGGACAGAGGCATCCTGTGTCTTTGTTACCTGCAGCACAAGCAGTGCATAGCTGACACAAAGGACTGCTAGCCACAGAGAAGACCTAAGGTCTTCTGTTGCCACCTGAGGCATAGCCCACCATGTCCTACCCAACATCACCT
Organism: Antilocapra americana; assembly: GCA_007570785.1. NCBI lineage: Eukaryota > Metazoa > Chordata > Mammalia > Artiodactyla > Antilocapridae > Antilocapra > Antilocapra americana. The sequence goes on along the minus strand of ML664177.1, from coordinate 16,242,327 downwards.
CTCAGGTCTTTCTGCTGCTAAGATGCAAGTGGTCCAGTGGCAGAGTTACAGTGGCTTAACTTTGTACCCTAATGCTTGTCAAGGTGATTTGGGGAGGAGAAGAATAATATGGGAATGTCATATAGAAGGGTTAGTTAAAAATTTTACCTGGAGCCATATCATTCTTGTTGCTTTCCAAAAAACAGCATATCTAGCTTAGAATGGTTATCCTTTTAAATGTTTCAGATATACAAAAAGAAATTTATAAAATGTATATACTATAATAATAATGAAATGTATATTTAGGTAACCATCACTAAGCTTAACAAATAAAATGTTATCAGTATCTTTGAAGACCTGTGAGTGTGGCTTCTTGATTACCTCTCCCCCCTCCCCAGTGTAACCACCATCCTCAATTTTATGTTAATCATTCCCTTGCTTTGTTTTTTATAGTTGTCTAGGTTGGTCTTTTCATGAATGACTGCCATTAGAATGCTCTCAGGATCCTTGAGACAGAAACTGCTTTGGATTTTTAGTTAGACAATATCTCCCCTAAGAGAGAAGGAAGCACTCATATTTGTTATTGGCCTTTCAGCCTCTTAGACCTTCTACCTCTCTAAGCTTCCTTATTTGTCAGAAAAAAACTATTCTGAGACACTCAAATGGCTCTGCCTGGGTTTAGAGTCATATATATTTCTTTTTCTAGATCCTAGAAACTATGATTTTCTTCTTCAAAATGCCGGGGGCGGGGAGAAGATGAGCTGGAGTGAGGAGGCCTCGGCAAGATGTGTGCATTGGGTACTGCTGTTCTTCAGTGCTTGGCACTGAGGAGCTTCGTCCTCAGCATGGGCAGATGGCAGAGTAATGCGGCTTCCTTTGAAAAGAGGCAAACAGCCAAATGGCTGAGGTGTGAACCCTCTGAGAGGCCAGTGCTTTAGGTTTCTGCTTGCTGAGTTTAATGTTGTATCCACAAGTTACCGAATAAAAATCAGCTTGGACTCTCTTCAGTCTCTTCAGTCTTAAAGTTAATGTCCGGTGGAATTTATTTTCCATCCCAGACCTCTGGAGTGTTGGGACTAAGCTGTAGACTGGCAAGAGCAACTTTTATAAATAGAGGGACTGTGTGTTCTCATGTCCTTTTCTGATGCAGCCACCTCTCCTGTGTGTGCTGTGGGCAGGGCATTCACAGTGGGCACCGTCATTAGACTTCTCAAGTCTCAGCATGGAGGCGGCTGCAGAGGGAGTGTGAGATGGGTCAGGAAAGGAAATCCAGCATCTCAGCTATTTCTGAGTAAGGTCTTCACAGTATGGTTTTGAAATTCTGTTTGAAGTGAGTTCTGAGAAGCACAGACATCTGTGTTAAAACATAAATGCATAAAGATCTTCCAAAGTCAAATAATTCAAAGTAGGATTTCATTTTGGATTTTCTTTGCTTTTCCCCATCTCTTGGTGCAGTTGAAGTTTTATTTAAACCTTTGGGTGAGAGTAATTTTGGAAAGTGAGCCAGCTCTAAGGTGTGGAGTCAGGCATTTAATTTGGCGGATTTATTTTAAAGGCTGATTGAGATACAATTTATATACCACCTAAAATTCACCTTTTTTTAGTTGCTTAGTTCTGTTAATTTTGACAGATGTCAAAATCATAACCTCTTCCACAATCAAGATATAGCATATTTTCATCACTTCCACTTCTTTCCCTTGTAGTCAGTTCAGTCATCCTGAGGTGATTGGCACATTTCTAGCTAGAAAGACTTTTATCAGTCTTTTGGATTCCTTTCATTTCATTTCTCACCCGAAGCCAGTTGAAATTGGTACAATGTGAAGTTACCTTTGGTGTGTCTTCAGAGATCTGGGTTTTCCAGCTGGTTTGGGAGCAGCATCAAGAACAGGCATGGGGTGGTGGGGAGTCTACGACTGGCAGCTCAAAAAAGAAGAGGCCGCCTTCTTTGGGTGCCAGGCAGAGCATCTTAACTTGAAGAGGCTCGCTTGTTGGCTGTTGGCTTTGACCCATGGCTTGGGGGTATTTTGCAGAAATTAGAGGCCTTACTTGTTGAAGATTGCATGTATATCCGTAGTGCTAGTCTCAAATCCAAAAGTCTTGCCTGGTTCACTTTGGGACCTCCTGCTCCTAAGAGCCAGAGAAGGCAGTGGCATCCCACTCCATTACTTTTGCCTGGAACATCCCATGGACAGAAGAGCCTGGTAGGCTGCAGTCCTTGGGGTCGCACAGAGTCGGACACAACTGAAGCGAATTAGCAGCAGCAGCTCCTAAAAGCAGGCCCAGAGGGAAAGCTGGTGCTCTGAAGTGGCACCCGTTCAGGAAAAGAGCCTTTCTCTTGGCTTTCCTATGAGAATCAACTCTGCATCTGAATTCCTTCCTCTAGAAATGGACTTACTAATTACCACTCAAGATGTTTTATTCTTTTAAGGTGATGGGTGTGGAAAGCTCCGAAGAGATTTTTTATTGCTTTGTAGGCTGGTGAATTCTGTAGCCAAATCTATTTAAGGAATCGCCGTAATTATTTTATTTTTCCCTCTTTAAATTTTAGTCTTTGTTACAAAAGTGTGTAATAAAGGGTTTGCTTTATATTTTGGTGCATCTGGAATTGAGTGCTGCAGTGATTTAAATGCGTGTGTGTTCATTCTCCACCTCATTCTCTGTGTGCTTTCTCACCCCTCAGGAAACCCAGGTTGACAAGAACTCAAAGTGCCTTTTCTCCAGTCTCCTTCAGCCCGCTGTTCACAGGTAGGTGATCTGTTTCTTTTTCTCTAGCATCTAAAAGCAGGACTGTTCTGAGACGTGTCAGGAAACACTTGCAGATGCATCGCAGAGGGAGCTGCAGGCATGTCTGCAGTTATTTTCTTCATTCCGTGCCTGCTGGGTTTGGGGTGACGCTATTTTTATGGTGTGGAATGTGTTCTTAACTTTGGATGCTTTATAGTTTGAGGTAGAGACTGCTTGCTGGTAATTAGGTGGCCCTGGTAGTTATGCAGGCTTTAGTTCAGGGTCATCACATTTAAATTATAAGTAGGAAATACAAATTTATAAGGCTCATACCACATAAAGGACTTTGAAAGTCATACAGTTCCTGTGTCTGCTTCCAAAGGAAGTTCATGGATTATCTAATAAACATGATCCGAGATGATCTGGTCTATTTTTAAAGACTTTGGGCAAAGGAGAATCACATGAACTCTTGTCTTTCCCATTCTGGGAGCTAACAGTTCTTGCAGCTGTTAAGAGCTCTTATTGAATCTAATTTAAGTCTCTCCTCTTGCAGCAGGGAACACAGTTGCTAAAGTAAGAAAGTGGTCAAATATCCTTTCACCTTCTCCTTTGAAGGGGAGCTTTTTCTGAGAGGGAAACCTTTTGTTCTGTGAGTCAGGTGTGGAGTTTCTGCTTGAATGAGCTGTAGAAAAGGACATCTGGAGCACACAGCCTCAAGTTTCAAAAACTGAGTGCTGCTCACTGGATGTGGCCGAGAATCCTTTAAACCTAATCCTAGTTTCAGACTCTTTTGGATATTGTGTCCCTTGAAGAAGATGATTACAAGAATTATGATCTGGGACTGGACATTTTCAGGAAAATGTTCAGCAGGCTAGTGGAACCCCGTTACTGAGTAGACTGCTGTGAACTGTCAGAACAGGTGAGTTTGGTGCCTGTAATAGGCACCGGTGGAGAAGGAGGTCCTCTGTTCTTAGCCCAAGCAAGGAATTAAAGGATCTTATCCTGTAGCAAAATGTCTTTCTAGTTAGTAGTTGTTTCCGTTTTAAAGTAATGAAACCTACATTTGTAGTTTTAGGTCCCACGTTCTTATTTCAAAGAACCTTAGCTCTCTTGAATTACTTCCTTTAAGTGTTATACTACCTGCAAGCTAGAGTTATACTACCTGCAAGCTAGACCTTTCTGACCCTTCTGGAAACCTGGGCTCATTGCACTGCTCTGGGCAGCTAAAATGAGAGTGAAATTTGCTCATTCGTGTGTGACTCTTTGAGACTCATGGACTGTCCATGGAATTCTTTAGGCCAGAATACTGAAGTGGATAAGCTTTCCTTTCTCCCGGGGATCTTCCCACCCAGGGTTGGAACCCAGGTCTCCCACATTGCAGGCAGATTATTTACCAGCTGAGCCACAAGGGAAGCCCTGGGCGGCTAGGCCCTCTGTAATTAAGCTGTGTGGTGAATTTCTAGAACTTCCACTGATGACTTTTGGAAGAGCTTTTCTGCTTATTTTAGTGTTCAAAACCTTTGTTGAAAAAAAAAAAAAATAAACACCACAAACTATTAGATTCCGAATGCCCAGTTCTTGGCCTTTTAGAGATATTTGTTACCTCATTTTTTTAACTGGGAAACTAAGATTCTAGCTAGGGGCTAATTCAACTTCCTACATAAGAAAAAGGTGTTGGAAATAACACCCTAAGGGCCAAATTAGAGAAATCCCAAATTCTGACTTGTGGATAAGATCTACCAAAACAAATTGACTCTTTTCGACTTTCAACAGAAGGTTGATAAAATAGCCTTCATTCTCTGGTGATTCTTGTGGAGAGAGGGTAGCTGTGCTGGGTGGCAAGAAGGAGTGAATATGGTAAAGAACAGAACTGCATAATGTGCTGTAAAGTAAGAGAAACCATGTGTACCTCCCCCAACCCCCCTAGCTCTCCAAGTTCCTACTTAGAAGCTTCCTCTAAGCTTACCTGACTTTTGCCTTACTGTGGAAGTAATTAATTATTAGGGTTGTAAATTCACTTTTCAGCTTTTGTAGCCTCAGCTGTTAGGAATTAATTGATATCTGAAACGGTTGGGCCTCTAAGGAGTGACTATTCTGGAAAATCTTGATGTAGAAAGCCATTTAGGAAGAAGTTGGGGCTAACATTGGGACCTTTATCTGCATTCAGCTTAATAGTTCTTATATTTTAATGATGCTTGCTGTCCGTGTCCATTTGAGCTTGTAAAAAGTTGCTTGCCTTGCTCCCTGAGGCAAAAATTGATACACAGATCTATAAAAATAAATGGCGTGGGTTCCATTTGAATAAAGAAGACTTTTTGTTCAAGGTTACATCCTCAGTGGCAGAGCCAGCATTGTTGGCTTTTTCACTGTCAATCCCATGATTTTGTCTTAAAGATCCTTGATCTGTAACAGAGTAAAGGAATGATGGAATTTAAAATTGACTTCTCAGGTGTCTGGACTGGGGGGATTCCAGCCGTGGGAGCATTAGATTTTGAACTTTCTGAGAGCCATGGACCTCTGGCGTCCCTTGCTTGCTCTCTGCTTCCTTTTGCTTCCTGGCCTTGGCTTTGGGCAAGGTGCTACTGTAACATGCTTGCTCCATGAATCCCTCAGGTGAAACAGTGTCACTTGTGGACGTGGACATCTCTCAGCGGGGCCTGACCTCTCCACACCCTCCAACTCCCCCTCCTCCTCCAAGAAGAAGCCTCAGCCTCCTAGGTATAGTTTCCTCCCCGCTTCCTTCTTGCCCTGTGGGAGGGTGAGCTCTGTCAACCTGTTGTTCTTTGCCAGGAACCAAACAGACTCCTGGGTTTCTGATGATGACCCAGTTATTATATTTCTGTCCCATTCTCAGCACCCATCTCATCTCTGAAGTGGTTTAATGGGTCTCTTACCTGCATGCTGTAACATCTACTGTTCATATATTGTTTCAATCTTTATTTATTTATAAAGAGTATTTATCTTGTTCTGAATCTGTTGCCAGTGGGCAGCTTTAGGGATATCCTTACTTTCCTACTTTCAAGCAAAGGAAACCAGATTAAGATGATTGTGGCCCTCTGTCCAAAAAAGACAGGGTGAAGCTCAGGCCATTTTGCTCCAGAGGGCAGCCTGATGATCCTTTTCCCTCTCCTCTGCCTTCCCTGTGCTCATTCCGTGCCCATATTTCTGAACCTTTGCTTTTGTTCTCTCTTCTAGATGATATCAGTGGGACGCTGCCTACATCTGTCCTTGTGGCTCCGATGGGGTCTTCCCTGCAGTCTTTCCCCCTACCTCCGCCTCCTCCACCCCATGCCCCAGGTTAGCTTAGCTTAGAGGCAAGACTTGCAAGAGTGGGGAGTACAAAGTGAAACACTTTTGAAGGATGGGAGAGATCTATTTATGGAAATAAAAGAACTTAGGAGAAAGCTTAAATCATATCCCCTTGGCTGGACCAGAACTCTTTGGAAATGAGGCCAAGCACTAGTTATTTTAGCCTGTTTTCTTTATGGAGGCAAATCTGATTTTTGGTAGAGATAAAAGACTGTTGGATTTTTTTTGTCTCTTTGCTACTGAAACTTGTTTGCAATCCTTGAGTCAATATCACTTAGGAAACTGCCTTAACTTCAGTAGAGTGAGGAGGTTTAATATGTTGCTGGTTTTCAAAGTTCTGTGATTTTTCTAAGCTTTTAGCATTTACTGCAGCCTTGTAAATAAGTACCAAGCATTCAGTAGCCCATACCTGTTTGGCCAGCCCCCAGTGCCCAAGGAATGAAATGAATGAAATCAGCATTCTTTTCTACTTGCCTGGCAAAATCGTTGCTCTTCCTGGGCAAGTTAAGCGAGTCACTATTTCCAAGGCTGCCTTACCGGCACTTCACCTCGAGGTGGGAGAAGTTGGAATCGCTCTAGGCTGGTGAAGGCCCTGAAGTAGTCACCTTAGTCAGGTTAGTGAGCTGTGCTGCCTCCCCCTTTCCTGGGGTTAAACGCCCCCACCCATCCTTCACAGCTTACACGAGCCCACACAGCTTTTTGTCCCAGCCCATCCAGCTCTTCCCCACTGCTTTGGCTTCCACCCTTTCCAGCTTAGCTTCTAATGCCTTGCCCGTCTTCAGTTAGCATTTCTGTTTTGGGGGGAGAGGGTCTACGTGAGGTTGGGAATGATAAGGGTCAACAAGTAACCACCGCTCTCTTGCCCTACAGATGCATTTCCCCGGATCGCTCCCATCCGAGCAGCTGAATCTCTGCACAGCCAGCCCCCGCAGCACCTCCAGTGTCCCCTCTACCGGCCTGACTCAAGCAGCTTTGCGGCCAGCCTTCGAGAGCTGGAGAAGGTAGGTGGTGCCTGAGGATGACAGCTTGCCTCCTCTCACATTCTCCTAATTCTAAGCCAGGCTCCCCTTTTATTCTTTTTAGAGGAAGAGTAGTTTCCTTGCTTCTGTATTTACAGTGACAAAACAATATGTTGCTACCATTAGTTCTATGAGATGTTGTAAAATTGAATCTGAAAAAAAATCTGACCCTGATGAGAAAGGTAATGGAGAAATATTTACATAGTCTAAGCTGACCTAGGTCCCTCGTCTCCTCTTTGTAGGGCTTTGGTAATGGAACTGTAAAATTATTTTTCTGTTACTTTGGAGGCCTAAAAGTGTGATGAATCCGATATTCATTGCTAATGGTTGAGGCACTCCTAGCAGCTTTTACCTACTGCACTGTTTTGGAAATGGGGGGTTCTTGTGGTCAGAGTAATTGTGCGGAAAGCTTTGATGTTTCTGTGTTCTAACTCCTTGCCACTTTGATAGTGTGGTTGGTATTGGGGGCCGATGAATTGGGAAGATGCAGAGATGAAGCTGAAAGGCAAGCCTGATGGTTCTTTCCTGGTACGAGACAGCTCCGATCCTCGTTATATCCTGAGCCTCAGTTTCCGATCACAGGGTATCACTCACCACACCAGAATGGAGCACTACAGAGGTAAGAGGTGCTGGCGTTTGAAGGGAGCCTTCTTTCCCCTTTGACTTTTTCTACCTTTGCTATCTGACTTTCTCATTGGAAGGATTCATAGAAATGGAACTGTGAATAGGTAGGAAAATCTCCTGGACTCAATTGAATATTAATATATGGGCACTGATTTCAATCACGAGAAATATTGCTGGGGATGGGGAAGAGCATAAATGTTCCATTTAAAAGTTTTCTTAGCATCTTGTTTCCTAAATAGAGTCTGAAGAAGACTATTGAAGAGCAGAATAAAGCCAGTAAAACTCTCTTGGTAGCAGGAAGAAATAACCTAGGACCATGAGACAAGCTTGGGTTCATGATTAAACTTACCATCTAGAGATATTAGTCATGTATACAAAGAGGAGAATTTGTTGATCCGGTGACTGGTTTGTTTTGAATTTCTTTGCCTGGCAGTCACATCGATGATAATTATGTCTTTTTCTGGTCAGCTTTGTAGTCTTATAGGAAATAGTCATCAAAACTCTATGAGAATTTGTGGAATCAACATACTATCTATCTTCCTCTGTGGTCAGGTTGTGCTTAATATTCCAGTCATGTCGAGAAGCTGACTTATTCAGTACTGCTGTCTGGATGGATTTGCATCAGGACATTTGGTATTTGATTTGGACCACAAACTTGTAATGGTCGTTGGTGATGGGGCTGGCTAATACATACTTTGTCAAAATACCTGCAATATGCTACAAATTTTAAAAATATGGAGAACTGTGGAATTTTATGAACTTGTCCCTCCGATTCCTCTTGCTCTTCCCACATGTGATCAACTTTAAATGAACTATATGAGATACTGCATTTCACGAAAGGGGCTCTTTCATGCTTTTTTCAGGCATCACTGTATCTTTCCTGCTGTCAGCCGTGTTCTGCTGAATTAATTTGCTTTGCTTTTTTGTTAGGCTTTTCTTGTTAGGCAAGAAGTAGCATAGCTTTGTCCATGGTTTCCTCTGCCCCCACCTCTGCTTTCAAGATGTATGAAGAGAAAGGAACTTCAGTCCAAAGACTTGAGAGAATTAGTTTGAGAACGGTGGGGTAGACTGCTACTTGTTTTCCTGCTGTTCCTAAAAGCAAAAGTCAAATAAACAAAACAAAACGCAAAACAGCATTTCAGAGTGAAGTGCTTTTATAAACCTATTACAATTATAAATGACTAGGCCATGGAAATGATGAATAAATGTTGATCTCTAGGTTCCCGATAGGCGAGATGCCTATCCGAGAGTATTTTCAAATGGTTCTCCAATTACTTTTTGTTCAAAGGAACTTTTCTTCCTTGAATAAATGGAATTTTTAATAGAAGCCCTGGGCCTTTCAGTTGCCAGTTTGCAATGGAACATTTGTCTTCATCTTTTTAAGTGATCCCGAAAGAGTAGCCAGCGTTCTCAAATCTGCAGTTCTCTTGAGTGATTAGTATCCCTTTTGTGACTCTTTTGGATTTAGTACTTTAGTTGTTGAAGGTTTTTTTGTGGTTTTTTTTAAGTTATGGGAGTTCAGATTGCTTTTTGCCTTTGGGATTCTAAAGTTTGGGGTGGGATCTTTGTAACATGTTGTGGCATGGGATTTTAGAAGTTAGAGAAGGAAAAGACTTAGAATTTTATTTTTGTGCTTAACGTATGAATGACTGAGACTCACAAAACCGCTGTTTCTGTCTTTCCTATTCTATGCGTACTTGAAGATTTAAATCTTCTTGAGGGAATGTCATTTAAATTCACTTTAGCATAGCCGCCTTTTCTTTATGGTCTGTGGTTTAAAGATTAATGTTCATACTCAACAAAATCTTTATATCTTTTTTCTGACTCACATTTACTATTGTTTAACAGAAACATTGTAAGACCTAATTCACATCTTATTAAAAGCAACATCTTTCTTTCCATTAGTTGTAGAACAAGCAGGAACAGGGACCTCTGACTCAGCTTGACCACAAGCTGCCTTTCCAGGAGGGAAAATCATTAAAATGTTGGAGCCAGCTTCTCAAGTCTCCTTAAAGTAAGTTTTGCGTTTTTACCTCTCCTTAACTTTCCATGGCAGGAACCTTCAGCCTGTGGTGTCATCCCAAGTTTGAGGATCGCTGTCAGTCAGTGGTGGAGTTCATTAAGAGGGCCATCATGCACTCCAAGAACGGGAAGTTTCTCTATTTCTTGAGATCCAGGGTTCCAGGTAAGGCTATCGTTACATTAATTATTTAACTTACTTGGGTATGATCAAGCCTGATATCCACTCTCCATCCCTTCCCTCCCTCTCCCCCCACAGTTATTCAAAGGTTTAAATTAATTATTTAACTTACTTGAGTATGATCCAGTGGAGGATCTCTACCTCCACTCCTGCACCCACTCACCCAAAAAGCCCCCAAACCAGAAACACTGAAAGCTTTTTTTCCTAGCTCTTGCAGCATCCACTCTTCCTCAGTCTAGTGGGTAATATCCTGTCCTTATATATTAATCCTCCAGGAGCCTGGTGGGCTATAATCCATGGGGTCGCAAAGAGTTGGGCACTGCTGACTAACACACATGTTGAGAAGGAATCTTTGTTTCTCTGATCACACGAATGAGAAAACTGATCTTGCCTCTGATGTCTGAGTGTCATGTATTCACATTTAACTTTCAGAGGTCTTTCCTTGTCCCTGATCTAAGCGTCTCACATTTATATGTGAAACAGAGAGCTCTCGGGTCATTTTCATGGGAAACTGGGAAAGTAAAAGAGTCTTCACAAGAAATGGAAGTGTCAAGGAGGCTGAATTTAATAGCAGTCTGCTCTGGATTCTGTGCATTTGTACTAAAATTTCTGTCAGAGAGTAGAGACTTTGTTGTGTCCTGTATCCCTGCCAGTATTGAATTCAGAGACTAGTCTCTATATGGGAGCACTGGCAGTACCTATCCTGTCCACTAAGTAGAGGGTATCTATATCATCTCTGTTGAAGGCTGGGGACTAAGGGATGGTTTGGAGGAATGTGCTTTTATAATGTTGGAAAAAAGTGAAATGAGAAATTTGTAAGATAGAAACAGAACTTAAAATGAGAACATCATGCTTTCCCATTGAATCAAATTAAGATTCTTAAACCGGGTGTCAAGAAATTACTCTAAAAAGAAGTTACAGGGAAGCCTCCTGTGGAACATCAGTAACAGGATTGAGCCAGGTTACAGGAATGTGTTTTATAATCTTGGTGATTTAAATAAGGCATGACAGGGTGTGAACTGTATTAATTCTCACTTCATTAACTACTTGCTTCAGTGCTGTCAACACAGTTGGGTCTCATGCAGTTGACTTGGTTAAATGGAAAAAGTTAGAATCCTTTCTTATAGGAATTGATTCTGCCTAGCAATTTTTAGAGTTTGTGGCTTTTGGGGGGTATTTATTTAATACACAAACAGTATCAAATAAACTCAGTATCAAAAATAAGCTACTTCTCCACCTCAGAGAAGGATTCCCAGGTGGCTCAGTGGTAAAGAATCCCCCAGCCAGTGCAGGAGATGCAGGTTTGATTCCTGGGTTGGGAAGATTCCCCTGGAAGAGGAAATGGCAACCCACTCCAGTATTCTGGCTGGGAAAATCCCATGGATAGAGGAGCCTGGAGGGCTACAGCCCTTGGGGTCACAAGAGTCATATGCAACTGAGCACATACGCTACCCTCAGAGTGCTCTTAGCTTCAAAAAGGGGACAGGTAGGAAGAGAAGGCAAGAGCCCATGTTAAATTCTATATAAAGCCTGGTGGTGATTGACAGGGACAGGGTGGGTGGTCATCTCTGTTTGTGGGTGAACCAGGGAGATCCTCTCAGAGGATTCTGGAGTCTGGAGCATGTATCACTGTAGAGTATTGAGAGACTTCATGGAATCTTGGACTCCTCAGGTATAGCTCAGTTTGTTCCACAAATGTGCCCTGTCTGCAGAAAGTTTTAAGATTTTTAACATTGCTGAAGGTTAGTACCTGCATTGATTGCTGCTATTTGTTATGTGCCTACCTACCATGTGCCAGGTATTTTGTCAGGGTCTTTATTTAAATATCTCTTAATTTCTTGCAACAGCCTCAAAGTTAGCTGATAGATTGGTTTCTTGAAAAAAAATTTTTTTTTTTATTTTGTCAATGAAGAAACTAAGGGTGTCTCAAAAGTGAAGCCACTTACTCTAAAGGTTACTCAGCTAATCAGTGCTGAAGCCAGGATTCAAACCAAGGCCCAACTGACTCTAACTCCTGTGCTTTACTTTCCACCCTCTGCTATTGGAAAAAAAAAATAGCAGTAAGCAAGTTGCAGATTGAGTTTCCGGGCATAAAGAAGTCAGAATTGTGTTAATCTGTGGATAAACACAGTGGAGAGTGGAGAGTGTCTTTCTAGGAAACAAATAGGATATCTATTTACACTTAAAATTGTAATCAAGTTGAGAAGGGAAAGCAAATTAGTATTTGCCCCTAGACCATAAGTGACTTCCCTTTGAAAGATTGGGACAAAGAAGGTCAGGTCAGCGTTCTCCTTTACCATTGTTTGCTGCCCCCCTTTGCTTATCAGCGGTCTAGGCATTCTGTAAGGCTGAATTTATTAGGGGAGAGGATTCCTATGAGAAGGTGATAGTCATTAGATTTAGGTTGAGCTCTGTCAGCTTATACCAGGGATTATAACTCGGTGGATGGTAAAAGGAGCCCTCTTGTTTAGACTTTGGGATGCTGGTAACTGCCTACAAAGGGTCTTGTATTGTTTCATTTAACCCTTATGAGATCCCTTGAAGGAATGTTACAGTCTCTCCCTCCTTTTTTCTCTTTTTTAAAATACAGATGAAGAAACCAATGCACAGTGAATTACAGAGTCAGGATGCAGAGTCAGGTTTTGCTGGCTCAAATCTAGAGCTGGATGTACTAGCAGCATATCCAGCCTGGTGTAAAAGGATGCCAGGAATTATAGGGATTATAAAGCCAGGCCTAATGAAAGTTCTAGACGGCACCAAGTGAGGAGCAGAAAAGTAGAATAATTAGCAATTAGGGGAGGGAATCATTGGTCAAAAGGATGACCTCTGAGCTTGGTTTGCCCCTCATCTCTTCTCATGACAGTATTGGAGCATGGTCATGATAAATCTGAGGTTGCTGATTACATCTCAGTCTGGTCCGATTCACAGCTGTAAGCTAAACACCTAACACCAAGCAGCAGTCTCCAAAAGAGAATGTGATTGGATTAGCACAAAACTTCTGATGCTTTGAGAGCCAGAACTCAACTTGAATGTGTTCTTCTTAGTTGGAAGAATCTCCATCATCTCTGAAGTGCCTGCAGAGAAAATATTTTTTGTTTTTTTAATCACACTTTGAGTCAGACATGCTAAGGAAATCAATTGCTTCCTCTTTTGCACCATCATTAAGACTATAATTAATTGTTCAGTGATATGTTTTCCTTGTATCTCAGATTTCTCAATTCAGTTTTGTTAACAGACATTTGGGGTTGGATATTTCTGGTCTTCAGGGAACAGTTTGTTGTGGGAGAAAGACCTGGGTGTTTGGGTGCTCAGACCTGAAAGAGATTCTTTTTACTTTTTTTCTGAAAGAGATTCATCATGCCTACGTGCATGCATGCTAAGTCACTTTAGTTGTGTCTGACTCTGCAACCCCATGAAGTGTAGCCCATGAGGCTCCTGTCAGTGGGATTCTTCAGGCGAGAATACTGGACTGGGTTGCCATGCCCTCCTCCAGAGGATCTTCCCAACCCAGGGATCGAACCCACATCTCTTATATCTCCTGCATTGGCAGCCGGTTTCTTTACAACTCGAGCCACCTAGGAAGCCCTCATGCCTAACCCTGGTCCTTTTGGGGGAAAGAGAAAAGAGCAAAGTGGCTGGAAATTGGATTTGTGCACAGCACCCTGGCATGAGGACCAGAGGAAAGGTTCTTGATGACCACTGTTGTATCTTGCCTTTCCCTTTCAGCTACACTGGTGTCTTATGTTGAATTTATCTCCATTTCTGACCTCTTCTGTGAACATGCTTTGGATGTTAGAGCTCCAATTGTTTGCTGTGTTTAGGGGCAAACAGTAAACAGTCAAGTTGACACTAGGGAATATCAGAGAATTAATGGGTTTCAAATTGCTATTTGTGAACCTAAGTGTAAAAAATAACACAATAGGCAAGTATATATGGTCATTAAAATTTAAATAGGCAAACAGTCATATAATTGTATGCTACTATTATCCTGATCTCTTTAAGTGCAAGTCCTTTAGTACTGTCTTTGGGAGTAAGTAATTAGGTATATAAATTACTTTTGTTTCTGAAACGTCATGTTGAGTTTAGCAGTATTAACAACCAACCTCCCAAAAGCTTTCTGTTTATAATGTAATTTACTAAAGTCTGTTTTTAAAGCATATGAGTGAAAAGGTAAAATTCAAAGAGGCATTTGAACCCAGAATCATTTTAAAACCACTTGAGTTTAAATATATTCAAGAGAGAAATCCATGTGTGATTTTTTTTTTTATGGTATATGAGGAGAGGGCCAACAAATGGTGTGTGTGGGTGGATGAGGGCTTTTGTTGTTGTTCAGTCGCTAAGTTGTGTCCAACTCTTTGGGACCCCGTGAACTATAGCACACCAGGCTCCTCTGTCCTCCACTAATCTCCTATCATTTGCTCAAATTCATGTCCATTGAATTGCTGATACAGTGTAAACCATCTCATCCTCTGTTGCCCACTTCTTCTCCTGCCCTCAGTCTTTCCCAGCATCAGGGTCTTTTCAATTGAGTCATCTCTTTGCATCAGGTGGCCAGAGTATTGGAACTTCAGCTTCAGCATGAGTCCTTCCAATGAATATTCAGGGTTGATTTCCTTTAGCATTGACTGGTTTGATCTTGCTGTCTAAGGGACTCTGAAGAGTCTTCTCCAGCACTACAAATCGAAAGCAGCAATTCTTCAGCACTCAGCCTTCTTTATGGTCCAACCCTCACATTCATACGTGACTACTGGAAAAACCATAGCTTTGAGTATATGGACCTTTGTTGTCAAAGTGACGCCTCTGCTTTTGAATATATGGTCTAGGTTTGTTATAGCTTTTCTACCAAGGAGCAAATGTCTTTTAATTTCATGGCTGCAGTCACTGTCCACAGTGATTTTGGAGCCCAGGGAAATAAAATCTGCCTCTGCTTTCACTTTTTCCCCTTTTATTTGCCATGAAGTGATGGGACCAGTTACCCTGAACCTAGTTGTTCTAATGCTTAGTTTTAAGCCAGCTGTTTCACTCTCTTTTTTTGACCCTCATCAAGAGGCTCTTTAGTTCCTCTTTACTTTATACCATTAGAGTGGTATCATCTGCATATCTGAAGTTGTTGATATTTCTCCTGGAATATTGATTTCAGCTTGTGATTCATCCAGCCCGGCATTTCACATGATGTACTCTGCATAGAAGTTAAATAAGCAGGGTGATAGTATACACTTTTGTCATACTCCTTTCCCAATTTTAAACCAGTCAGTTCTTCCTCATCCAGTCCTACCTGTTGCTTCTTGACCTGCATATAGGTTTCTTAGGAGACATAAAGTGGTCTGGTATTCCCATCTCTTAAGAATTTTCCATAGTTTGTTGTGATCCGTACAGTCAAGGCGTTAGCATAGTCTGTGAAGCAGAACTGCATGTTTTTCTGGAATTCTCTTGCTTTCTCCATGATCCAACAAATGTTGGCAATTTGATCTCTGGTTCCTCTGCCTTTTTGTAAACCCAGATTGTACATCAGGAAATTCTTAGTTCACATACTGCTGAAGCATAGCTTGAAGGATTTTGAGCATAGCCTTGCTAGCATATGAAATGAACACTGTTGTTTGCTAGTTTGAACATTCTTTGGCATTGCCCTTCTTTGGGATTGGAATGAAAACTGACCTTTTCCAGTCCTGTGGCCATTGCTGAGTTTTCTATATTTGCTGGCATACTGAGGGCAGCACTTGAACAGCATCATCTTTTAGGATTTTAAATAGCTCAGCTGGAATTCCATCACCTCCACTATCTTTGTTCATAGTAACTAAAACCCACTTGACTTCACACTCCAGGATGTCTGGCTCTAGGTGGAGTGACCACACTATTGGTATCTGAGTAATTAAGATTTTTTCTGTATAGTTCTTCTGTATATTCTTGCCAACTCTTTTTAATCTTTTCTGCTTCTATTAGGTCTTACTGTTCCTGTCCTTTATCATGCTTATCCTCGAATGAAATGTTCCCATGATATCTCCAATTTTTTTTAGAGAGATCTTAATAGTCTTTCTCATTCTATTGTTTTCCTATTTCTTTGCTTATTCATTTAAGAATGGCTTCTTACCTCTCCTTGCTATTCTCTGGAACTCTGCATTCAGTTGGGTATATCTTTCCCTTTCTCCCTTGCCTTTTGCTTCTCTTCTTTCCTCAGCTATTTGTAAAGCCTCCTCAGACAACCACTTTTCCATGTTGCATTTCTTTTTCTTTGGGATAGTTTTGGTCACTGCGTTCTATGCTGTGTTACAAGCTTCCTTCTTTAGTGCTTCAGGCACCCTACCAGATCTAATTCCTTGAATCTATTTGTCATTGCCACCATATAATTAAAAGGGATTTGATTTAGATCATACCTGAGTGGCCTAGTGATTTTTCCCTACTTTCTTCAATTTAAGCCTGAATTTTGAAATAAAGGAGCTCATGATCTGAGCTTGTGTTTCCATAGGGTAGTGGTTAGCAGGTCAGCTTTACATACAGAAAGTCCTGGTTTCGACCCCCAAGGGGACCAGCCCCTGAGAATGAGGGTTACAGTGCTTTAAAAATATAAGTGTTAGATTTGAAGGGCTAGGGGTGAGAAGTCAAGGACTGAGAGAAACTGGTCCTGAACCAAGAAGCTCTGACTGTCTCGACAGCACCCCCGTTAGACAGTCACCCGGGCAGGTGCTCTGGGAGACTCCTGGAGAACCTTCCTTTGAGGTTCCGTGGGCTAAACTCTTCCTCAAACAGAGCAAGTGTTCAGGGAAGGCCAGCTCTGTTGGTTCTATGCTGTGAGCAAATTCTCTAAGCTCAGTAGGCCTCAGTTTCTTCATTGTGCAGTAGGGGTTATCTGTTTGGGAGCACAGCTTTGAAGACCGAGCTAAATGATTTTAAGATAAGCTTACTTATATAGCATAAAATGTATTTCAATTTTTTTTAGAAAGTCTGTTGTTAACAACCATGAAAAGGCTTTGGGAGACAATCTGCAAGCTTTAGTTTTTTCTTCTCATGGCTTCAAACAAAATTTTAAAACTGTTTGAAATTAAACTCCAAAAATAGATATTTTATTTTCCAACAAGATGTGTCTACAGAATTTCATTTGATTCAACAATGGTTGAGAAAAGAATTCTTTCAAAGGTTTTGCAACTCAGATTCTCTTTGAGAGCAGTTTGCTTGTTTACCTTCCATAGTCCTTTGTTTATTGAAACATGAGTATTCTTTATTCTCTTGAACGTGTTTCAGTGTCCTTGCCATTGTGGGTGTCTCTATTCTATGGCATTGACCCCTGGGGGTTGGAATTCCCCAGCATGGAGCCTGCTGATACTGTGATGAAATGTGAGTGTGGGGCTTCCACTGGGCCTGACTGGCTTCAGTCAGCAGGCACTTGTACACAGAGCAGTACCAATTCCAGCTCGCCCAAGCTGCTGTAGTTGCTTTTCTTTTAAAAGTATTATCCTGGGCTTCCCAGGTGGCACAGTGGTAAAGAATCCACCTGCCAAGCAGGAGACGCAAGAGTTGATGGTTTGATCCCTGGGTCGGGAAGATTCATTGGAGAAGGAAATGGTCAACCCACTCTAGTATTGTTGCCTGGAAAATTTAATGGACAGAGGAGTCTGGTGGGTACAGTCCATGGGGTTGCAAGGAGTCGGACACAACTGAGCACACACAGTTAAAGTGAACCTTTTAAAAAAAATAATTAACCAATATGAATATTATTTGGAAGCTGTTTCTCTAAAAAGGAAAAAGTATCATCATCTTTTTTTCTGTTCCTGTACCCAACCTAAATTTTCAGAAGTAAGAAGGGTGGTTGGTGGGGGTGGAGGATTGGCGGGGAGTAAAAGGTAGCTAAACCTGACTGTTCCGGCTTAAAGTAAATGACCGTGTGACCGGCCTGTAAAATTTGATCCTAGCTGCTGCCTTCTGCTTACTGTCTGTCAATTGGAATTTGGTGGGGACCCCTCTGAACAGCCCTTTTGAGTCCTCACCTTCAAGATACTCTAGATGCTAAACAAGTGTCTCCCATTCCCAACAAGGATGCCTTTGTCTGTTGTCCTTCACTGAGAGCCTTGGGCCTGAGATTGGCCACTTGGCTCCAAGCAGTCTCTAGCTCAGCATTTTTTATTGAGCTGTCTGAAGAGCAAGACTCTCAGTTGTTAGAAGTCAGGCTGGGGAGGCCCCCTGCCAGAGGGTAGGTTCCCTTGAGTATGAAATATGTAGCAGTACTATGGAAACCAAGTTTTGTGGAAGGGCACTTTTGCACAGAAGACCTATGTGAACTATAAAGAAGCACCACTTCCCTTCCCTGGATTCTCTTCATAAGGAAGATTATATATAGTTGGCTGCCTTGTCTCATCTGAATATTTCTGTCTGTCTTTGTTCTTAAAGGACTGCCACCAACTCCAGTCCAGTTGCTCTATCCAGTGTCCCGATTCAGCAATGTCAAATCCCTCCAGCACCTTTGCCGATTCCGAATCCGACAGCTCGTCCGGATCGATCACATCCCGGATCTCCCACTGCCTAAGTATGATGGGGTCTTTAAAGCCAGAACAGGAATGGAGGGTTACTTACAGTGTCAATGAGGCCTGCAAGTGGAGTGTCCAGGCAGAGCCTGGCAACTCACAGGCGTCATCTTTTCACTTCTCCTGTGTCTTAGCACCTAACTTATAAATGTCACAATACAGCCAGGAAGGAGGAAGGTGTGTGTGTGTGTTACTTTCCCTTCTGCAGACTCTGTGAAGAGTAGAGTGGAGATGGCAAGAGGGAGGGAGACAGAACTATAATAAGTGAGAAAGTGGGAATTTTCTCAAGTTGGCAGAGACCCTTTGATGTTGTCTCAACCATATAGGGATTGAAAAGAAGGGAGGGTTAAATAAAGGTGATCTTTCTTTTTTAAGTTTTGTATAACAGTTGTGTGTACCCCTCTTGTATTATTCGTAGGCCTCTGATCTCTTATATCCGAAAGTTCTACTACTATGATCCTCAGGAAGAGGTGTACCTGTCTCTAAAGGAAGCGCAGCTCATTTCCAAACAGAAGCAAGAAGTGTTGGAACCCTCCACGTAGCGAGGGGCCCCCTGCTGGTCACCACCAAGGGTATGCATGCTCCACCTCACTGTCCAGCCTGGTCTCTTTCTGGGCAGTTGTCCTACACTGGGCCTTGCCTCATTCCTCCCACCCCATGCACACACCCCAGTCCAGGCATCTATCCAGAGAGTTGCCACATCTGATCACGGAGTTGCAGGAGGGCACATACCCCAATGGGGAGAAGAACAAATAGAGAAGAGAGGCTTGAGTATTTGCAGAGCAATGTGCATACGAATCACTGAATATATATATAAAGAGGAGGTCAGAGAAGTGCATCTGTTGCACAAATGACGCTGTAAAGCAGGAAACCAAAGGGGAAGAAAAATTCAGCAAAGGGAACACAAAATGCCCTTAACTGCCATAGGTATGCACTTCAGTGAGAGTTCTGCTGTCTCAGGCTTGGAATGTGGGGATGAGGAAAAAGCCCATCTACTCATCTGCATTGTTGAGGAGTAATTGGGACCCTTCAGTTAGAGCACTGCTTCTGTGGGTGCTGTGCCTTAGGAGGAGCCTACACGAGCACATGTACATTCAGAGAAAGGTTCAGGTGGGGGCTGTCCACACTTCATAATGCAGGGAATAAATGATTATCATGGACCAGAGAAGTTTTAGGGTGAGAGGGGCTTGGAGGCCAAAAGAAGTGTTCGATAGATTTTCCTGAGAGTGATCAGACTTATTCTGTGTGGTTCCAGGGGGCAGGGCAGGAACACAGAGTAAGTTATAAACAGAGTTCAGTCTCCAGCTTTATTTCTGCTTTATTTTGTTTTTGTTCGCGCTGCACAGCATGTGGAACTTTCCTGACCAGGGATTGAACCTGTGCCCCAAGCAGCAGAAACTCGGACTCTTAACCACTGGATGGTCAGGGAAGTCCTCAGTTTACCTTTAGAAGAACCTTTTGAACAGATCCAAATATGGAATGGTTTTCCACAAGAGTTAGTGAGTTCCCCATTTGTTGATTCAGCAGATCTCTATATATTAAGTAGCCAGTATGAATTGGGAAGAGAGTGCTGAACAAGATAGTCAAAGGCCCTGTTCTCACAGGGCGTTCTTTAGGGAGAGATAGATAGCAACAAGTGAGTAAGTGAATAGGCTAGTTTCAGTTGACTATACATGTAGTCAGGGAAATTAAATTGGGTGAGTTCAGTGGTTAGTGGTAACATGTCATTCATACTCAAGTTTGAATGACCAGGGAAGGCTCTTGTGAGGAGGTGACATTTCAGCTGAGATTTGAATATCAAAGAGTTAACTGTGAGAGGACCTGGAAGCAGGCATTCTAGGCAAGAGATCCTCTAAGTACAACGGCCCTGATATGATCAGGCATAGGCTGGGGTTGGCCATTGGTCATGAGTGTGGAGGGGCAGTCATGTATTAGTAGAGGATTGCACCGAGCTCCCGGGGTCTCTTTTTTGCTGTGACGCTGAGATTGTTGCTTGTAGCAGAGAATAAGCACCCTGCTGTGCTTGCTCTGAGGACCCCTTGAATAAAAGGGAAGTTCTCGTGGGAATACTTCCCAAGGGAAAGGCCTTTTAAGATACGAAATTTGGCCATTATGATTTCTCGTTGGTCAGACTTGTTTTAATTTCAGAGTTCTTAGTGGCCACTTGGTCTGTGCATGCTGTTTCCTGGAGAATTTCTTACCAGGGTGCTTGGAGTTACGGGACAGAGTGACAGCTGGCACAGCGCCCTTCTTGAATCGGAAGGTTGGCACCGCACTGGCCTTTGTGATGATGTGTCAGCCCTCTTCACTGGCCAGAAGCTGCAGGCTTACAGCTGTTTCTAGCCTGACTCACCAGGGATTCCTCCAAGGACTCAGTTTCTTTTTTGGTCCCTAGAGCAGGTGGGCCTTAGGGGAAAAGCAGAGGGGAAAAGTGAATGGAAAATGAAGGGGAAAGGGAAGAAGAGAAGGGAAGTGGTGTGAGGGGCATCTTCATTTGTCATTTTAGGACCTTGTTTGGCGGCCAGGTTGTAGGCTGCTCAGGTCTCCATGGCAAAGGCCACCACTGCATCCGCAGCCGCCTGCAGTGTTTGTGGAAGCACGGGGCTTTCCAGGCTCCATTCTCCCTCTGAGCTGTACTTCTCTACCTCCGGAGGCTGTCCTTTGACTCCGTTTTGATTCCACTGTATTGAGCCACTCTAATTTCCCCCTTTTTTAACCTAGGCATTTGGTTGCCAAGCTCCAGTTTCAAAGAACCAAATGAAGCTACCATGAAAAGGAGAGTGAGGAAAACAGGAGGGAATAGGAAGGATTGGGATCCTCTGTGCAAGAGACTGGTTCCCCTCACCATCCTGGGGCTTGGATGAAGCACACCAGCGGACTCTGAGCAGGGCTCCACCTTGTCACATCCAGCCCTGTGCTCCTGGAGCTGGATGAACTCCCTGGAAAACGGGAAGAAGTCTCAACACTGTTCCTTTTTCAGAAGTTTGTTTTGTATATTTGCATTTCTCAGTACAGAAGACTCACCATAAAGGCAACTGGGGTTTGTGCCCATTGGATTGGAAGTGGTGCTGAGGGTGAGCAGGTCTGGGGGAGGAAAGGAGAGGGGAGTGGGTTACCAGTGATGGTCACTCAGCTCGTGCCAACGGCAGAATTCCAGTCTTCACATTGACCTTGAAGGGGAAAGGAGTCGGAGTGCAGATCAAGTTGGGAGTTTCTGATTGAGGAGAACCTGCTTCTCTATAAGCATGGGTAGCTTTAGCAGGAGCAGGAAAGAAAGGAGGGTGGGTAGTCTCAAATAGAAGATGCTGGACAAAACCTGGCATATGGCCCTACTGGGGAAGTAGTGACTCCTCACATACCTTCCTTCCAAGGTTTAGGAACCTAATTTCAGAATCACCTCTCATAGAAGCTGTGTTCGTTCTGTTTTACTGAATTCTATGACTTCACATTAGCCCTCTTCCTCTCCCCTCAACCCCTTCCCTTGAGATAACTTCATTTCACTCTGGTCATGGTAACATCATTCCTATTGCTTCTAGCAGCTGTCAAGGCAGTAGTATTTTCATCACCTGAGCAGTTCAGAGCTCCAGTCCTGGGCTGCTGCCGTTAATGGAGCATGCTTCCAGATTCTTAACGGCAAACGGTACCCATGACTTAGAAGTCAGTGTTCCTTACCTCCATATGTCTGTCAGCTAGTAAGAGGGAATGTGGAAGAAGGTGAGAAAGGAAACTCTTGTGCTCTTCCTAGAGAAAGATCCCTTGTGGCTCAGCTTTAATGGGATGTTTGAGATCAGTGTGGAGGGAGGAGAGCATTACAGCTCATCTTAGGTTGGTCTGAAACAGGAGGTAGCAAAGGCTTCTTTATTTTCCTGAGTTCTTTCTAACAACTCATTTTCCTGAGTTAGATCTTGTTTGCCCTCCTTTCATTGGGAAGTCTGTCAGATGCTGATTTGAGAGTTGCCTCTTTTCCAGATGGAAGTAGAGGAAGAGGGAGAAAAAATCCAGTGCTTTTCTGAACCGGGCCATTGTCAAATCACAGCATTATGAATTTGCTTTTCTGTAGAGTTACTCTGGGGAGAGGTTTGTTATTAAGATGTGAAAATTGAGCTGTTTGATCTTTATTACTCTTTTGCAGTAAGTGTTCCAGTAGACTGCCTCTTTTGGTTCCCCTGTGTTTATATCTGCCTCATCTAGTGAGATAAATATTGTCAGGTTTGTGGTTTCCTGATGGTTTAGGGTGAGGCCCCAGTGTTTTGGTGATTTATAGGACTGCCTCACCTGGAAACATTGACCTTCTGCCTTACGTCCTACGTGGAATGACCGTTCTTCCTCCTTTTAGCTGAATAGGGTGGAAACTTGCATTGTTACCTGGCTGTCAAGAGGTAACCCACAAAATGAGCTTTGTGGCATAAACACAGCCCACCTCTGCTTTGTTGTGTGGTACCTCTTCTCTCTTTGGCTGTCGTGGTAGTATTACCAACCAGTTAAGATAGTGATCCCAGAAATTGGCTTAACCAAAGCCTACTGACTGGAACCTACTAAGATCCTCAAGTGGCTGTTTTGCAGCTATCTGAAATCTTTTTTTAAAATTATGTTTTAGTGTGCACTTGCCTGGCTCTAGGCTAGCTACTGTGGAAAACACAAGAGGTGGAAGACATATTATCTGGCCTAAGAGAGCTTTTAGGTGACGGCCATGTTTGGAGAATGACTCAGCGCGGCAGAGGAGAATCAAGGGCTAGCTCTAAAGAAATTCAGAGTGGGTAAGATCATGGTAGACCAGATGGTCTAGGAAAGCTCTGGGGCTGCGAGTCTTTGGTTTTAGGGGAGGGGAGGACACTGAGAAATGCAGGAGCAAGAGCACAGAAGCAGATATGTGCGTGGTGTGTATGAACAGTGCACAGCCCCAAGTTAGAGCAGTGGCATCAAAGAACCCTTTTTCTGTGCTGTGGTCTGGACCAAAACTTCCTAGTCATCAGGTAGATGTGAATGCGGAAGGGTTATGATGGCAAGGTGGAGCCCAGAACCAGATGTCAGCCAGGGGCCCCTGCCCCTGCCCACAGCTGGGGCCTCACTGCTCTCAGCTTAGCCAGAGGGAGGGAGGCAGAGCCCTGGACCCATTGTGGTATCAGCGGTTTCCACTGGAGAATCTATACTCTCAGGTACAAAACCAAACCAGCTGAGGAGGCGTGACCCACCCTCATTCACCATCCTTTCTCCTCCTGGGAGGGTGGTGTTGACCGTGTCTATGATCTGTGTCTATGATGAGTCACAGCCCAGGTTATACCCTACTTCTTCCTCAGTGGAGTGGCTACAGAAAAGAATTGTGCTGGAGGAGACAGGCTCCATCCAGAGGTGAGGAGGAAGAGCACCAGCCTGGTCAGAGTCCACAGGGAGAGGGAGCAGGAGCAGCTGGCACCTCCCCTTCACCCGCTGGCTGTACCCCTGCCCCTCTACCAGTTCTGTGTAGTGCTAATTGAAAAGCAGTCTGCAGAAGGAACTCATTCCTTTTTGGTTGCTGTATTTTCAAGTCACAGACTAGAAAAAGTTCTCACTTCTAGGGACCTGTCATTGGTTGTGGCTAGATGATGTCAGTACCTCGGATCTGCCTGTTTAACCTTCACTTGTTTATGACTGATCTACTGTAACCTCCCTCAGGACAGGTGTGAACCACTGTGATATAGTGACAGTTACTGCTACAACTTGCTGTTACTTGAAATGCGTGTGCTCTGGTCACACAGGAGTGAGGAGGTGTGGGGTCTTTCGTGTAGGACTAGATAAATAGGTGACAACTAGATCTTAGGGACAGCTGGCGATGACCTTGGCCTGGTTGCCTGCCTGTGCCTAGATACAGTGAGTGTGACACCCTGGAAAGCCAGCCCTGGGTGGCAGCTTCCAGCCTCGTGAGGGCAGCCCGTCACCATAGTTTCTTCTCCTGCTTTCCTGCTGGTCCCTGGAGCTGATTCCACAAGCCCCATGTTAAGGTTGGGAGTGATGTGGCGATGGCCACAGAACCCCTACACTTCCAGCAAGAACTGGCGAGCGGCAAGGTGGTTAGTATTCCCAGATCCAGGAGTGAGAGACCACAGCAAAGCTGGGTGCCAGCCTTGAAGCCCTCACCCCAGGGCCCAGAAGAAAATGGCCAGTTGAAACCCTTGACCCTGGTAGGAAGTGGCGGCTGGAGGAACTTGTCCCCTGGGTTAGATTCCCCGCTGCCCTACCGCCTCTCCCTAGGGGTTGAGCCCTGAAGTTAGAGGCCTCAGCACTGGGATGTACAGCTCTGTGGCTGCTGGAAGGAGGTCTGAAAGTCTGTGTGCATGTGCGTGTGTGTGTGTGTCTTTATTTGCAGAAGTCTTGCCACTCATGGGGGTGTGGAGAGCATCTCCACTGAGGGGAGACCTGCTGTTTGGTGTCCACTTCTAAGAGAATGATATGCCCCTGTCCCTAAGGGGGGAGCTTTTGAGTTAGACATTTTCCCTATGGGAATCCTCTTGGTTTGGTTCGTGGGAAAGGGGGAAGTGGAGAAGTGATTTTTAGCTCTAATTGTCGACACAGCTGTTCTTACATGGAATTTGTGCTATTGCATACATGGAGCCATCTTTCTTTTCACTGCAGCAGTGTTTATCAGTAGTTCAAAATTATTTATTTGCTCCTGGGGAGTAAAACCTTTTTTATTAAAAAAGAAAAAGAAAAAAAAAAGCGTGCCCCCTCCCCCCATGATAGCTATAGGATTGTTGGGCCACACGGCTCACGAAGGCAGTCAAGTCTGCCGGTCCCCGCGATCTAGCCTGTTTCGACACTGAAGTCTTCATGCTCAGCACAAAATGGCAGGAGGCCTTGAGAAGATAAGCGTGAAGCCTTGGGAGGTGTGAGGTGAGAGTTGGAGCATAGAGACAGAGGCACTGGGGACTCAGATGCTACAGTTAGAAAAATAGAGTAAGGAACTGTATTTAAATGATCGATTCTCTAATCTGCCAGGGAAAGACCTTTCTTTACATGCAGATTCCATATTGTCTTTGTCCTTTTCATACTTCTTGACCTTCCTGGTAGGTGCCCCTGAATTCTTCCTGTTGCCCATCTCTGCCCTTTCTCCCATTCCTGCCCACTCTGGTCCCCCTCCCAGGAAGCCAGTCCTGCATGCTGAGTCTGTGACATGCCTCCATGCCCATTTCATCTTCTTAAGAGGGTACCTGGAATTGCTTCCTTCCCCCTCCTCCCCCCTCTTTCAAAATGCTGAGAGGGGCAGGTAAACAGCAGCCAGTCAGGGCAGTGGAAGACCTGAATGTCTGCTCGCAGCTGGACTGCGATCTTAGTTGCTCCTGGAGATGGAGTGTAATTGAACTTAGGACACTTCTGATCAGAACTCAGGAGATCACAAACCACACAGCCCCGCACGGAGCTGCATCCTAAGCCCCTGCTCAGCTCAGGTGGAGCGGGAAGGCTGGTCTGACTACTCCATCCCTGCTGCTCCCTTGAATAGGGACCTGCCCCTCACTGTTAGGCCCAGAACCTTTTCCAAGGGACAAGCATAATCCAGGCACCGCTCTGTGGGCAGGCCTGTTGGAATGCCCAAACTGGTGCTGCCCGTGGCACAGCCACTGCTGTACATTTTTTGGTTGTTTTTAAGGAACTCAATGAAGAGGGGTGTCAATCTGGGCTCGGGGTGGTTGCCAGTTCTTCACCAGAAGGGGAGCCACATCCCTCTGCAACCACTTCCGTCCTCTTCTGCCACCCCACCCTCCTCCAAGCCAAAGCGTGGCCTGGCTTTTGTCTTCCCATTTAGTTTTTCTCCTTTCCTCAACCTTTTTGTGCTTAATTTATTAAAATATTTGCTGTATAATTTATTTTCATAAACTATAAAAAATTACTAAATGGTTAAAATAGACTTGCAGGCCAATCTTAAATGGGGTGGGAGGGTCTGAGGGTGGGGTGGGGCAAGGGAAAGATGTTTTGATATAAACAAAACAAATGCACTTTGGATGTGTTTTGGTATTTTTCTGGGGATAGATGGGGGGTGTTGGGATGTCCCTGTAGATTAGTTCCAGAATGGGGTGTCTGTATATACTATATTAATAGGCATGTTTGACTCTTGTAAAGGGACATTAGTAGCTGCTGCAGGTCCTGTTTGGAAAACCCATGTACAATTCCCGGTTTTTTGTAAAGTGTCAGTGCGGGAGACATTTGACTCTTGTGTTTGTATCTCCTTTTTATGATTGCTGTACTGACCCATGTCTTTTTGCGGAAGGGGTGAAAAGAGATTTGAAATAAAAATGTTCAGAAATTATTTCATGTTATTTGGGTGGTTGTTTCTCAGTCCCTCTCTCATCTCATGACCCCTCACACCATAACGACCCACTTAGGGTGAGATGGCCCACCCTGGCACTCGGGGAATCCCTGTGATGTCAGCTAAACGGATCACATACAGAAGTGGTCTAGTCAGAGAGATTGGAAAATTCTTGAGGCTGATGGCCATTGCTCATAGCTGCTTTCTCCTTCCTTAGGAAGTGCAAGAGAATTCCAGAGAGCTTTCTGAGCCTTTCTGCTCTATTTTGGGAGAGTTCATACTGCATAGCATAATGGTCATTCCTAGTTTATATCTAGACTGGCAGTCAAGGTTTTTCATGAGTTTAACCTGTGTCCCTCTTGTCTTTCTAGCCCACTCCCCCTTGAGTGGCCCTCTTTGGAGAGGAAAGGACCAGAAATGTTTCTCTGATTGTGGCTACTTGGAGCCACTCAAGTCTTCCCTCTTAACTGTCTTACCCAGTCTGTCTCCAAGTTCCCCACTTAGAAGCCTGGCATGTTAACCTTGGCACATTTGGAGAGTTTTCTGCAGTTTCTCTGCATCCTCAGAGTGGAAAGCACAAGTGAAACCCTAGTTCTCAGCTGTGGCGTTGTCTTAGGGTTGATTAGAGTGCCCCAGGAGGGAGTCTCAGGATCCTCGCTGGCCTCACTCAGCTCACTCCCAAGTCACAGGTCCATAGTAGGATGAAACAATGTCTTAGCAATTTTGATAGCCATTCTGTGAAGGCATGAACTCTTGATGAAAATTCTCTTCCCTTTTGGAAGAAAAAAATGCTCCAAACTGTGAGGTAAGAGGAACATTACAAAGGGAAATGCTTAACTTGGAATCAGTAACTCCAGTGCTCTAATGTCCCCCATTTGGATACAGTTTGTCGATCATAAAGATCTTTGCCAACACCAACAGAGTGTTAGTGGGCATTTCTTGAAAGTGAAGACATGGGTTTTCATCATTTCAAATCAACATTGTTCATATTAGTGACAATGTGTGAGGTTTGTTGGGAAAGAGGTACTAGTCCCCTCTGGCTTGAGTGATAAAGCCATAGAAAAAAAGGCATTCTTTTGGAAAGAGGACCCCAAATAAAATAGTCTCTTCCCTCCCTCCTCACCCCCAAAACCTGAAACCACCTCCTTTAATTCCTATGTTTGCTGTCTACTTTCAGCTTCTACTTTTCATTGCATCTCACCTCAGTTGTGTCTTACCGTGCCTGTTTCTAACATACTTGAATTCAGTTATAAGCACATGACAATAACTGTGCAGGAGTTTTCCTCCTCCATTTCATCTGTGTCCCTGATTGAGGGTGAGATGGGAAAAGTGAATTTTCTGTCTTGGTTCCTCTCCAGTCTCTTAGAGTGCAAGCATCTTGTGCCATATGGATTCTGAAGACCAACCGTTTTCCTCTGGTGCTCAGCCAAAGGCACCAGAGTTGACTCCAGCTCTAAAGAAGTACTAAAAACTGAGTTATCATTAATCTCTAATGGAGCCCCTTCCCCAGAGGTTCTCAAGAGGAATTTTGACTGCAGTTTTACTCTGTTCACAATCCCTGTTTAAGCTACGACCTGTCATGCATCCCTCCTCTGTTGCCATTCCCTAGTGTAGGCACTTCTCCTTTTTCACCTGGACAATTTCAGCAGCTTCCCAAATGGTCTTTCTGCTTCTTGTTTCCCCTCTCCAGTCCTTCCAGAATAAAGATGTGCTCGTCACTTCCCTAAATCACTGATGACTTTTAAACTAGGTAGAAAACCTTAACTCCAACCTAATGTTCAAAGCCATTTCTCCTGTTCCTGCCACACAGGATGCACTTGGTCACAAGGCGTGACTTGAAGTTCCCAGATCACGTCATCCCTTCTCCTGACACTCCATCTTCCCTCATGCTGTCTCGTCTACCTGGAGGACCATTACTTCTTACCCTCTTCTCATCCTTCAAGGATTTCCCTATGCAGTCACCTCTGGAATTTTCACCAGCCACTCTCAGCCAAACAAATGTTCCTTTCTCTGTTAAAATATTTGTTCATGTGTCTGTGGTTACTTGGCTATAACCTCTGGTCTGTGAAGGACAGAACCTGTGTCCTATTCAGTTGTGTCCCTGCCTCCAGGCTGGCACAGTGTCAAGGTGGTGGTGCTTGAGGAAAGGTGAGATCAGCCTCCCTCCCAGGAGTGCAGCCTTGTTTTCCTAGTCAGCCAGCCTTGAACCTGGATTTTTACTGTTGGCACAGGACAACTTGGTTGTATGGAGTCATGGGGGTGGGGAGTTTAGACCCTAAATGTCAGGCTTCTTGAGAATTTTAAGGAAGGGATTGGACTTTTGGTGGGTGGAGTAAGAGCATGGATTAAGTGATGTAGCTGTAATGTAAGATATTTCAAGGAGGGATGTGGACTTCCCCTTCCTCCTGGTGTCAGTGGTGTCAGACAGACTGACAAAGATGCTGCCCTTTAGGTGGAAGATGCTGCCAATGTAGGGTCAGCAGGCTTTATCCAGTGACCAGAGGTTGCAGTGAACCACTCACTGGCCCCTACTGGATAAGAAAGCCTGCAGTTAGACAGCTCAGCTCAGACACCTCCTTTTTAAGTTTTATTCCATTTTTTAAAACCTTGACAGCAGTGGGTCTCTGTTGCAGTGTGTGGACTCAGTAGTTAATGTTGCACGGGTTTAGTTGTCCAATAGCACATGGGATCTTAGTTCCCCTTAGACAGTTCAGTTGCTCAGTCATGTCTGACTCTTTGTGACCCCATGGACTGAAACACAACTAGCTTCTCTGTCCATCACCAACTCCTTGAGCTTGCTCAAACTCATGTCCATTGAGTCGGTGATGTCATCCAACCATCTCGTTCTCTGTCGTCCCCCCTTCTCCTCCTGCCTTTGATCTTTCCCAGTATCAGGGTCTTTTCCAGTGAGCCAGTTCTTCGCATCAGGTGGCCAAAGTACTGGAACTTCAACTTCAGCATCAGTCCTTCCAATGAATATTCAGGACTGATTTCCTTTAGGATGGACTGGTTGGATCTCCTTGCTGTCCAAGGGACTCTTGAGAATCTTGTGCAACACCACAGTTCAAAAGCATCAATTCTTCAGCGCTCAGCTTTCTTATGGTCCAACTCTCATATCCATTCATGACTACTGGAAAAACCATAGCTTTGACTATACAGACCTTTGTCGGTGAAGTAATGTCTCTGCTTTTTAATATGCTGTCTAGGTTGGTCATAGCTTTTCTTCCAAGAAGTAAGCATCTTTTAATTTCATGGCTGCAGTCACCATCTGCAGTGATTTTGGAGCCCAAGAAAATAAAGGCTGTCACTCTTTCCATTATTTCCCCATCTATCTGCCATGAAGTGATGCCAAGATCTTTGGTTTTTGAATGTTGAGTTTTAAGCCAGCTTCTTCACTCTCCTCTTTCACTTTCATCAAGAGGCTCTTTAGTTCCTCTTCACTTTCTTCCATAAGGGTGGTATCATCTGCATATCTGAGGTTATGGATATTTCTCCCAGCAATCTTGATTCCAGGTCATGCTTCATCCATTCTGGAATTTCGCATGATGTACTCTGCATATAAGTTAAATAAGCAGGGTGACAATATACAACATTGATGTACTCCTTTCCCAATTTGGAACCAGTCTGTTGTTCCATGTCCAATTCTAACTATTGCTTCTTGACCTGCATACAGATTTATTGGGAGGCAGGTAAGGTGGTGGTCTGATATTCCCATTTCTTTAAAAATTTTCCAGTTTGTTGTGATCCACACAGTCAAAAGCTCTAGTGCAGTCAATGAAGCAGATGTTTTTCTGCAATTCTCTTGCTTTTTCTATGATTCAGCAGATGTTGGCAATTTGCTCTCTGGTTCCTCTGCCTTTTCTAAATCCAGCTTGAATATCTGAAGTTCTGGGTTCATGTCCTGTTGAAGCCTGGCTTGGAGAATTTTGAGCATTACTTTACTAGCATGTGAGATGAGTGCAATTGTGCGGTAGTTTGAACATTCTTTGGCACGGCCTTTCTTTGAGACTGGAATGAAAACTGACCTTTTCCAGTCCTGTGGCCACTGCTGAGTTTTCCAAATTTGCTGGCATGTTGAGTGCAGCATTTTAACAGCATCATCTTTTAGGATTTGAAACAGCTCAACTGGAATCCCATCATCTCAACTAGCTTTGTTTGTAGTGATGCTTCCTAAGGCCCACTTGACTTCACACTCCAGGATATCGGGCTCTAGGTGAGTGCTCACACCATCATGGTTATCTGGGTCATTAAAATCTCTTCTGTGTATTCTTGCCACCTCTTCTTAATATCTTCTGCTTCTGTTAGGTCCATACCGTTTCTGTCCTTTATTGTGCCCATCTCTTGGGGATGGTTTTGATCACTGCCTCCTGTACAATGTTATGAATCTCCATCCATAGTTCTTCAGGCACTCTATCACATCTAATAACTTGAATCTACTTGTCACTTCTGCTGTATAATCATAAGGGATTTGATTTAGGTCATACTTGAATGGTCTAGTGGTTTTCCCTACTCTCTTCAATTTGTGCCTGTATTTTGCAACAAAGAGTTCATGATCTGAGCCACAGTCAGCTCCTGGTCTTGTTTTTGCTGACTGTATAGAGCTTCTCCATCTTCGGCTTCAAAGAATATAATCAATCTGATTTTGGTATTGACCATCTGGTGATATCCGTGTGTAGAGTTGTCTCATGTTGTTGGAAGAGGGTGTTTGCTATGACCAGTGCATTCTCTTGGCAAAACTCTGTTAGCCTTTGCCTCACTTCATTTTGTACTCCAAGGCCAAACTTACCTGTTACTCCAGGTATCTCTTGACTTCCTACTTTTGCATGCCAGTCCTCTATGATGGAAAGGACATCTTTTTTGGTGTTAGTTCTACAAGGTCTTGTAGGTCTTCATAGAACCATTCAGGTTCAGCTTCTTTGACATTATTGATTGGGGCATAGACTTGGATTACTGTGATACTGAGTGGTTTGCCTTGGAAATGAACAGAGATCATTCTGTCGTTTTTGAGATTGCACCCAAGTACTTCATTTCAGACTCTTTTGTTGACTATGAGGGTCACTCTGTTTCTTCTAAGGCATTCTTGTCCACAGCAGTAGATATATTGGTCATCTGAATTAAATTCACCCATTCTGGTCCATTTTAGTTCACTGATTCCTAAAATGTCAATGTTCACTCTTGCCATCTCCTGTTTGACCACTTCCAATTTACCTTGATTCATGGACCTAACATTCCAGATTCCTACACAATATTGTTCTTGACAGCATCTGTCTTTACTTCTATCACCAGTCACATCCACAACTGGGCATTGTTTTCGCTTTGGCTCAGCCTCTTCATTCTTTCTGGAGCTATTTCTGCGCTCTTTTCTGGTAGCAAATTGGGCACCTACCAACCTGGCAAGTTCATCTTTCAGTGTCGTAACTTTTTGCCTTTTCATATAAAAGTTCCCCTATAAGGGATCAAACATGTGTCCTCTGCATTGGGAGGTGGATTCTTAACCACTGGACCACCAGGGAATTCCTCAGGTGCCCTTCACACAGGCTTCTCATCTCATCCCTGGCCTCCCCCTTTCCCCCTTCTGAGAAATATGGCTTTGTTTCTGGGCCTTTATTCTGCCGATCATGAGGGGTGATGGGATGAGCAGGAAAATTGGGGAGGCTAGTTAGATTTATCCTTAGAGAGAAAAGTAAGTATGAGAAGGTTAACAGCTGAGCCTGAGGGAGTTTGGAAGATGTGGAATGGGGCAGGGGCATCGGGCAGCAGCTATCTTGTTTGAGAGATTGGCAGAGTTAAAGAAGATTTCATGAAGTTTCACCGTGTATTGGGTGTCATCTCCTGGTGCCCCTTCCCTGTATCTGCCACCTTTCCCAATGTCCTAATGTTGTGAAGAAAACAGCAGTAGAGATGGATATCCTTATCTTCTGGATATCAGGCTATTTTTTGAATGGGACACCATACATAGAAGTGATGGTAGGACCAGCTTTAGACAAATGAAACCCTTATTGCACATGGAAGGAGTATTTTGTGTCTTGTTCATCTTCAACCTGTCCTCTACCCCCACCACCTAGTGATGTGCCAGCATACTGAGAGATGCCCCCATGAATGTTGTTGAAAACCCTGGAGCAGGTCAAAGACAGCCAGGCTGAAAGTGGAAGCAGCAGTGGAGGAAGGCCCTCTGGGCTGGGATTACCTTTGGGCCTGAATAGGGGGCAGTCACACTGCAATGTGAATGCACACCAGAGGCAAGGTGGGCAAGGGGAGAGCCCAGAATGCCTTGTGGAGCCTGGAGGAGAGGCAAGGGGTGAGGGTGCAGTGGTTCTCAGCCAGGGAGGGGTTTTTGTGAGCCTGAATCACTTGTGTAAAGTTTTCAAACCTCACACTCACCCCAAGACAAAGGCACCCTCCTAGAATCTCAAGAGGTCGGGGAGGGAAGAGGTAAGGACACAGCTCAGATGCATCTGAGGGGTCCTTCCCCGCCTTCCCACGCCTACACCCACTAGATAACACTCCCAAGTCAGGACCCTGGGTTTGAGAGCAGTCTATGCTTTCTCTATCTCCTCTTGAAAAGAGAGAGAGGTTTTTTTTTTTCATTTACCTCATGTATGAGTAGATGAGATAGTGCATGTGAAATGCCTTGGGACCCCTTCAGCACTCAAAACAATCATGGGCACCAATTATTGTCGTTGCTATTAGCGGCATTTTCCCTTCCCAGAGGCAAAAAGGAAGAATGAAAAGACTTCAGGGGCCCCATCATTGGAGGCAGGAGGCGCAGTGAGGGATGGGCTGGAGGGAGGAGGGAGGATAGGGGAGGTTGTGGGTGGGTAGGACTCCGGGAAGGGTGGTGGGAGCAGGTGGAGCTGGCTGAGTTGTTGGGCTTTTCCTGCCACCTAGTGGCTGCACTGAGGTAGGCCACTCAGCTGTGCCCTCTGGGTGATGGTAGGGGGAGGCTGGGCTAAGATATTCTGAACACAGTTTCAGCAGTCCTCTTCTGCTGCCCCCATTTAATATGCGCTGTCCCCTTGGGGGTGACCGGTGACCCATCTTCCCCATGGCCCTGGAGGGTGGGACAAGCCTCTTTTCTCCAGGTGGAAGAGGGGGAAGCCTTTGTTCTCTTGGCTCCCAGACAGACAGGAGAGCTGAGGCAGACACCCAGCGAGGTTGGGGGCACCCTCCCTCCCCACCCCCACCCCCACCCCCACCCCCACTGGCTTGATGGTTGCTAATGGTACCCCTGCCCCAGGGGGATGCCAGGCTCTCCTGGCATTGGGGACCCAGACCTGGATCACTGTCTGCCTTGGGTTTTTCTTTAATTCTATAAAAATGTACTACTTTGTGCAGGGCCTGGATGGGATTCTCCTGGGCCTTCCCCTCCCACATTCTCTGGAGGATTCTGCCCTTTGTCTCCAGGCGGGAAGGGGACACTGGGACTTGCAGCCCCAGGCCTGCTGGTGAAGGGCCCAATGGGGGCTTCCAAGTCAACTTGCTGTCTGGGTCTCTTGTCATCTCCTGCCCTTTGTGGAATTATGTTCTCATTGCATCATGTCTGCCTCCTGTGTTGAAGGCAGCTGAGACTCTTTGGGGCAGAGTTTGACCCTGGGTGTGGGGCTTCAGGAGGCAGCCAGGAGCCACAGGAAGGAGTCACATATTGGGCAGCACCCACAGGGCCCTTGCATCGGCCCTGCTGCTCCTGCTCTCCCCGCCCCCCAACGCCCACTTTTCCCTCTCAGGGCCATGTAGCCTCAGCTGCACCAGGCCAGGATTGCATCATTCTTGGCTTTGTTTGCAGAGCAGCAGGTGGAGAAGGGAGGCGCACCTCCCCTCACCGTTCCCCTTCCCTCTCATCTCCTGCTCTCTCCTGGGTACTCCTCCTCCTTCCTCTCTTCTCAGGCCCCTGGCACCTGGGGATTGTCTGCCTTACCTGGTGACTCTTAGCTCCCTTTCCACTCCTTCTGCTCCCCAGGTAGCCCCAGAGGCTGCTGAGGCAAAGAGAAGGAGGCTTGCGGGGTGGTGCAGGGATCAGCACCAGGCTGGAAACTGCCCTTCATTTCTGTTCCTCCACCCAGCGGAAGGCAGGTGCCACCTTCAAAAGGAGCACCTGGTTGTAGACAGCATTTGGCCTCTCATAACTTGGGAACAAGGTCAAAATTGTCACTGGCTGAACTAAGGCTAGTAATAATTGACATGAGATGAATTCATTCAGCTCTTTGTAGAAGGTAGTTAACTTTTATTGATCATTTATGGGGCCTTCAGGGGACTGAGCATTTTATACTCCCATCTCATGTAATATTTCATCGACTCCATGATGTGGAAGCTGAAGCTCAGAGAGGAGAGATTACCTGCCTGAGACCACAGGGCTATTGAAGAGCAGACCCGGGACTGGAATCTCCGTCTGCTTTCCCCCCAGCCTGACTTCTCAATGAGATGGAAAGGAGAATGCTGACCAGACTTGGACATTTTTTTTTACCCCCTAAAAGGAGGTTTTTGCCCAAGACACTCTTCAAGAGATAAGACAGTCCTCTTTTTAATCTTATGAAGCAGATAAAATAAGACAACCTGAGCTGGGCCCCCCGCTCCCCTCTGCCACCCCCAGGTACTGCTGTTGTTGAAGGTTCTAAACTATGTCCAGTATAGAAACAGGAATCGGAGTAGGAGCTTGTCAGAGATCCAGCCTGCCATACAAGAGGGAGGCCTGCACATGTGGACCCCGAAGGCTGGGGCAGAGGCAGTGGGCAGTATCATCCCTTCCCTTCGGTGCATTGGCATTCTCTGTTTGTGAAGCTTCCTGTAGTGTTCAGGGTGCATTAATAAAATAGCTTTGGTGTCTAGCAATCTAGACACCAAGACTTTGGCCAGTAGGAGTCCACTCTTTAGGACCAGATCAGCATCTTTGGGGACAGACAGTTCTCAGCCTTGCAAAGCCCAAGCCCAGAACTTAGGCCTGGCCAAGAAACAGTTGTTTCAGGGCCAGCATGGGTGGCTGCTGCCTCTGGGCCATCTCCTCTGCCTCTTAGTTTTTACTTCCAGTGGCTACTTCAGCCCTGAAAGAGAATCAGAGGGCTCTGGGAAGAATGGAGCCTTCCTTCCACAGCCTAGAGCCCAGCTCCACCACAGCCTGGGAGAGGCCAGGTCAAGGCCTGGGGGGTATGCTTCTCTGTCTCCCATCTCTTTAGCCCAAGACAGCCTCCATTTGAAGGGACAAAGGGCCCCATTGACCCCATAGCCTTCTGACCTCACCAAGTCTGTCGCTCCCTTCCCCTGGCAGCTGGCAGGGCACTCACTTTGATAGCAGACAGGGCCACAAGGCCGCTGAGAGGGCATGGCTGGGAAGCCAAGAGAGTCTGCTGCCAGCTGGGTGGGGCAGACTGGGAATGTGTGGGTAGTGCCCCCCAGATCCCCAAGAGGAGGGGCGGCCAGGAATGAAAGTCTGCCGGGACTCCTGGCTGCAGTCCCAGGAGCAAAGAAGCAAATGCTCTGCAAGGCCAAAGCATGGGAGGGCAGGGGGATTCCAACCCCAGCCCCAAACTGGGCTGCCTGGGGGGCTCAGGGCCTCCCCAGCCTGCATTCCTGAATTCCTCCCCCTAGCATGTCCCCTACACCCAGCCTATAAAGCCCCCTTTGTCTGGGCCCACTGAGGATCTTAACTCTCCCCATCTCAGCTTCCAGCCCTCTGCTCCCTCACTCCCTGGTGCTAACAAAGAGGCCAGGGTGCAGTGGGAAGCGTGCAGTCCCCTTCATGCCTCCGGCACTGGCCCAGGGGTATTGGGCCGCCAGCCCCTGGACACCAATGCCCCAGCCCCGCTGCCCGCCTCAGGGCAGGTTAATTCCCACCCCTGTCCACCCAGGACTCCACTCCTGTCCTGGGCAGCGTGCCTGCCTCTCACATGCCTATGCGCGTGATAGCCCCTTGGGGTGGCCCTGCCCTCACAGGGACAGGACAGAGGGGCAGCAGGCAGTCATGAGCCACCCTTGATGGGGTAGGGGGGGTCTCAGTGTGGGAAGCAGTCTTTTTGCCACCTCCTTGGCTTTCACCAGAGTTGGTGGCTCCACTGTCCACAAGGCAGGTCCCCAACTGGCATCTGGAGCTTCAGATGACCCTTCTTTGGCAGTAGACAAACAGTTCAGCTCCTCCTGCTTGGCACATGCCTGGGGCAGGGACACGGTAGGTGACAGGAATCTCCATTCCTGTCCCCCACACCCACCCAAGGGCCTCAGAACACATGTGAAGAGAGGCAACAGGGAGTGGCCTTTCCCCATCAGCTCCTGACCTCCTGGGGTCACAGGGCTGAGACCTCTGCTCACTGGGTGGGGTCTCCCTGTGGTCCAGGTGCTATGGTTATGTCTCTGGCCCACTCTTGGGCAATCACAGTGGTCTGGGCCAGGGGGTCATCTCTGTCATCAAGCTGCTTGTGACCTTGGGCCAGCCGCTCTGAGGCCTCTGTAAAATAAGGGGTGGGGCCCTTCCGACTCTGATAACCTCAGAAATGAGGAGAGGGGCTTCCCTTGGAGGCGATCTTCTCTGGACTAACAGTGCCCCCAGGATAGGCAGAACAGGAGAAGCTGGCAGGGATGCGCCCCTGGATCCCTGGATGTGTGAGGAGTGTGTGTGTGCGCGCGCGCGGTGCCTCTACCCGCGGGTGGGGTGTGGAGGGCGGGGCGGGCGGGGCGGGGCCTGAGTGGCGGACTCCAGGCGCTCCTCGCGCGCGGCGGCGGCCGGTGCGGGCGCGGCGGCATCACCGACTGGGTGCATGGAGGGGCCGCCGCTCACTGCGCCCCACCGGGCTGGCGCGGCCAGGACCGCATAGCTGGCGGCAGCATGGAGCAGGTCAGCGGGTGCGGGGCCCGGGGCTCGGGTCCTGGGGGGGGAAAGGGCGGGGGGCGGGAGGACTGGCTGAGGGGGGGTGCGCCGAGAAGGAGCGGGGCCCGCCACGGCGGGAGGGGTTTGGGGCTCTGGAGCTCCGGGCGGGGCCAGAGCTTTGGGGAGGGGATAGGGCTGGTGTGACATGGAGCTGGTGCGCGCGCGCGCGCGCACACACACACACACACACACTCACACGAGTACTCTCCCACCACTGACACAGAGCGAGGCGCTCACCGAGGGCTCACACGCTCCCTCGCTCCCCATCCTTGCTCCAGAAAGGGAACATTTAGAAGCTCCCCTCGCACTCGATAAGGTCCCGGGGCCCTCTTCCAGGATCCTAACAAGCTCTGCATAATAAGGAGTGGCAGAGGTGGCGGTGGTTCTCCCAGGGCATGTAGCTACCGCTGACCCTCCCGACCTTGTTCCCTCCCCACCGTGGGACCTCAGGATACAACCATACCCTCCCCCCTTCTCCCTGCCAGGCTCCCCCTCCAGTCCCAGTTACAGCAGCTGCAGCAGCTGCTGCCACCATTTCATAGCAGTGAAAAGATGGGGTGGGCTGGGCAGCTTGTCCGCATGCCCCCCAAATACAGACCAGCTGCCCCAGCCAGGCCCTGGGTGGCTTCCTTTCACACAGTCTCCCTCAGAGGGGTCCCGTTGCTGGCCCCCTTAGGTCAGAGCACCTCACCCCCTCCACCGAGCTCAGTAAATCCTGGGCAAGAGGGGCCGGTCCCCTTAAGTGAGTGGGAGGGCCCTCTATCCTGACTTGCTGCCCCCAGTTCTAAGAGGGGCAGCATCTTGAGGTGGGCTCGAGGGAGGGGCTGCCTTGCTCCCTTCCTGGTCTTGGGGTGTGGTCTGGAGTGGAAAGGATTTTTGTTCCTGCATGTGCCTTTATGTGTCCACGTTCCCGGGCTCAGCTTAAAGCTGTGTCTGGGGCCTGGGCTCTGAGACCCCTCCTCTGTGTGGCAGAGGGGCTCTTGGCTTGCCTGTGAGAAGGGGCGTGGAGGGGTAGAGGGTGAGGAGTCAGAGGATGGGGTGATCCTCAGTTCTGGGGGTTGGAGGGAGGCTCTGAGGAGTCATGAAGGGCTCTCGGCATCTTCCCTGGGTTGGGCATTATGTGTGGGGTGGGCTGTGAGCTGGTCTAGTCTCCAGGCCTGCTGGGCATCTTGGCTGTTAATTTAAATCGCCCGTGGCAGCTCCCTGGAACACCAGGCCTAGCAGGGGTCCATTCGTCATTCTCTGCTGTTGTCATTACAGACTCTACCTTCAATTCCACTCTGAGCACAAAAAAGCAGGGGTTGGGGCGGCAAGACAAAGTGCCACTGAATTGCTCGCATTTAAATAGTTAAATTTATGTTATGTGAATTTCATCTGCATTTCTTTTTTTAAAGAAAGGAGAGGTAGGGCTAGGGAACACCACTGCTTTCTGCCTGGAGGACCCTAAACATCAGTGGGCAGTGGGCCTGTAGCTCAATCTGAGCTGCTCCTCCACTCACCTTTTGTACTTCTGGGGGTCAGGTGCTTTCCATTCCCAGAGGCAGAGCCTGGCTCCCCTGTGCCCTGGCATTGTGAAAGGGAGGACAGAACACAGAGGAGAGTCAGGACATCAAAGGGGCACTGGGAGCTCTTGGACATCTGTCCTCTCCAGGCTGCCATGAAATCCCTGCCAGCTGTGCTGAGCAGTGGCTTTCCAGTTCTTTCTAGGTGTCCCAAAACAGCCCTGCTGAGAAGCACAGCAGGCAGCCTGTCTCTTGGACCATGACACACCCTTCCTCCCACACCCCACAAGGGGTCTCTGACAATCAACACCACCGTGGAGGTGCCCACGCTGATGTCAGTGCCTGGAGGCAGCCGCGGCCCTGCCAGCCCTGTGGGTGTCGTCAGCTTCCTGAATGTGTCAGAAGCATGGGGTGTATGGGGTGCTTCTGAAATCAGAGCTCCTTTCACCACCCCAAGGGAAGCTCCTATTTTAAGTTTCCCATGTGCAGAGCCCGCTTGTAAAGCAAAGAATCCTTTTATAGTGCAAGGACCGCCCTGATGTGTCTGTTTGGTATGTGTGGATTTTGGCATGGAGGGTTTCCTTAAAGGGGAGCATGCCTGGAATCTCTCACAGGGGCTGGAATGGCCGGGTGGAGTGAGTGCCAGGACAGAGGGGTTTGCCCCTCTGTGGTCAGTGCCCTGCCCTTCTTTTTTTCTCCATTAAATTCCCCTCACTCCCTCCCCGGGTTGGCTTGGTGCCAGATAGAGGAGAGGGGAGCAGCTGCCGGGGATTTCCAGAGCTTCCAGGGGGAGGTGGGAGCCACCCCTCCTCATCTCCTTTCATCGCTCCCCTCTGTTCCTCTCCTCCTGCCATCTCTTCCCTGCTTCTACATTCCCCTCCTCTCTCCTCTTCTCAGCACCCCTCACCCTCCCAGAAGGGCAGAGAGACTGGGAGGAGAGTGGAGCAAATCCTGCTCCACGCAGGGATGTGCACAGGCCGGGTAGCATGAGGCAGGGTACAGGTGACCTGTGGCAGAAGCAGGGATGCAGGCCAGTTGCTGGCAG
The DNA here is from genome assembly GCA_007570785.1 of Antilocapra americana. Taxonomy (NCBI): domain Eukaryota; kingdom Metazoa; phylum Chordata; class Mammalia; order Artiodactyla; family Antilocapridae; genus Antilocapra; species Antilocapra americana. Next base: position 16,202,282 of record ML664177.1, on the reverse strand, counting down.
CAGTTAAAAGCCCTCACCTAGAACCATGAATTTAGCATTCTGGAGCTAAAAGGGACAACCTGGCCTAGCTCCTCCCAGAGGTAACGCACTTGGTAGAAAGAATAAGGGTTCAGCGTCAGACTTCAGCAAATTATTTATCCTCTCTGAGTCTGTTTCTTCATTATAGAGTATAATACCTACCTTATAGTGTTGCCATGGGGAGTCATGTTGGTAAAGAAATAATGTTTGCAAAGAGGTCTGCACATAGTAGGTGCTCAACATAGTTTAACTCCATTCCTCTCCATCTTGATGTTTTCAGGCCCCTGCTAGGTGATGTCACAATCTTCATCAGTTGTCTCTTAGCCTTGCACACATACTCACACAAACACAGTCCTCACCACCAGGTCAACTGCCTGGTGTCACACAGTGGAAAGCTTGTGGGGCTGAGACCCCAACCCAGGGCCAAACTGTGACATAGGTTTTCCAACATGATTCTCTGGGGCAGGGGTGCTGCCAGTTGAGAGTGGCAGGGCTGGGTGTCTTTTGACCACCCCCGACCTGATGACCTGATACTAGGGTTCACCAGGTGTGACTTGCTTGCCCTGCTGCCGGCCCAGGGAAGCAACCACCTCTCTCTCCACCAGGGCCAGAGGTCCAGAAGTTGCTGGACGGGGGCCCCAGCTATTTGGCAGGTTGCCAGTGCCTCTCAGCCTGGCCAGAGGGCTGTACCTCCCTCCTCAGGGAGTTTCAGATAATGGGATCCCTCTTGTCCAGGATTCCTCAGGACCTGGCAGCAGAGATGAAAGTGAGGACTGGCATGATCTCGAGTGGACTGAGGCCCTACCCTACAAGGGGCTTGATGAGGCCCTACCCATTCAAGGGGCTTGATGAGGTCTGAGGTCCCCTCTCCAGGATGCCTGGGGCTCTGCCAGAGCTGGACCCCCCCACCCTTCCCAGCTCTCAGCCTTCAGGCCTCCTTTCCCTGCCACCTGTCTGTTACCAGCCTTCAAGGTCTAAGCCAAACACTGCCTCCCAAGGCCCCTGCCTTCTCCCCTCATTATGGAAGCCTCCCTCTTTTTTTGTCCAGTGCTCTGTTTGTAGCACCATCACAGCACCATCCCAGCCACCTTTGCTGTGCTTGTTGCTCTTCTTGGAAAATGAGCTCTTTGAGGACAAGCACATCACCTGGTTCATTCCCTGCTATCCCACACAGCAGTTTGCATGTAGCCAGAGCTCAATAAATGTCTGAATATGACCGGACTGGGCCGCCGCCTTCTTTTTTTTAATTAATATTTTTATGTATTTGGCTGTGCCAGGATCTTCAATGCGGCATGCAGGATCTTTGGTTGTGGTATGCAGACTCTTAATTTGTGGCAGGAGGGATCTATTAATAGTTCCCCAATCAGGGATTAAACCTGGACCCCTTGCATTGGGAGCTCAGAGTCTTACCCACTGGACCACCAGGGAAGTCCTATGGGCCACCACCTTCTTTGAAGATGAAAATTTACGTGGGCATGAGTTGCTTCAAAGGAAAACCTGGGGGCTGAAAGCCAGAGAAACAGGTCAGGTCTCTCTTCAGCCCCTCCCTCCAGTCCTGCCCTCCTGCCCTTCTCCACCAGGGGGTGCTCTCTCCCCTTCCGTGGAAAGGCCGGAAGCTGTAGCCAGATGTATGTATGGTCATCACCCTTATAATCCCTGACCATGACATCTACGGTCATCACCCCTATAGCCTTCCACTCATTGCTTTGATTCTTTATCAAATGTGAGTTCACAGTTGGAGACTGGTGAAGAAGGCCTACTGTTTTCATCTACAGACTGTGAAACTAAGGCTCAAAGACATTCAGCTACTACGTGGGCAGGATGGGAACCTGAATGTGCCCTTGGTTCGGGGCTCCTTGATGACACCATAAAACCCCTCACCGGCTCCTAGGCCGGGCCTGATCCTGGCCCTGGAATGTTCTGGAAGTCTGGGGACTCCCTGACTTCCCCCCATGCTCCTCTCCTAGCCCTGCCTGGGTCTGGGGAAGGCAGGTTCTTCCACTGGCAGGACGCTGCTGGGGGTTCCTTTTCCTCTGCTCCACTTATCACCCCCTCAGGCTCTCTCCCTCTTGGCTCCTGCTCCCCAACCAAAAAGCCTGCTCAGTGTCCCCCCTCCACCGCCCCACCCAGGAACTGGGGCTGTGCCTCAACCCACTCACCTCTGCTGTCCCCGTCCCTTCCTGCCAACTCTCTCAGTGGCCCGATTCCATCTCTTCACACTTGATGCTCTTCCTCACTGCACAGCCTGGCCTCCGTCCCACCTGTCCCCCACTCCCCGACACAGGGCCACATCCTCCAGCTCTCTCTTCTCAGTCCTTCTTGCTGCCTCTCCCTTCCTGCCTGCCCTGAAAGTGGGTGCTCCTCAGGTCCCATCCCACATTTCATCCAAATCCCACTCCTGATCCACGAATGACTTCCAGAGGCATGTCTCTAGCTCAGGCCTCTCTCCAGGGAAAAGGACCCAGGGTTCAAGCTGCCAATCACTACCCCACCAGCAGCACAGCCTGTATATTAAGTGTGTGGACTTGAGCCCAAGTGGCACCAAGTTGTATCCAGCTCTTGTGACACCAGACTCCTCTGTCCATGGAATTCTCCAGGCAAGAATATTGGAGTGGGGAGCCCAAATGCCTGGGTTCAAATCCTGGGTGGCCTCGGGTGAGATGCTCAAGCTCTCTGGGCCTCAGCTTCCTTATCTGTAAATGAAGATTATAATACCTATTTCATAGACCCTTTATAAGGCTGAATTGGAATAATATATACAAAGGATTACTTAGCCCAGTGCCTGGTATGTCCTCTCTCCCTGAGAACACTCTAGACAGCTAATATCTCATATTCTGAGCCATAAAACTTGGAGTTGTTCTGAAGTGTCATGAAAGTCACTTAGTCATGTCTGTCTCTTTGGGACTTCATGGACTATAAAGTCCATGGAATTCTCCAGGCAAGAATACTGGAGTGGGTAGCCGTTCCCCTTCTCCAGGGGATCTTCCCAACCCAGGGATCAAACTCTGGGTCTCCTGCATTGCAGGCGGATTCTTTACCAGCTAAGCCACAAGGGGAGCCCACTGGGAGTTCTAGACTCTTCCATTTCCTTTCCAAAATACCCAGCTTGCTAACAAGATCCGGGGGCCTTTAATGATTGGTGCCCCCTGCCCAGGTCCAGGGCCCTCCCATCTGCTCCCCCACGCCTGGCTCCTTACTGCCCCCCCTCTCCCCGCCACCTCCATTCTTTCCCACATCAAGGCACAGTGGCTCTGGCAAATCTCTGCTTAAATCCATGCCTCAAGCTAGGCTGGAATCTAAGTGCCTCAGGCCCAGTCACTCCATGGTGACATCCCCACCCACATTTCCTTCCTCATCCCTCCATGCTTCCTGCCCACGAACCTTCCACTTGGCTCCAGCCACACTGCTGGAGTCTGCTTTCTCCTGCCTCCCTGCTTTTGTCCATGATCTTCTTTCTTCCCATGGCCCACCCCATCCTGTCTCATCCATGACACCCTCCAAAGATCATGGCCACTTGCTTCTGGAAGCCTTCAGCTGCTTCTGCAGCCTTCCATGGCTCCTCTCCTGGGATCTCATACTAGAGTCAGGATTGGTAAGACCAGGACTCCTAAAGGGAAGGATCTAAGCCTTATCTCCTATCCCCAGGGGCTACCTCCACTCTCTTACCCCAGGGTATATTAGGACTCCCAATAAACATTTGTGAAGGAAAGAAGCTGAGTGGGCTTAGAGAGGAATTTAGAAAGGGAGGAGTATAAAGAGGGTCCTCAGTGAGGGGCACCTCCATCCCCTGTTGGACTTTATTGCCCTATTCCCCAGAGAGTGTGCCAGGAATAGAGTGGATTCCAGGGGAGATGGTGGGATGCAGGTAAAGGGATACAGATGTCAGAGGGGATGGGGAACTGAGGTGAAAAGGAAAGATGAGAGAGATGCTAGAGAAGATGGATGGGGGAGGGCAGGACAGAATGGGGGTACAGGTCAAGGTGCAGGAAGAGGTGGGAAGGGCAGCAGGGTGGGGGAAGAGTGCACTTTCTGGGAAGTGGGAGAGGGTGGGGGAGGTGAGCGCAGTGCATTGTGGAGGGAGGAATTGCCTGCCGGCCAGTGTGAGCTCATTTCCTCTCACCGCCTCCTGCAGTGGCTGAGGGCATAAGGCTCTGGAAAAAGTGAGCCAGGGGCACCCCAGGGACCACCCTCCCCCCTTCCCCACACCTTCAGTCCAGTCTAGATCTCAGATGCCACTGATCTTCACCCCCCACCCCCCCTTACACAGACAACTCATTTGTTTTGAGAGGAAAGAACCCTTAAGCCAGTCTTGGACTGTTGGGGCTTCAGGGCAGAAAGTCAGACAGAGGGACCTGATTGAAGACTAAGCAAGAAAATACAGGCAATGTGATGGGTTACAGTTAGATAGCAGGAAAGACTTCTCAGAAGTGGGGCATAATTCTGGCTGCATATGACCTTGATGAAGAGAGGTGAGGAAGGAAGAGGAGTCATTAATTGCCCCTCCATCATTACAAAAGCATCCTTTTCTACTGACTTCCAGAGAATTTGAAATAAATAAAACATAAAGACTTAACAAGTCAATATCTCCTTCCTCAGGCTTATAGGAGTAGGGATGGTCTAGATGGTGTCTGGACAATACTGTGTCCCCTATAGGGTCCGGGTCCTTGATCCTGAGGGTCTAGGACTTGAGGCTGATTGGCTCTCAGGAGTCAGGGTGGTGGTGGTAAAACAAATAGGTTTTACGAGGCTTGTTGCCCCAGGGGGGTGGGCCACTTTAGTAGGTAGAGTTGGCTTTCCCGTTTTCATTGCCTTCTTCATCCAAATCATATTCCTATTTATCTGTGACCTCTGCCTTCCTTTCTTCACAATCTGGTTGAAGGAGTATAGGAGCCCTTTAGAACTACAAGAAGGCAAGGAAAAGAGGTAAACATAGCCTGTAAAAAAAAAAAAGGAGGTAGAAAGGATGTTGTTAGACAGCAGAAAGAACTTTCCAACAGGACCTAAAGACCAAGAGACTGTCCCTTCCAGGGTCATCAGGGGATGGGCTGCTTGGGGGCAGGGAAATGAGAAATGGACTCAGGACCCTGGTTTGTTCATTGGGCCCAGCTCAGAATGAGGCTGGGAAAGGAGCTGTGGGAGCTTGTGCCTGAGAGGCCTGGAGGGTCTCTGCTTTTATTGTCACCCACTGCAGAGTGGGTCTGTGAGCTGTCCAAAGGCCTGAGCTACAGGCTGGCTGGGTGGGGATCTGAAGGTCTGCTTTTCTCTTACAGCTTCCTCTTCCCTGCCTGCATGAGCTGAGACTGGGAAGGGAGTCCTAGATTGAGGAGCATAAAAACTCCTGAAAGCTCCCTTGTTACCACCCCCCTCCTCCATCTCTGCCCTTGTCTCAACTTCCATGAGTCTCTGAATGGAAGGCTCCCTAAGTCTTTTTTCTGTCTCTCCCTCTCTTCCAACCTGAGTCTCTTCATCTTTGTCTCTGATTTTCTCTGCCTCTCTCTGTCTCTATCTTGTCTCTGCCTCTCTCCTGCTTTCGGAGTCTCTCCGTCTCTGTTTCTGATCATCTGCTTGGCTTTGTTCTCTCTGCTTCCCTTTCCGTTTCTTCCTCCCCCCCTCCCTCTCTCGATGCTAGTCCTGTGTTCTGTGCCCTTATCCTCTTTGCTTGGCCTGCCTGGATCATCGTCTTTTCTGGGCTGGACCAGCCCAGACTGTCTCCCTGAGACCGTCTCTCTTCTGCTGGTTCTGTCAGCGCCAACCCCAACCTCAGCCCTCCGGTACGCATCTGCAGCCCAGCGAGAGGCAGAGGGTGCGCCCCGTCTGGAGCGCAGGGGGCTGAGCGAAGGGACGCCCCACCCTCCGCGTTCGACCCCGCCCCTTTGCCCCGCCCCTCTCGGGTCCCTGCCTGCGCCCCCAGCAGTGCCCTGGCCACAGAGCCGCCCCTGCCGCCCGATGAATGGAGTCGCCTTCTGCCTGGTCGGGATCCCGCCTCGCCCGGAGCCCCGGCCCCCCAAGGTGAGGGCGCTGATCCAGGAAAGGGGGCGGCCGGGGAGGTGGCGGCAGGGCCGGGGTCGTGGTGTCCCCGCTCCATGGGCACAGCCTGGGGCACACGGCGCAGGCACCGCGGGGCACGGCCGCAGGGGACATCCGCTGGTGGTCGGGAAGGGGGCTGGAGCGGGAGCTGCCTTGTGCAAAGGACGGGAAGGAGGAAGGTAGTCAGGGGGTCGGGACGCTCACCGGGCTGCCAGGGCCAGGGGCACCGACCCGGACAGCGGTGCCAGGTCCCCGGCGGCCGGGCAGCGAGGGCGGGAGGCCCGCGCCTTTTGTCCGGGTTTTTCAGGCGGGGCGCTTGCCGCTGTTTCCTCTGCCCGAGTTTTCGTTTTCCGTTGGCGAGGCCCCGGCACAGCTGGAGGGAGAGGGAGTGGGGGAGGGGGTTCCCAGAGCGGGATGTCCTTGGCCACTGTGGCCGGACACCCCCTCCCTGGGCCACACTCCCCTCCTGCCGGGCCGGGCCACCAGACAAGCTGCCCGGCACGGGTCCACCGCTCCACTGGGTTCTGGGGAAGAGAAACAGGGCCAGGACCCCCCAGTCCTTCAGGCGCAGCAGCCCTCCCTTCTGCGCTCTCAGGCTGGTTGTGGGTGGGTCTGGGCACGGGGTGCCAGGGGCATTACTCAGCGCTGGGCTGCTTTGCTTGGGTCCTTTCATCTCCCAGCTGCTGAGGCTGGGGAGGGGCCAGCAGGGGCCTTCGGGCTCCATTGGGGCCAGCCCCCTCCCTACCTCTGGGCCTGACTGCCCAGTTCTGCTAGAGCACCACCCTGACACCCCCCCCCCCTCTTTCCAAGTTGAAGAGTTGAACACTGCCAGGTTAGTGGTTTTCGGAGCTGGGGACAAAAGTTCTCTGGGGGGTCCAGGTTGGGATCAAGGCCTGGGCAGAGGTCTCTTGCTCTTTCAACGGGGCTGGAGGATTTAGGGCCATTCCCCCCTAACCATCCGCTCAGTGTTGAGCTGGGGTCTGGTGCTTTGGAATCTCTGAGCCTGGTGTGTACCTCAGGAGCTGGATGTGTGCACAGTTCTCCCTTAATCTGCATCTCTATCCCTGACTCCCCCTCTACCTTTCAGCCAAAAGTGTTTCCTAATTACCAACTTGAATTTCAGGATGGACAGGGGATGGAGATGGAGGTCATTATCCTTGAGTTCTTTAGATCGCCCCCTCCACACACACTCCACCACCTACTTCATCCCCACGCCCCCCTACTATCTCCACCCCCAGCCCCACCCTGTGGCTCTGCTGGGGCTGGATGGCATTTGATCCCCTGGGGTTCTCCCCATCTGCCAGGGCAACAACCTCATTCCTCAGAGTGGCCACTCTCACTGAGATGCGCTCATTGGCATGCAATTTGAATCTCAGTTACATAACCATTCATCTCACCTCCAAACACAGCCCAAAGGCCCCCAGCCCCAGACTCTTCTTCTGCTTGCTCAGAAAGTGTTTGGGTCCACCCTAGGTTTTAATGCATAAATCCTTCAATTCTGGATGTGAAGGCCTCAAAAACAGCCCTGGGAGCAGGTAGGGTGGATATTAGGGGCTGAGACTATACAACAGTAGTGCGGGGTCTTCTGATGGGAGTCATGACACAAGAGGAAACTCTGAGGGGCCTAGTATTAGGAAGGTGGCTTTGGAACACCATGGAGAATGGGGCAGGCTTTTGAGGATCTCAGCTCAAGCAGAAAGGGATTGGACCCTGGGAATAGGCCCTGTGTTTAGGCAGCCTGGATGGGGACCTCTGTGCCCCCTCTCCCCACTCAGGCCAGCTCTGAGCTCATGGGCCAGGGGACAGGAGGGCTGACTGGCCCCCCATGGGAACAGCATTGTGAGCTAGAGTGGGGGATGAGGGAGGGTACTGGTTACAGAACAGAGAATGCAGGAGTGGGCAGAGGCATTTATTGCTTCATCCTATATTACAGAGATACTTAAGGACTTCTTGATGTATCAGATTAAAAGAGTCTACAAAGGAGAATGGAATAAGTTACCAAATGAAGGACTGCAGTTTGCTCTTTGGGAGAACTTCCACGGAGAAGTTTATAAGCTGTAGCATCCCAGGTTAGCCTGGAGCATCATTCAGGGAAGTTTCCTCTGGTGTAGTGGGCTAGGCAGATTCCTATGATGTAGGATTCCAGTATAAAAATCTGGAGAGATTCATGGGAGATTTAAATATACTCAAATGTGCATATACATTAGTGCCTGAAAAAAAATGTGTTGTAAGGATGAAGAGTTGCTTTAATAGTAGAGCTGATAGCTAAGACATAGTTAGCAATTTCTCTGGGCCAGGATTTATGTGACCTCTTTCAGTCCTCACAAAACCACAGTGATGTGGGTACTATTATTTTATTATTCTCACTTTTCAGTTGAAGACACTGAGGCACAGAGAAGCAATAGCTTGGCCAAAATCACATTACTAATGAGTGGCAGAGCCAGGATAGGAACCCAGCAGTCTGGCTAAAGTTCATGATCTCACTCCACTACCCTACATCTCATGACTTGACTTGTCTGCTGTTACTCCCACCCTGAATCCGGGTCTGTCTTGGATACAGGCCAAGATCAAGGTCAATCTCATGCTGGATTGGAGCTTGGTGGCTTGTCTTTCAGCTGAGACAGAAATTGGGACAAGATGCCTCAGGATGGCCAAGCCTCTGGTGTCCATCTGTGTTTGGTGGGTGGAGAATTGGCTCACTTATTCCTCCAGCCCCCCATCCCACCCCATGCCAACCCACCACACTTGATCCGTGGCTTGGTTCATTGATGTTTTCCTTCCAAAGGGGCATCAGCTGTGCTCTGTTGGCTGCAAGGGTTCAAAGGTGAGATATTGGCTTGGTCAGGGGTTTGGACAAAGCCTGGTTTTAATTATCCTGCTCTCTCTCCCTCCCCAGAGAGAGCCATGAATAGGGCCTGTGGGAGCTGGCTCTGCCTTTCCCCTAGCACCCTCCACCCCCTTCAAACACCCGCCCTTAGATCCAGGCCCCCCTCTTTCATGTGAAATTGTGCCAGGTTGTCAGCAGGGCAGTGCCAGTCAGTACCAGGCTGGCATCTCCTCCTCACTGCCTCAGTGGGACAAGAGGCTGGGATGGACTCTGGGGCCAGTTGAAATCTCCGTAGGGGTGGAGCTTGTCACCTGTCAGAGTGGGTCAGGACCAAAGGAGCCATCTTGTCCAGCAGTGGGGAGCCTGAGGCCAGAGAGTGGCCAAGGTCAGACAACCCAAGAGTGGTGGACATGAACCCAGGGGTTCTGACTCCCAGGCTCCTGGGCTGTGCCTTTCCCCACACAGCTCTGTCCTGGGTGCCCCATTCCAGCTCAGGGTTCTGACACTGGGAGGGAAAAGGGAGGGCAGGGAGGAGCATGGAGGAGCATGGAAAAGTGGACAATGTGTCCTGTTCATCTCTGTGTCCCCAGTGGCCAGCACAGTGCCTGGCACAGAGTGGCCAGCCCTCCATAAATGTTTGTGAAATGCAGGCCGGGCAGCAGCCCCTCCCCTGGACCTCTAGGGTGCTCTGTGCCAGCTCAGCCCAGCATTGGGATACTTGGTCTACACATCAGTCTCCCTGCCAGACTGGAGTTATTTGAGGGCCAGAAAAATAATCACGGCCACCACTTCTACGGGGGTGCATTGTCCCCATCCCATGTGACAGATGAAGACACTGACACAAAGAATTATATGGCTTCCTGAGGTCACCCACCTAGTAAGTGGCAGAGCTAGGGAATTGACCATGCTTATTCCAGCAGCCCCAGAGGTGCTGTGTTTTTCTTGGTGTCCACAGAGCCTGGTACACAGCCAGAGCTCTGAGAATGTTTGTTAACTGACCGACTGTGTGGAAAAACCATGGAATCCTGTAGTCTAATCCTTTGGAAGTAACTGGGTTAGAGTCTTGAGAAGGTAGCCTAGAGGTGCATCATCTTATTATCTGTGCCAGGACTGCCTGAGCCAAACCTAGAGAGGAAAGGAAAGTTCCCCATGGGGACTTAGCTGGCAGTCCAGTGCTTAGGAGCCTGCACCCCTGACCCTGGTTGGGAGCTAAGATCCCGCAAACCATGTAGCATGGCCAAAAAGAAAAAAAAAGCTCACTCACACCCGATCACACATGCCCTCCAAGGCCATTGGGGGCCCCCAGCTTTCTGACTTCTCTTTTGCTCTCCCTCTCTCCCTGCCTCCCCCAGAGTTCTAAGGGAATGGTGCAGAGCAACAAGCAGGTGGGAAAAAGACTACAGGTTGGATTAAAGGTGTCTTTTCCCTTTTTATTTCTCTGGCCCTGAGATGTTCAGTCCAATGTACCATCTAGGTAGAAGATTCCTTCCCTTTCAAGTTGGAGGGTAGATGGAGTAGCAGGTTTGGGACAGGACCTGGCACAACTACCAATTCTCCATCTCTCATGGGAAGGGGTGTTGGGTTTCCAGCCACCTCAAGTTGTAAACTGGAAGCCCAAGGTCACCTCCTCCAGCATCCTCCAGCCTGTGTATCCCTACCTAGGCAGGTGACTTCATCCTCTTTGATTTCCTCTGTTTCCCACGGACTGCTTTGAATTAGCATCAAACTGTCACTATCTGCAGGCCATACTTCATCTGCTGACAAAGGCTGGTGGGAAAAGGAAGGGTAGGGAGTGTGGTCTGCCTTCTAACATAGACGGGCCACATGGGAGATGAGAGCCCCAGGTCTGGCGTGGCCTCTGGTGCACTGGGAGGCACATTGGGTGTCTGGCCTTGCCTTCAGCCTGAGGGGGTTCAAATTTCAGCCTTACCCCTTATTAACTGTGTGACCTTGGCCAACTCACTTACTTGTTTTTAGTTTCCAGTTTCTTATCCCTGAAATAATCCCTCAAAATTGTTGAAAGGATAAAATGAGGTAATACTTTGCCAAGTGGCTGACATTTGGTAACTGCAACTATTAGCTGCAACTTTTATTAAACAAACAATAATCAGTGGATAGGAATGAGGACAACACACTTTGGGCTCAATAAAGAGAACCCTTTATGGCTGGAAGTAATCTGAAGAGCTGTCCTTGGAGGTAGTGAGGCCCCCGTTCATGGAAGTAAGCAAGCACAGGTTGGATTAGAGAGAATTCGGGCATCGGGTGAGGAGTCGACACAGAAAAACCTAAGGACCCTGCTTTGGCATCAGCACTGTGTGGTAAGAAATTAGAGGAGCAGGTGAGATATGGTCCCTGCTGTCAGGAACTGGGGAGAGAATGAGAGGTTGGCTGCTGTGGTTTGGGCTGTGAGGCACCTCTGAGGAAAGGGAGTCTTGAAAGGCTGCCTGGAGGAGGCCTGGGAGGATGGGTATGGTTCTGATGGGTGTGAGAAGTGGCCCGGGGAAGGGCTTGGTGACTGAGGGGCAGTGAGGTGTCTGGACTGCAGGCTCTGCAGTCAGCCCAAAGCTGCCTCCACATCCTGGCTGCCCAAAGGTATTGGGTGCATGGTGGGGGGAAATGGGTAGTTCCCTGACCTCCCCACCCCTGAGACTTAGCTGGACGAGAGACCAGGACTACTCCCTGTGGCAAAGAGCGGGGGCCTATAAGGAACAGAACTGAGGAAAGAAAGACTTCTCATGCCCAGTGCATTTGGGGGCGTCCGGGGGTCGGGGGAACAGTGGGGCCTTTGTCCCCAGCCACCGGGAATCTGGCCCAGCAGCCAGCCCTGGGTCTGGCTGGGCCCTCGGCAGGCAGGTCCTCTTTGAAGTGACCCTTTCAAAGCTCAGCCTGAATCCCTGGGAGGAGAGAACTGGGGCGGAGCACGAGGATGACGGACCCACAGCCAAGGATGGAAACAGACCCAGCGCTGGGCCGGCCCCTTCGGGCAGGAGGGCTGGTGGGAGGTGTGTGGGCCGGAGGAATGTGGCCAGACTCGAGGGACATGTGGGAGCCATGTGGAAGGACAGGCGCTCCAGGGTCTTGGCCGCCAAGTGGGGGTTAATTAGGGAGGGACAGAGTTCATTTTGGCCTGGTTTCCAACAGTCCCTAGCTTGATTTCTATCTGACTCTGGGCTCCTAAATCTCTAGCTTCTTCCTTTTTAATTTCCTCCAAGTGTGTGAGAGCTCCTTGGAGAGAACTGGGTGTAGATGCAGGCCTTAGAGGCTCTGTCTGAGAGCCCCTGAAAGGCTGGAAGGGGAGGCTGCAGTGCAGACCCCTACCCTCCAGTGCAGAGTTCCATCATTCTCTGAAAGAGAGTGAGGGGCCAGGGAGAGCCGCCCCCCACCCCAGAGAGGGACTATCTTTGCAAGTTTTAGCTGGATGGATATTAGATGTTGCCCCCAGCTCTGGACCTAGAGAAAGTCCAAGGCCAAGGGGCTAGAAGCAGAGGGGAAGGGACAGGCAAAAGTGGGAGGAAGAGGGTGGCTGGATGCCAGGTGAGAAGCAGGTTCAGGCTGCTCAGTTCTGACCCAAGGGAAGTGGACAAGAGCCCATGGTCTCCCCAGCTCTGACCTGCTGTTCCGTGAAAGGGAGGAAAGGAAGGGGCGAGTGTCTGTTGGTGGACTGTGGAGCCTTCGGAGCCCAGGTGAGACCCCTCCCCTTCCCTGAGGCTGTTTTCTGGTTCAGGCCCCTCATCCCTATCTTCCCCTGACACCATGGCACTCTCTGTACTTGGGAAGACACTTCTAAATCTCCCTTTCCTCTTCCGAGGGTGTGGCTCCTGGTTCCTCCCCAAGAGAAGGGGAGGAGGGAGCTGAGCACTAGGCTGTGATGGGGGGCTGCGGGTGGTTCTGGTACTTTCCTGTATCTTGCACTGGCATCTGAAGGGCTGAGCCCTCATTAGCTCTAATGAAGCCTTGGCACTGTGCCCCCCTCTGCTCTGCAGCACCTGGTGGGGGTGAGGGGATAAGGGGGCAGCTGAGGTTGGACCCACAGCCCAGGAGGGGATGGCATGTCTCCCAGAGGGGAGAGTGGGAGTCAGGCAATGGGGGTCACACAGCAAGGCCAGGATTGCTGGTGGGATGAGAAACAGGTCCCCCTCCCTGTCCCACTGGGACCTTTTCCTCCTCCAGTGGCTTCCAGATGCTTAGATCCCCACAGTGCTAGGAAAAGCATTCTCTGAGACTGGGTGTGGCCCAGGGTGCTGAGGACATTCCCAGGCCTGGCTTGCATGAGAGTGTCCCTCTCCCTAATTTCAGCCTGGGGCAGGAGAAGGACCTGACGCCAAGAATTGGAGGCTCAGTGCCTGGGAAAATCAGGCAGTGGCAAGATCTTAATGCAGACCAGACCGGACTTTGTTCATTTGGTGGCTGTTTCCTGTGTACTGTCTGTGTTCCAGGCTCTCTCTGTGGGTGAATATGAAACAGCCCTGCCCTCAAGGGGTTCCTTGTCTGCTTCCCCACCAGCCAAAAGCTCCACTAAGGTTTTATAAGGGATTCTGAGATGTGCATGTATACTATCCACCAGTGCAGACACCCCCAAAAAATATTACCATGAAAATTGGCCTGATCTAACCAGAGAGACAGACCTACAGTAGATACAAATGGTGTCTTCACCACAACATCGTTTCAGTGTAAATGTGGTCTCAAAAGTGGTGATGGGAGTTGAAAGATGGAAACAGTGCCACTGGGTAGAATTGCTGTAGGGATTGGTTAAAAACCAGCTGGTGATATGAGTAATCTCCTTTCTCTCATCTCCTCTTTCCAAATCTATTGTTGAGAATTCTTTGGTGAAACCTCTTTTCATCAGTTTTCAATGACTGTCATGAAGTGGTTGTACATTTACAAATAACAAGAACCAGGACCCCCAGAGGCTAAATTACTCCACCAAAGGTCATCCAGCATCCAAATTTAAATCTGGGTCTTTCTGAATTCTAACTAAGGCTATCGTGTGTCATGGCTACTTTCCCTAACAAGAAAGAGCCTGGGAGCACAGTCCCCATCCTGGGAAGGTAGACACTTCTCCTTGCCCCCAGCTGAGCCTTGAAGTCTAGGTAGGGACTGGCATAATGAAGGAAAAGTGGTGGATACAGGCAGCAGGATTATGTCCTGCTTCTCTGTGACCCTGAATGCACAGGGGTTCCCCGTGTCCGGGATTGCTTATGAGTGCTATGGAGGACCCCAGGCCTCTGTTGATAAACGTGGGCTGAGTCCCTGCCTTGCTAAAGATGCTTCAGCTCTGAAGGGAAGAAGGCTTCCCCAAGGAGGTGAGACTTGCGAAGGCCTGAAAGATGCTTGCTGGGACAAATGGGGTAGTGAAGAAGGGAGAGAAGGGCATTCTAGCCAGAAGGACCCAGCATGAGCAAAGGCAAGGAGGTATCAAACAGCCTGGCCTCTTATGGGGCCAGTGAGTGTAAGACTGAGAGGAAAGAGAGATTGAGACTGTCAAGGCCAATGAGGGCCAGATCCTGGACCTCTTCTCCGTCTCATGGCGGATCCTTCATGCTGTATTAGGGAACTTGACTTGCTCCCATAGATACTGTGGAGGCAGCAGACCAGATAAGAGTTGATGAGGGCTGAATGTGGAACTGGAGATGGAGAGGACAGAATGGAAGTGGGATGTGTCACCCTCTTCGCCTTCCCAGAAACATGCCATACCTTCTCTTCCCCTTGTCTAATAGAACTTCCTTGTCTTCTCCATTTCACAAACTCCTGTTTATCATGTCCAGTTCAAATATCCTTCTCTGTAAATCTGCCACACACACACAGACACACACACCAGCCACCAATTCCTCAAATTAACGGGGATTTCCTCCTCTGGGCACTAGACTTGAAGCCCCATGAGGGTAGGGACTTTGTCTTGTTCACTACTCTATCTCCAGCTTCTAGACCTGGCCAAATTGAATGAATACTGTTGACCGATGAACTGAAAGTTACCGTAGTACTTCACACTGCCTTGTGAAAACCACATAATAATAACAATAGGAGTATTGGTTGCAACTAACATTTATCGAACATTTCAGTGTCAGGCACTGCTGTACTGAGTACTTTATACACATTTTTCTCTTTAATGTGCACAACAGCCTCATGGGGAATAGAGTATCTCTATTTTATAAATGCAGAAACAGAAGCTCAGAGAGGTTAGTAACTAGTCCAAGGACACACAGCTAGGAAGTGTGAACAAGTTGGGATTCAAAGCTAGATTCTTCTGAATCTTGTTTAGGAATATTTAAGCACTATGCTCTGCAGCCTTCAAATTTTCTCTCACGTCTGACTCTTCATAAAATCAGGAACTGTTTTATTAATTAAAAAAAAATTCTTTGTGGACTACTGAACTAAGATTTATCAAAAAACTCCTATGTACCAGGCGTTCCACACTGAGCCCTCTCAGGGACCTCATTCACAGCTGAGGCTTGGAAAGGGAAGAGACTTGACTGGGGTCACACAGCTGGGACCTGATCTTAGGTCTCTTGGACTCCTTGACCCTGGGGACACCTAGTCAATCATGCCAGAATGAAGGAAAGAGGAGCCGGGCTCTGAGGTTGACTGAATCTTTTGGGGGGCACACAAGGGGTTGCCCTGGGCTGGGGACTGAGTCTCCTGCTCCTGGCGCAGTGTGCTCCCCATCTTGGTCATTGATGAGAAAAGGGGAGGCAGGGATGGGCTGTTGTAATTTCCCAAAAGCCCAGCTGTCAGGAGGAGCGGCTGACATTCCCTGGGATGGGCAGGGAATGGTATCTCAACCGCAGAGCCTTCCCAGGGTCTCGACAGAACAGGTTGAGAGGTTGCACGTATCACTGCGACTCATCCAAGGGGTGACCCGAGGGACTGCTGCGAAACCGCGGCTACCGGGGCAAAAACAAGTGTGAGCAAGGACCCAGCGCGATGCTTGAGCCCCTTCGGAGCGCTCTTCCGGAAGGGCAGAGACCCACCAATCAGATAAGCCAGCTGCTCTCTATTTGCATTTCATCTGCGTGCCCCCCCCCCCCCGCCCCCCCCCCCCCCCCCCCCCGCCTCCGCCCCCAAGCCTGACTCCTCGGCCTCCGCCCCATTTCGGGACCTTGAGCTGGGCTGGGCTGGGGGCTGCCGGCGTGAAGGGCCGACCTGGGCGGCCAGCCTGACCGCCCTATTCATAGCTCAGGGGCTGGCGTAGTTCGCATACTTGGCGTTACTCACGTCTGGCTGGTCCGAGGTTGCCACCCTCTGCGCTCCTCCTTCCCTCCACTCCTCTTTCCTCCCCTCGAACTTCTTCCTGTGTCTCCTCCGCCACTCTGCATCTCTGCCTGTTTTCCTGAAGTCTGGGGGTGGCCGAACCCTCCGGAGGAAACTGAGGTCTAGAGAGGGGACATGTCTCTCAGCTGGGCCTCAAGGGGGAAACGTAGTAAAGAGGCGTGTGATGAGGTGGCTGAGAGCCTGGACTCTGCCGGCAGACAGACCTGGGCTTGGATCTGAGCTGCTGCTAGCCGTGGCTCCCTGGCAAGTCCCTTAGCTTGCAGTCTGGGAAGCTTTTCAGAAACAGTCAAGCTGAGACCTGGAGGGTAAGGGAGAAGTTAAAGGAAGGTGGGGGAGGGAAAGACAAATGTTAAATTCCAGGGAGCGAGAGCTGTGGGTGTGGTGGGCCAGCGCTGAGTGGACAGGAGCTTGGCCAGCTGGGGTAAGGGGACAGTGGACCCTGCAAAAGAGACGAAGCAGCTTCCCTTTTCTCCCCACCTCTGACTCTCTCCTTCCAGCACCCCCACTTTCTGGATCTGGTTCCTACTGAGGAAGGGGTTGGGGAAGGGACGTGTACAAGAAGATGGACAAAGATCTGAAGCAGCCTCTGCCCCAGACAGACCTTTCCTGGGAATGGGGGTTTGCCAACCATCCACCCTCTCTGAGGAGAAGCTCACTCATTCCTGAACATTCAGAAACAAGTGTGCTGAGCATCTACATAGGGTCAGGAGCTGACACAGTCCCAGCCTTCCAGAACCTGCAGCCCCAGGGGGGAGATGTTGGTCAAAATAACCTCATAAATAGATAGACACCATCTTGAGAGTACTGTGAGATCTGACCTGGTCCGGGGGCCAGAGGAGGTGTCTCTGGGGAGTGACTCTTTTGCTGAGAACTGCAGAGTGGGTTGGAACTAATTAGGGTGTGGGTTGATGAGGCAGGGAGGGAGCTGGGAAAGAGGGAACAGCATTCCAGAAACAGCATGTGCAAAGGGCCTGAGGCTGAAAGGGTGCCTAGTCTTCAAAGGAACTGGAAGGAGGCTATGGTAACCGGAACACAGAGGAAGAAGGTGCGGTGGGCATGGAACCCAGAGGCTCATTGCACAGGGCCGGTGGTCCTCATATTAAAACAATGCTTCCGGACTGTCAGGGGCCAGAGGAGTGACGGAGACTTGAGTAGAGTGGTGGACATGGTGAAGTGGGTGGACTCAGGAGACGTTTGGGAAACAGAGTCCACTCTCAGATGGTGGGATGTAGGGCCCGGGCGGTAACCCCTTCCACTTATCGGTTCCCAGGATGCTTTCCCAGCAGCTTTGACAGACTGCTATACCTAGCTTTGTTTTGTAACTGAAGAAATAAGAAAACCTGTGTGAACTCAAGGACACAGCCAGAAAAGGACTAGAGTCAAAACCATTGGCAAGTGTGACCCTTCGTCCAGGTCAGCTTTCTCAAGGCTGGGCCGGAAGTCTCCTTCTCACCAGCCTTCTATCCCACGCCCTTAGGTGCCCTATGGTTTAGCTCAGCACCATACTGGGTGGGGGGCCCAAGAGGCCAAGGTGGTGTGTGGGTGTGTGTCTTGCTTATCCTAAGAAGCTGCTCTGCTGTTAAATGAGGTAATGCATGTGAAGCATGCCTGGCTTATAGCAAGGGCTCAACAAATATTAATTACTGCCGCGCTGTCACAGTGTCCCCAAATGCAGAGCCCGGCACCTGGTGAGGGGGAGGATCTGGGGCCGAAAGCAATGCTGTCTGTCCTCTTCAGACCACAGAGCCCAGCCCAGAAACCATCCCAGCTCCCTCCTGGGCAGAAGCCAGGAGAGGTTGTTTGTCCCTGCAGAGCCACCGTCCCTTCCACCCTTCCAGCTGCCTTGGGGGCAACTCAGCTGGATTAGGGAGAGGTTCAGCTCTTACACTGGCTGGCTGGGTTTAGGATGACCTGGGCAGGTTGAGCAGGGCCTGGGCTGAGGGGGTGGGTGGTTTCAGGGGTGGAGCTGAGAACCTCTCCCTGCAGGGAGCCCCATGTGCCCTTGGGGAGACTTCAAGAATCTGCTGAGACCTGCCCTGGGAGGGGATGTGGTCTCAGCTTGGCTTGGGCTGAGCGCTCCCCTGAAAGAAACCGGTGGGTGCACCTGCTGTCCTGCCCATGTGGTCAGACAACAGGGAGAACTTCTGAAGCGATGTGTGGGGGACCATGAGAAGGGCCGCGCCCAGGGTTCTCCCCCAGTCTCCTCTGAAATGAGCTTTTCAGTGTGGAGTCAAAGAACAGATATGATGACTTTGGGGAAGAGTCATTGCAAGCATCCTCTGGCCTTCAGAAATGGCTGCCCCTAACACCATCTAGTCTGAGAAAGAGCTCTGCCCTCTCTCCAGGCCTCCTTGACCAACCAAAGTGAGACCCTTCCTAAGGGTCCACAGTCACTCTGTCCTTCTGCTCCTCTGTAACAGGCGGGGAGTCTGACCCTGGGGCCTAGTTAAGGGCCTGGACACTGCAGTGGGGAAGGGGAGTGAAGGGAATGAGGGCACCCTGCCCACTCTGGTCTGTGAAGGAGATAAGTGTGCCAGACCTGGGCCAGCAGGGGGCTCTGCCGCATGCGAGACCTGCCTGTGTCTCTGCCAAGGCTGCATCCGTCAGTGTGCAGGCATGGTTTTCTTGGAGTGTGTGCCTGAGGGAGCATGGGAGAACAGGGATTTGCCTCTGTGCACACCTTGGTGTGTGTGTACATGTTATAAGTGGTGTGTAAACATATATACGTAGGCTTGGGAAAGATGTGCGTGTTGAAGGTCGGGTCGGACCTCAGGGGATCAGGAGCCCCATACTCAGCCTGACTTTGCTAGAAAAGCTCTTCCAAGGTCCTGACACCTTGGAATGTGGCATTTCAAGACACTGCATCTGTCTGTCTGGCCTCCGATAGATGGTAAGTGAAAGCGTTAGTCACTTAGTCATGTAAGACTCTTTGCAGCGCTATGAACTATAGCCTGTCAGGCTCCTCTCTCCATGGAATTCTCCAAACAAGAATACTGGAGTGGGTTGTGATTTCCTTCTCTAGCGATCTTCCCAATCCAGGGATTGAACCTGGCTCCCCCGCATTGCAGGTAGATTCTTTACTGTCTGAACCACCAGTGAAGCCCGATACATGGTAGTTCCTCATCAACGCCAATATCTACTGTGTGCGAGGTTCAGACCCCCCCAGGGCCTGAGAACTCCCCCTGCATGGGGACAACTAGGGCCCCAGAGATGACAGTGGGGGCTCTAAGAGGGCACAGTGAAAGAGATGGGAGGGAAAGGTTTTCCCTGCAGGAGGTGCCCAGCTGTCCTAGGCATTCACTGTGAGCAGGGCCTGCTCCTGGGCCCCATTGGAGGGCCCATTCATTTGTTCTATTTTCTTTCAATTATATATATATATATATATTTTAATTTGAATTCTGACTTTTTCATTTTCTTGGTGTTTGCTAAAATATAGGCAGCTCAAAACTGATCATTTTTAAGTGTGCGGTTCAGTGGCATTAAGTCCATTCACATCGTTGTGCAACCGTCACCACCACAAACCTCCAGAACCTTTCATCTTCCCAAACCGAAACTCTGTACCCACTAAATGATAACTTACATTCCCCTTTCCCTCAGCCCTTGGTAGCCACCATTCTATTTCCTGTCTCTGTGAATCTAGGTATCTCATATAAGCAGAATCATACAATATTTGTTGTTCTTTTTAAAAGCAGTATTGTCTCTCTCTCTCTCTCTCCTTTTTTTCTTAATTTTTGACCATACCACATGGCATGGTCTTAGTTCCCAGAGCAGGGATCAGACCCGTGCCCCCTGCAGTGAAAGTGTGGACCCCTAAGCACTGGACCACCAGGGAAGCTCCAATACTTGTCTTTTTGATCTGGCTTACTTCACAGAGCATAATGTCTTCACGGACTGGGTCATTGTAGCTCAGATGGTAAAGAATCTGCCTACAATGCAGACCCGGTTCCATCCCTGGGTCAGGAAGACCCTCGGAGAAGGAAGTGGCAACCCACTCCAGTATTCTTGCCTGGAGAATTCCATTGACAGAGGAGCCTGGTGGACTACAGTCCATGGGGTCACAGACATGACTGAGTGACTTTCACTTTCAATTCACAATGTCTTCATGGATCATCCATATTGTGGCATATATCAGAATTTAAGACAATAAAATTCCATTGTGAATATATGTATATATATATATCTCACATTTTGTTTATCCACTTCATCTATAATGGGTTGTTTCCATCTTTTGACCTTCATGAAATATGCTGCTATGGACATCATTATACAAATATCTGTTTTGAGTCCATGCTTTCACTTCTTTTGGCTTCACGGCCAGATGTGGAATTGTGGGTCATATCGTAATTCTATGTTTAATTTTTTTAGTAACCACCATATTGTTTTCTACCTTTTGAAAAATTGGAATATAATTATTTTACAATGTTGTGTTGATTTTTTATGAACAATAACAGAAATCAGGCATAAATATACATATATCCCCTTCCTCTTGAGCCTTCCTCCACCGCCCCATCCCACCCCTGTGGGTCATCACAGAGCACTGGAACTGAGCTCCCTGCGTTTTACAGCAGCTTCTTGGTAGCTATCTGTTTTACACTTGGTAGTGTCAATGCCACTGTCTCAATTCATCCCCTCCTCTCCTTCACCTTCTATGTCCACGTGTCCGGTCTCTGCAGATGCAAATAAACCATTTTGTATTCCCACCAGTAAAGCACAAGAGTTCGAATTTCTCCACATTCTCACCATCAGCAAATACTTTTTGAGAGTCTACTACAGACAAAGCACTCTAGTCGTACAAATGTATTTCTGAAAATGTAGTAGCTATGATCCTTAGGAAGTCTAGTGGGAGAGACTCAGGCCAGGCCCTTGAGCATTCTCCAATCTGAGGGAAGGACACAGGCCTTGACTGCTGGGAAATGACTCTGGACTAACATGGGGCAGAACAACAACAAGCCTGCTCTCAAGGAGCCCAATCTGATGGAGAAAGCACGGCTTCTTCCTTCTGATGAGTCCCCAGACAGGCCCAGAGACCAGAATGGCTACCAGAAGAGCATGGCTTGAGACAGTCGAGGGGCTGCTGAGTGGAGTAAATCAGGGGTTGAGAGGGCCTGTGGTGCGCCCTGGCCCACGTGGGGCCACGGTTGCCTGGGCAATGGCCCCGCTGTTTACTTTGTGGCTGGCTCCAGACTCACCCTCCTCTGTAAGTGCTCATTTCCCACCATGAGGAAAGACCCCTCCCTCTGGTGTCCCTGAGGAGGGAACTGGCTCTCCTGCTGGGAGGAGGCCCTGCCAGCCTGGCCCCATCGCCATGCTCCTTATCTGCTGGGAGCAGGCTCTGTCCTGAGGTCTCATGTTGGCCGCCCCTTCCTCATTCCCAAAGGGCCTACAGACAAGGCTCTGGGCCTGAGGAAGTTCTGCTACAGAAGTGGGGGTGCTCCTGATGAGTCCTCCCTTCTTATTAGGGGAGGTGGGGCACATAGGGGGCTGACAGTGGAGGTGATAGTGATGCCCACGTGAATAGGTTCACCTGGGTCTGTACAGATCTCCCTAAGTGTCTGTGTGTCACTGTGTCTTTTTGTACGTGGCCAAGCTGTTTATATGTCTGAATGTGAGTGTCATTGGGTGTATGAGAGTGTGAATATCTGAAAGATGCTGAAAACATCTTGCACTGACCTTGAGGGCAAGTGAAATAAATCAGAGAAAGCCAGATACTCTAAGTATGATTTCACTTATATGTGGAATCTAAAAAGAACCCCCCCCAAACAAACAAAAAACCCAAACCAGATTCACAGACTGGTGGTTGTCAGAGGTTGGGGGGTGAGTGAAATGGGTGGAAGGAGTCAAAAAGTAAAGTCCTGGGGATGTCATGTATAGCATGATGATCATAGTTAATAATAGAGTATTACATGCTTGAAGGTTGCTAAGAGAGTAGATCTGAAAAGTTCTCATCACAGGAAAAAAATTCTGTGAAGTTTGGTAACATGTTTAACTAGACTTGTGATTACTTCAAAATATATGTGAATATCCAGTATGTGAATATTCATATTCATACATCCAATCATGCTGTACACCTGAAACTAATAAACGTTACACGTCAGTTATACCTCAATAAAAAAACCTTTTAAAAGAAAAAGCAACAAAAGCTTGCGTTTATTGAATTCCTACTCAGGACTTCCTTTAATTGACTTAATTCTCCCAACAACCGATGAGGTGGAACTTAAGTGTCATTCCCTTTTTATTGGTGAGGAGCTGAGGCTCAAAGGTTAAGTAATTTGCCCAAGGTCTCACAGCCAGGAAGTAGTAGAGACAGGACACAGACCCAGAAGTTCTGGACTCTTCCATGTGCTAAGCCCGAGCCATACTGCCACTGGAAGAACTAGGGGATTCGGTGCTGCTTGAGACTGTCTGTCCCTCCTGGATTTCTGGCATCGCCAGTGCTTCCTCCTCCCTTTTCTCTCACCTTCCCCTCCCCCAGCCTTCCTCGGGCCCAGTTTCAGAGTGGGAGAGGAGTGTCACCACGCCCCCACTCAGGGTGAGACTGACCCTGGATAGGGAGAGACCCTCTGAGCCACCGTCCCCCACTGCCTGTAGGCTAGACCAAGTATGGGGTCCTCAGGTTCCCAGTGACGCGGGGTTATCTGCACATTGAAGAATGTTGGGGAGACCTGGGCCTGCCTGGCCGGCTTGTCAGCTTCGCCTGTTGGGGCACGTCAGGCTGCACACAAGCAGTGCTGAGAAGCAGGCATCTGAGTGGGGCAGAAGGGTGGAGGAGGAGGGAGGGGGCGGCCGCCCTTGAGCGAGGAGACTGGGGCAGGGGTCAGAGGCCCAGGCGTGGGCGGGCGGGCATGCCTTGGTATCACATTGCCTGCATGCCTGGGATGGACTGGCTGGCAGAGGATTTGCTCTGTCTGTATGTGAGGTTGTGGGGTGGTTATGGTGATACCGACCAGGGTTCTTGGCCTTCCCCAATCAATGA
The DNA here is from genome assembly GCA_007570785.1 of Antilocapra americana. Classification (NCBI taxonomy): domain Eukaryota; kingdom Metazoa; phylum Chordata; class Mammalia; order Artiodactyla; family Antilocapridae; genus Antilocapra; species Antilocapra americana. The sequence continues at coordinate 16,179,168 of ML664177.1, read as the reverse complement.
AAATTGACTAGAAGCCAGACAAGAAATTCAGGCAAGGCCTTACTGGGGCCTCTGAAGCAGCAGGGTTCTAGAGAGAACAAACCGAGGAAGGGGCAGGCTTGTTCCTTATATGGGGGGAGGGGAGGGGTGTGTCCAAGAGTCAGGCTGGAGGGGTGTCTTAGGTATTTTGCCCACCCCTCTAGTGGTGGTGTGTATAAAGGGCATTTGCAATACCCTTCTTTTTCTCCCCAACTGCTGCTTTTCTTCTGAGCTCTTCAAAAGCGGCAGTTGGGTTTTTTGGTCTCTTTGTATCCTTAGTCCATAATTTTGCCCCAACTGTGAATGTGTACGGTTATTTTTAGTCCCATATAGTTTCTTTGCATTTTGTTGCTGGAGGAGAGTTTTGTCCAGGGGCAAGCACTGCAGCAAAGGGTCCCAGGTCCCAGCCTGTGTCAATGGGTCCCAGTTTGGTGGTGTGCAGTGGGCATATGGAACCAGCCAGACCTTTGGAAATTCCACATGATTCTCTTGGGGTGGTGGCATTGCTTGTCTCATGGTTTGGAGCCTATGTTCTGGGAGGAGGCACTAAGCAAGCCAGAGGAAGAAAAAGCAGGCGAATTGACCCAGAGACCCCTCTCTCTCACTTCCTGAACCACATGCCCTTCAACGGTATCCGTTTCCCTCCTCCTCTCACCTGATCCTTGGGCCCCAGGATGCTCTCCTCTCCCCAGCTCCCTGTTGTCAGGCTGGCCCCTGCAGCCTTCCACTCCACCAGCCCCGTCCACCCTCTGGTTCAAAGGCTAACCTGGGAGGCCCCGAATGCCACCCTCAAACAAGCTGTCCCCTTCCAGAGAGAAAAGGCCCTGAATTCCTGACAGAGGGGCTCCTTTGGTATGTGTGTGGGGGTCTCTGTTGGTGGGGGTACAGGCAGCTGGCTTGGGCCTGAATCTAGAACTGGAGACCCCTGAAGATTTCAGGAGCTAGGATAGCACTGTAAGAGCCCTGAGGGTGAGGTCTTGTCTTTCTAAGGTGTCCCAGCCCCTAGCATAGCACCTGGCCCTCAGCAGGCCCTCAAGTTCCTGAATAAATAAATAAGGGGATAATGGAAAGAGATCTGAGTCAGTTAGAATCCTGGGATGGTCCCAGCTTAGTAAAAGTGAGCCTTGAATCAGTCCTCTTTGAGCCTCAGTTCCTGCATCTGAAAAATGGGTATAAAAACAATTTCACGTATCCAGTTCTTAGGGTAAGGGTCAAATGGGATAAAGTGAAAGTGCTTTCAAACATTAAAGGATGATCTCATCTGGAGAGAGGAAGACTAGATGCCCTCCCTTTGGGAGTGTAGTCCCCAAGCCCTCCACAGGGACCTTCAGGAAGATAAGGTTGAATGGATTTTGCAAGCTGGTCAAACTAGAGGATGATGGGAGAGACTGCTCAGCGGGGTAATTCCTGATTTGGGGGGAGGAAGCCGGGAGGGTGTAGGGGAGGACTCACACCAGGCAGGAAGGCTTGGAATAGAATCTCAGCTACGCCTGGTATTTCCCAGCCCTTGGCCCCCTCCCTGACTGCACTCTGGGGCCCACCCCACATTCCTTTCTCAAAGGAAATGGGGGAGGTGGCTGAGAGGCTCCCCAGGTCTGGAGGATCATTTATTCAAACTGTGTATAGGTTTCTAGGCCCTGCTGTACGTACCCTGCACCTGACATCCCTACAGAGGAAGCTGGGGTGGTGAGGGTGGGGTGGGGAAGGTGTAGGTTTGTGTTGGAGGAGGCTGTTACCTACTTTGGGGGGCCTTGTTGCCCCTGCCAGGAGATGGGTGTCACAGATGGCCTATATTTCCCAGGTCTCTGCAGCCCTGAACACAGAAACCTGGCGCTGCTTGTCCACCTCGCCTCTCCCCGCTGCCCGCAGAACCCTCACCAGTCTCGAGGGAGGGAGGTGGGTTCTTGGTCTGGACACAAGGACATGTCAGCACCTGTTGGCCATGAGAGACTCCATGGGGTACGAGAGGGGAGAGTGAGTCCTGGGAGACTCCATGGGGTACGAGAGGGGAGAGTGAGTCCTGGGAGACTCCATGGGGTACGAGAGGGGAGAGTGAGTCCTGAGAGACTCCATGGGGTACGAGAGGGGAGAGTGAGTCCTGGGAGACTCCATGGGGTATGAGAGGGGAGAGTAAGTCCATTTTTTCAAAACCAGGGACCAGACTTGCAGCAAGAAGAAAGGAAATCAGGCAGCTGGAGGGACTAACTGGCTGCCTTCTGGGAAAGCAGGCCAGGTTTTGAGTCAGGACATCCCTATGGTCGTAGCCCTTCATTTGGGGTGGCAGAGTCTGAGGACATCTGGGTAGTGCTTCCAGGTGGTCTGAGGCCCTGGCTTTTGGAGGGCATGACAAAAGCAAGAGTAGTCCTGACCCAGGAGCCTTGCTTTTCTAATGATGGGGAGCTTGCTGATGGAGATGCCAGGAGTCCTGCTCCCCTTGACCGTGGACGGTCCTTTCCAGCTCTGCCCCAAGCCCTCCTGACTCAGCGCTGATGGCAGCCTCCCTCTTCCTGTCTGGCTTCCGCCAGGGAGGGGGTGGGGGTCTGGCTCCTGCACTGGGGGCCCAGCTAGCAGCAAACAGGAAACAGGAGAACAAAACCGCCCCCGCCCCACACGCCTCGCCCTCACCCTTCCTCCTCCCTCCCTCGCTCCTGCCCACCCTCGTGGTCCTTTATTTCTCCTCCCTCTGCCCCTTGGTTTCGCCTCCTCTCTGTGCCCCTCTGTCTCTCTCCTCTACCTCCCACATGATCCTCCATCCTGGCCTGTCTTTTCCCAGGACAGCAGGTGATGGGGATGAGGGAGGGAAGGGATGCTGACTGTTCTGCTTGGTTCTCCCTTCTGGTGGCTTCTCCTGCAAGGGCTCAACCCTACGACTCTTCCTCCCTGACTCCGAGATTTGAGGGCAGAATTTGGCTGGATCTGTTCCCCGCCACCCTCAGCCTTCCTTCCCTGGTGTTGACTAGAGTTTAGGTGTAAGATCAAAGTTGGAATGAAGGGCTCTGAAGTTGGAGTCCCAGTTCCACCCTCACAGACTGGGTGGTCTTGGGTTTCTGTCGTTACCTTCTCTGAAAACTGGGTCAGGGCAGCGGCCTCAGGCCCCAGTGAGCCTCTGTGTGGGGCAAGCGGATAGAAATGGTGGTGGCGACAACACACCTACTAGCCAAGGCCTCTGTCGGCCCCACCCGGGAAGGGGCCTGGGAAGAGAGAGAGCAGGAAACGGCGGAGGACAGGGTCTGCCATGACTCTGGCTTCCTGTCTGACTCACGTGCTGGGGGTGAAGTGGGGGCCAGCTTGGAGCCCATTGTCGGCTTGTGGTGTCCCCTCTGGGTCGAGCAAATGGGCAGGGGGTCCTGGGGAAGAGGGGCAGTTACGTGTTCCCATGGCTGGTGGTGGGAAGTGTACAACATGACTGTGAAATAGGGTGGTATGAGAGAGAGCTGCTCCCTGTGCAGGGCAGTGTGTGTGAGTGTGTGTGTGTGTGTGTGTGTGTGTGTGTGTGTGTGAGAGAGAGACCTGAGGGGGCACAGCAGCAACGCATTGAGTGGCTGTGCTGAGTAGTGTGTACAAGTCCTATAGCCGTGTGCCTTTGTGGGTTTTGTGGGTCTCCCTGTGGGGGCTGTGGGTAGGTATGAGGGCGTCTGGTGTGCTTTTAAGGGCACAGTGGATACGCCTGCAAATGTGTCTCATTGGGAAGTTGGGGCCCTTATACCCACGGGAGGGTGTCCAAAGCCTGTGTGCATAAAGAAGGGTGTCCATGCACACCATGTGTATGAGGGGTGTAGTGTGTTTGTGTGTGTGTTTCTGTGGGGTTTGTGGACATAGAATGAGTGTGCCTGTGGGGGGAGGGTGTAGGGTGCCTAGATATGTGTGGTGAGGTGGGTTGGCTGTGTGTTTACATGTACCCACGCGACTGTGTATTTCTCTGGGGTGCAGCAAGATGCGTGAGCTTTGGACTGGAAGGAGTATGGCGTGTGTGGTACGGAGGGTTTTCCTGTGAGTGGGGTGTGTGCGTGAGTGTGTGTGTGTGTGTGTGTATGCATGCGCGCGCGCCTGCACGGGGTGTGCAGTGTGTGACTGCGGGGGCATTGCGCAGGGCCTCTCCTGTGTGGGTGTGTGTGTATAGGATGGGGCGGCCGCGGACAGGGGCCGCCCCGGAGGGGGAGGCGTCTGCCCTGCGCTACTCGCCGGTGTGTCCGGGCTCAGGCGCCCTCGGCGGAGAGGCGTGGGAGGTGCGGAGCCGCTACAGCCGTCCTGCCGCTGTCTGCGCGGGCCGTCCGTCCCCTCGGGGCCCCAGGGCCCCGGGCCCGCGGCTCCGGGGGGCGGGCGGGGACCCCCGGGGCCCGCCCGCAGCCGCCGGGGGCACCGAGGACGCCGCCCGCTGGGCGCCGAGGAGCTGCCGCCGGCCCCCGCGCGGCGCGCCGGGCGCCGGAAGGCGGGCCCGCGGCGCGCTGGGGCCGGGGCAGCGGCCGGTCCCGGGGGCACCCGCCGGCCGCGGCTCTCGTGGGCAGCGCGGTGTGGCGCGTGGAGCGCGCGGGGGCCGGGGGCTGGCGCTGGGAGCGCGCCGTCGGCGTGGACTGCAGCGCCCCGGAGCCGCGCTGCCTCTGGTTGCCCTACCTCAGCCACAGCGACCGCCGCGCGCCAGGGGCGCGTCCGGCCAGGGTGAGCGCCGCGGGGGCCAGCGGGGCCGGGGGCTGAAGCGGGGCAGGGGCCCGGGCAGGCCTCCCCCGGGTGGATGGGACCGGGTCAGCAACAACTCCCTGCGATCCTTGGGCTGTGTGCGCCGGCCCAGTCTTCCGGGACCCATGCCCCGGCGTGGGGAGGGAGTGAGGAGCTGGAGAAATGCAGGTGAGGGCGGTAGAGTGGTGGCTGAGACCTTTTCTGGGGGTGCTGGATGACAACCCCCAGTCTAGTGGTGGCCAGCAGTGGGCTCAAACCTCTTGGTTTACAGGTGGCAGAAAGATGGAAGGGACCGGGGTTGTTTGAAGAGATGCCAGGGCATGGAATCCTGGAGAGCTTGGGCTGACAGTGACCCTGAGTTAGAACTCTGCCCTCTCTCTGGTAGGGGACCTGGGCACAGAGACACACAGGGTTTTCAAGCAGGCCAAGGAGGTAATGAGTGCCCTCAAGGTGAAGACTGACATGGCTGGGGGTGGGGGGTGGGGACAGTGTTTCTGAGGTCCGAGATCGACCAGGCTGGCAGGGTGAGTCACAGTGGGCGCCATGCCCAGCGTGAACACTGTGCTCCCCGCAATGACCTCTTCATGCTCCTGGGGGAGGGGAGGAGCTGGACTCCTGGGTTCTAGCTCCTGGTGTTGCCAGCCCATCACATGTCCAGTTCTGTCTTATTTGTGGCCCTGGGGCCGCCTGCCCTTCTCCCACCATCAGTGGGAATTTCTGGATGTCTCTCCTGACTCGAGGGTGGGACCGTTTGGAAATATATCTGGGCTAGGGGGCATTACTTGATGATGTCCCTGTGTCCCCCGAGCCTCCCTCTCTCCTTCCTCTTGTCTCTACCTACCTCAGATAGCACAACTGGGGATGTGTATGTGAGCTGTACCTCTTCCCAGTCTAATCTCTTTCCACTGCTGGTCCCTTCTCTGTTTCTTCATCTGTCACCTCTCTTCCCCTCAAGATGAGAGCAAGACCCAGTGCTGTCCCAGATGGGAGGAGAGCAGAGGAAACATGCCTGTGTAATAGCATGAAGGATTGAGGTTAAACCTAAGGAGGAACTTCCCACGGGAGGGCCGCCAAATCTGGTCATTGATGGGGGCTACAGTGTCTCCTCTCCAGGCAGGGCTGTGGTTCCTGTGGCAGGGGGATTACCACACTGACATTCTCAGGTGCCTAGTTGGCAGGGATGGGGGAAGGGGCCTTGGAAGGAAGGAAAAGAGGAAAGGGAGAGGCAAAGATAAGGGAGGGAGCGCCAGTGGTGCCTGGGTGAGGAGAGGACCTGAGAGAGAAAGGCATGCCCACTGCCCTTGATTACAGGCCCCTCCTCCCCGGGGAGTGGCACCCCCAGGCAGCTGGCAGCTCCAGGCAGGATGTGTGCTGGGGGAGGGGCGGGGGGCGTGCGGGGACCTGTCCCAGCCACTTCTCATCACTGGGGCAGCTGGTGGCTTAAATCTTAATCCAGGACACCAGCAAAACAATAGGCCCTGCACACAGCCTCAGCTCAGAGCCCGGGTGGAGGACGTGCAGCGGAGGCACTCCGAGCTGGGCAAGAGCAGGGGTTTTGGTAGGAGGGGGCAGTGGAGGGTCCCTGGTGGCTCTCTTCTCTTCCTCATCTGTTCCTTGCCAGTTCAGCAGAGATAGGAAATCCAGGGGATTTCAGATCTCAGCAGAATTCCCAGAGAATTTTCTCTTCTGGGCTCCTCAGACCCCTGTGGGGGTGTGGGGCTCAGTGGGAGTGACCAGGCTATAGCCACAAGTGGAAGGAGCTGAGGGGCATCATTGGACCTTCCACCTGATGCTGGAAAACCAGCTGAGGCCTCCTAGGCCTCCCTGATGGGGGTCATCCAGCTTTCACTTGGGCCCTTGTGAGGACAGAGAGCTCACAGTCCCATCTGGGTCACTTTCCAGGTATATATGATTAGAGTGATCTCCCTGGCTAGGAGCTTCGCTTGGCCTTCCCAAATCTTCCACCTTGCTGTGTCTTCTGGAACTGTACGAAGTGAGCCTGTTACTTCTGTGGCACTTTAATCTTCTGAGATTTGAGGATATCCCTTCCCCAAACCTCCTGCCCCATGGAGCCCAGCCCCTACCCCATGCAGAAATCCCTAGCTTAGGGCTGGGCACAGGATCCACTCCTTCTGCCAGATGTGTAAACTGGAGGGTGGCTGGATGCAGGCAGGGACTGCTTAGGATGAGTACCTTAGAGTTGCAGTTTCGAGGTGGGGAGCGAGGGGATTTCATAGTGAAATTCCTATGGGGTGAATTCCTCACCGCAGAATCTTTTTCTTTTTCTTCCTTTTTTTCCCTGCAGCTGAAGGCTCCTCCTGCCTCGTGCCAAGGAAGAGTGAGGGGATGAGGACTGTTGAGGGAGGGGAGGGGTTTGGATTAGGGACACCAGGTAGGTTAGGCTGCCCGAGATAAGGGGTTAGCGAACCCCTGAGGGAGCTGTCCTGGCTGTTCAGGAGGCAGACTGCCTTTCACTTTGACGCCCTCCTGTTACCCACTTTCCTTCCGTGTCTGAGCAGGGCACCTGAAGGAACCTCCTCTCAGGCGCTAACCTCCTTCTCTCCCTCTTGCCCCAGAAAGAGACCCATGTGCCCCCAAAGCCTCATCTTCAGACACCCTCTGCCCTGCCATCTTGGGGAATCCCAAGTACTCAGGTGGGGTGGCCAGAGGGTAGTGAGTGTCTCCCTAACCTGGCTGTCCACTCAGTTCTGGTGAGCCAGCCGGACACAGGGGCTGGGCCTTCAGCGGCCTGTCTGCTGTCCAGTCCACTCACCTGTGACTTGTGGTCCCCCACGTCTTCTTGCTGCTGCTCTTGAAGGATGCGTGTGTGTGTCAGTCTGTCTGTGCCTGTGTGTGTTGTGTGCGCGTGTCTGTGTCTCCGTGAGCATGTGTGTGCTTATCAGTGCATCTGTGCACATTTGCACACGAGCATTCTTGCCTGGGTGTTTGTGGTGTGTCCTGTCTACGTGAGTGCATGTGGGTGTGTCTTTGCCCGTGTCGGCGTGCACGTGTGCGTGTGTGAGATTGTGCAGCGTGCACTTCCCAGGCAGGAAGGCTGTGTGTCCAGAGTCAGTGAACTTTGGCTGAACTGAACAGAACGGACACCTGACTTGCTGCACTGTTATTTCCCTGGACGCATAGGTGTCTTGAGGGGACTGAGGAAAAAAAAGAAAAGGAAGCTGCTGGGCTGCTGAGTGTGGGAGAGGAAGGGACAGGGAAGCCGGGGTCTGGGCACAGCCAGGTTGGTGGGCCCCGGCCGTCCCCCCAGGTCCTCCAGGCTACAGGAGGCTGTGTGCAGACTGGCATCTCACCCTTGCTCACTCTGCTCCCACAGCTGCCCCTGGGCCCGAGAGATGGGTGCTCTCCCGCGCGCCCCCTCCCCTGGCCGGGCCCACGGACACTGCTCCTGCACAAAAGCCTCCAGGACGGCTTCGGCTTCACCCTGCGCCACTTCATCGTGTACCCGCCCGAGTCCGCCGTGCACTGCAGCCTGAAGGTAGGCCTGCGCCCCGGCCTGCCCTGAGGGGGCTTTCAGGGTGACCCCTTTGTGCTCTCCTCTGGGTGTTTCTGTGCCTGGGGAAGAGGGTCACCGAGAGGCAGGGGCAACCCTGGCTGGCTCATCTGTGTGGTATGACAAGCCCCCTGTCCGCTCTGAACTCAGTCTTCTAAGGAGAACGAACGGGGTGGTTGGCTTGGGGCAAGGAGCTAGAGGTGGGGGAGTCAGGATGCTCCCCCCGCCCCAGGACTCTCGGCCTCTGGAAGGGGAACAACTTCTCAGATGGGCTTCCAAGGACCCTTTGTCTACTGGCCGCTTCTGAGCTGGGTTAGTTGACCCTCCCCAGCCTGAGCTCTAGGGCAGTTGTCCTTACACTCCTCCGGGACCCCTCCCAGAGCGCCCCAGGCCCTTGCTGGCCTCACTCTGGGCCTAGAAAGAGCCCTGTGCTGGGCTAGAGACCTGGGAGCCAGTGCTGGTACAACTCCTAACTCACGTTGGGTCTTGGGCAGTCTCACCCTCTCTGGGCTCCATCTCTGCTGCCGTCACCTGAGGGCATTTATCTATTTGACCCTTAGGAACCCTCCTAGCCCTAATATAAATATCAGGTTCTCTGAGTCCAGGAACTGGGGCTACTCAAACCAAGCCTCAGTATGGGCTGGGGGTGGGAGGGGGTGGTCCCTGACAGGAAGGCTTGAGGGGGGCCTAGGCAGGAACCAGGACTCCCCAGGAGGGCCCAATTCCCTTCCCCTCCTCTCTCCCAGCAGGAGGGAAAAACGATTTATTTTGGGGCCCATGAACCTGTTTCTCCCCTCCCCCAGGGCTAGGACCAGCCTGCACAGCTGTTGAGGGACAGGGAGCTTAGTCCCACCTGCCAGAGAATCAAGGCATTGGATTTCTCTGCCTGGGTCCGTGTGTCTGCTCCTGTTTCTTTGTATGCACACATGCGTGCATGGTATGCTAGTCATGTACACGCATGTGTGTATAGCTAGACATGTGTCTATATATACGCTTCATGTGTACGTGTCTCTGCGTAGCTCTCACACCCGTGTCTGAGTCTGGGTGTGAGCCAGATCTCATTGGCTGTAAGAGGGGCTGATGGCGTGTGGTAGGGCACTGCCTCACCCCTTATGCCCGAGGACAGCAGCCTCCCAGTTCCCTGGAATCTCGGGTCTTTCCTTCCCCAGAATGTCCCCCCTTCCTGGACCTTCCTCCTCCTCTCAAGGGACCTCCGGAGGGTGGCCCTGCAGATGCAGCTCGAGTGGTCTAGGCTGGGTGGTCGGCCTGTGTCTCAGAGAGACCTCGCTCACATGGAAGACCCCAGGGCACGGCAAGGTAGGGACGGGCTCCGTCCCTTTCCAGAACATGCCCAGGGCTGGGAGCCTGCAGGGCATTCACCCGTCTAGATGCATCCATCTGCCGCTGCCACCCGCTCAGAGTGCTGTCAGCTCACATCAGCGGGCACGCGCCCCGCTCAGGAAGACGGGCGCCAAGGGACTGCTCTCCAGCACAGAGCCCCGCGGCTTCCTGTCCTGGCTGAGGTGCTCCAGACTCCTGGAGTCCAGCACTGGCTGCTCTCTTGTCTCTGAGTGGCCCTGGACAAATCACACCCTGTCGTCTGTAAAGTGGGTGATCTGTGGAGTGAATTAGACAAGATGACCCCAAAGGTCCTATCCAGCTGGAAAATGCTGCACCCCGCTGGCCTGGCCTGTCTCTCTGACTTCTTGCCTTTTTCTGATTTCTCCCCAAATGCAGTGCCCTTCCCCCCTCACTCACGAGGATGAGCCCAGAGACCTCCCTTGTGGGTCTCTTTGAGGCCATTTCTTAGCCCTGTACCTAGATGCTGGAGACATTTTCATATATACCCTCTGCCACTCAGGAACTTCACGGGCTCCCTCATTCTTTCCTTTCAGACCTGAAAGCTTGAGTCTGACTCTTGTCACTTACTGGTGTTGACTCTTTCTGCTTCAGCTCAGCTGACCCAGTCCTATTTCTGCCACCGAGTCCCTGCGTACTCTGCTCACCTCACCCCAATGCCTCCTTTCAGCCAGCCTGAAACTTGCCTTAAACCTCCCCCCTTCCCAGAGGGACTAATCAGGCCACCCCTCCCCATTCTCTGAGAGCTGATAGCCACTGTTTGCACTTGTCATGCCTGCTTATCTGTGTCTGCCTGGGTCCTCTCTGTATGTCAGTGGGCTTGGCCCCTCCTCCACTGGGCTTCGAGCTCTTCAAGGGAAGGGGTCCTGACTCCCCCACTGGGTTAGGGGCTTTCAGATGGCTGAGATGCTGATGCGGTAGGACTAGCAGGCATGAGAGAGGGCTCCTGTGACTGGGGGACATTGCCTGGGACGTGAACACCCCGTGGACACCCCTCCCTCCCCCTCTGGCTTCTGGGCTAGTTGAAGGATGATAAGAGGGGAGGCTGATGGGTGGGGGAGCTTGAAAGGGCCCACCCAGGCAAAGCTGGGCCTCCCCCTGTACTGCCGAGGGCCCACACCCACCTCTGTCCCCTGCAGGAGGAAGAGAATGGAGGCCGAGGAGGAGGTAAGGAGTGGGCTGGGCTGGGCTGGGCTGGGGTCCTGCTGTGTGTCTGGCCCTCCCCTCCAGGTTGGCCTGGATTCTGCTGCACCCTCGCCCTTGACTGCGGCCCCTGTCTTTGGTGTTTCCTGTGTATCCACTCACACATGCTCTCTGCTCCCTCTCTTTTCTCCACATTTGTCTTCCTCCGACCTGTCCGTTTCACACTGAGGGTGGTGTTCTGGGGAGCAGATGGGTTTATAAGCCCTGGCCCCTGCCCTAGAGTTACTCCCAGCCTAGATGGAGGCTCAGGTGGGACCTGCAGGGCCCTGGGGGTGGGAAGGCTGATTGAGGGCTGTCCTTGGGGGCAGAGACACTAGGGTTCTCAGGGTTATAAGGGTGGCCCTGAGATCCTTCTGTTTTCAGATGTGAAACTAACTCCCCTGACTGTTACCCTTGCTCTCCCAAATGGCTCCCCAGGATATTCAAGGCCGAACTCCTTGAACAGGCAGACTTCCCTCTCTGCCACTGAGGCTTCTACTGGGCACAAATGGGGACTCTGTCTTTCTGAATCCCCTCTGCAGAGGCCTGTGATGGGGGAGGAGCCAGCCAACCTAGTGCAGGCCTGTTTCTCTGATGGATACAGCACTTAGCAGCAGAGGAGTAATGCTGGGATGTAGCTTGATGTCATCAAGGAGCGAGTGCCAGTCCTGGGATCGTGGGCCTTTATAGCCCTGACCCTGGGGAAGGGAGTGGGGTGGGAGGTCAGGGTGTCTTTGAGCCTCAGGGCCTTGCTCAGCTCTCCCTGGGTCTGGATGTGGACACTCCCTGAGTGAGCAGGTGTCTCTCCCTACTGGACTTTTATGGCACCTTTCTTTTGTCTTGTGATGTTTGTGTATGTATGTGTGTGCATGCCTGTCTGTCTGCTCCACTAGACAATGAGCTCGGGAAGGGCAGGGGCCACGTCTGTCCTTCCTCTGAGGTCTACTTTCTAGCACGGTGCTAGGACGCAGGAGCGATTGGAGGAGCGACTCCATGAGTCCGTGTAACTTTTCATCCTCCCAGCAGTGTGTCTTGTCTGGTCCTGTGTGTCCATGTCCTGTGGATGTGTGGCTGTTTTGTGTCCGTGTGAGTGCGCTCATACTCTGAGTGTGTGTCCCCTGTGTGTATGGCTGTGTATGGGTGTGACCTTCGGTAGCCACCCCCAGCTAACCTGACTGATGCTCAGCAGGACCCTCCCCCCGGCACCGCCTGGAGCCCATGGACACCATCTTTGTCAAGAATGTGAAGGATGATGGCCCTGCCCATAGGGCGGGCCTTCGCACAGGTGAGCTGTCCCAGTTACCTGGCTCATTGCACCACTCCGGAATTTCTCTTCCTGTCCCCCTGGTTAGGATGGAATTCTGGGATCCAGGCATTGGGGAGGCTCCTGTCCCACATTGTCATCCATATGTGATGCAGGGGTCTCAGGTGGGGCTACTGACAGACACCCTTTGGCCTGCTCACCTGTGGCCCTGCCCCTGGTCCCCAGGAGACCGGCTGGTGAAGGTGAATGGGGAGAGCGTCATTGGGAAGACCTACTCCCAGGTCATAGCTCTGATCCAGAATAGGTGAGCCCCCCTGCCTCCCTTCTCCCATCAGAGCCCCCAGCCCACTCCCCGAGTCCCTCCACACCCTCCCCCTTGGCCCTGGTGGTGCCCTGGCGACCAGGATCCCTGTTCTCCCAGACCCTGTTGCCTCAGCCCGGCCTGACCCCCTGCCCTGTCTCCGTAGCGATGACACTCTGGAACTCTCCATCATGCCCAAGGACGAGGACATCCTCCAGCTGGTGAGTCCTCCCTGCTGTCTGAGGTGGAGGACCCTGGGTGTGGGGCAGGACACAGCCCTTCTCCTTGGCCTTTCTCCCATATTGGCCCCTCTAGGAGGCAGAGGAGAGAGTGTGCAGGCACCACCAGCCTGGCACTGCCCTACTGGGGATGCCAGGCCTGTCCCCGGGCTGGGGCTGCTGGCTGCTTCATTCAAGGCTGCGCAGGATTCCTGCCAGGGTATCTGGGAGGAAGGTGGCCCAACAGGCTCTGCCAGACTGGCATGGCCTGTGGCTCCTGTAAGACGTCTGTTCCCCACCCCCTCCCCGCCTGGCCTCGCGTGAGCACGTCTCCAATAGATACACACACACACACACACACACACACAATACTGTTGTGTGCTCCCTTTCAAACGGCATACCACGGACCACTCCATACTCAAGCAGACACACTCGGTACACAGCCACACCACATAGCCCGCAGCCCTTCATCTAGCCTGTCCTATGTGGTAACACACACCAGACACAACTCACCACACACACAACCCCTTCGTGGCTACACGAAGGCACCCACTACCTCACACTCACGACCACACACTCAGGCATCACAGCGCACCACACATTCTTGAGCATCTCGGATCCCCATCACACGCCACCACTGTGTCACAGCACACACTCGGGCTTCTTCACCACTGTGACACGGATCTTTAGGACGTCACGAATGCTTGCTGCTGTCACGACACATGTGCCCACAGACATCCCAGCCTGCTCCATCCCATCCCAGGCTTAGTAGTGTGTGCTCAGTAGTGCGACAACCACGTGAACTTCCACAATCGTGATATGCAGTGCAGACGCCCCTTCCTTCACCCCACTGCTCACAGAACAGGCACTACAGACATGGCACACAATGTACCCTGCACTCACGTGTGTACCCGTTTATACCACACGCTCCATGCATGATATGTGCACACACACACAAACACACATGCTGCCTCTCTGTTCCCTCCCAGCTCTGACCCAGAGCCCAGAGCAGGCCTCTCTGCCCAGTGCCCAGTTCCCTGGTCTCATGGGTGCCAGCCAGAAGCCAGCTTGCTTGCCCCCAAGGTCACTGCCCCCTGGGAGAGGGCTGTGGGCCAAGCCTGGAGGCCTTGGGAGCCGCCGTACTGGCTTCTGCCCTGGATGTACATTCATAATCACTGTAATCTCAGTGCCATGCTTGGCACCATGCCCCTTTGGGAACCTCCACCCCATGACCTCAATTGTCCCCTTGCCCTTCCTGGGGAGGGGGAGGCAGGGATGGATGGGGGCCCAGAGAGATAGGTGGTCAGCTCTCTTCAAGTCTTAAAGGCCCTGCCTGTTCATCTTCCCCAGGTGGAGGGAGGCACACCGTGGTGGGGTGGGGTACTGTGTGTGACTAGGCGGGGCCTAGGGTGTTGCTCTCTCTTCTGGGCAGGGTGGGGCAACAGCTTTGAGCTCTGCTGCCCCAGCTCTGGTGGGCAAGGAGCCCCAGCTGTCAGCATCTGGGGGCCTCCGCCGGCCCCCCTCTCCCTGGCTAGCCGGAGGGTGGGGCCCAGGCATTCCTGTGGTTGGGAGCCAAGGCTGGAGGCCAATGGGGCCGCGGCAGCTGCTGACGCCACCGCCGACGCGGCGAGGCCCCTCCACACCCAACCTCCCCTCCCTCCTCCTCCCGCCTGCGAGAGAGAGTCGGTGGGGGCTGAGGGCGGCTGCCGGAAGGGCAGGCTGTGGGGCCCCCGAAGCCAGGGCCGGCACAGTGGTCAGTGGGGGCTAGCGGGGGCGGGGAGGGTGCAGGCGGGCCGGGATGCCGCCAGAGCCGCTGTGATGCGGGGAGTCTGGGGAGCCAGCAGGATGGCAGGAGGGAGAGGTACGTGAGTGTCCTAGCTGGTGTGGGTCCTAAGGGGGCTGAGTACGGGGTGTGGTTTGGCTCACCCTTGTCACGTGATGTGTGTGCCCGGGACTGGCGCTGTAGTTATTTGTGTGTGTGTGTCTCATTGTGCTTCTCTGTGTGTGTGTCTCTGGGTGTGTATTTTCCTGTGTCTCCTTGTGATGTGTGTGTGTGTATGTGTGTGTGGTTTCACCCTCCCTCTTTGATACTTCACCCTGACCTAGGCCCCTGGGTGGCCCCTCAGGGGCCAGGCTAGGCCAGGGCCACAAGGCTGCTGTCCCTGGGGGCCGCCTCCGTTTTTGGCCGAGCCTGGGCACTGGCCCTGCCACTCCTCAGCAATGCAGCGTCAGCCTCAGCTCCCATCGCCAAATTCCAGGCCTGGGGTGGCAGGAGGTGGCGCAAGGTCCCTCAACCCGTCTGGCTTCCGCTCAAGCCTGGTCCAGAGAAGCAGGGGTGAGCAAGTCCCTCCCCACCCCCCAGTGGCCCAGGAGCCAGGCCCTCAGCTTCCCATCCAGGGGGATGGAGGGACAGCTGGGCTCTCCCAGCCCCCACCCACCTCACCCTGGACACACCTCTTAGGCGGCTCCCTCCCCTGTCATCTGCCACCTTGACTGGTCTCTGGTGGGGTTTCCCAGCTCCGCCCAAGGGTGGGCACCGTGGGACACAAGGAAGCAGGGAGGCGGCTGAGGCCATCATGAGGGGAGGACCCCAGAAAACAGATGTTGGAATGTTTGTGGCTAAAGGCAGTCCTTGTCATAAGCCTTAGAAAAATCCTGGCTCTTTTTCGAGTGAGTGTGTGTGTGTGTGTGTGTGTGTGTGTGTGTGTGTGTGTGTGTGTGTAAGACTCAAAGGCCTCTTATTTCTTTGTCCTCCCCTTGGCTCTCTTTGGGGCATGCCTTCTCACCCCCGTCCTCTCAGGACCACCCCCCACAGCCTGGTGCCCTTCCTTCAGGCCCCTTTCTGGGGGCCCTTGACCTCCAGGGGCTGCTGTAACCCTGCCCTGTGGGGCCTGTTCAGCCCTGCTCACCTGCCTCTGTGTCCCTGGGCAGGCCTACTCCCAGGACGCCTACCTGAAGGGGAACGAGCCGTATTCTGGAGAGGCCCGGAGCATCCCAGAACCACCCCCGATCTGCTACCCCCGAAAGACCTACGCCCCGCCAGCCCGGGTCTCCACCTGGGCCACTATGGTTCCTGAGCCGCTCTCAACACTGCCCGGTGACCCCCGGAGTCCTGCTGCCTGGAGTGACCCGGGGCCCCGCATCCTGTCTACTGCCCGCTCCCATCCGGACCACCCTTCCTTGGGGATGAGCCAGCCCCGCCCCAGCCCTGGTGCCTTCCCCCGCCTCCCACCAGAGCCCCGGACGCCTCGTGCCTTCCCGGAGCCTGGCAGCCGGGCACCCCCCAGCAGACTGGAGTGCCAACAGGCCTTGTCACACTGGCTGTCGAACCAGGTGCCCCGCAGGGCGGGGGAGAGACGGTGCCCTGCCATGCCCCCCCGGGCCCGCAGTGCCTCCCAGGACCGACTGGAGGAGGTGACTGCCCATCGCCCTTGGCCCTGCTCCACCTCCCAGGGTGCCTTGAGCCAGCTGGGCCAGGAGGGCTGGCACCGAGCACGCTCAGACGACTACCTGAGCCGAGCCACCCGCTCTGCTGAGGCGTTGGGACCAGGAGCGCTGGTGTCACCTCGCTTTGAGCGCTGCGGCTGGGCTTCCCAGCGTCCATCTGCCCGCACCCCTGCCTGCGCACCCAGGGACCTGCCCGGGCCCCAGGCCCCAGCCCCACCTGGCCTGCAGGGCCTGGACGACCTCGGGTACATCGGGTACCGGAGCTATAGCCCATCATTCCAGCGTCGGACTGGCCTCCTGCAGGCACTATCCTTCCGGGACTCCCCCTTTGGGGGGCTGCCCACTTTCAACTTGGCCCAATCTCCTGCACCGTTCCCACCAGAAGCCTCTGAACCACCAAGAGTTGTCCGACCAGAACCCAGCACCCGAGCCTTGGAGCCTCCCGCTGAGGATCGTCGTGATGAAGTGATCCTGAGGCAGAAGCCTCCCACGGGCCGCAAGGTCCAGATGCCCCCCGCAAGACAAATGAACCTTGGGTTTGGTGATGAGTCCCCAGAGCCAGAGGCCAGTGGGCTAGGGGAACGCCCGGCCAGGAAGGTGGCCCCTCTGGTCACTACTGAAGACTCTCTGGCTTCCATTCCCTTCATCGGTGAGTGATGGTACAGGTGGCTTGTCTTGGGAGACTTGTTTTTCTGTGCCACTGTTGTACTCCACCTACCTGCCACCCGGGCAAAACTCTGGGTTGGGTGCTGATGGGATCAACTCATTTCTGTGGCCATCCATCTGTCTGTCCATCCATCGATCCATTCATCCATCCATCTTTCTCCCATCATCCTGTCATCCTTCTTCCATTCCTTGATGCATCCAGTCTTCTTTCCATTCACCCTTACTTCCCCTCTCCCTCTTTCCCTTCCTTCCTTCTTTTCCTCCCTCCTTCTCCTCCCTCTTTTGTTCTATTCTTCCATTCTTCTTTCTTTCACCCTTCCATTCTTTTTCTATCTTTCCTTTGTTCCTTTCACTCTTTGTTCTTTCCATCCATCCTCCATCCTTCCAGGCGTCCAACACAGAGTTGTGTCAGGCACTGTGCTAAGCTCTTCTCCTGGAGTGCATGGCCCATGGGAATATATGATCAGATGAGAATGATCCAGTTGAACTGGTGTGTGATAGGAGTCAGGGAGCTCTGAGAGACAGAGAAGGGCTGGGCTGCGGCACAGTGGCCAAGGAGAGAAAGGAGATCTTGACTAAGATGAACGAGTTAATCAGGGGAAGAAAGTTCAGGGAGAGAGAGGGGAATATGCAAAGACCCTGAAGTGTGAGTTAGGATGTTCTTCCAGGTCATCGCATGGGTCAGGAGGGGCCTCATTAGTTGATGAGGAGTTTGGACTTTACTCTGAGAGCTGAGGGAATACTGAAAACTCGTTAGGAATAGAATGTGTAAAGGACAGACGGGACAGTGGAAGGGTTGGTGATTCCTAGGTTTCTGGCCTTGCTGGAGGGTAGAGCCTCACCTCTGTATCAGGAAAGAGAGGGAGCGAGACGGGAAAAGGTTTCGGGTTTGCTGAATAAGAGATGCTCATGAGGGAGCAGGATGAGCCGGGCTTGGTCTGGGGCTTGGGAAGACTGGGCTGCAAGATCCTGGAACTAGAGCCCAGAGGTGGTAACCAGACCTGAGGGTGGTGAGCTCACCCAAGGGAAACCATGGGAATGACCCCGGGGAGAGCCCCGGGCCAGGAGAGAAGGCACGACCTGACCCCTGCACCCCCACCCCCCAAGTCCGCTGAGCCAGCCTTGTCTAACAGGGCAGAGACAGCCTCTCATCTCAGTAAGCTGCCAGTCTAAGGGTAGGAGGTACTTGTAGTCTGAGGGGGAGATGTAGCACCCACTTCAAGGAGCCCCAGTTGATGGGGGAGATAGATGGTCCTTATCCTCAAGAAGCTCCCAGTTTGATGGGGGAGACACACTCCAAGGCCTCAGAGAGCTATCAGTCTGGTGGGGCAGACACAGTTCATGCCTCTCGGAGCCAGGTCGAAGAGGGGTGACTTGCCCCCACTCCTGGGTGCCCTCAGTGTGATGGAGGAGGCAGAAGCTGAGCTTGCATGGCCACAGTCGTGGGTCAGTTCCCTTGGTAGTGGGCGTGTTGCCAGGAGGGCCCTGGAGGGCTTTTGGAGTCTGGGGATGTGGTCCCAGCCTGGATGTGAGGCTGGGGCCTGGGGTGGCAGGCAGGTTCAGGCTTCGGGGCCTTCACCCACCGCTCCCTCTGCTCTCGCAGACGAGCCCACCAGCCCCAGCATTGACCTCCAAGCCAAGCACGTCCCTGCTTCTGCTGTGGTCTCCAGCGCCATGAACTCCGCCCCTGTCCTAGGCACCAGCCCATCCTCCCCAACCTTCACCTTTGCCCTCGGCCGCCATTACTCCCAGGACTGCAGTGAGTGCTTCCCGCAACCCCAGCCCAGCCGCTCCCTTGCTGCCTGGTCCCACTGGTCCCTGTTGGGCCCGCTGCCTGGTGGCTGGCCTCCCCCGACTGGCTTCTGCTCCTCCTGGGCTCCCCTGGGGACCAGGTCCCCAGACCCTGCCTGGATGGGAGGGCTCCAGGGAAGCCCCCTCCACTGCCCCGCTGATCCAGGGCCCCTCTGGGCGGCTTTGCAGGCAGCATCAAGGCCGGCCGCCGTTCTTCTTACTTGTTGGCCATCACCACCGAGCGCTCCAAGTCCTGTGACGACGGGCTCAACACCTTCCGGGACGAGGGCCGGGCTCTGCGGTGAGGACCGGGTGTGGCAGGGCTCTCGGCCCTGGGGTCTTCTACACACGGGGGCAGCGGGCTTCCCCCTGCCTTTGATGAGCCTTGGGACTTGCGGGAGGTCCAAGCGGTGCCTTCCATACCCCTCATCCTTGATCCTCACCCCCTAGGCGCCTGCCGAACCGCGTGCCCAGCCTGCGGATGCTTCGAAGCTTCTTCACTGATGGGGTGAGTGGCACGTGTGTGCCAGTGAGGGTGTCGGAGGGCTGAGGTGTCCCACCCCTCGGCTCTGGAACCTAGCCTTGGCAGGGGGGCCTGGCATGGGACTCCTGCAATCCCAAATGGGTCACCTGCTTCCTGTCTCCCTACCTTGGTTCTCCCCACACTCACTTTGTGCCAGCCACAAGGCCCACCCTCTCTGGGGGCTCTGTCATCCCTTAAAGACACTCTGAGCCGCCCTCCCAAGGCCTTTGCACTGTCCTGCCAGCCCCCCACCTCTCGTCTAGAAGGTCCTCTCCATGCCCACCTCCATAGCTGCAGGACTCACTTTTTCACTTTTTCTCTAGATATTTTTTTTAGGCCTTCCGTCAGATTTCAGTCTAGCCCTGACATTCATGCCTCCCTCCACCGCTGTGCTTTCCTCTGAGCACTTCTCCTATTAAGTACTTTATGCACCCATCTCCTTTCTTGCCTGTCTCCCCAGCTAGAATGTAAGCTTCATGAGGGCAGGGGTTTCATTTGTCTTATTCACTGTTTGACCCTACTGGGTTATCTAACACAGTGCCCACAGTGGGAGGCACTAGGTCAGTATTTGTGTGGTGTCTTCAGGGGACAGTGAACATCCTGGACAGTGGGGTGGGGACATGGGGTTGAGAGTGATGGAGAGGCCAAAGTTTCCAGCCTCAGGACCTTGGGAGACACAGGATCAGTTCTGAAATAGTCTTAAGTGTCTTTTTTTTTTTAATATTTTATTTATTTTTAAAACTTTTATTTATTTATTTTTGGCAGCTCTGGGTCTTTTGTTGGTGTGTGAGGGCTTTCTCTAGTTATGGTGGGCAGAACTTCTCTTCATTGTGGTGTGCAGGCTTCTCACTACAGTGGCTTCTGTTGTGGTGGACCTTGGGCTATAGGGAGCTCGGGCTTCAGTAGTTGTGGTGCACAGGTTTGATTGCCCTCCCAGCACGTGGAATCTTCCTGGACCAGGGATTGAGCCCATGTCTCCTGCATTGGCAGGCAGATTCTTTTTAATTTAATTTACAACGTTGTGTTGGTTTCTGCCATATAACAACACAAATCAGTCGTAACTATATATATGTATATATATTCCCTCCCTCTTGAGCCTCTCTCCCACCCACCACCCCCATCCCACCCCTCTAGGTTGTCAGAGCTGTGGGCTGGGCTCCCTGTGTTATACAAGGCAGGCAGTTTCTTAACCACTGGACCACTAGGGAAGTCCAGGCTTAAATCTTTTTGATTATAGATGGGCTGGAAAAGGCATCTTGATTTCTGTTTTCTTCCTCTTGGCCACACCCTGTGGCTTAGTAGGATCTTAGTTGAGCCTGCACCTTCAGCAATGAAGGTGAGTAGTCCTAACCACTGAACCGCCATCGAGTTCCTGGCATCTTGATTTCATTAACACCTTGATGATTCTGTCACCTGGCTTCCTCCTTATCACTTCCTCTGCTTACTTAACCCTCCCTTAACCTGTCACTGCTATTGCTGGAGTCCTGCTGACACTGTCACTTCCTCTGTTAACTCCTTGCGGGCAGGACCACCTGCTCCACTAACTCCATCTTTGTTGATGTTCCTACTTCCCCTGTTTATGTAACTCCATGTGGACACAATCACTCCCCCTGTTTCCTTAATTCCTTCAAGTCTATAAAGTTAAGTGTGGTGAGGCATGTGGCCTGCAGGTCACATAGCCTTTCCTCCTTTTTGGCTTCCCCATCACATATGTTTCATGACATCGACACAGATGGATCAGAGAGGGCAAGCAAGGCCTCTGAGACCACACAGCAGAGGAGGGTAGCACATACCAGGCCCCTGGGGCTGCAAGTGGTCCACAGGGTTTGTGAGATGCTGGTACTGGTGGGGGCCACCCTAAATTGCTCTCTGTTGTCTCCCTGCAGTCCTTGGATAGCTGGGGCACTTCTGAAGATGCTGACGCTCCTTCCAAGCGACACTCAACCTCTGACCTATCTGACACTACCTTCAGTGACATCAGGAGAGAAGGCTGGTTGTATTATAAGCAGGTCCTCACCAAGAAAGGGAAGGTAAGATGGCTGGAGGAATGAACTGGAGGTGGATGGAAGCTGGCTCCAGCAGAACTCTACAGTTTTTCCTACAGCCTCCCCACTGCCTCTGGAGCTAAAGAGAGCCAGCTAAGACTGCTGAATGAGGAGTAGAGGTTAGATGCCAGGAAGAACTTCTTAAAGAACTCATGAAAAAGAGTTAATCAAAGAGTCGGTCTTTGCTGTGGGTGGGTCTGATCAAGTTGTGCTTGGAATTCTGATAATTCTATTCCATGGTTGATCCTTGGTTGGCAGATCACCCCCAGAATGGCCACTGGGGCTCATGGAAAATGAGAAAGCAAGGCCAGGGTGATTGTTTTAGGGGAGCTGAAGCCCCAGAAGAAAGCAGAGGTCAGCCTTTTCAAGGCCATCAGAGGTTTTAGTTTTTATCCTGAAAAGTGTTAGTCGCTCAGTTGTGTCTGACTCTTTGAGACTCCACGGACTGTAGCCTGCCAGGCTCCTTTGTCCATGGGATTCTCCAGGTGAGGATACTAGAGTGGGTTGCCATTCCCTTCTCCAGGGGATCTTCCCTACCCAGGGATCAAACCCAGGTCTCCTGCGTTGCAAGCGGGCTCTTTACCATCTGAGCCACCAGGGAAGTCTTTATAATAAGGGCTGTAGTTCACAGGGTCTCAAAGAATCAGACAGGACTTAGCAACTGAGCAACAACAAGGGGCAACTAAAAGCTCCTGGGGTCTCTTCCACTGGGCTTCCGGGGGCAGTAAACTAGACAGGGTCAAAGGGAGGCAAGAAGGCTAGGTAAGGGCTGCTATGGAGATTCAGGTGAGAGGTGAAGGGGGCTTGGGCCTGGGCGGGGGAACAAGCAGGATCCCAAGGGGCGAAGGTGGGGCCCCTGGAGTTTGAATGCTGGCTTCAGGCAGCACCATGGGCCACAGAAGCAGGAGGAGGAGCCACCCCACTGCCATGCCTCCCAGCAGCACAGGCAGAGCTGAGCAGAGCAGTTAGTGTGAACCTGGGCTTGGCTCTTAACTGTGCTGCGAGTTGCTGGTGAAGCTCAATTGGCTCACTGACCTATGCCCCAGTTTCTTCGTCTGTAAACGGAGTGAATGCTAATCCCCAGATCGTGCATCTTTGCTGAGGATTAAATGAGATGATCTAAGCAAGAGTTTACCCGGGGGCCTGGCCCTCAGGAGCTGCTCTCTGCTTATTGCTATTGTTTGAATTTTCCATCCTGCCTTCTAGAGGATCTTGTACCTGGCAGGAACTTAAGCTTTGAAGTCAGACAACACACTTGGAATTCCTGCCCAGCCACTTATCAGGCACAAGGCAGCTGGTAACCCCCTTAATGTCTGAGTCTCACTTTTCTGATCTGTGAGATGGGGACAGTGTTATTCTACTCCAAGGGGCCCGTGTGAAAGTGAAGTGAGAGTGGAGTCGAGACAGGGCCGGCACTCCTCCATGCCCTTGTCCAGCCTGTTCATGATGGTGGACAGCCTGCTCGGCTCCAATTCTCTGCTGAGGTTCTGCAGATTCAGTGGTGAAGGAGCCAGGCCAGTCCTGCCCTGCTGGGGTTCATGCTGGGCAGAGAAAGCACAGTGCTTGACTGCTGTGATGGGGGGCTCAGGGGAGCAGCACGTAGTAACCTACAACCCTGACCCCAGCGGGATGGGAGAGGGTGTCTGGAAAGCTATGAAGGGTGTCTGGGGATCCATGAATCAAGAAGGGTGTGATCTGACAGGAGAGATGCCCTCCTGGGCAGTCTAGGGGAAAGGTGGCAGGGGTTGCTGGGCGGCTGGGAGCCAGGACCAGAGATGGAAGCCAGGTGTGGAATTGGGTGCCCACCTACTCTCGGGCTCATCCCTTAGGGTAAGCAGGTGAGGGGGTGGGGTGGAGGTGTGAGTCCAGAAGGTAAGTGTTGTATCTGTGACAGGCGGAGACAAGGCCATGCTATTGTCCAGGTGAGCTAGGGGAGCAGGGCGGAGGAGAGGGGACAATTTAGAGAGATGCGAGGGGGAAGGAAAGCTGGGCGGGCTGCAGGCTGGGAGGTGAGGGAGGGTGGAGGAGGCAGTGTTGGTTCCTGGGGTCCCAGCTTGGGCTGTAGGGTCAGTGAATGGTGGGACCCTTCCCCCAGCTGGAGGGGCAGGTCTGGGGAGAGGAAGCCAAGGGGTTCTTTTGGGGGCCTATGGCGTCTGAGGGCCCTGGGGCATCTCCTGGTGGAGGTGACCTGGTGACAGAGGCTCTGAGGGTGTGGCATCAGGAGGGAGGTCCACCTGGGGAGGGCGCTTGTCCATCAGAGGGGACACGAGCATCTGCAGCCACAGGCGCAGGAGCACTGAGGGAGAAAGCGAGAGACAGCTGGGCCTCGGGAGGAAGTGGAGGATGGAAACCAAGGAGGGGTAGGCAGGTGCGGACAAACAGTCCAGCCCAAGGCTTGCGGAGATAGCTGCTGACTCCTGCCTGCCAGTAGGCTGCCCCCCCCACCCCGGGAGGCCTCTGGCAGCCCAGCCACAGGACCTCCTCGGCAAGGAAAGGACCTGGCCCCTCCCGGGCCCTTCAGTCTGTCCAGGATCAGGATTGCCAGCCAGATGTTGTCTGCTCCAGCCAAGTTCAGCCTCCCCCCAGCCCCTAGCTCCCAGCCTCTTTCAGAGGCCACTGACTATTGGTCAGACAGCATTGGAGCTGCATGTGACCTTGGTGACCCAGCTGGATCACCTCTTATTTTTCCAATATGGCATACTGATGCTAGGGGCAGGGGGCCTGGCTTGTCCAAGGTCACCTAACTGGTTTAGTCCCAAAGGGGCTCCTTGTCACCATCTTGCTCTGACACTAAACTTCTCTTGGAGGGCCCTGCGGTTTCCTGCTGTGAACATCCCTGCCTGGGTCCAGTAGGTATGGGATGATGTGCAGGGTTCAGGGCCAGACGTGGCGGTGTTCACCTGCCAGCCATTAAGTCTCCTCGTCTGGTTTGTTCTGAGGACAAAGGCTCATGATGGTGAAGAGTTGTAGGTAGGCCGTGAGCCAGAGGAAAGGGGCCCTTGATCTAATGGGGGAGATGGAGCAGCAGCCCACAGAGTGTCGTTTCGAGAACGACTAATTCATTTACTCAGTAAATATCGACGAGCACTTCCCCTGTGCCAGCAGGCTCTAGGCTCTGGAGTGTGGAGGCGAGAGGGCAGACGAGCTCCCTGGCTCAGGAGTTTTTCCGAGCTTTCCCAATATGGAGAAAGCTGCCCAGAGCCCGTAATCTGAGGCTGCGGTGGGCACTCAGAGAAGATGAACAGGGTGATGTGATTTTTAAATGGGGAGGAAGGAGAAGCTACCATTAAGGGAGAAATGCTTAGAGGTGGTTTTGCTGAGGAGGTGATGTTGGTAACACTTGAGCTTAAACAGTAAGGGTGAGAAGGAGGCAACCACATGAAGAAAAAAGACCAGGGGCTCTGGGCAGAAGGAAGAGCAGGTGCAAAGATCTGGAGAAAGAAAAGGCTTGGCTTGTTCACTAGAAAAGGCCCCTGTGTCTCGGCATCATGAGAAAGAAAGAGGGATGGGTTAGGAGAAACAGGGCCCTGATCACAAAAGACCTTAGATTTGATTCCAGTGGCGATGGGAAGCCATGAGAGGGCACCAAGCAGGGGCAGCCAGGGCCTCGTCTACATTTTCAAATGATCACTACAGCTGCTACATGCAGAGTGGGTTGCAGGAGGGAGAGTGGAGACTGGTTCATGCAGTGGTCCAGGCAAGAGGTATTGATGATGGCAGGAAAGATGGAGAGAGATGATATTTTGGAAGCAGAACAGTTGTGATTTCCTGATGGGTTGGAGTCAAGGTTGAGGAACAAGGAGGAGGAGTCAAGAGCAATTCCCAGGATTCTGGACAGACAACTGGGTGGATTTACTGAGCTGGAAAAGATGGGTAGAAGGGGAACGGTAAAAATCAAGTGCTCCATAGTAAGCAAGCAGCATCTGCAGTGCCTGTGGGACATGCAGGTGGACACACTGAGCAGACAGTGGGAGGTACTGGAGCGCGGCTCCGGGGAGATGCTGGGCCAGGGGTATGTCTGGGCATCAGCATCAGCAAACAGACAAGAGTTTAAAAAATGGGTGCGGATGGTGTCATGGGGGAGGTGTGCAGGGGGTGGGGGCCCAGGACAAAGTTCTGGAGCTTCCCTTCCTTTAGGACAGGGATTCTCAGCTCAGCATTGTTGGCATTTTGGGCCAGATGACTCTTTGCTGTGGGGTTGGCCTGGCATCAGCATGTTTAGCAGCATCCTCGGCCTGCCTCTGCCCACTAAGTGCCATAGCACTTCCCCAGGTGTGACAACTGAAAATGTCTCAAGACAAACATCTGGTTGAGAACGTTGGTGTGGAGGATGTTGGTTGATGGGTGGAGGGGTAGAAAAGGAGTCAGTGAAATTAGGAGGAAAACCAGAAACCGTAGGATCCTGGATGTCAAGAGAGAGTTTGGAGAGGGAAGGAGTGACTGCTGGCCGGGGCCTATACCACCAAGATGCTAAGCAAAGGGCTGAGAAGGGCCTGGGTGCTGCCACAAGCTTTGGCAACACCGGGCCCACGTGGCCTGGTGGGCAGCTTCCCAGGAAGGGGAGACAGAGTGGAGTCTTGAGTGAGAGGCAGAGAAGCAGGGAGAGCAAGTGTGGCTGACAGCTTCTGACTAGCTTTGCCGGAGAAGGGGAGCAGAATGTGGACCGGGAATGGTTTTAGGAGGATTGTATGGAAGGTGCGTCCTGCTTGGTGGGGGACCTGATTGCCCTCTGGAGCCCCCTGCCGGTTCTCTGGGGGCATTGCTGATGCCGGAGGAGTGTGGATGGTAGCACTTGAGGAGAAGGTTGGGGACCCTCTGGGGGCACTGAGAACGATGGGTAGGGGTGTCCAGGCCGCTGCGGGGCTGAGAGAGGTGGAGGACTGCGGGCAGGAGGCCGCCCCAGGTGCCGGAGGGAGTGGCGCAGAGCAGGGGGCTCCCGGCGGGCAGTGGGGTGGGGTGACCACCGCTCTCCACGGTTTGCAGCTCCTAGGGCCCCCTCGGGCTCTGGGGGCGGGGAGGGCAGGCCTAGCCTCTCACCCCGCCCCCCTCCCCTCTCTCCCCCTCCCCGTGTCTCCCTGCAGAAAGCGGGCGGCGGCCTGCGCCAGTGGAAGCGGGTGTACGCCGCGCTGCGGGCGCGCTCGCTCTCGCTGAGCAAGGAGCGGCGGGAGCCCGGGCCGGCGGCGGCGGGGGCGGCGGCGGCCGTCGCAGGTGAGGACGAGGCGGCGCCCGTCTGCATCGGCTCCTGCCTGGTGGACATCTCCTACAGCGAGACCAAGAGGAGGCACGTGTTCCGGCTGACCACCGCTGACTTCTGTGAATATCTCTTTCAGGCTGAGGACCGGGATGACATGCTGGGCTGGATCAGAGCGATCCGAGAGAACAGCAGGGCCGAGGGCGAGGTGAGGGCCCGGCCCGGCCCCAGGCGGGCCAGGGAGGGCAGGGCAGGCCCCGGGCCCCTCTCACCTGCCGGGTTCCTCCCTTCGCCGCTCAGAGCCTCAGTCCCCCTTGGATACAATGGGCCAACAGGAGTATACCTGGCGGCTCTGCCCACCCGGGGTTCAGGGTGAAGAGATGATGCTTGGGACAGTGGCTCACAGAGGGCCTGGCGTCCTTAGTGTTCCATGACTGGCAGTAACAATAATAGCTGTCAGAATGACAGTAATTATTATTATTATTATCATCATTGTTATGACTGCCTTGGGCAGGCTCTGGCACAGAGAGGTCAGGTCCGGGCCAAACCTCAGCCTCTTGGTGGAGCTTTGGGAAGCAGGGGGTCTCCTGTGAAATGTATTACAGAAAGAGGTCCCCCTGGACCCGAGCTGTGGGGGACCCCCCTGCTGGGGTTGGCCTTTCTGCAGGGGCAAAAACACATTGACCTTGGAAGGAGGCCAAAGGGATTGGCCTTTGGCAGCAGGCAGCAGGGGCTGAGCCAAGGGCTTTGGCAGGGAATCCAGGAGTTTTAAATGGCGCCCCCTCCACGGTGCCACTGCACGCCAGGGGCCTGGGCTGGGGCATGTGCCTCCACTCACTCCAGCTGTCAGGTGGCTGCACAAAGGTGCCTCTGCATACCTGTAGTTATGTGGGGGTCCTGGGCAGGGGGTTGGTCTCTGCCACGAGGATGGTGGGCTTGGGCCCTGGTCCAGACGTTTGCCTGCTTTGACCACAGCGGGGGGTCCTAGTGTTCACTGAGGACACACCATCTCACTGACCCAGGCTTTGCTGCCCCAGGACATTGTCTGTTCTCACTGCAGGGAGAAAAGCACCTGAAATTTGGGACTGGCTGGGCCTTCCCCAACAGGGCATGAGCTGAGGGTCCCAAGTCACCTGCATTATTGCAACAGCTGCCCCTCCTGGGGCTCCTGGGCTGTGCCTTGGCAGAACTGTGATGAATGCCACATGCATAATTCTGCACTCCAACCCTGAGGTTGCCATATTATCTCTCAAAGGAGGAGACTGAGGCTCAGAGAGGTTAAGTGGATTACCCAAGGTCACATGGCTGGTGAGGGGGTGCTCGGGAATCCAGCCCTGGTCTTTCTCGCTCCGGGATCTGACCCCTCCAGCTGGCAGATGGAGAAGAGGGGAGGCAAAGCCAAGGCAGGGGCCAGGGAAAAGTCCTGGTGGGTTGGCCATGGACACTGATGGGGTCTGCTTTCTCTTCCCTTCCTCCAGGACCCCGGCTGTGCCAACCAAGCTCTGATCAGCAAGAAGCTTAATGATTATCGCAAAGTAAGGTAAGGCTCAGTCCTTGTCCTGGCCACGGGGTGGGGGACACCCTGGGCAGAGGTCATTCTCCTGGTCCATCTCCAGACCTGAGGGCAGCCCCTGAATTGCCCTTTCTTGGGGTCAAGGAGGGCAGAGGCCTCCAGTCCCCAGAAGGGCATGGGCGGAATGGGCTTGGGGATGGAGGAGAGGTCTGAAGAGATGGGACACCAGGGCAGGTGGCATGCTGGGCCAACCCAGTGAAGACCTCTCCCCTCTTCCTACACAGCCATAGCTCTGGGCCCAAAGCTGATTCTTCTCCCAAAGGCTCTCGTGGCCTGGGGGGACTCAAGTCTGAGTTCCTCAAACAGAGTACGGCACGTGGCTTCAGAACTCAGGACCAGCCTGCGGGGAGCAAGGGTAGGAAGGTGGCTGCTAAGGGGGTGGTATGCATGTGGGTGTGTGCCATGGTTATCCTCATGTATCTGCCCACGTATGTATGCCTTGAGGGTCTGGGGGCTCTGAGGGTCTCAGGTGTGGAAGGGCCTGGAACCTGATTTCCCTCCAGGACATCCCAGCTGGGTGGTCTTCCAGTCTCTGCTAGTGTCATCTCAGGGACAGGAGGCAGCCTTTTCCATCTTCACACACCTTTGACCATTAGAAAGTTCTTTCTTTGGTTGTACCAGAATCTATGGCGCCCACCTTGTCAGCCCCTTAGCCCATACAGAAGTCCCCTTGTTACTCTGAGGTCTCTCTTCCCCAGGGTAAACACCCTCATGACTTTGGCCTTCTCGGTTGGGATAGTATAATTTCCCATCAGTCCTCAGCATCCTGGTTGCCTTTCTGAAGGAGCCCCTTTACGTCCAGTGTGTGAATGTGATGTATAAGTATCTGTGACCAAGTGTGGTTGCTGCCACTGCCTGGGCCCCTAGCTCACCCTGGCTCTCTCTGCCTCCTCCAACCCCAGATGACAGTGTCTCCACCCCCAAAACCCCCTGGGGCATCAACATCATCAAGAAGAACAAGAAGGCAGCCCCCAGGGCATTTGGGGTCCGACTGGAGGAGTGCCAGCCAGCCATGGAGAACCAGGTGGGTTCCTGCCATGCTCCAGGGCTAGCAGGGAAGTGGGGTGACTGAGGCACAGAGGATCAGAGCTGCCAGGAACCTTGGAACCAGCTCTCCACCTCATCTTGTGGACACAGCTGGGGAAGCTGCCCAGGGAGGGAGCACAGAGCTGAGTCAGAGTCCCTGATTCCCAGCTGGTGCTCCTTCCCAGACCATGGCGAGGCTTTGGTGTGATTTCTGGCTCCCAGACTGGAGGCAGCAAGAGCCTTCAGTAACTGCCTTCCATTGGGTTCTGGCCTTTCTCTGCCCCCATCTTGTCCTTCCACCTCTGGCCCACTGGTGGAGAATACTGTTCTTTTTAAAATTGTATTTCATTGAAGTATAGTTGTTGTACAATATTATGTAAGTTATGGGTGAATAACTACAATGTAGTGATTCACAATTTTTTAAGGTTATACCCCATTTATCATTATTATGGAATATTGGCTATACTCCCTGTGTTGTACAATATATCCTTGTAGCTTATTTACCCAGTAGTTTGTACCTTGAATCCCATACCCTTGCCTTGCCCTTGCCCACTTCCCTCTCCCTACTGATAACCACTACTTGGTTCTCTACATCTCTGAGTCTGCTTTTTTTTTTGTTGTTATATTCACTATTTTATTTTTTAGATTCCACATATAAGTAATATACAGTATTTGCCTTTCTCTGTCTGACTTATTTCACAGAGCATAGTGCTTTCCAAGTCCATCCATGTTGCTGCAAATGGCAAAATTTTGTTCTTTTTTTAATGACTGTGTAGTATTACATTGTATACATGTACCACATCTTCTTTATCCATTCATCTGTTGATGGACATTTAGATTGCTTCCATATCTTGGCAGTTTTAAATAATGCTGCTATGAGCATTGGGGTGCATGTACCTTTTCAAATTAGTGTTTTGTTTTTTTTCCGGATATATATCCAGGAGTGGAATTGCGGGCTCATCAGTCAGTTCAGTTTAGTTCAGTCGCTCAGTCGTGTCCGACTCTTTGACACTCTGTGCACCGCAGCACGCCAGGCCTCCCTGTCCATCACCAACTCCCGGAGTTTACTCAAACTCATGTCCATTGAGTCAGTGATGCCATCCAACCATCTCATCCTCTGTCGTTCCCTTCTCCTCCTGCCCTCAACCTTTCTCAGCGTCAGGGTCTTTTCAGATGAGTCAGCTCTTCACATCAGGTGGCCAAAGTATTAGTTTCAGCTTCAACGTTAGTCCTTCCAGTGAACACCCAGGACTGATCTCCTTTAGGATGGACTGGTTGGATCTCCACAGTTCAAAAACATCAATTCTTTGGCGCTGGGTCATATAGTAACTTTATTTTTAGTTTTTTGAGAAATCTCCATGCTGTTTTCCACAATGGCTGCATCAGTGTACACTCCCACCAAGAGTGTGCAAAGGTTCCCTTTTCTCCTCATCCTCACCAACCTTGTTATTTGTGGTCTTTTTGATGGCAACCATTCCGACAGGTCTGAGATGATACCTCGCTGTAGTTCTGATTTGCGTTTCCCTGGTGACTGGTGGTGTTGAACATCTTTTCATGTGCCTGTTGGCCATTTGCATTTCCTCTTTAGAAAAATGCCTGTTCAGTTCTTCTGCCCATTTTTTAATTGGGTCATTTGTACTGTTTTTGGCTTTAACCTGTGGCTTGCGGGATCTTAGTTCCCCAACCAGGGATCAAACCTGGGTCCCCAGCAGTGGATGCACAGAGTCCTAACTACTGGACTGCTAGGGAATTCTCAGGTTGTTTGTATTTTTGATGTTGAGTCCTATGAGCTGTTTATGTACATTGGCTATTAATCCCTCATTGAGTAGTCATATCATTTGCAAGTTTCCTTTCCCAGAGAATGCTGTTCTTACCCTCCCTAACACCCCTGCCCTACCTGTGTCTCCAGCGTGTCCCCTTGATCGTGGCTGCATGCTGTCGAATCGTGGAGGCACGGGGGCTGGAGTCCACGGGCATTTACCGAGTCCCAGGCAACAATGCAGTGGTGTCCAGCCTACAGGAACAGCTCAACCGTGGCCCCGGGGACATCAACCTGCAGGATGAGGTGAGTCTGACTCAGGGATTAGCCCATGGAAGGGGGCCAGTGTGATGTGTTCATTATACCCTGTGATGTGCCCAGCACTGGGCCAAGCCACCAAGATGAGCATGATGGGACTTGCCTTTGCAGACCAGCTGCAGGGATGGGCCTCGCCTGGCTGCAGCCCAACAGGTGGATGCAGTCAGGGCCTGGGAGCCCCTCGCCCAGCTGCAGCCCAACAGGTAGATGCAGTCAGGGCCTGAGAGCCCTGAGGCAGAGGCTGGTGGATGACAGGTTCTTGGGCCTGGAGGATGAGTAGAGTTCTGGAAAGCCAGGAAAGGACACTCCAGGCAGGGAAATGGCCTGGGGAAAGGTGTGGCTCTGAAGGCTTGCTGGCAGTCACCATGCCTTCTCTGTAAAGGGCCAGGTGGCAGGTATTCCAGGCTTCGGTTATGTGGTCTGTTGAACACCCTCCTTCTCCTTGTTCTCCTCCTTCTTCATCTTCACAGTGTTTACTTGTTTATTTATTTACTTACTTTTGGCTGTGTTGGGTCTTCATTGCTGCCCAGGCTCTTCTCTAGTTGCAGCAAGTGGGGGCTACTTTCTAGCTGCAGTGTGTGGCTTCTTAGTGCCATGACTTCTCTTGTTGCGTCGCATGGGCTCTAGGACTCGTGGGCTCAGCAGTTGCAGCTCCCGGGCTCTGGAGCATAGGCTCAATAGTTGTGGCATGCAGGTTTATTTACACCACAGCACGTGGGACCGTCCCGGATCAGGGGTTGAAACCATGTCTCCTGCATTGGAAGATGGATTCTTTACCACTGAGCCACCAGGGAAGCCCTTCTTCACATTTTAAAAATGCAAAACCCATTCTTGACTCAAGGGCCAAACAAAAACAGGTCATTGGCTGGATTTGACCTATGGTCCATGGTTTGCAGACCCCTGGTTAAAAGAAAGGGAGGGAGTATATGGTGTTTGCTGGAGTGGCCAGCAATGTGGGTGGCTGATCAGATGAGACAAGACTAGCTTGTGAAGGGATCTGACAACCACACCTAAGAGTTTGAAGCAGATTATAATAACAGTGGAATATAACCAATCCCAAAGAAAGACAATGCCAAAGAATGCTCAAACTACTGCACAATTGCACTCATCTCACACGCTAGTAAAGTAATGCTCAAAAGTCTCCAAGCCAGGCTTCAGCAATATGTGAACCATGAATTTCCAGATATTCAATCTAGTTTTATAAAAGACAGAGGAACCAGAGAGCAAATTGCCAACATCCGCTAGATCATCAAAAAAGCAAGAGAGTTCCAAAAAAACATCTATTTCTGCTTTATTGACTATGCCAAAGCCTTTGACTGTGTGGATCACAATAAACTGGAAAATTCTTAAAGAGATGGGAATACGAGACCACCTGACCAGCCTCTTGAGAAATCTGTATGCAGGGCAGGAAGCAACAGTTAGAACTGGACATGGAACAACAGACTGGTTCCAAATAGGAAAAGGAGTACATCAAGGCTGTATATTGTCACCCTGCTTATATAACTTATATGCAGAGTACATCATGAGAAACGCTGGGCTGGAAGAAGCACAAGCTGGAATCAAGATTGCCGGGAGAAATATCAATAACCTCAGATATGCAGATGACGCCACCCTTATGGCAGAAAGTGAAGAAGAACTAAGGAGCCTCTTGATGAAAGTGAAAGAGGAGAGTGAAAAGTTGGCTTAAAGCTCAGCACTCAGAAAACTAAGATCATAGCATCCAGTCCCACCACTTCACGGCAAATAGATGGGGAAACAGTGGAAACAGTGGCTGACTTCATTTTTGGGGACTCCAAAATCACTGCAGATGGTGATTGCAGCCATGAAATTAAAAGATGCTTACTCCTTGGAAGGAAAGTTATGACCAACCTAGACAGAATATTAAAAAGCAGAGACATTACTTTGTCAACAAAGGTCCATCTAGTCAAGGCTATGGTTTTTCCAGTAGTCATGTATGGATGTGAGAGTTGGACTATAAAGAAAGCTGAGCGCTGAAGAATTGATGCTTTTGAACTGTGGTGTTGGAGAAGACTCTTGAGTCCCTTGGACTGCAAAGAGATCCAACCAGTCCATCCTAAAGGAGATCAGTCCTGTGTGTTCATTGGAAGGACTGATGTTGAAGCTGAAACTCCAATACTTTGGCCACCTGATGTGAAGAGCTGACTCATTTGAAAAGATCCTGATGCTGAGAAAGATTGAGGGCAGGAGGAGAAGGGAACGACAGAGGATGAAATGGTTGGATGGCATCACTGGCTCAATGGACATGAGTTTGTGTAAACTCCGGGAGTTGGTGATGGATAGGGAGGCCTGGCATGCTGCGGTTCATGGGGTCGCAGAGTCAGTTACATCTGAGCGACTGAAGTGAACTGATAACCTTTAAAAATTGTGAATTACTATGCTATACACCTGGGGGCTTCCCAGGTGGCACTAGTGGTAAAGAACCCACCTGCCAATGCAGGAGACATGATACACAAGTTTGATCCCTGGGTTGGGAAGATCCTCTGGAGGAGAGCATGGCAACCCACTCCATATTCTTGCCTGGAGAATCCCATGGACAGAGGAACCTGGTGGGCTACAGTTCATGGGGTCACGAAGAGTTGGACATGACTGAAGCAACTTGGCACACACATGCTATACACCTGAAACTTATATAATACTGAACATCAATTAGATCTCAATTTTCATGAAAAGGCATGTTTTTTTTTTAATATTTATTTTATTTATTTGGCTGCACTGAGTCTTGGTTGCCGCACGTGGGATCTTTAGTTGTGGCATGTGGGATCCCGTTCCCCGGCCAGGTCTCAAACCCAGGCCCCCTGCATTGACAGTGTGGAGTCTTAGCCACTGGGTCACCAGGGAAGTCCCGAAAAGGCATGTTTAAAGCAGGAAAAAAATTACATAGAAGGGCTCTGGTTCAGTTAAGATAGAGAAAGCATACTCTGACCAGTTTTTCCTAGTGATTACATCTGAAAGTCCTGGACAGAGTGTATAAAGTAAATGTCAAATAACTCTGAAAGGTGGTTAATAGCAGACTGGGGAGGAAGAGTGCAGCCTTCCAGAGGTCAAAGCCATCTAATGCAAAATCCCAAAACGTCTGTCTTGTCTAAAAATGTTTCTGTGCTTTCATTACAACTTGTCCTTTTCTGCTATAGAGAGAAACGTTAATGTCTCTAACCAGTGTTCAAATCCTGTTTTGGTATTTCCTCCAGAATTCTACTCTATCATCTCCCCTTTCTCTTGTGCTGTGAGCTGAATCACGTCCTCCCAAAATTCATACATCAAAGCCCGAACTGCGAACATGACTGTATTTGGGGATTGGGCCTATTGGGAGGTAATTATGGTGAAATGAAGTCAGGGCTGCTGTATGATAGGATGAGTGTCCTTGTGGAAGGAGACACTGAAGAGCTCCCATCTTCACCCTCTCCACCTCGAGAGGACACAGCAAGAAGGTGACTGCCTGCAAACCAGGAAGAGAGCCCTCTCCACAAACTGAACAAGCCGGCACCTGGATCTTAGATTTCCCAGCCTCCAGAGTTGTGAGGAAAGAAATTTTTGTTGTTTAAGCCAAAAAAAAAAAAAAAGAGTTTGCAGCAGGTTAAATGTCAATTATATCACAATAAAACTGGGGAAAATATCCAAATAAACATTTCCATTTAAAAAAAGAGTTTGCAGTAGGGCCAGTGTTTCCCAGAATCCTAAGGTTCCCCAGAGGTGCTGTGGGAGGCTGAGGGCAGGTCAGGACCCGCATCCCTGCTTGAACTAGAGTAACCTGCTTTGCTCTGTCTGCTTTTTATTTATTTTATCTTTGGCTGTGCTGGGTCTTCGTGGCCTTGGGTGAGCTTTCTCTAGTTGCCGCCAACAGGGGCTGCTCTTCGTTGTGGTGCGCCGGCGGCTTCTTGTTGCAGTGGCTTCTCTTGTCGCGGAGCAGGGACTCTCAGGAGCTCAGGCTTTATAGTAGCTTTGGCTTCAGCAGTTGCAGCACGTGGGCTCAGCAGCCATGGCACACAGGCTTAGTTGCCCCGTGTCATGTGGAATCCTCCTGGACCAGGGATCAGACCTGCTCTCCCCTGCGTGGGCAGGCGGACTCTTTACCATTGGACCACCAGGGAAGTCCTTCTGTCTGCTTTTTAAAATGTTGATTTTTTTTTTTTTCACATTGGGTTTTCTTGAATCATTTTACTGGACAAAAGAGACTGCTGGAAAAGATGTTTCAGAAAACCATGAATTTGGGCAGTAAAGTCCTATGAGTCACATACTCTGAAGCTGTATGTGAAGACATAAGACAGTCTTCCTGCCCTTGGGAAGGAGCTCAGGAGATAATACAAGCACGTTTGAAATAGTGGACAAGAGAAAAGGCTGGTTCTCATCAGGGACCAGACTGTGTATCCCAGAGAAGGATCTGAGTGTCAGGATGGAGAGTGGACTCACCTCTTGGACTTGGCAGTGGGGAGGATGAGGCCCAGGGCCGAGGGCAGAGGGCTTTTGGTGGCTTCACTAAGGCCTTTGACATTGGGGAGCCCTGGATGGTTCTTCAGTTGGGGAGGCATAAATGAGAGTAGGGTTTGCGGAGCAGGGCTTTAGCATATGTCTAACGGGTATGTGGGCTTCCCTGGTAGCTCAGCTGGTAAAGAATCCGCCTGCAATGTGAGAGACCCCAGTTTAATCCCTGGGTTGGGAAGATTGCCTGGAGAAGAGAAGGGCTACCCACTCCAGTATTCTAGCCTGGAGAATTCCATGGACTGTAGGGGTCGCAAAGAGTTGGACACAACTAAACACCTTTCGCTTCACTTCAGTGGATGTAAACTGAGGAGGCCCAGAGCAGGATGTCTAGGGAAGAAATTACCCATCTTGGGGGAGGGACCAGGAGGACTCAGTGGTCCCAGGGGGATAAGGAGGATGGGAGCAGCTCTAGGACTTGGCTGCCCGAGAGGGAAGAAGGAGGGGTAGGAAAGGGGCAAAAAGTTTGAGCTGTGGACCGGTGGTATCTGTCCTTGGCAGACCTGGGGTGTAGGACTTTTCAATGAAAATTCAAGTAACTATCAGTTAATAGGAAAAAAGCGTTGAGCTGTGGACCCATTGTGATGAATACTATATTGCTGAGTTGTGTGTCTTTGCTGGAGGATTCTGTTGCTTTCTGAACATGCATTTTTCTGAGCAGTTCCTATCCAGGGAGGATTTTGCATAGGGTGATGGCGCCCCCTGGTGCACAGAAGGGACACTGACCCGGCTGTTCTTCATTCTTGTGTTCAGTAACCATTTGTTTAGCCCAGTTTCTCAACCTTGACACTTTGGGCAGAATAATTCTTTTTTTGTGTGGGAGGTTGTCTTGTGCACTGGAGGAAGTTTAGCAGCATCCCAGGCTTCTGTCCACTCAATGCCAGTGGTGTGCCCCAGTTGTGAAAACCAAACGGTGCCAACGTCCCTGCTTAAGAACTCGTGATTTAGACCAGCAGGAGTTGGCACCAGCAGGTCCAATGGGCAGGCTCTTGTGGGGGTGGGTTTTGCTCACTTCTGTCCCCCACAGCGCCTGCACCAGGGAAGGTATAGTCTCCTTTCTGTGGAGAGACAAATGTCCAAGCCCACTGGGCTGGCTGGAGCAGGGGGCGCTGGGGCTAGGGGCTCAAGGGGCTTGGACCTAGCTGGGGACTCTGTTCTGCTGTAATGGGTATTCTTAGCCCAGTGACCCCTGGTCTTGGCAGAGCTGAGTATGGTATCAGCGGATCCCAGAGAAGGACAGAACCAGGCTGGACTGGGCTCTAGGGCTGGACCAGCATGGAGGCATGGGCACTGGGGCAGGGCCTGACTTCAGCCTTATGTCTTTGCCCCCTCCCCAGCGCTGGCAAGACCTCAACGTGATCAGCAGCCTGCTCAAGTCCTTCTTCCGAAAGCTACCTGAGCCTCTCTTTACTGATGGTGAGTTGGGGGCAGACGTGGAGGATAGAAGGGAGAGTGAATACCTGTCTATGCTGCATCCTGACAGCTTTTTAAATTGAGTGTGTGGTTTTACTTTGGGGGATTAATACAAAAGAAACATGTGCTTGTAAAAAACTTCATCAGTACCGATATAAATAAAGTGAACGCAGAGGTCCCTGTCGTCTTCCCATTTCCTGTCCACAGAGCCTATCCTAACACTTTCTGGGCATTTACTGTGTGCTAGGCACTACTCCCTACAACTCCATGAGTAGGTACTATTATTTCCACCCCATAGATGAGGGAGCTGCTGCACAGAGGTTAAGTGACTTGCCCGAGGTCACAGAGGTTGTAAGTGTCAGAGCCGGAACTGGAATCCAAGCATCTGTCCCCAGACCCCAGCTCTTGGCTGTTTGCTGAGCTCCTTGTTAACAGTGTGCTGTGTTTGCTTCCAGACCCTCTTACATGGGGCTTCCCTTGTGACTTAGCTGGTAAAGAATCCACCTGCAATGCGGGAGACCTGGGTTCGATCCCTGGGTTGGGAAGATCTCCTGGAGAAGGGGAAGGCTACCCACTCCAGTATTCTGGCCTGGGTCGCAAAGAGTTGGACACGACTGAGCGACTTTCACTTTGCTTTTTCCTCTTACACGTGTGGCAAAGACACATGCCTACATAGGGCTTGCAGCTGGGTGAGTTGAATGGCGTGCTGGTAGCTGTTTCATCTGGCTCTGAAAGGAAGAAAGCTGTGATGATAGCACTTCCCAGTTTCTATAGTGTAGACACTCCCGCCATGGCTGTCTTAAGGATCCCAATCTGCTGTCACCGACATGAGCTGGGACAAGACAGACACAGCCAGTTGAGTGAGTGGCCCCACTGCTTGAGTGGTCCTCAACAGAAGGAGGCTCATTAATTTTGAGATTCATCTGAGCTCTTTGTCAGTACAAAGAGTTCGATCTTGTTTTCCTTTTAAATCAACCACATAGTGTTTCACAGCCTGAATAGACAACAAGTTGTCTAATCACTCCACTTGTGTTTAGTTACTGAGTCGTGTCTGACTGTTTGGTACCCCATGGACTGTAGCCCACCAAACTCCTCTGTCCATGGGATTTCCCAGCCAGGAATTCTGCAGTTTGCTATTTCCTTCTCCAGGGGATCTTCCCAACCCAGGGATCAAATCTGTGTCTCCTGCTTGGCAGGCAGATTCTTTACCAGTGAGCCACCTGGGAAGCTCAGTCACTCTCCTACTGATGGATATTTACATTGTCTTCACATTTTTGCTATTTCAATATATGTTACAATAACTTTCCTTGACTCTGTCCCTGCATGCCTGGACCAGGGTCCCAGAGGTAGATTCCTAGACATGGACTCGCTGGGTCAGAATCTTGGAAAACATTTTTGAAAGCTTAAGTCAAGTTGCATGCTGGGGAGCTCACCCAAGTTCACACTCCCACTAGCGGTGTAAGATATTTTGCTTTCCTACATCCCCATCACACTGGATGATGTTATTAATATTTTAAAGTTTTGCTGATCAGAGAGGGGAAATAACATCTCACTATTGTTTTCATTTTCATTTCTGTCATTACTAGATTAACCTTTAATAGATTCTGTACTGAGATACATACATAAACATGAGTGTTTAAGAATGCTTTATGATTGTAAAAATATTTTCTTATTTTTCCCAATACTTGAATAAGTATTATTTTTGACTCTAATGCAATTAAATTTGTTTGTGTATCACATGAGCTAGAAATGGATTTCTTTTCCCAAGAAGACAGCTAACAGTCCCCGGGACATTATCGACAGACACCACCATCCTTCCCCGCTGACTTGAAGTGCTATCGGGAAGATCCCCTGGAGAAGGGAATGGCAACCCACTCCAGTGTTCTTGCCAGGAGAATTCCATGGACAGAGGAGCCTGGCGGGCTACAGTCAGAGGGTCACAAGGAGACGGATACAACTTAGTGACTAACACTTTTTCACGTAGATCCACAGGGCCTGTCTCCCTCCTTTCAGTCCTGACCCTTCATTCCCTTTCCCTGTCAGGGTCACGTTGCCTGAGCTGTACTGTCTTTTTAGTACTTTTCAGTATCTCAGCACAAATCCTCCCTCGTCATTCTTCCCTTGGAGAATATTCTTGGCTGTCTTTGCACATTCTCTCACCCGGGTGTATTTCAGGAAGGATAAACTTACCACATTCCCTTTTTTAAAGTTCCCCGTGGACTTCTGAGGGGAGTTGGGGGAACCCTGATAAAGATGGGGAGGAGTGTTTGGAGGCTGAAAGGGCCCTCCCTCTCTCTAGGTAACCTCTCTTCTAACCTCGTGGTGTCCTTGTCCTGGAGCCTGGGACAGAGACCCCTTCTCCAGGGTCAGCAGGCAGCTGAGGTCTTATTTCTCCCCAAACAAGCACACCTGGGCTCCTCCAGGTCAGGTGCACCCCTGAGGGCAGCTGCGGTGGTTTTGGTCACATGAACACAGGGCCCTGGAGCCCCCCCCACCACTGAAACAATCTCAGCACAAACATGACCTCCCCGCAGGGCCTCCTCAGCCTGGAAGCCCCCTCTCTAAAGAATCCTCACTGTTCTAGACAAATACAACGACTTCATCGAGGCCAATCGCATTGAAGACTCGAGGGAGCGCTTGAAGACGCTGCGGAAGCTGGTAAGGAGATGGGGTGCTGCTGGGCCAAGGGCAGACTGGACCGGCGAGCACCGCGGCCCCAGGAGCCCAAGCCCAGTGCCACCAGCTTCCCCTGTGACCTTGGCAAGCCCTTCTCCACTCAGGGCCTCAATTTCTCCATCTATCCATGGGGGAAGTTAGAGAGTGGATTCCAAGCCCCCTGAAATATGGCAGTGGAGCCCCTTTGGGGGTGGTGGGGAGGTGGAAGCCATCACAGCCTGGCCCCATGCCCTTCTTTCTCCCACCCAGATCCGCGATCTCCCAGGACACTACTATGAAACCCTCAAATTCCTCGTGAGTCATCTGAAGACCATTGCTGACCACTCGGAGAAAAACAAGGTGGATCAAGCTTCAGTTTGAAGTGTTGGGGAGGGAAGTCTAGGGGGAGGTCTCCTCAGCATATTCTAGTCAATAAACTCCTCCAGGTCAGATAACCTCAAGCTTCACTGGCCCCGCCCTCCCACCTAGGGAGTCCTTCCGTCCCCCTTCCACATACTGGCCAGTACTTCTTCCTGAGCTGGCTTCTGAATTTCTGAGGGTCTTCAGAGGTGGAGAGCCTCAGCACCTGGGTCTGGTGGAATCTACCCTCAGACTGAGCTCGGATCCCTTGTGTTGCGTTTTCCTAGGCAAACCCCTATATATTCTGGTACTGCAAGGGGGAGAATGAGGGGACATACAGAATTCCTGCCAGTCCAAAACACCCTTGGGACGTCCAGAGGGTCTTCCCTCTGGCCTCTCCCACTGCTGGACAGTATGGGTGTGCACGTGGGGAACTGCCCGTGAGAGCTGGGCCTAGGGTTTAGTGGGGCTTAAATCTGGCCTGTTCTCTACTTAGCGGGCACCTCCATGCCTAGCAAGGAGGCACATGGCTCCAGGCCAGGGCCAGCTCAGGATGTGCTTGGGCTGGGGGCCACAGGGGCCCAGAGTAGGGGAGGCCCAGGGGACTGGAGGTCAAAGCTCACGGGGATAATTAACACTGACCCGCTTCCCTCCCCTGCCCAGATGGAGCCGCGGAACTTAGCCCTGGTCTTCGGGCCGACGCTGGTGAGGACGTCTGAGGACAACATGGCGGACATGGTGACCCACATGCCTGACCGCTACAAGATTGTGGAGACGTTGATCCAGCACGTAAGCAGCCTCCCTGGGCACCTGGCTCCTGCTCGCCGGGGTGGGTGTGCTCGGGGAAGGATGTGGAAAATGCTCCGGGGATGCAGGAGGCCCTTCAGAAGCAATGGGCTGCATTTTAAGGCCAGATGGGTATGAATCCTGAACGCCTGTCCCCAGTGGGAGAACCAGGAGGCCGCTGAGTTTCCAGGATGCGTGTGTGGGTCAGCGGGAGGAGAAAGGTCAGGGAGAGGTGCTGCTGGGTTGGAGGGCAGAAGGGGTGAAAGAAGGGGTGCCTTCAGAAGGTGACCCCTGGGAGAGGTGTCCAAGCAGAACTGGGCAGACAGGGGGGACAGCACTCTCCCTGCAGGCCCACTGAGACTTTAGGGAAAAAATGGCGATTCCCTGGGGGAGGGGTCGGCAGATGGGGCAGGGCGGATGATGGGCTGGGGCTGGATCCTGGCTGCGTGGTCACTGTGTCTTGGGCTGGTCACCTTCCTCCTTAAGGCTGCCTGAAGGCCCCACAAGAGCCTATGGTTTCTAAGGAGTCCACCACAGGATGAGAACCCAGAATGGCCAGCAGGGGGCGCAGGAGGCCTTTTTTTTTTTTTCTTTCTTTTTTTTAAGCGCCAAACCCAGGGCAGCACTGCCCCCTTCTGGGGCACTCAGAGATGTTTTTATGAATCACTGATTTTTTCACTTCCAAATCTTGGTGGGACCTGTGGTTTAACCCACGAAGAATGGAATCAGAACCCTCCTGCCAGGAGAAATAAGATGGGCAACTGGTCAAGAAAAGGGTTTGCTTCCCTGGTGGCTCACTAGTAAAAAATCCACCTGCCAATGCAGGAGATGTGGTTTCGATTCCTGGGTTAGGAAGATCCCCTACAGTAGGAAATGGCAACCCACTCCAGTATTCTTGCCTAGAAAATCCCATGGACAGAGGAGCCTGGAAGGCTACAGTCCCATGGGGTTCCAAAGAGCCGGCCACAACTGAGCACATATACATAACAAACAACAACAAACAAGGGAAAGGAACTTCGGCTTCCCCGCCTCATAGACACTTCAGAGAAGGGAAGCCAGGTCAGGTTACTCCCATTTTACAGATGAGGAAACTGAGGCTCAGAGAAGCAAAGTGATTTCTTCAAGATCACACAGATATTAAGTAGCAGCCTCAGGATTTGAAGGCAGGTCTGTCTGACCAACTCCTCTGCTTTCCTCCCCACCGAATGGGAGGGCCGACTTCTGGGTCCATCCTAGAGCTGGCTTTTGAGTGAGCAAGGTGGTCTGAGTTAGCTGAGTGAGGCCGTGGGTAGACTTTGGTCACGCTGGCTGACCTTGCCTGCTTCTCTCCTTCCTTCACTGCATGTTAGAGCTCTGAGCCATAGTATGTTGAGGCCTGTTCTCACTCTAACATTGGGACCACCAGCCCGGAGGCCCACTCCAGAGCTTCTGGGGAGGCCGAGGCTGCTGGGCAGTGTCAGGGATCCTGATGAGGCCTTGGTCTGAGGAAGCTTTCCTCCCTTGGAAAAGTTCAGATCCCCAAACAAGGAACCCATGGAACTCCCATGAGTGTATGCTTGGTGGGGAAGGCAGTGAGGAAGAGAGGGAGACTGGCCCCCTGACCCCTAGAGAAGTCCAAAGAAGCCCAAAGCCTTGGTCAGCTGGAATGTCAGGACCTTCAGAGAGATGGGAGGCCCAAAGTGTGTCTACTTCTCCTACCCTAGGGTTTCAGGGGGACATCCCCAGCCAGTGGCAGCATCTTTTCTGAGTACGGCGGGGGAGGTAGAGCACATTGGTCTCCTTCATAGGTGTAACCCCAGTACTGAACCTGTGCCTGGCATAGAGTGAACCCTCAGTGTTGGTTGAATGAATGAATGAATAAATAAATGAATTGCTGTTGAGGTTATGGCAATCCGGGCATTCCTACCAAGGGAATCATTCCTGGGGAATGACCAAACATGCACCTCTCCATTTATACCCCTTTGGCATTAAAGTAGTCAGCCCTGGATGATTGTCAATTGTCAAGTGAGTGAGCTGCCTGCTCATTCACACTGAGCCCACCCACCCAAGTTGGCAAGTTGGCCAGAGTCTGTCTAGCTCAGAGACTCATGAGCTAGGGTAGTCCCAGTGTAGTCCTGAGCCCAGGCAGGGTAGGACTTGTGGCAACAGTTGCTCTGGCTCTGAGCCCCTGGCCAGTGAGTGGGTGGTTGGAGTTCATGGGTAACATGACCTCCTGTTCCACTGGGAGTTTCAGCTGTGGCCACCCTTGCCTCCCTTCCTGGGGCTCCTGTGTTCCAGGCAACTTTTGGACAGCAGAGCTGAAAGGGGCTTTAAGTTATGAGACTTGACCTTGCATTGTACAGAGGGTGGAGACTGAGGCTTGAAGAGGAACAGTGACTTGCTCAGGGTCCCACAGCAAGCTATGGCCTAGTTATGAGCAAACCTGTGTTCAGCCACCCTGCAGCAGGTCACCAGCCAGCTCATACCCACGATTACTAAGCCAACTGAAACCAAAACAAAGACCATGCCAAGGCATTTGTTCATTTATTCACTCGGCAAACGTGGTAATTCCTACTGTGTATGCGCTGGAACTTCTCAACCCAGCACTAGTGACCTTTGGGGCCAGAACATTGTTTGTTGGGGGCTGTCCTCTGGCTGATATGTTTCGTAGCATCTCTTGGCCAAATGCCAGGAGCCTCCCTCCGCTTGTGACAACTGAAAATGTCTCCAGATGTCACCAGATGCCCCTTTGGGGACACAGTCACCCCAAGGGGGTGAGAGAAGTACTGGTACAGGGGTTCAGAACGCTGCCCCTGGAGCC
This sequence comes from Antilocapra americana, assembly GCA_007570785.1. NCBI lineage: Eukaryota > Metazoa > Chordata > Mammalia > Artiodactyla > Antilocapridae > Antilocapra > Antilocapra americana. Next base: position 16,135,791 of record ML664177.1, on the reverse strand, counting down.
AGCCTGCCTGAGGCTGAACCCTAGTTCTGCCCCTTATATGCTGTGGGGCCTTGGACAAGTTACTTACCCTTTTTGTACCTCTGTTTCCTCACCTGTTTGTCTCACAGTGTTATTGTGAGGGTTGCATGAGTTATTATCTGTAAGGCACTTAAAACGGTGCCTGGTGGGTAGCAGGTGTTATATAAGGGTTAGTTATCTCCACTGTCATCATCACCATCATTGTCATTGTTCCATACCAGATACAAATGCAAGTGCTGGCAACACAGAGATGAACGGAGCTCAGACCCTGCTCTGAAGGATGCTGCCCAGTGAAGGCATCACTTCTCCATGGGCTGGTATATGTCCAGGGAAGCCACGTGGCAGGACCCAACCCAGCCCTGGGTGCAGGACTGAGACCAGAGTCAGGGAGTTCCTGAAAGACACTAGGAATTAGCCAGGCAGAGAAGGGAGAACGAGCATTCCAGGCAGAGGGAACAGCATGTGCAAAAGCAGGGTGGCCTGAGCTAGTGTGAATTCTTCCAGAGAACTGTGGGCCATCCGGAAGCTTCCTGTAGCCTTCTGGGTTCTCAGAGCACTTTCAGGTACTCTCAAACCTGAGTTAGAGGCTGGCTTTTTAGGGCTCCTTCTGGCCAGTCTGTCTTCAGGGACCATATGTTTTAATAATAGCTAACATTTATTATGCACCAATGTGTTATACTAAATGCTCTACATACAGTATTTCTTTTTTGCTTTTTTAAAAATTGAGATATATTGACCTATTAATTTCAAGTTTGCAAAATGATGATTCAATATTTGTATAGATTGTGAAATGATCAGCACGATAAGTCTAGTTAACATCCAACACCATACATAGAAAACTTTTTCTATGATGAAGCCTATTAAGATCTACTCTCTTAGCATCTTTGAAATATACAATACAGTATTATTAGCTATAGTCACCATGATGTACATTACATCTCCATGACTTATTTATTCATTTTGAAATTGGAAGTTTATACCTTTTGACCATCTTTGCCCATTTCAGTCACCTCCCCATCACATATAATCTGCTGTCTGTATCTATGAGCCTAGGTTATTTTTTTTTCTAATTCCACATGTAAGTGAGATCATACAGTATTTGTCTTTCTCTACCTGACTTATTTCACTTAGCATAGTGCCCTCAGGGTCCATCCATGCTGTTTCAAATGGCAAGGTTTCCTTCTTTTTTATTGTTGAATAATATTCCATTGTGTATGTATACTACATTTTCTTTATGCATTCATCCACTGATGGACACGTATGTTGCTTCCATGTTTTAGCTATGGTAAATAAAGCTGCAGTAAACAGGGAGGTGCATATATGGTTTCATTTCCTTCAGATAAATACCCAGAAGTGAATTTTATGGATTATACAGTAATTCTATTTTTAATTTTTTGAGAAGCCTTCATACCGTTTTCCATAGTGGCTGCACCAATTTACATTCCCACCAACACCGCACAAGGGTTCCCTTTTTGCCACATCCTTGCCAACATTTGTTATTTCTTATCGTTTTGATAATGGCCATATGGTATTTTATTTTAATCCTTAGCACAGTTCTCAAAGTAGATACTCACATATCATGCCCATTTTAAAGATAAGTAAGTAGACTCAGAGAGGTAATTTACCTGAGGTGAACTGGAGCCCGAAGTAACTGTCTCCAGATCTTGCATTTCTCCTTTATTGTCTCTCACTCTTTTTTCTTCTGTCTCTTCCTTGTTTCTGTTCTGTACTGCTTATTTGAGTTAATCATATGCCTGATTATGATGAATAATAACTGAAGTTCATGGCCCAAGGTCATAATCAGCTTTGAAAGTCTCCTTGTTTCCTTGCTTCATTCCAAAGCCCACTCTGCCCAGCCTCCAGTAATTACCTCTCTAATAGGTTAACGTGTGTCTTTTCAATCCACCTTCTACATGCTAATTTTAAGTATAAAGATATCCATAAATATAAATAATATTCCGTGTGTTCTAACTTTGAGTTAGTGAGCTTAGCTCATTTACTTTTTGTAATTTCTGTGCTGTTAGGACTTATTTCTGCCATCTTAAATGTCATTTTCTGTCTACTGCATTTTCATTTTATTTGCTTTTCTGGGTATTTCCTACCTTTGTATGGGTTGATTTTATTTTCCTGATATAAAACTTACACAATTTATAAAACCTATACTTATGTTGATTGATACAATTGCAAAAAGCCTGTAGTCATGTTTAATTTTTATTATCAATTTCTAAAGTTTATCAGTATCCCTGTCTTCCTTCCACCACATCTAAGAGTCAAGTATCTTAGTATATTTTCACCTGTCACTGGTTCCTCCCTATGAATTTGAAGTCCACATTGTCATGGGTATACTTGGTGTCTGTGTATGTATGTATGTGTGCATCATTGCTTAGTCTGATAACAACTGACTTTTCTACGCTATTATCCATCCTTACTTCTTAGAACTTCCTGTTCTGTCCTGGATTCATTTCTTTCCTTACTCATATACTCAATTAACAGAATATTCATGTAGTAAACTTTCTGATGTGTTAGAATAGCTTTTATTTCACACTCAAATTTAAATGAGAGTTTAGCAAGATATAAAATTCTAGATTCAAAAATCCCTTAAATTTTAGTTCAGAAACACATCAAAAATATTACTCTCATGTCGTCTTGTGTCTGTTGCTGCCAAAAGTTCTAGTTAAAACTGATACTTACTCACGTGCAAACAATGTTTTTGTTTTTCAGAAAACTTCTAGGGTTTTATCATCAAGATTCTCAAATTTTACAAAATGTATTTGAGTGGGATTTTTATTTTCTGTTTGGCATGTGTGAGAAAACCCTTGGCTGCTTGACCTTCAGGGAACCTCCTGACACCTCATTGTAGGCACTTGCCTTATCTGGGGTTTGGGGCACCAACCCTGTTAGCCCGGAGCCCAGGCTGGAATGGGGTACACGCAGCTGCAGCCGCACAGCTGGCCTTCTCCCTGCAGCGGAACTCGCTGGCACTAGATGGCGCTGTTGCTCCCTCTCCTAGTTTGCAATAGGGCGGGCGCGGTGGTGATGCGAAGGGACTGTGTGTACTGAAAAACAGGCAGAGAAACTCTCTGAGCCCGGCATCTCTCTGTACTCGGACCCTCTCCCACTCCAGGCTGTGCTTCCTTCCCACAATGGGTCCCAACTTTTCCATCAGGTGCCTGAGTGGGTCCTCTGAACCGAGCAGTTTGGGAGCCCTTGTCTCCCTGTCTTCCCTCAGCTCCTTCCCACGCTGATTCCATCACTTCCTTTTGTCTCCTCTGCAGTCAGACTGGTTCTTCAGCGACAGCGAGGACAAGGGAGAGAGAGTGAGTGATGCAGGGGGGCCGTGGGGTGGGGTCAGGTTGGTGGTGGGCCCTCATCCCAGGTGGGTCGCGTGGGCAGCAAGTCTGAAGTGGGAGAAGGTTCCCGCTCGTGGGACATCCCAGTCTGATGGAGGAAACATAGGCCGTCTCCTCAGGAGCTTCCAGTCTGATGGGAGACATGGTCCTTGCTTTCATGAACCCCAAGTCTGACGGGGAGATAGAGGCCGTGCCCTAAGGATTCTGAGTCCAGTAGCAAAGACAGACCATGCCTCCAATCTTAGGAGGGTAGAGGGCTTAGGAGGGTCCAGTCTGATGGAGGAGACACAGATCCTACCCTCAGCAGAGGGAGCAGCTCGGCCTTTAGGGTTCAGCCAAGGTGCTGGGGAAGGCAGGGACATGTAGGACCTGCCCTGGAGTCTCTGACTGATGAGGGGGACACTCCCTGAGCTGGTGAGCCCCAGTCTGATGGAGGAGACCTGCGCCCTGACTTCGGGGTTCCCCGTTCCGAGGGGCCTGCAGTCACCCATCTGAGGCTGTGGGCCTGACCCTCCTCCTGTTTGCAGACCCCTGTGGACGACAAGGAGCCTCAGCCAGTGCCAAACATCGAGTACCTCCTGCCTAACATTGGCAGGACAGTGCCGCCTGGAGAGCCGGGCTCAGGTGAGAGCACGGCCTGGGAAGGGGTGGAGAGGCTGTGGCATCTGCACTCCTAAGGGTCCCAGATGCCTGGCCAGGCGCCCAGCTGCCCTGCTCCTGCCCCACGGGGCCCCTCCCTGCCTCCACCACTGGGCTGCCCTGGGCTGGGTAGGAGCTTTGTTTTCACCGGTTTCTTTCCTGAGCTTTTTGTTTCTCGAGGGCTGTGTCCTGGGCACGCGCCTCTTTTTAATATTTCTTCCTTTTCTCCTTGCACCCCTCCCCCCCTCCTCCCTCTTCTCCCTGTGCTCTCCCCCATCCCCTGGATCCTGCTCTTCTCTTCTCCTCCCTTCCCTCCTCCAGCGGACCTGTTGGAGATTTAAAGGGTACAGTGTGGCATCGCGACCTCGGTCACTAACAGTGGCGGGTGATTATAAGAAGGCTGGGCAGGCATGGGGCAGGGGCCAGGCAGAGCCGTCCAGGGTGGTGAGGACCTCTCCCTGACAGTCCAGCTCCCCATGCTTGTTAACAGCATACCGGCCTCCCATCCAAAAGCCCCTTCTCAGGAGGAAGGAGGCACTTGCTAGAGCCAAGTGGGGTCCCCTTGCCAGGAAGCCTGGGCATCACATGACTGCCCCCTCACAGCCTCCCTCCCGCCCCCCACTCTGTGGCTTTCTCTCTGTGCTGAGCTCAGCCACTTCTGATTATCTGGGTGGAGGAGGCTTGGCTGGTAGTGGGACCAAGCATCTCCAGACTTCAGTGATGCCACCCCAGAAGCCTCTGTACATCTCTAGCTCCTGCCTCAGCGGCCTCTGAGGACTGGCTCCTCCTGCTCCCGAAATCAGAGCCCCTGGTCACTCAGCCCCTAAGTCCTGCTCCGAGGCCTCTGGCTGTCATAGCAGAGGAGTCCAGGGACAAGAGGGTAGCCAGCCCCTCCTTGGCTCTAGCCACTAACTCCTCCCACTCTGTGGGTGACCCCCCCCTTGTGTCTCTGACAGAGGCATACCACAGCACCCCTAGTTGCAAGAGGCAGGCTGGGGAGGGGGCCAGAGGACATGGGGGTGGGGATGGCAGAGAGGAGCCCCCCGTCTCTTCTGATCACCTGCTGCCACTCTCCTGCCCGTGTGTGTCGCTGTGTGGTCAGCCCATCCGCTCTTCTCACTGTGTGCAGGGGAGGGCTGGGGAGGAGGCATCTAACTTGCTTGCTGGAGAGTGTGGATTAACTGCACCTGCTCCCCTGCAGACTCCCAGAGATCCTTCGGTGGTCCTGCTCCTTCCCCAGTCCTGGGGACAGCACTGCAAGACTTAGTTTTGGGTCCTTCCCCACCCAGTGTTAATAAGGGAGTGGGACCCGCATTCGTTCGTAACTCTGATAGTAGACAGGGGCTTTACCCCTGAAGACAGCCTGACCTCTGGTCTGGAGATAGACCCTTTCCAGGCTGTAGTCACCAGCCCTCTCTACCTCCTGCCCCGCTCATTTCGTCTGCCCTGTGCCCCATCATTTACATGGTCCCTCTGCCTTCTCGTGTCCCTGAGGCTGGGGGGTGAGGGTGGGTACAGAGCACCTGCCTCTCTGTGCACTGTGTGGTCCCCATTTCCCCAGAGCATCTGTGATTTGCTGTGTTTGGTTGTGGTTTCTGTGAACTGCATCTGATGTCTGGCATTTTCTCTCTAGTGCTTCAGAGAAACAGGGACAGGAGGGGAGGGGAGAGGCCAAAGAAAAGTCCGCCTTGCCCTTAACTCTGGGCGAATGCAGGTCCAGTGGCCTGATGTCACTTCCTGCCTCCAAAGGAAGTGGCAATTGACGTCCTTCTCTGCTCCATCCTTATCCCCCAGGAAATGACATCAGAAGTCCACCACACTCCCAGGACCTGGGGAGAGCTCGGGTTTCTGAACTCCCTGGTTTCTGAAGCCTTTGAGGAGAGGGAATTGTGTTCACAAGAATCAGTCTTCTCTTGCCCAATCCAACTTTCATTGTTCTTTTGTTTCTTACCAACAGATTCTACCACCTGCAGTTCAGCGAAGTCTAAGGTAAGTGCCACGATGATTCTGAAAGTTACATCCCTGTACAAGCCAGCCGTTTTGCTTTTTGGTCAAAACAATTGGGAGAGTTGTGATTGGAGCCTTGAGGAAGATGGTTAGTCCCTGGGAAGGAAGGTGGGAAACACCTGAGTGTCCAAGGTAAGCTGAGGTCGCTCACTTTGGCAGTGCTTGGGAGATAACTGATGAAGTAGAGTCTCTGGCTTGGGAGTTTGGTGGCCCGAGGCAGTGTTGCTTACTGGTTAGGAGCAGAGACAGTCCTGGGCCCGCGTCCTGGCTCCACCACTTAGTAGCTTTGGGACATTAGGCAAGTTATTTAACTTCTTTAAGATCCTCAGCTTCCTCATACGATTTATGAGGATAGTATTTATCCTCATAAATGGGGTTAACAACAACTATGAGTGATATAATGATTGTTTTTAACGTCTTTGCAGAGCCCAAAGCAAATGAAGGAAAAATAATAAAGATAAGAACAGAAATCAATGAAACTGAAAACAACAAAGCCTAAACTGTTTCTCTGAACCAGGTCTCAGAGGCAACTAGTCGCCTGTTCCAGAGCCTGCTCAGTAGGTCAAGGATGCTTGCCCTAGATGAGCCCTGCCTGACTGTTAGGTTAGAGCTTGAAGGCCAGGGGTGTGTCTTAATCAGTTCTGGCGGCCATAACAAAGTACCACCTACTGGGTGGCTTAAAAACAGAAATTTATTTTCTCACAGTTCTGGAGACTAGAAGTCCAAGATCAAGGTGTTAGCATGGTCAGTTTCTGGTGAGAACTGTCTTCCTGGCTTGTAGATGGCTGCCTTCTCACCGTGTGCTCATATGTCAAAGAGAAAGTGAACAGGTGTGTGTGTGAGACAAAGAGCAAGCTCTCTGGTTTCTCTGCTTATAAGGGCACTAATGCAGCCATAAGGGCCCCACCTTCATGACCTCATATAAACCTAATTACCTCCCAGATGCCCCAAGTACCATCACACTGGGGGCTTAGGCCTTCAACACATGAATTTGGTTTGGGGGGAACAGTTCTGTCCGTAGTAGTGGGTGAAATCAGCTAAATGTTGGCTGGTCAAACTGGGCTTATTTCTTTCTGGATCTCTAAGCACTGGCTGAGTCCCAGCAAAATCAGTGTGCCTGACACCAAGCATATTATGTTATCTAATCATTATATTCATTATATATTACCATATATATAGATATATTATATATTCATTATTTACCATATATATTCATTAGCTCATTATATGTCAGATGAAAGCCCAGAAGGAAGGAAGGCTGCTCTAGTCTGGTGGAGAAGTCCACTGTAACCTCTCCATAGAGCCTCTGCTTGCACACCTCTGGCGACAGGGAGCTCACTCCATCACAAGACTGCTGTGGCAGGGAGCAAATTAATTATAGTGACCTGAATCTCATTCCTTGTCACCTCCACCCCTTGCTCATGCCAGACCCCTGGTTTCCTGTAGTCTCTTTTGGACTGACCCCCCCAACCTTTATGTGATCCTGCTGACCTCTGTGTTCCCTAGAAGTGACCATTCTGACCTCATTGCTTCTGTAACTCACCAGGATGAGAGTGTAATTTGATCAGATGAGCCCAGGGGGCTCTCAGAGAGCACAGGCCAGGCAAGAAGGCCAGGCAAGAGGCCACGACGTGGCAGCGCTGCACCTCACACAGCTCCAGGTAGCGCCTTCTGGAGTCACACTGTGTGGGCAGCCACGGCCCAGGAGCCGCAGGCCTGTGAATCCTGAATCCCCGGCAGACCCCGGTTTTCTCAGCGCTAACGGATATGAGAGAGGGCGGCGGTCACGGGAGGCAGGACTGTGTCCCCGCCCCCTGCGGGCAGACCTTGTTTCCTTACACTTTCCTTTGTGCTTTACCAGCTGCTACACTTTTTTTTTTTTTTTTAAAACAAATCGAACGTTTGTGGCAACACTATGTTGAGCAAGTCTATTGACACCATTTTTCCAACAATATTTGCTCACTTCGTGTCTCTGTTCACACTTGGGTAATTCTTGTGCTGCTTCAAACTTTTTCATGATAATGATATCGTTACGGTGTTCTGTGATCAGTGATCTTTGATGTTACTTTTCAAAAAAGATTAGGACTCCCTGAAGGCAGAGGTAATATTTACTGTTTTTCAGCAATGAGGTAGTTTTGAATTAAGGTATGTACACCTTTGTAGACATAGTGCTGGTGCACCCTTAATAGACTGCTGTGTGAACATAACTTTCAGATGCTTTGGGAAACCAAAACTCCATGTGACTCGCTCTACTGCGGTATTTGCCTCGTTGCTGTAGTCTGGGACTGAGCCTGCGGTACCTCTGGGGTGTGCCTGTTATGCTGTGGCTGCCACAAGAGGCGGCTTGTGAGAAGGGGTGGCGGGGCAGCTCATTCATTACAGGCCAGCAGGGGACCAGTCCCAGCATCTGCTTCTGCTGAGCTTCCTACGTTTGTTCACCTATTTGTTTAATCACTTAACGTTTCTGGAGTGCCTGTTATGTGACAGGCACTGTACTAGGAGTTATGGATGCAGACACGAGCCACGCGACCTTGCTCTCAGAGGACTCAGGGTTTGATACAGATGATGCGGAAACAAAGCTATTCTGATGTGAGAAAGAGCTGCTGTATGTGTATTTTCAAAGGTCTATGGAACAGGTAGAGAAGGGATTTCTCAGCTCAGCCAAAGGGAGAGCTGGGTGGGAGGCTGCTGTACAGAGGATGCTGTGTTTGTGCTGCACCTAGTAGGCGGAGTAAGAGTTCATCCCATAAATAGGGTGGGGGGTGGGTGCAACTAAGGGCTGCCCCACAGTGTTAAAGTACAAGGCCTGTCAAGTGCAGGGTCTGCATCTCCTGAGTGACGGCTGTGTTCAGTTGGGGTCAGGGCAGAGGAGCCCCAGGCAGGCTGTGAGGGCCCTGTGTCTGTGCTTTATCCTCATGGGGGTCTCGTCCTGCAGAGGCCAGAGGCAGTCAGATTCTTGCCTTGCCCTAGAAGGACTGACTGCTCTTGAAGAGGAGGAGCTGGGATGAGGCAAGGGTGGAGGCAGGGAGTCCTATTTGGAGAGGGCAGAAAGGTCTAGAAAAGGCAGAGTGAGGGTCTGAACACAGGATAATGGGGATGAACCACTTTGGGAGTCATTTCCAGAGAATCTAGCGGGAGGAGGGGAGAGGGAGGAGTCAGAGTCACCTGGGGTGAGGACGTGAATGTTGGCAGTCTAGGGCAGGGGTAGGGAATGTAACGTGGCTCCAGGTGGGTGAGTTTCAGGTGCTGGCAGACCCCTTGGTAGAGACAGATTTGCAGTTGGAAGAGGAGTTCTAGATGGAGCTCGAGAAATAAATTTGGTGTTGGAGAGGGAGACCTCAGGGGCAGGATATTCCCAGGGAGAGAGAAGAAGAAAGGGGCTGAGAACAGAGCCCTGAGAACATGGCTTTTTAAGGGGTAAGAAGAGGAAAAAGAGCCTCCCAGGAGACAGAGGAGAGGCCAGGAAGGCAGGATTAAAAACCAGGTGGAGGAGGCAGTGATGGGCAGCTTGGGCTCTGCTAGGGGATCATGGAAGGCCAGGACCAAAAAAACACCCACGGGCTCAGCAGTGAGAACAGTGGCAGAAAGCTGCCCACGTTGCAGCTGTAAATCACAATTTGGGAGTGGCTTCAATCCAAACCATCGGATTGTGCAGGATTCTCAAGCCACTTTTGGCAGCAGAACTGGTGGTTGGATTGATCTGGAGTTGGGGATTGTGGAGGTGGAGAGCTGGTGAAAAAAGAAAGTGAAAATGTTAGTCACTCAGTCCTGTCCGACTCTTTGCGACCCCATGGACTGTAGCCTTCTGTCCATGGAATTCTCCAGGCAAGAATACTTGGAGTGGGTGCCATTCCCTTCTCCAGGGGATCTTCCTGACCCAGGGATCCAACCAGGGTCTCCTGCATTGCAGGCAGATTCTTTCCCATCTGAGCCACCAGGGAGGTGCTGGTGGGACCACAGAGATGCTTAGGGTGTGGTGGGAAGGGACATGAACTTGGGTGGGTTGCCACAGAGAGGCTGTTCCTACTGAGTAGGTGGAAAGGCAGGTTTCCTGGTGAGACTGAGTGGAGAGGAAGGGAGGGAAGCCTTGTGGTCAGAGAAAGGTGCAGGCTCTAGTATCATAACCCAGGATAGTATACGTGAAATGAGTTCAAACTGTCAAGTGTCATTTCGCTGTTTAGAGTCTGTTATTAGTAGAGCTGGAGTCTAAAACGATTTATGTGACACTGGATGTGGAGAATGGAATGCAAGCGCGGGGCGAGGTGAGAAACCAGCTGGCAGGGAAAAGCTGAGAGTCTGGATTAAGACCAGAGGAGGCGCCAAGGAGGCTTCAGAATGGAGGGGGCGGGGGGTGGTAGTCTCTAGAGCGGATCTGGTTGGGACAGCCGTCGGGGGAAAACAGCGGACGGTGGCGGTGGGGTGCTGGGCTGGGCTTGGCCCTGTCGAGATTAGGTGCTGTGGTGTGGGGGGTGTAGGGGCTGGAGCTTGGAGGGCGCCTCCGGCACACCGACCTGTCTCCCGCACAGGGCTCGTGGGCCCCCAAGAAGGAGCCGTACACCCGGGAGATGCTGGCGATCTCCTTCATCTCGGCGGTCAACCGCAAGCGGAAGAAGCGGCGGGAGGCGCGGGGACTGGGCAGCAGCACAGACGACGACTCGGAGCAGGAAGCGCACAAGCCTGAGGCGGGGGCGCAGGCGCCGGGGGCTCAGGACCAGCCGGAGGGGCAGCGGCCAGGAGCCGCTGTCCCCGAGGCCCCCGGACGCCTCAGCCCCCCGGCGGCACCGGAGGAGCGGCCGGCCGCGGACACGCGCTCCATCGTCTCGGGCTACTCCACCCTGTCCACCATGGACCGCAGCGTGTGCTCGGGCGCCGGGGGCCGGCGGGCGGGCGCGGGGGACGAGGCGGACGACGAGCGCAGCGAGCTGAGCCACGTGGAGACGGACACGGAGGGCGGCGCGGGGCCCGGAGGGCGCCCGGCGCGCCGGCCCTCGTTCAGCTCGCACCACCTGATGCCCGGCGACACCCTGGCGCGGCGCCGCCTGGCCCGGAGCCGCGCGGACGGCGAGGGCGCGGGCGCGGCCGCCGGGCTGCCGGGCTCGGCCTCGTCTAGCAGCCAGGAGTCGCTGCGCCCCCCGGCGGCCGTGGCTGCGGCGGCGGCGGCGCTGGGCTCGCGGCCCTCGCGCCTCGAGGCGCTGCGGCTGCGCCTCCGCGGCACCGCCGACGACATGCTGGCAGTGCGGCTGCGGCGGCCGCTGTCCCCCGAGACGCGGCGGCGCCGGAGCAGCTGGCGCCGCCACACCGTGGTCGTGCAGAGCCCGCTGACCGACCTCAACTTCAACGAGTGGAAGGAGCTGGGAGGCGGGGGTTCCCCGGAGTCCGCGGGCCCGCGGGCGCACAGCGACAACAAGGACTCGGGCCTCAGCAGCCTGGAGTCCACCAAGGCGCGGGCCCCGTCGACCGCCGCCTCTCCGCCGCCGGCGCCCGGGCACCCGGGAGCTCCGCAGAGCCAGCTCCCCCGCCGCTCGGCCGCCTCCCGCCTCCATCAGTGTCTGTGACACCGCCCGCGCCGGTCAACCCCCCGGAATCCCTTGGTTCCCCAGGAGTCGTCTCTGCCTGCACCCTTTCTCTGGTCGCCCATGGGAGCATCCGGGTGCAAGTGGGGGGGCGCTGAGGCCGCGTCTCGGGATTGTGCGCTGGAATTGGTCGGGAGTGGCCAGAGGCGAAGCCGGGGCTGGACACGGAGTTGTGAGTGGAAGGCAGGCGCTCCGAGGCTGAGGAGGAGGAGAAGGGTTAGGCTGCTGGGGCTCCGTGCAGGGCTGTGAGGGTCTCTGTCCCCTGGATAAGTGTGCCCTTCTGGGCCCTTGTGTCTGCACTTAGGGACCCTTATCGGCCGATGGGGTGTGGATAGGGAGCCCCTAAGGCTCAGACTAAGGAGTGATGCTGGCTCCTCACGCCTTTCCTCTGTCCTCCCCGCCCCGCATTAACTCCTAGCTGCCAGCTAAGGTGTGTGTGTGTGTGTGTATGTTGGGGGAGAGGAGGTAGGGTGATAGTGTCCGTGGGGGGAGGGGGGTGGTGTGTGCGAGTGTGTGTCCTCACTGTCCAAGTGTTTCCAGTAGCAACTCTGCCACTCCTACCCCTTTCCTCCCCCCACCCCCATCAGGGCTCCCTCTCTTCGTGCACACAGGGATCCTGCTCCCCTGCTGCTTGTCAGAGCCAGAGAAGGGGATTGGGGCCCCTCCACAGAGGCAGGACTGACACTTACCAGGGTTACTCCCCACACCAACCTTTTCCAGTCTTTACATTACTACCATGGGGAGCTGCCCATTCCCCAGAGGGTCTGGGGAGGGTCCAGAGTCCTCCCTGCTAGCCCTCTTGCCCCTCTTTATCTTCCAGCTGTGCCTGCTCCTTCCACAGCTCAGGCACATGGGCCCCACCTTCTTCCCTTTAAGAAAGAGGGTAGAAAACATCCCTGGTGTCTGAGTGTCTGTCTCTCTCACTCTCACTCACTCATTTTCTCTCTCTGTCACACACACAGATGGATGGGATCTGCCCTGGGCTGCTCCTTCAGGAAGGGCAGGACCCAGCCCCCTCTTCTCCCCACAGTTGTAAATAGATCTCAGATCACAAGCCTCTCCACCCACGTCCTCACTCATCCCAGGGAAGCCCAGGGGGTTGTGAACCCACTGCCACGTCTATCGGTCCTCTTGTTTTATGCAAAGATTTGCTGTAAAGTAGTTTTCTTGATCCTCCCTCCCTCATCCTATATTGTAAATATTGTCTCTAAATGTGTAACATATAAAGAATTTATAAGGATTTTTAAAGATGTTTTGCTCATTTAAAAAAGTGTTGTAACAGTGTTGGATAAGCCTCTGCCCGACGTCCGCATGTCTCCTTTCACTGTGTCCTTGACACACCTCGCTAGGCGACAACTAAGATTTCCTGCTTCTGAAAAGTCCTGTCTGAACAGTATAGTCTATATCTTGGAAATAAATGGCCTTCCTTGAGGCATGAGTCAGCTGTCTCACTTGTTTGGGAGGGAGGAGAGGGACAGAGTGGGGCTGGGAGGGGTTAAAAGTGAGGTACCTGGCCCACGGAGAAGGGGCAGTGGGGCTGGGCTAGGTCGTGACAGAGTGGAGACAAACCTCTGCTTCCTGGTAGTTTGGAGGTATCCTGGGAGACTGGCTTGAGCAATGACTTGGGCACAGAAGATAAGATGGAAGGGTATGATCCTCATTGCTGCAGAAGATTTTCACGCAGCTGCTCTTTTCCTGCAGAGACCAGGAAGTACACAGGCACCTTCCTTCTCAGGTCTTTCTGGACCTTCAGAATGGTCCAGAGGTGCTGGCCAGCAGAGAGGAGGCTTTGGGAAAGCCCAGGGTCCCTCCTGGCCAGCTGTCATCATCGGCACTGTAGATCCAGACAAAAAGAGGACAGTGTGGATTTTTCCCTGTGTCTTATTCACATATGTAAGCTAACAACCTGGGATGGGCTTTCTTCCATGTCATGTCTCTATAGTTGCTCCTGCCAGCTTCAGGCTGTCTCTGATGACACTAGTAGCCATCTGTAGGAAAAACAGATGACAGTCATCAAAGAGAACCTAGGGAGGAGCCTTGGAACTGGGAAGAGCTTAGTGGCTCACTGAAATCTGCTTCCTTCCTCCACCTCTGTCCCGGAGGTTGTTTTTGACTGGCACATGAGCTAAGAGCTAGTGTTATTGTGGGTTCACACCAGCTCCCAAGGGCTTTATATGTCCTTAATTAATCCTCCAAAACGCTTTGGACCTATGGTCACAACATTGGTGTCTCCATTTTTATATGTGAAGAAATTTTAGGCACAGAGAGATGACATACTTGTCCAGGGTCACACAGCTAATAAGTGGTAAAGGCAGGATAAATCTAAGCTCAGAAAGACATAATGACAGAGTTACTGCCCACTGGGCTTCCTTCATGCTATAGTAGGCTTTGTGTGAAAATAGATCAAAAACCAGGTTTCTCTGATGGCTCAGTGGTAAAGAATCCACCTGCCAGTGCAGGAGACAGATTTGGTCGCTGGGCCAGGAGGATTCCCTGGAGAAGGAAATGGCAACCCACTCCAGCATTCTTGCCTGGAAAATTCCACGAGCAGAGGAGCCTCGTGGGCTATAGTCCATGGGGTCACAAAAGAGTCGGAAATGACTTAGCAACTAAATAACAATGACAGATCAAAACCCTGTGCTTTCCTTCAAAACCAGAGAGAAATGAAGACATCTCCAGTAAAGAAAAGCAGGCAATTTGTCATTAGCAGTTCTGCCCTATAAGAAATAATGGAGTCTGGTGAGTTGAAATGAAATACACTAGATGGTAACTTGATCCATACAAAAAACGTAAAGGACACCATTAAGGAGAACATGTAGGTATTACATAAGTCAGTATAAACATTTTTATTTATTTATTTATTTATTTATTGGCCATGTCACATGGCTTGTGGGATTTTAGTTCCCCAACCAGGGATCGAATTTATGCCCTCAACAATGGAAGCATGGAGGCCTAACCACTGGACTGCCAAGGAATTCCCATAAACATCTTTATTTGTAATTCTTCTATTTTTTGTCCTTAACTCTCCGTTTTTTAAAGGCAGTTGCATAAGGTGATAATTACAAAACTATGTTGACAGGCTTATAATGTATAAAGATCAAAATTTTATGATAATAATAGCATAAATGAGTCAGGAGGGAATGGAGTTATAATGAGGCAAACTTTTGTATGTTATGAAAATTAAGTTAGTATTAATCTAAACTAAATTGTTTTAAATTAAGATACTAATTGTAACCCCCAGGGCAATCACCAAGAAGATAACTCTCTCAAAATATTATAAATGAAAAAACAGAGAATTAAAAAGGTACACTAAAACTATCTATTTCACACAAAAAAGGGAAGGAATCAAGGACTCAAAAAACAACAAGAACATAAGACATATAAAAAACAGCAAAATGGCAGGCATAAATCCTACCTTATCAGTAATTGTATTGAATGTAAGTGGAATAAGCACCCTAATCAAAAGACAGAGATTGGCAAAATAGATTAAAAAACATGCTCCAACTACATGCTGTTCACAAAACCTCTACTTTAGATTCAAAGACACAAAATAGTTGAAAGTGAAAGAATGGAAAAAGATACAAAATGATGAAAAGAGTTATGAAAGAGAGCCAGAGTGGTTTTACAGGTATGAGATAAAATAGGCTTTCAAGATAAAAAAAAAAAATCATTACTAGAGACAAGAAGGATGTTTTATAAGAATACAAAGGTCAGTCTACCAAGAAGATAAAATGATTATAAATATATATGCTTCAAAAAACAAAGATCATGGCATCTGGTCCCATCACTTCATGAAAAATAGATGGGATAACAATGGGAACAGTGATAGACTTTATTTTCTTGGGTTCCCAAATCACTGCAGATGGTGACTGCAGCCATGAAATTACAGGATGCATGCTCCTTGGAAGAAAAGCTATGAAAAACCTAGACAGTGTATTAAAAAGCAGAGACATTACTTTGCCATCAAAGGTCCATATAGTCAATCTATGTTTTTTTCAGTAGCATATATGGATGTGAAAATTGGACTATGAAGAAGGCTGAACACCGAAGAATTGATGCTTTTGAACTGTGGTGTTGGAGAAGACTCTTGAGAGTCCCTTGGACTGCAAGGAGATCAAACCAGTCAATCCTTAAGGAAATCAATCCTGAATATTCATTGGAATGAATACTGATACTGAAGCTGAAGCTCCAATGCTTTGGCCACCTGAAGCAAAGAGCCGATTCATTAGAAAAGACTCTGATGCTGGGAAAGATTGAAAGCCGGAGGAGAAGGGGACGACAGAGGGAGGGTGAGATGGTTGGATGGCATCACCAACTCAATGGACATGAGTTTGAGCAAGCTCTGGGAGATGGTGGAGGACAAGGAAGCCTGGCAAGCTACAGTCCATGGGATCCCAAAGACTTGGACACAACTAAGTAACTGAACAACAATATATGCTTCTAACAACAAAATCTGAAGCAGAAACGAACAGAATTGAAAGGAAAGGAGACAATTCGAAGCAATAATTGGAGAAAATTCCAGTGGTTAGAGCTCCATGCTTTCACTGCCAAGGGCAGAGTTTCCATCCCTGGCCCCTCAGGTTGTGAGGCATGAACAAAAAGCAAACAAAAATCAAAACAATAGTTAGACATTGTCACTTTCAATAATGACCAGAACTGGACAGGAGATCAATAAGGAAGTAGAAAATGTGAACAATACTATGAATCAACTAGATCTAACAATCTCCAAAGAAGCTTCCACCCAACAACAGAGTATACATTTTCCTCAAGTGTGCATGGAACATTCTTCAGGATAGACCAAAAGCTAGGCCATAAAACATGCCCAGAACATTTAAATTACAATTTAAATTTTAATAAATTTTAAAGGATTGAAATCACACAAAGTTTGTTCTCCAAACACAAGGGAATTAAGTTAGAAGTTAGCAACAGAAGATTTTGGGAAGTTCACAAACATGTGGCAATATAAAAGCACACTCCTAAATATCTAACAAGTCAAAGAAGAAATCACAGGGAAAATTAGAAATACTTTAAGATGAATGAAAGCAAAAGCACAGCATGTCACAGCTTATGGTATGCAGCTAAATTAGCTCTCTGAGGGTATTTTATAGCTCTAAATGTTGTACTGACAGAGAGATTTCAAATCAACACCGTAGCCTTTCATCTCGCATGCATGCATGCATGCATGCTAAGTCGCTTCAGTCGTGTCTGACTGTGCGACCCCATAGACAGCAGCCCACCAGGCTGCTCTGTCCACTGGATTCTCTAGGCAGGAATACTGGAGTGGGTTGCTATTTCCTTCTCAGAACCTTTCATCTTAAGAAACTAGAAAAGAAAAGCAAACTAAACCCAAAACAAGCCAAAGGATGGAAATAATAAAGAATGGAAATAAATGAAACAAAATATAAAAAAATAGAGAAAATTGATAAAACTAAAAGTTGGTTCTTGGAGAAGGTCAACAAAACTGACAAATATTTAGTTTTCTTTTTCTTGGTCAGTCTAACTAGGTATTTATCAATTTTATCAATCTTTTCCAATAACTAACTTTTAGTTTTATAATTTTTAATTAATTTTCTTTTTTTCATTTGTTGTTTAAAAAAATGCAAATCACAACTACAATGAGATACCATTTCACACTCATTAGGATAGATTAACTAAAGAATTAATTAATTTTTAAAAATTAATTTAAAAATAATAATAAAAATAAAGAAAATAACAAGTGTTGTTGAAGATATGGAGAAATAGGAACCCTGGTACATTTGTGGAGGCAGTGCAAAACAGTACAGCTACTATGAGAAATAGTTTGGTGGTTCCTCAAAAAATTAAACATATAATTACCATATGAATCAGCAATTCCACACGCAGCTTTATACCCAATAGAAATGAAAACATATGTCCCAACAGAAACTTGTACCTGAATGTTTACAGCAGCATTGTTCATCATAACCAAAAGGTGGGAATAGCCCAAATACCATAAATGGATAAACAAATCATTGTATATACATACAATGAAATATTCAGCCATTGAAATAAAGAAATCTTGCCATTTGTGACAACATGGATAGATCTGGAGGACATTACGCTACATAAGATAAGTCAGACAGAAAGGACAAATACTCTATGCGCTCATTACATATGGAATAAAAAAAATCTTACAGAGAACAAGTGGTGGTTGACAGAGGTTGAAATGGGGTGAAATGGGAGAAGGGAGTCGAAAGGTGTGAGCGTTCGATTATATTTTATTGATTTCAGTTATATTTTAAGTCAGTCCTGGGGATGGTAATGTATAGTGTGGCAACTATAGTTAATTATACTGTTGTACTGCATAGTTGGAAGCAGAAGAGTAAATCTTTACTAAGAGAGAAAGTCTTAAGAATTCTCATCACAAGAATAAAATATTCTCTAACTACGGATGGTGAGAAATGTTAACCAGACTTATCGTGGTGATCATTTTACAATATACACAAATATTCCATCATCATGTTGTAGACCTGAAACTGACACAATGTTGTATGTCAACTGTACCCCAATAAAGAAGTCTATCATTCCTCCCACTTTACTTCTATAAGCAATGAACAATCTAAAAATGAAATTAAGAAAACAATTCTATTTATAATAGCATCAAAAATAATAAAATACCTAGGTATAGATTTAATAAAAGAAGGGCAAAACTTGTACCAAGAAAATTGAAATATCATTGAAAGAAATTTTAAAAGATCTCAATAAATGGATATTCCATGTTTCAGAAGATCTTATGTTGTTAAGATGGCAGATTTAATACAATCCCTATTAAAATCCCAATTTTTTTGTCTTTTTTGGCAGAAATTGACAAACTGATCCTAAAATTCCTATGGAAATGTGAGGGACCTAGAACAACCAAAACAATCTTGAAAAAGAAAACCAAGTTGAAAGTTCCCAGTTTCAAAACTTAGCACCAATCAAGACACTGTGGTACTGGCATGAGGATAGACATATACTTCATAGGAAAACCGCAAATCTGTTTGGGTTGAATTGAAGGAATAAGGATTTTTCTCTGACATGGGCAGGTGGAAAGACTACAGTGGTGGGCCTGAGCTGAAGCAGAGTCTGTGGATTTGAGTGCAGTTCCTGGCAGGTGGCCAGGGGTATGCGGTGGAGCTTCCTGGCAGATGTCCGTCATTAAGAGTGCTGTCAACCAGTCGGCATTAGGGAATGTTGAGGGAGCCTATGTCAGCTAATGGGTATGGTGGCCTTGGGCCCAAGGCCCTGGCACTGTAAAGGGTGCTTTGCTGCCCTGTGAGTTTAGGATCACGTAAGCCACTCAGAGATCAAAGAGGAAGAAAACTCCCAGAGGACTCAGAGATGTGCAGACGGTGGGGGAGAAAATATGCGGACTTCCCAGGTTCCTATTGGTAAAGAGGCCCCTTTCTACTATCAATTAGAATCTGGCTCTGAAACCAGCATTAGGTCAGTCAAACCCTTCGCTCAGTCACTCTCCCCATCAGTAGACAGGAGGTAACAGCACATATGGTAAGGATTAAATGAACACTTAATATGCATGTTTGTGCGCTCAGTTGCTTTAATCGTGTCCGGCTCTTTGCAACCATGGACTGTAGCCTGCCAGGCTCCTCTGTCCATAGGATTCTCCAGGCACATATACTGGAGTGGGTTGCCATGCCCGTCTCCAAGAGATCGTTCCCACCCAGGGATCGAACCTGTGTCTCCTGCACCTCCTGCCTTGCAGATGGATTCTTTACCCACTAAGCCACCTGGGAAGTCCTTAATATGTGTAATGATGAGTATTAAAAGCACCAAGAAAGCATGGCTAGCAGGAGAGATGAGTCATGAGTTTGAGTCCATCACTTTGTAGCTACAAAATTTCTAAGACTCAGTTTCCCCTCCCTCAGCCATCAGGTTGTTACTGTGAATGAGTTCACGCAGCCGTCATCTGCACCCCGCCCTCACCCCACCTTATCACACCATCGCCATAGGTAAACTCTGAAAAACAGCGTCAGATCATGTCACCTTCTGACTTGACCCTATTGGTTCAATGGCTCTGAGAAGAAATCACCTTCCTTGCTACATTTGCCCAAGACCAAGACTTCCCGTGATGCTATGCCCCCTTGCTAATTCTCAGTCTACTTGGGTTTCATTCATTTTCTAGAACCCACAGATGACTTCCTACTTCAGGGCCTTCTGTGTGGGACACCCAGCCACCAGCTCCCAGGCAGCCCCCTTGTCAATTCTGAAGACCTCCCCTCAAATGTGACCTCAGGGCCTCTGGTCTCACTCTCTGAGGCAGTCTTCATTACTCACAGCCACAGCTTTTGCAGGCCTGCTTGCCTTCCTGGGGAACAGCTCCCTGTCTGTCATGATGGGGAGAGTGACTGAGCGAAGGGTTTGACTGACCTCAGGCTGGTTTCAGAGCCAGTTCTCAGGAACTTCTGTTTTGGCTGGGTCTCCTCCTATGCGCTGAGCCATAGTCCCAGTGAATCAACAAGCAGTGCCCAGACAGGAGTAGACTGTTGGGAGGTATTTGAAGGACAAATGAAGTGCCTGGCATGCCTCCTGCCCTGCACTGATGGCCCCATTTATGACTTGATCTTGAACTGTTGGTGAATGGGGTGATTCTGGAAGATGAAGGGGTTTTGGCTACTTGCCCAGCTTTCTGGAAATAGGATGGGAGAGAGAAGGCAAGATCTGCTGCCTTTTAAAAAGGACTGAGTTTCAGTCAGACCTCAAGGGCTACTTGGCAGGTAGGTGACCCAGGGAGGGGGCATTCCCTGCAGACAGCAAGCACATCCTCAACCTAAGTGTGACTGGGTTCCAGTGAGACCTGGAAAAGGGTGGTTCTAGGCCACTGTTATTATCTCAAAGCATGGAAGAGATGATTTTACAGGAGGAGGTAGAGGAGACCCAATAATACCCCAGGTCTCAGCCATGCTGGAGAATGCCTAGAAGGGCAGCCTCAAGGATGATTAGAACACACTGGGACAGTTGGCACAGCCTTCAGATTCCAGGGAAACCTGAAACACAAAGCGAGTCAGCTGTCCCACTTGATGGCAGGGCAGGCTAGACTCTGACGTGGTAGCCTGGAAGGGTTCAGGCAGCTTGCTGGCTATAGGGTTAGGGTCCAGGGCCCCACCCAACCAGCATCTAGGGTAAATCTCCTGTCAGGGGTCTTCCAATTTCAGAGGCAACCATGGTGTAAGAGGAAGCAGTAGACCTTTGAGGACAAAGCAGAAATGCAATGTGACTGGGGCTAAATCTTCAGACTAGTATTTTGCAAACTGTGGGGTTTGACCCTTTCAAGGGTCATGAAATCCAGAGTGAGCTGTGACCAAATGTTTAAAATTTAACAGAAAATAGTGGAGTGCATAGTATACAGTAGGTGCCATTTCACTAAATATATGGGTGTTTGTGTGTGTGTGGACACATCTAAATCACTGAGATATAAAATGAATTTCTTACTGAGATACAGCTGAAAAACAGTTTGAAAGCTGATGTTCTTGATAGGATGCATGGAGACCATTAAAGGGTCATCTCAGCCAAAGGGCAGGAGGCTGAGGCCCAATCCAGGGAACAGCTGGAGGTAAGCAGACGGGATTCAGTTTTGGGGGGAAGGCATTGGTTTTGCAGTCGGGCAGAGCTGGACTCCAATGCTGACTGTGCATCTAACTGGCTGTGTGACGGTCGGTAAGACATCTAACATGCCTGGCTTTGTCTCTTGCAGCTGTCAGTGACAGCAGCATCCTCGCTGATGGTGGAGAGCTGGCACCCGTGAGTTAGTGGGGTTCCTCTCCAGCGTCCGGATGATGCTGGCTCTCAAGGGCTCTTGCAGGCAGCAACAGCCCCCCCCACCCTCCAAGGCCCTGATTCCACCTCCCCCACTTCATGCTCTCTGCCTGCTAAGTCATAAGGCAGTGGGCTGCCAGGAATTCCCCCTCCCCCCACCCGCCCCGGCACCTTTCAGGGTGAAGATGAGAAATAATGAGACAGCAGCCTCTAGGAAGGAGATCCAGGAGAGGAAAAAGAAACAAGTTTTATTTAAGCCCCAAACACTCAGCTAGAAAAACCAAAAAGGAAAGAGAGCAGGAAAGTGGGGGAAGAAGGGACATTAAAAAAGAGACAGAGAAAACACAGCAACCCTTTTCCATTTAGAAATTGTCAAGTTACACTGACAGAGGTCACAGAATACCCACAGAAGCCATCACTGCTACACCAACATGGGCCCTACAGGGGACAGGGTGGGGTGTGAGCCGGGCTTGCCCTGGGGGGTCCCACCTGGACCCCTTGCAGAGCCTCAGGCCTGAGGCTCCTGGGGAAACAGCATATTGTGGAAGGAGTGGGAAAGAAACCCCCCATGCGAGTAACACAGCACAGTGGGCAGGGACTGGGGGGACCAGGTACAGAGGTCCTCCCAGACATCTTGGTTTTCTCTTGGTCAAGCACACATTGATGGACAGAGCAGTGAGGCGCATGCAGCTGGGGGGCTTTGACGTGCTGGGGACTGAGAGGGCCCAGGGGCTGGGGGCTTGAGAGGGGAGCCAGAACCAGTGGTGCAGGGATGAGGGAACACACACTCAGGCGCTTCTACACTTGGGGTCTACATGCATGTGCACACACACACCTCCATGTACACCCCTCCATGTACACATACAGGTCTCACAGCTGCCACGTCTGCACACACATATTACACACATTCTTACACACCAAGCTTCTCCACTCCAAGGTGCAGGTGGGCATGTGCCCAATGCCCAGGCTGGTTACGTGCACCACTGTGGGCATGCCTCCCTGCACATACATGTGGGAGGTCATGTCTGTGCATGCTCATGCTTCCTTTCCTCTGCACACCGATAAATGGACTTGTGCCAGTGGATACACACATACACACACACACACAGAAGTTGCGCACAACAACTCCTATAAATGTGCTGGCACCAAAGTGAAAGATACAAATTCCACTGGGCTCCACATTAGCAGCGGGTGGGGTGGGGCACACGACTCCCTCCATTTGCCCCCTATGGATGGACATGCCCCCTTCCCCTCCCCAACAAAGGGACATTCAACTCGGGACAATGACGGTGGGGCAAACATTCAGGGCATAGGGCTGAGGGTGGGAGGTGGGGCAAGGGAAAAGTAGCAAGCAAAGAGTAGTGGAGTGGAGGGAGGAGGGGGCACCACTCCCCCCTCCCCTCCCAAGTCAGGGGGTCTCTGTACAGCCGAATCAAACCAAACCATTTCACTGGACCACAGAAACCAGGCCAATGCGCCCACCCTCCAGCCCCCTCCCCCGCCAAAACAGTGGCCAGGGAGAGTGCTGTGGTTTTCTTTTTTTTTTTTTTCTTTTTTAAATATTTATATATATTATATTACGTATATTATATATATATAATATGTAAATATATTTTTAAAACAATATAAAATGTTAAGACACTTCACTTAAATGTAAAGAGTTGCCTGCAATTAAAAGTAATTGCATCATTTATGAGGTCCTTTTTTTTTTTTTTTTTTTCCAGGGTTTTTTTTTTTTGGGGGGGGGGGGGGATTGGTTTTTTTTTTTTCTCTTCTTTTGTTATTTTTCAAAAAGGCTTGCTTGCCTTTGTACAAAAATGATCCAAAGCTAGAAAACAAGGATGAACCAACAAAAACAACAACGAAAAAAGAAAGAAATGAAGTAACACAACCCAGTGTCCCCTCCCTCCCCAACCCTCAACAGCTCCCCCTGGCTCTCCTCAGGCGCCAGGCCCCAGAAGGTTCTGTTCCTTCAATGGCTCCTTTTTTCTGTGCTTTCTGGGGGGTGACTAATCCCAACCCCCTCCTCCCCTGTGCTTACTCCACTTTGTGCTCCAAACAGGAATCCTCCCCCACCCACAGAATCTCCCTGCCGGCTCCTCATTGTGCCCTGTGGGTGCGGGGGCTGTTGCTGAGAGCCAAAACTGATCTCTCCCTCCCCTTCTCAGAACCCCCACCAAAAGCCTCACTGCCCACAGCCTCTGCAAGGCGGGTGCCCACGGGCCAGAGGTTGGGGGCACTGGCTGGCTGGTCAGGCCTCAAGGGCCCTTGAGAATCTCTCCAGGGTCACCAGCTTTTAAAAACCATCTCTAACGCCTTCCCTGAAAACCCTCAAATCTCATAAAGGACGGTTAAAGGTCAAGTTAGCCCACCTGTGGGGTCAGAGCTGTCCTCACTGCCCCCTATCAACCCCCCCTCTATTGCCCCCACTTCCCTCACAAACAGACCCTTCCCACCCTCTAGGCCTCCAAGTCTAATTTGCTAGGCCCTTCATTCTTGTCCATCCCACCCCATTAAATAAGTTAATGTCATTTAAAGTGCTAAATTAGGAAACTAAAAGTACCAGGTACCCCTTCTTGGGGCTGCCCTCTCCCAAGGCAGTGTCCCCAGCATCAGGCTGTCTGCTCAACCCACCGTCCACAGCCAGCAGTCTAAAGGTGCCCCGTTCCTCCCTTTGGCATGGGCCAGGCAGCTCCTCACCGCAGGGAGGTGGTCCTGGGAAGCCAGCTCCTCTCCAGGGACACACAGATTCAGTGGCATCACACCACTCTGAGGCCCCTCTGACTCTGGCCTCCCTCTCCAGCCCACCTGTCTTGACTCCAGGCCCAGCCGGGCATGAGTGGATGGGAGCAGAGAAGCAGCAGAATTCAGTCATGTCCCGAGGGTGGGCAGGTGGGGCGCCTCCAGGGCCAAAGTCTCTTTATGTCCAATTTTCTAGCCTGATTTTGGGGTTGGTCCAATGTCCAGGTTTTCCTCCAGGAAGGTTTCTGAGGAAGGGGAAAAGGGGGTGTCTTGCCGCTCCAAGTCTCCATGGCTTGGAGTTTGTTTGGAGTGCTCTTGGGAAGTGCAAGGGGAAAGTGAGAAGGGAGGGAAGGGGTGCTGGACCTTCAGGGCAGACTTGGGAGGGAGCATGGGGAAAGAGAATAGGGAAGGACGATGACAGGAAGTGCGCCATTTTAGAACAGGAAATCAAGGGAAGGTGGTGTGTTTTGGTCTTTAGTTTTACTGGTTTGCTTTTTTTTCCTTAAAAATAAAAGACAAAAGTGAATCATTCAAAAAACCAAAAACACCAACAAGGAATGGGCAGAGAGAGCTGAGAGGGCCACATCCATGGAAAACCCTTCAGAGATTCTGACAATGAGGTGGAAATGAAGGGAAGCAGAGGAGAGAGAGAGATGGCAGGGAAGAGGGAGGAGGGCAGGGTGGGGTGGGGTTATAGGAAGCTTCTAGAAGGAGATGGAAGAATTCCTCGCTCCAAAGGAAGTCAATACAGGGATGGAGGTTCTGGAAGCCGAAGGCTTTTCTGAGACTGGGCTTGAGGTCTCATTCGAACCACTCATCTCTTTAGATGGTTTAGTGGCCTAGAACAAAAACAGAGGTTGGGGTCAGAGAGAAGAAGGGGAGCCTTTATGCTGGCCCCCAGTTAGTTTTTTTAGGTTCTCAGTTATCTGTTTTATACATAGAAAGTGAAAGAAAGTGAAGTCGCTCAGTCGTGTCCAACTCTTTGCGACCCCATGGACTGTAGCCCACCAGGCTCCTCCATCCATGGAATTTTCTAGGCAAGAGTACTGCAGCGGGTTGCCATTTCCTTCTCCAGGGGATCTTTCCAACCCAGGGATCGAACCCGGGTCTCCCGCATTGCTGGCAGACGCTTTACCGTCTGATCCACCAGGGAATCCCAATCTTTAATACATAGTAGTGTTTAATAAGTCAATCCCAATCTCCCAATTTATCCCACCCTACAGTTTTAAAAAATGAAAAATCTCCACAAATCCAGAGAAAATTAACTGCAAAAAGCAGAAACCAGAGGAGCATCTGGAGAAGAGTGGTCCTCTGAGACAGGGGAGGAAGGTGCCAGAGCAGGGGTAGAAAGGGGAACACAGGGTTGGAACAAAGGGCCTGGGGTGGGTGGTTAAGTCCACAATTACTGACAGGAAAGACAGAAAGCAGAAGAGAGACCGGAGAAGCACAAGGAAGGCCAGCCCAGGACCAGAATGGGGAGCAGGACAGGGAGCAGAACCAGACCAGGTGGGGAGGGGGACAGGGCAAGGAAGGGAAGGAAGAAATGAAACATTAGCTGCCAAAGGAGAGGCAGGAGGGGAGCAGCAGCCCAACCGGGGCCCCTTCCAACTTCAGCAGGAGGTCTTCCGGTGGAAGAGGAAGAGTGAACTTGTCCACCCGGAACCCTCAGGTTCCCCACGCCCACCCCCACCTCCGGCCCCACAAGTCTTCCTCCGACTTTGAGCTGTGCCTTGTGGGTAATGGGGAGCCACCCCCTCATGACGTGTCTGGCACTCACAGGTCACCTCTGATAGAAACAGCCGTGCCCCCTCCCACCTCTAGCAGACCTTCCACATCTATGCTGGTCCTGGAGATGTGAGAGGGTTCTAGACCCATCTGCATCTCCTAGAGGGGACGACCTCTTACAAATGCACATTTCTGGACCCTGCCCCAGGATCCATCTGTCCTGTGCGAGTTCAGGAATCTGTGTTTTAGGCCAACACCCCACGAGATCCTGCCGCACAGTTAACTCTGAGATCATTGGGTTAGGGTAACATGGACCAGGTTTTCTCCCTGTAGTGGTATCCACTGTTCCTCCCGGCCTTGCTTAGCTACTACTAGTGTGAGAACCAAACTGCCCTGATTAAAGCAAAGAGGGACGAGGACTCGAAGCAGAGTGCTGTGGCACGCCGCCAGAGACGCCCTGCAGGTCCCACCTGGGCATGGCCACGCCACTTCTCCTCGACTTACATAATTATCTGGCTGCTCGGCAGCCTCTATCAGATGCCTTTTGGGCGGGTGGGGGGGTGGAAAGCAAGGTGCCCCCTGCCACCTGGAAGGGAAGTGACCACAGGCACCTGCCTGGCTGACAGTGAACCTACCCTTGAGGTTGCTGATCACATTTCTTCTTCCACATGTGCACAGTGAACTATCTCTGGGTTTTGCTCACCACACTGTGGTCTGTGGTCTACATTTTCCCCTTTATGAAAATCCAGGCACGAGGTTCACTGTCTGGGTCTTCTAACCCCTCTCATCCTGACTGTGGCTGCTCATTCCTTTCTCAGAGGGGTTCCAGGCCCAAAGCCCCCACACCCTTGGCACCGCTCAGCCCTTTGTGAAACCCCATGTGCCTGGCATGGCCTGTGTAGGAGGGGTTTTGGTACCCTGGCCTGGAGATGGACTCATTTAAAGACAACCAGGAGCTCTCTTACTCCCTTGTCACTTACTGTGGGCTCCAGTCCCGCCCCTCCCCTCCCACCATTTCCCATTTAGAGTTCCTTCTCCCAAACCCAGGGGGTGAGGGGGGCATGTCCACTTTCTCTTGAGTCTCTTCACATCCCCCTGCGTCCCAAGTCAGCTTTTGGTTCCCTCCTGGCTCTCCTCTTTGGTCTCAGCTTGCCTCTCCAGTTATGAGCTTTTCCCATTCCTGCCCTTTAGCATTTGTCAAGAGCCTCACTCTGTCCTGAACTTTGGTCTCTGCAACACCTCCCTCCTGGCTTGTGCTGCCCCCTGACTCCTGTGTTCACTCAGGCGAGGTGTCCTCATTGGGAAGATGTCCCTCCGTGTTCTCCTATAGCTGGTGCAAGGCCTTTAAGCTTCATGAAGCAGCAGAGGTCACCAGCTTACGTGGATGCCCCTGCTTTTCATGGACACCTCCTCTACTTGCTCTGTGAGCATCTGTTTTGTAACATCCTCTCAGGCCGTCTTCCCTTCCAGGAGAGTGTCCACTTTTCTGAAGCTGAGGGAATGTGTCCAACTGTGCCCAGTGACCCTGTCCTGTGCTGCTCAGAGTTCCCAACTGATACA
The DNA here is from genome assembly GCA_007570785.1 of Antilocapra americana. Taxonomy (NCBI): domain Eukaryota; kingdom Metazoa; phylum Chordata; class Mammalia; order Artiodactyla; family Antilocapridae; genus Antilocapra; species Antilocapra americana. The sequence continues at coordinate 16,108,406 of ML664177.1, read as the reverse complement.
GCTGCTGCCTCTGAAGGTTTTCATTGCTTCCACGTCACCAGCCAGTCCTCCCCTGTTGCTCTTAATTATGTCCAGAGAAAGAGCTTTGCTACCTTTGTGACAGGCAGAAACCTCATACACAGATGGTCAGCTTTTAGCTGGGGAAAACAGGAACCATTAGCCAGATCCATGCAAAGGGTTGAACCCCACACCCCTCCTCTTCCTGTGGGCCAGAGTCTAGCCCTCTCCAGGCACCTTGAGCATGCTGACCTGTCCCTCCAGACTATGAGACACATATTCCCACGCAAGTATAGGTCATCTTGGGGCTTCCCAGGTAGCTTAAGAGTAAAAACTCTGCCTGCCAGTGCAGGAGATGCAATAGACTCGGGTTCGATCCCTGGGTTGGGAAGATCCCCTGGAGTAGGATATGGCAACCCATTCCAGTATTCTTGCCTGGAAAATTCCATGGACAGAGGAGCCTGACAGGCTACAGTCCATGGGGCCCCAAAGAGACAGACATGACTGAGTACCATTACCCATGTGATAATAGATCATCTTGATGCTGCCAACCCAGTTGGTGCCTCCTCCAGGGTCATTCCCAGTGCCACTGTCCCCTGCCCACCTGCCCATCTTCCTTATTATTTGCCTGAATCAGGCACTGGGCTGCCCAAGGAGGCAGGGCTTCCTCTAGCCCAAGGGGGAATAGAACCAGTAGAACAGTTCAGGCTGTTCCCTTCTAGCCAGTGACTAATCTATGGACGGGCAATAAAAAGAGAGGGGAGATCAGTTGGGAGTCTCTGGGGAAGGTGCTCCTGCTCCTAAAATGATCTGTGGGGCTTCCCTGGTGGTCTGATGGTTGAGAATCTGCCTTGTATTGCAGAGGACACTGGTTCAATCCCTGGTCTGGGAAGATCCCACAAGACACGGGGCAATTAAACCCGTGTGCCACAGCTACTGAAGCCCACGTGCCTAGAGCCCGTGCTCTGCAGTAAGAGAAGCCACCCCAATGAGAAGCCTGCACACTGCAATTAGAGAGTAGCCCTGACTTGCTACAACTAGAGAAAGCCCTTGCAACAACCAAGACCCAGCAGTCAAAAAAGATTAAATAAATATTTTAAAGTCAAGCTTTAAAAAATAGAAATGATCTATATATTTACAGCCCTGAAATAAAGGCAGCTGTGTTGGGGGTGGGTGGGAGGATGGGCCAACATAACCAGAATATGGAAGGAACCCAGGTCCTGATGTCCTTGAGTATATGAATTTCCCAACCCTGGAGCCTCTCTGCTTCCTGTTCTGATAAAAACTTTTCCTTGCTGTTTAAGCCATTTTTGTATTGGAGTTTCTATTATTTGCAGCTAAAACTACTCAAACTGCCATAAGAGAGGTCAAAATTTCTCCTCTGATGTTCTCGTCAACAGCATCCTCATCATGAGTGGCAGCTCCCCAAGGCTTGGTGGCACCCACCAAGCAGCTGCAAAAGCAGCAGAATCCAGCATTAGGACAGCAGGATTTGTACCTGGCAAATCTGGCTCTAAGTCCCAGCTCTGCCACTTCCTGTGTGATCTTTGGCAGGTATCTCTCTGGATCTTCATGTTCTCACACGCTAAGCAAGGATAACAGACCCTACAGCATCAGAATCAGGTTGAGATGCTGTACACAGAGCCCAAGACTCAGTGCCTGCACTCAGGATGCAGGCAATAAATGATAGCTGTTATTATTATATCATTAGTATATTAATATTTCAAGTCTGCATTGTCTATTTCCATTTGGATTGGGCCTGATCACTGGCAAATTCATTCATTCATCCAACCACTCATTCACCTAGCCAACAAATATTTACTGAGTGCCTGAATGTGCCAAGAACTGTTCTAGGTGCTGTAGGCATGTAGCAGTGACAAAGTGGCTAATGCACATATGAAGATATAAAGTTGTTCTGAGCATTAAATAAGATATATATGCTTAAAATTGGTACAGAAAAGGAGTGCTGTTTTTCCTCACATCCCCAAATCTGATTTCTGCTCTGCAGCCAGGTTGGTCAACCCCACCATCTCTTGGCTGACTGGCCTCTTGTTGAGTTTGGCCAATGGGGATTAGGACAGGGTGGGAAGAGAGAGGGGGTAGTTTCTTCTCTACTCCCTCCCCACTCGGGGTGTGTTGCAGGCATGCTGTGCCCTCTGTAACTACAGCGCCTACTGTTCAGCTCTCACAGGACTCCCTAAACTGTACATCCCCAGGTCACTCTCCCCAGGGAGGTCCAGCTTCCAGCTCTCACTGGTCCCTGAGTGCCTCAACATCTCCTGTTGTTCACTTCATTACAGCCTCGTCACTGGAGTTATCCAAGGAGATACACTAAGTATTCAGCAGATTGCTTAACCCAAGTAGAAGAGGGGGTGTTCCGTTTTCATGCCTGCACCAAGCCCTTGATCCTTGTCCCCTGGGAATCTGGTTCTTATCCTACCCCTGAATCTTTTTCTTTTTTTCAATGCAGTTATTTATTTATTTTAGACAGCACTGGGTCTTTGGTGCTGCACACTAGCTTTCTCCAGTTGCAGCAAGTGAGGGCTACTCTCCAGTTGCGGTGCTTGGACTTCTCATTGAGGTGGTTTCTTTTGTGGAACACAGGCTCTAGAGTGCAGGCTCAGTACTTACGGAGCATGGGCTCAGTCACCCTGAGGCATGTGGAATCTTCCCGGACCAGGGATCAAACCCATGTCCCCTACATTGGCAGGCAGATTCTCAACCACTGGACCATTAGGAAAGTCCATCCCACTCCCTTGAGCACAACATCCAAGCACTTTTCCTCAGTCATTTCCCCTGATTTCTCTAATACCAGGCACAGCTGTACCCCTTTCTCCACTCTTCTACCCCAATTTCTGTGTCTGGTCCTGGCGCTTCTATTCCTCTCCCTTTCATTACTGCCAAGGCAGCCTGGAGCTCCTAGTGTTAGAACCAAGAAGTGAGGGAGAGGCCTCCGCCCAGCCACTGGCCCAGTCACAGCACAGCGGTGACTCCTCCTTGGAGAGCACTGTGTGGCTTTTGAAGCTACTTTCCACACCCAGTATCACCTGAGCTCAGAAGCCTGCCCCTGGGTTCTTGTCCCCATTGTACAGATGAGGAAAGAGCCTGCAGAAGGCAGAGGACTTTGACCAGGGTCACAAACGGAACTGGGAGGAGCGATGCCCCAGCTGGAGGATGAAAGGCCAGGTGAGGCAGGGTGGCTGGAATGAATGGAGGTGAAGCGTCAGGGCAGCCAGTGAGCGAGTTTTGATTTTTTTTTTTAAATCTGGCTGGGGCTGCAGGGCACAGTGGTAAGCTGAGGCAGTGATACAACCCAATCTGCATTTTAAAATAGCCCTCTCCACCCTGCGGATCTGGGAGGATAGGAGAGAGGTCACAGAATTTGCAGGGAAACCTCAGGAAGGCTTGCACTGGGGTACTGATGCACTGGGTGATTTGTTTCCCTGCCTCTTTATGTCTCTTTACTAAAACATCTCTACAAGAAACATGTAATATTTCATTAGAGAGAAGATGCTTTTTAAAAATAAATAAATAAATAAAAAGCATTTACTAGAAAAGTGAAAGGGAGAAAGATACAGCCAGATCAGTCACTTGGGAAGAGAGAACCACTGCCTCCCTGAGGGAGGGGGTAGCTCAGGAGACCTCCCCATCGGGGCAGGGGTGGATGCTTGGGGCAGGTGACTTGCCTGAGGGGAGAGCAAGGGGCCAGGCTTGAGCTCAGAACAGAGACCTGGGCCAGAAGAGATGGCGGCTGGTGCCCAAGGAGAGGAGTGTGTGGTGTGGGAAGAAGCCAAGGAGGAAGGTGGGCTCAGAGGAGAGAACAGGTGGGCACAGGAGAGTCTCCCAGAAAGAAGCCAGGAGGTGGGTGAGGGCTGACAGGGGAGGGGGCTGCCAAGGAGAGGAGAGTCCCATGGCCCCCAGTGTGTGGGGGCAGACTGTATGCCCAACACGCTGCAGGGAGGTGAGCAGACTGCGGTGTGAAGAGACCCAGCCGAGCCCAGGCAGCCCAGGCGTGAAGCTGGGAGTGGGCGTGGGCCAAGGAATGAATGCAGGAGAGGAAGTGACTGGAGGGGCCGGAGAGAGGGCAGCAGGCAGAGGAGCTGGGCACCGGGGGAGTTGGGAGTCAGGGGGAGAGCATGGGGAACCTAATTACAGAGGAAGGAGATGCCTGCTGAAGAGACTGAGGCAAATGTACGCCAGGGTAGAGGGGTGGCAGGTTGGAGGGTGATAGACAGAGGTGTCAGACAGTCTGGATTTGAAAGCCCCTCCACCACTTGTCAGCCGTGTGAACTTGGGTAAAGCCTCAGTTTCCTCATCTGTCAAATGGGGATAATAAGGCCCTTCCTCACAGTGGTGAGTGTGCAGTGAACTAATGTGTGTCTGGCAGAATGTTCTAGACCAGCCTGGACAGGACAAGAGAACTCATCCCCAGCGGTGACACGAAAAAGAGCTGGGGTGTGTCTGGGGACCCGCGAGGAAGACAGCCGGCCAGCAGGGAGCTAGTGAGGGGCTTGGCTGGCCTGTCTCCACTGGACTCAGAGAACCAGCAGGCCTGTGTACCCAAGGCAGCTGCAGAGCCGTGTGGGGGGAAGAGCTTTGAGACTCTGGGGTCCCAGTCCTGGTTCTGATGCCATCTTACTGTGGCCCTTGGGAAGTTCCCTTCCTTTTCTGAGCTCTCCCCTAGTCTGTCAAGGAGGTGACTGGATTTATCCATCTCTAACCTCCTGCCTCTGAGCCTAGAATCTTCTTCAAGTCATAGCATCTGGACATTTCCTTCCCCCACTCCCACCCAGCACTTAGAATACAGGAGCTACTTGGAAATATTGAACCACATGAGTGAACTAAAGGTCCTTCCTGACATCTAGGCCTGGGGACCACCCTGCATCTTCTGATCAGGCCACAGGTGGGCCATGAGTGAGGCTGTCACCTCTACATACATCCTTTAATCTGAAAGAGGGTACGGCACCCTCACCACTCCAACGCACCCCACTGTAACCCAAACACAAGACTGAAAAGGAGATGCAAAACTGGTTTCTCCCTCAGTTGGGAGGTGGCCTAAAGAGCTAAGAGGGAGGCTGAGTTGAGAGTAGAGGGCCAAGGAGCAGGTGGGACCTGAGAGCAGAGGGAAGGAAGCAGAGGAGGAGGAGGAGTGGCAGGAAGACCAGGAATAAAGGCCCCCTCCTGCACCCCAGGGCACCGGCCTTAGATGGGCCCAGGCACTGGGGTCTGCTCACTCTACCTTGTCCAGGAGCAGCTGCGGAGATGGCCCTCTCTGGCCCTGAGTGAGGGGCCTTTTGCGAGAGGAGTGATCAGTGATCTGGCTATGTTCTCAACCAGATCCTGAGCACTAGTATTGGAGAGAGGAAGGAGAAAATGGTTTTGAGGGACTGGTGGGGTAGTCCTGACCGGGAGGACCTCCCTAGACAGCCGCAGGAGGTTGGTCACAGGAATACCGACCGGCAGGAGACAGCCAGCACCCAGCAGGAGTACATAGCACTGCTAGGGGCTGGAGGTGAGGTGGGGGGGTGGGGTTTGTGTGGGGCTGCGGCCCTACCCTCGAGGTGCCCAGGCTTACCTGCTGCTGGGCCTGGATCCTCATGTACTCGGCCCTCTGCTTGCCATGCTTGCCTTTGTCAGGGCTGCCTGCCTGGCCCTGGGCTGCCTTCAGCCGAGAGGCCCCTGGAGTCACCACCTTCATAGGGGGCACGCTGCCACCGCCGCTCTGCATGAAGAGGAATAGGGTCAGAGTTGGAGATGGGATCACACAGGTGCCCTAGGTACAGTTGGCCCTCTGAGACCTGGAGAGCCCTCCCCGGCTTGATACTCCCATCCAGGACTCAGGCCCACTCTCTGAGGTCAGGGTTAAGACTTCCCCGCAGGGGAAGGGACAGAATCCCAGCCAGATTCCCAGCAACTCCCAAGTGAGAGCTCCTTGGTGGTTTCCTTGAGTGGCCCAGGGGCAGCTGGTGCCCTTCTGGGGGGACCGTTTTGAAAGGGAGGGTCCCTGGCATCATCCTCACTCCTGGCAAGAGGCTCCATCCTGGGCCCTGGAGAACATACCCGAGATTTGGGAGAGGGATCTTTGTGAAAGTCGCTGTGTCCGACTCTTTGCAACCCCAAGGACCATACTGTCCATGGAATTCCCAGGCCAGAATACTGGAGTGGGCAACCTTTCCCTTCTCCAGGGGCTCTTCCCAACCCAGGGATTGGACCCAGGTCTCCTGCATTGCAGGCAGATTCTTTACCAGCTGAGCCACAAGGGAAGCCCAAGAATATAGGAGTGGGTAGCCTATCCTTTCACCAGTGGATCTTCCTGACCAAGGAGTATGAACCCAGGTCTCCTGCATTGCAGGCAGATTCTTTACCAACTGCGCTATCAGGGAAGCCCAGGGGTCTTTATAATTGCCAAAAAGTAGGATTGGCAGCCCCAGGCCCATATTTTCCTTTGAATGGGAGGACAGGGGCAAAATCTCCCTTGAGATGGACCAGTCCAGCCCCCTTGAATAACTCCAGGGACCAGGCCTGCCCAGAAGGGCTCTGGGGATCCAGAAGCGCAGGCAGAGAAACCACAGACAGAGAAAGTCAGACAGGAGAGGAGAAGGGGAGTGTGGGGGTGGAAAAGGGGGAAAGAACTTTATTTGTTGGTTTACAGATACAGAGCAAAGGGAGAGGCCCCGGTCCCCTCCAGGGCTAGTTAGGCTGATCCCCAGGCGGGCCAGCTTCCCAGCCTGCCAGGGGCTCTGCCTGCAAACCCAGCCTGGCACCAGGCTCCCAGGAGGGCAGGGGCACTCAGAGAGGCCAGTAGGAGGAGGGGGGCTGGCATGGTGCTCCTGCAGCCCCTGACTCCCTCCAGCTCTGAAGACAGAGAGACTGGAGCAGGCAGACAAGTGGAGAGGATGGAGCGGGAGACAGCCACCTGGGGACCAGGGGGCAGAGGTGGGGGGCTGTCAGGGGGCCCCGTAGCAGAGGCCATGCCCATCTGGCTCAGAGTGGCTTCCAGCTCCCAGAATGTCTCCTCCAAGCTGTCCATCCGCTGGGTGATGGCAGCACGCTGAGCCTTGCGCTCCCCACTGCAGGGTGGGGTGTGGTGTCCAGAGTCCTTGTGGGTCTCCTCTGGGGGGGTCTCCGTGGTGGAGGGCTCTTGGGTCCGCTCTGGGGCAGGTCCCCAAGGACTGGCGATCCCAGCTCCTCCCCTTTCTGGGCTGCAGTCCCCTGTCAGCAGTGTCTTCGGGGCCACCCCTTCCTTCTCTAGTATCGGGCTGTTCCAGGCCTGGGAAGTTGCAGCCACCACCCGTGGCGGGGCTGGTGGATTATCCCGGCCCAGGAGGCCGCTGGCCAGGGTCCGGGGTCGTGGGGTGGGGGTTGTTCTAAGACCGGGTTCCTCAAGCCTGGTCTCTGGTGGGGAGGGAGGGTGGGGGGCGCATTCCGTCAAGATGATCCGGGGGACAGAGAAGGGCCTTGGGCCTGCGGCAGCCTGAAGGGAGAAGAGAGATGAGGGAAGGTGTGATCCCTGTAACCAAACACCCCTGAGCTGGGAGGGGGGGTGCATGTGGGTGAGCCCAGTCCCTTCCTGTTGCAGATGGGGAAACTGAGGCAGGGCGGGGTTCCCGACTGAGTTCACCCAGCAAGTTAGAGGCAACACTGGACTAGAACTCAGGCCTCTTTTCACTCCACCCTATTGTCTCCACCTCCCAGCAAAGATGCCAATTTACTTAGAAGCACAGATGCGTGTGTGCTAAGTCACTTCAGTGGTGTCCGACTCTTTCTGACCCAATGGACTGGTAGCCCGCCAGGCTCCTCTGTCCATGAGGATTCTCCAGGCAAGAATACTGGAGAGGGTTGCCATGCTGTCCTTGAGGGGATCTTCCTGACCCAGAGATTGAACCTGAGCTTCTTACATTTCCTGCATTAGTAGGTGGGTTCTTTACCACTAGGGCCACCTGGGAAGTCCCACTATACACGTTTACTTCTCAGCAGCCATGTTAAGTTCTGGGAGCAGGTCTCATGGTTATTGCGAGGAGTTTGCCCATCTGTGTGATGGGGTAACAATGACACAAGGATGGTGGAAGATGAAGTGAGCTCACGTGGGCATGTGCTTGGAACAGTGCCTGGCATTGTGTAAGTGTCTGATAGACATTAGCTATTCATCACATAGAACTGAATGTCTGAGACCCGCAGCCCCATGGGGGTGGAGATCAGGTGTAGGCCTCTGGCCTCAGAGCATGGGTCGGACATCCTTATCTTAGGCCAGAGATTCCTCGTCCCCACTCCCTACTTCTGGAGCTTTTTCTGAGGGCTTCACAGTCACAGAGGGCAGGGCTCGGCCAAGTCCTCTGCTGCATCAGCTTGGGCAAAGCTAGAGCACCTGCCTCTGTGTGAGCATCCCTGGCTCTGGCTTTTATGGGGGCACAGAGAGACGCCCCCAATCACCCCTACTCCAGTCGAGTAAACTCTCATCTAATTCTGAGCAGAGTCTTATACCAGGGACTGCCACATATGCCTTCATCTTTAATCCTTTCTCTTCCCCCATGACACAGCTACTATTTTCATCACTTTACAGATGAGGAAACAGGTGTATGAGAGGGTGTCCTGTAATTTACTCAAGGTCACTTACCCACAGCTAGCTAGTGGCAGAGCCAGGACTTGAACCCAGGAAGTCTGACTCCAAGTCCAGTGCTCTTGCCACTAAAATGAGCCATGGGGAGATACATGGTGGGCAACAGGGACCCCCAGCCCCCTCCCAAGGGAACCCACCCAGCTCTGCTATATGCTTACCTGGATGTGGGAGGTGCAGACTGGGAAGTCAGTGAGGGCGACCCACGCCCACCCGGCTCCACTGCCCGATGGCGCCTCAGGATGCAGGGGGGCAGCCAGCCCAAAGGGCCAGTGGAGGGGCTCTGCCCGCTGGACCCCTTCAGGAGCTTCCAGGGCCAGAAAGGAGCAGTGGCTTGGTGCAGCGTGCCCAGGTGCTGAGGGCACAGCCAGCCCAGGGCAGCCCTGCCACACCACTCACCCCCAGACGGCTCCTTGGACTGCTCTGTGCCCATCCTCTGCCCAACAGACAGCCTGTCTACCTGTTCACTGCCCATCTGCTTCCCCCGCCAGGGAGCCAAAGCACCACCAGGCCTCAAGCCAGGCTAGAGATCAGGTGGCAGCCAGCACTGTAGGCTCAGAGAGCTAGACAAGACAGGTGACCGAGTGTGTGCCTCCCCAGACCAGAGGCCCTCCTGCTCCAACCTCTGGGCAGAGGGAGAGATGCCCAGACCACCACCCTCCGACTCCCCCTCCCCAAGCACAGTCCCCTGGGGTGCAGAGAGCAGGTCACCCGCAAATTCCCAAGAAAGAATAAAAAGGAAATAAGTGCAGCAGGACAGCAGCAAGGACTGAAGTTAGAGTGAAGGTAGAACTTCCCAATGCTGAAAGACGGAACCAGCAGCCAAGGAAGCACATGGATTTCTTCTATCCCAAGCTCCTGACCAGATGGGGCCATGGGGTAGGGAGAGAGGCTGTAAAGGAGCCTTCCTCCTGGGTGTCCTGGCCCCCAGCACAAGGCATAGATTCTAGGGGGAGAAACAGAGACCCCGCCTGGCACAGGCAGCAGAGTGGGGAGACGGGCAGGGACTAGGCAAGGGTTCAAGACAAAGTCAGGTTTTGAGTTGGGCCTAAAGTCATGTAGCAAAGCAGATCCAAACTCCAATCTTAGACCCAGATAGAATCTGGGCTTCGAGCCAGGCCTAAAACTCTGGCTGTAGATCAGAATAAAATACCCAAGCCACCAGGGGCCAGGCTCGGAATCAAGCCTGTAAGGAAATGCAGACCCAAGGGGCCACCAGATGCCAGGCTGCTGGAGTCTCGAGAGGGAAGGAAGGGTGATGCTCCTGTCCTTGGAGCGGGGAGGGGGGGTCCACAGGGTGAGGTTGTGACAGGGGCAGGACTCGGGCACGTGACACGTTCTGGCGGGTTAGCGTGAGAAGTGAGGAGAGGAAGCGTGGAGGCACAGGCAGAGGGAGCGCTGTGAGAGGTGGGGGGCAGCCCGTTACCTTCCATGTGGGGCCCGGGGCTGAGCCCCTGGGGGGCCCCAGGTCCGGGGGGGACAGCAAGGTGGGGATCGGCTGGCGGCGGGGCGTGGGGGGGAGGGGAGACACTGAGCTTCTCTCAAACACCTGGGGAGCAGAAGGTGAGGGCAGATTTGGAGGAGGGGGTACAGGGAGGAGGGGTGGCCTGGGTGGGCATGGGGACTCTAGCCTCACTCCTTGGCCCCTCATAATGGCCACTGGTCACTCTGCCCTGCGATGTATCTCTTCCCAGAGGCCTTGGTAGTCCAGGTCTCCAGCCTCTCGGGCAGGGCCACTGAGAACACTTGAGTCTGGGGAACTTACAGCACTGGGAGGGGCTCAAGGCACATGGATGGAGGTTGTTAGAGCTTCCTTCTCAGAATACTAGGGGGTGGGGTTGCAGAGCAGAAGAGGTACAGGGTAGTAGGGGGTCTCAGAGACTGCACACATGTAGGGAGGGACTTACACCCCTCCCCCACTGTACAGTGGAGAAGAAACTGGGGCAAGAAGGACAGAATCCGGAACCAGCCTCAGTGGGGAGCCGGGAATCTGGCCCCCTCATCCTAGTCTGGGTACCCCACCCTGAGATCCACATGGTAGGGAAAGGAGGTGCCTGGCTGATGACCCGGGGACCCTTGACCCACCTCCAGCTCTGCGATGATGCGATCCTCGTCGTCCTCATCCTTGATGGCAGAGGCCATGATTGGGGGTGTGGAGGCCGGGCGGGCCACCTCGGACACAGTCCGGCGCAGCTTCACCTGGGGCTTCTGCACCTCCAGCTCCTCGGACTCGGCCTTCTGCAAGGCCCAGGCCTCATTAGACCAGGCTCTGTCTGCCTCCAGCCAGCTCACCGCTTAGGTCCTGTCCTTTCCAGACCATCTCCCATCTGCCCACCCAGATCCGCATCATCTGCCAGGCCCCTTCCCATGAAGGAAGCACAAGCCAGAAGCAGAGTCACCCCCGGCCAGCCTCCTTTCTTTCCTTCCACTTCCTCTGAGGGAGGGGCCCACTCCAGAGGGTCTCCAGAGGTCCTCTCGGCATCCCTTCCCCTCAACCCCATGTACCTGTCCCCTACCCAAGGTGGGGGGGTGGTACCTTGATGAAGGCTGAATCCTTCTTGCTGGTGACCACGACCTCTCCAGTGCGCGTGGTGGTCAGGCCATGGGAGGAGGGGAAGCTCCGGCGGGGAGGGGGTGGCGGGGGCGACTTGGAGGGCTTCTCGGTGCGGTACCGGGGCACTGTCAGCTCATCTGCGGGCAGCCAAGGGGCTGGGGGTCAGGGGACCCACAACCCTGGAGTCTGTGTGCCACATCTGACTCCAAGGTTAGGGTAAACCTGGCTTCCTCCTCCAGGAAGGAGAGGGGAAATCTCGGAGAAAAGACACAGGCCCCCTCCTCCTCCTCTCCTCCCCCCAATGCAATCCACCCCCAAGCCCTGTCACTCCTCCGCTTACACACTCTCATCCCTTCTACTCAAAGCCTGGTCCAGGGGATAAAACACTGGCAGCACCTGGGAGCTTGTTGGAAATGCAGAAGCTCAGGCCCCACCCCGTGCTGCTGAGTCAGAATCCTCTGTGTGCCAGCAGATCCTGGGTGATTTCACGTGCACATTCAAGTTTGAGAATCGCTATTTTAATCCACCACTTTCCTGCCCACCCTTTAGCTCTGCCCTGGCACAGGTCTTCATCCTTCCTCCATCAAGAGAGAATAGTTAGCACTATTGCAAAAGTCTGACCCTGCCTACCAGGCTCTCCCTGCCCCCAGTTCTTCCTTGAGGTGGGGCCTAGTTCCTGGGCAACCTGCAGAAAACTCAAGCCTGACATTCCTCACCCTTTGATCCCCCAGTGATTCCCCACAACCCCAAACCTCTGTGCCTGCCAATCTTTCAGCTTCAGCTCTGCTTGCTACTCTTGGGCCTAGACCCAGCTGGGCAACACCAAACGCACACCCCCAGGCATTGGTACATGATGTTTCTCCCTGGAATGCCCTCTCTCACGGGCCAGGGAAATGCAAGACTCCAGTGAAAAGTCCCCTCCCATGGGAAGGACTTCCTGCCCTCTCAGGGTCTCCTGCAGAACAGCATTTAGCACCTGCCTCCTATTTCTGGTTTACATACTGGGTATGGCCTGGGACAGATTACTTAACCACACTGAGCCTTAGTGTCCTCATCTGTAAAATAGGAATAATCACTGTATCCACCTCCTGGACTTTTTGCAAAATTATAAGAATTAATATATAGAAAGCATTTGGGGTTGTTTTTGCTGCACAGTAAGTGCCTGATAAACACAGATGTTAGTATTATTCTCCTACTACATTTTAAGCTCCTTGAAAGTAGTCATATCCTTATTCCCAGCACCTAGCACACGTGTGCATGCACACTAAGTCGCTTTAATCGTGTCTGACTCTTGGCAACCCTATGGACTGTAGCCCACCAAGCTCCTCTATCCATGGGATTCTCCAGATAAGAATACTGGAGTAGGTTGCCATGCCCTTCTCCAGGGGATCGTCTCAACCCAGGGATAGAACCTGCATCTCTTATGTCTTCTGCATTGGCAGGTGGGTTCTTTACCACTAGCGCCACCTGGAAAGCCCTAGCACATAGTGGGCACTTAACAAATATACAGGTGGCAAGAATGAATAAATGAATGACAACTGCCATTTCCTATTTGGGTTTCTGCTTCCCCTGTGAGCTCACAGGCTTGGGGAGCACAGGGACCACGTCACTCAGTGCTGCACCCCATCTCAGCACAGCCTGGCTCCTGGCACACAGGCTTGGACAGAACATGCAGGGGGACAACCCTCTGTCTGAACTTTCTCATCTTCCCAATGTGGTCCTCTCAGCAGCCGTGGGAAAATCCCTGGATGCAGTCCAGCATTATTCCATCCGTCTCGGTCTCCCCTGAGTGGCCAAGGGTCAGGCCAGCAACACCCTTCTCTAATAGGCCACTCAAAGATTTTCACTTTCAAGCACCTCCCTCATCAACCTGAGAGTTCCTGAGGCTTGGGCTCCCCTCCTCTGGGCTCTTTGCAAACCCCTACATGCCCCATACCTGAACCTCTCCTCCCACTGGGCTCTGTTCGGGGGGCTGCCTTCTGGCCGTGGGGGGTCTTGGGGGGCTTGTGGTCCGGGGTGGGCGCTGGGCCTGGGTGGGCCTTGCTCGCACAGTCTAGGTCAGGGATGGCCTTCAGCAGCTCCGCCTGTGTCTCCTCCAGCAGCCGGTTGATGTCCTTGGCGCTGTACTGGGTCAGGGCTGCCCGCTTCTCCTCCCAGTCCCGCTCGGCAGCCTTGAGAGGAGGGCCAACAGTCAGCACTGAAGCAGCTGCCCTGCTCCTGGACTTCTGGGGCCTCAGCCACACATGCAAGGAATGCAAAGGAAGCCTCCCATTTGATCCGAGCCTCAGGCTTCTCTTGAGTATTACACGCCTCTGCTGCGAGCGTGGAATGCCACCGTCATAACCAAGTACTCTCAGGAGAAATTTAGACCTGCTTTTAGACATTCTATTCTGTTTCATTGAGCACATAATCTTTTCTTGTGCTAACCTTGTACTGCCTTGATTATCACAGGTTTATGATATGCTTTTCTACCTAGCAGGACTGATGTCATCCTCAGTGTGCTTCTCATATTCCCGTGTCCCCTAGGAACAAGTCCCCACGTGTAGGCACTGGCCAACGTAGGCTGGTGGTGAGAATGTGTGAGCCCAGCTCCGCCCCCCCATCCCGGGCCCAGCACCTCAACAGACACAGCCTTGTCCACACTTCTCTTGCCAGAAGCATCCAGGCCTTTGGTGGGGTTGCCCACCTTGGGGGCTGGAGGGGCCCCCTCGGTTGGCCCACTCAGCTCATGGAGGTTCAGCGGAGGGCTAGGGGGTGGCATTTCGAAGTCTAAGCTCTTGTTGAAGTCCGTCTCGGCCGTCATCTTCTTGGGGGACTGACTCAGGAGGTTGCTGGGAGGTGGCCACACACCCTCGTCCACTTGCCTGGGGTGGGAGAGTTGGGGGCAGCTGTGAGGTCAGCAGGGTAGTGGCTCCCTGGGAAGGAAGCCTGGCTTGGGGGAGGCGGGGTGTGAGGGGGGCTCTGGGATCTTGCAGGACAGATGGAAGGGCCTGGGGAGGGGTGACTGCATCTGGAAAATGGGAGCGCCAAGCCTGCAACATGCAAGGGGTCACAGGTCAAAGTGCAGAGCCAGTCAGTACACCGCTGACCTCTTCGGGGAGTCGGGATAAGGGATCTGGGCCCGGTGTGTGACCCCATGGGAAATCGCAGATCAGAGACAGGAGGTCAGGGATAGAATGACCTTCGGATCTGGGCCAGGGTGTCCGTGACCCCCCGGCACCGCTTGAGTAGCCCATCCAGGCGCTGGGGCTCCTCCTTCAGGAACTTCACCGCCTCCACCTCCACACGCAGCACTACCCGCATCTTGCTCTGCAGGCCTGGGAAGTGAGCTGAGGCGAAGGGAAGGAGTGAGCGGGAGGAGGGAGCAGCTCTGGACAGCTGGGAGGACAGGCGGTGGGGTGGGGCTGCAATGCCTGGGGTGGGGCTGGAGTGCCCCCAGGCTCACCCTTGAGTTCCGTCAGCGTCTCCCCGAGCTGCTTCAGCACCAGCGCCTTCTCTTCCAGCTCGGGCCCGGGCACCAGCCGGTGGTTGTGGGACACATCCCTTTGGATCTTCTCCACCGACTTCTCCAGGTCACTGCAGTCACAGAAGGACCCTTTCAGCCCCTCTGGCCCCAGCCCAGCCCCCTGAAACTGGACAGCTAGAAACAAATCAGGCCACCGGCCAGATCGAAATTAAAAGCCATCCACTGGGCCACAAGCCCAAGTGAAATCAGAAAGCCAGACCTCAGAGATGAAGACTTCAGAAGCACTCTGTAACAGGTGCCCCAGGTCCCCATGTTGAAGTTGTCATCTTTAGCAGTATCAGCCAGAATCTCCCTCCCTAGGACTCACACCCTCTGATTCTCATTAGCCAAGGACACAACAGAGAAATCGGCAGCTTTTCAAAGAACTGGAGGCAGGTGAGTGTGCCCCTAAAGAGTCTCTTCTTTTTTGGGGAGGCGTCCACCTTTTCTCAAATGATCCAGACACTCAGTCTCTTCCTCAATGACAAAGCTGCTTCCTATTTTCAGATGGCTTATGCTGAGCTTGTGTCATTTTAACACCCTAAATCTTTCTGAAATGTAAATCAGACCAAGTCACCACCGCCTGTGTTGAACCTGAAATGGATCCCGACATTCTGAGGCTAAAATCCAAACTCTTCAAGTGCAGCCACAAAGGGCATGGGGGTAGTAGCTGAAAATTTGGGTCTGGAATCAGACAGATCCACATTCCAACCCACACTCTACCTGACCCAGAAGGGATCTTGGAGAAGCTACCGACTGTCTCCAGATCTCAGCTTCCTTATCCCCCCCAAAAAATGGGGATGGTAAGAGTTCCTCCCTCCTGGGGCCACTAGGAGGATTAAATGAGCTAAGAAGCAACTAAATGAGCTAATGCATGGGGTCAGTCCCTGGGGGCTGCTCTTATTTCCTCTCTAGCCATACCCACTTCCTCCCCATCTGGTCTACTTCTATTTCGAACCATCCAGAATTTCTCTGAGGTCCTTGTATGCGCTGCTCTCCCTGTTGGTTTTTCTTGTTGTTTGCCACACTAGGTCTCCATTGCGGCACGCAGGCTTAGTTACCTTGACCATGGATCAAACCTAGGCCCCCTGCATTGGGAGCGTGGACCTTATCCACTGGACCACCAGGAAAGTCCCTCTCCGTGGGCTTCTATAATGCCATTTCCTCTGCCCAGAACACTCCATTGCCACCACCTCCCCACCCCCCACACACATATATGACTAACTCCCACTCACCCCCAGGTCCCAATGGGAGACTCTCCCCTTACACTTGGTGATGGAGGTCTGCTTCCTGCCTGGAACTCCTGTTTGCTGGGCTAAGCAGCTCTAGGCAGAAAATAAGATACTCTGTCTTTCTGATTCATCTCTGAGTCCCAGCACCTGGCACGGTGCCTGGAGCAGAACAGAGGTCTGGTAAGTAATTATGGAAGGAATGAATAAGGAATTACTGCCCAGGTAGGTCATCCCAGTTCTGCACCTGAGTCACTGATATCCCTGACCCATATGCCGGACGTCACACACATTCCTGTCAAATCCCATCTGTTGAATTTCAGCTCAACAATCCAGGGAGGAACAACTTTTAAATCTCAGTTCTACCATCCAACAGATTTGCTCCCCCTCAAAGCTCTGTGTCATCAGCAAATCTTATCAGCATGCTTTATATATCTTCATCCAACTAGTGGGTGAAAAAACAGACCACACTGGAGCCAAGGCCAAAATCCTGTGAGTCAGCACTACCAGTTAAAGAGGTATCTTGTACTAATGCCTACAGTGTGCCAGGTGCACATTCAGCTCCTCACTTTATCCTCACAACAAATCCTGGGAGTGGGAACCATTATTACCTCCAGTTTACATACAAATAGTAGCTCAAAGTAAGAAATAGAGGAACACAATAGACTGGGAAAGACTAGAGATCTCTTCAAGAAAACTGGATATACCAAAGGAACATTTCATGCAAAGATGGACACAATAAAAGACAGAGACAGCAAGGACCTAACAGAAGTAAAAGAGATTAACAAGAGGTGGCAAGAATACACAGAATTATACATAAAAGGCTTAATGACCCAGATAACCATGATGGTGTGGCCACTCACCTAGAGCCAGACACCCTGGGGTGCAAAGTCAAGTGGGTCTTAGGAAGCATTACTATGAACAAAGCTAGGGGAACAAATAGCTCCAGCTGAGCTATTTCAAATTCTCAAAGATGATGCTGTTAAAGGGCTGCACTCAATATGCCAGCAAATTTGGAAAACTCAGCAGTGGCCACAGGTCTGGGAAAAGTCAGTTTTCATTCTAATTCCAAAGAAAGACAATGCCAAAGAATGTTCAAACTGCTGTATGATTGAGCTCATTTCACATGCTAGCAAAGTTATGCTCAAAATCCTTCAAGCTAGACTTCAACAGTACATGAACTGAGAACTTCCAGATAAAAGGTAGAGGAACCAGAGATCGAACTGCTAACATCCACTGCATCATAGAAAAAGCAAGGGAATTTAAAAAAGAATCTGCTTCATTAACTACACTAAAGCCTTTGACTGTGGGGATCACAACAAACTGGAAAATTCTTTTTAAAGAGATGGGAATACCAGACCACCTTACCTGTCTCCTGAGAAACCTGTATGCAAGCCAAGAAGCAATAGTTAGAACTGGACATGGAACAATGGACTGGTTCAAAATTGGGAAAGGAGTATGTCAAGGCTGTATATTGTCACCGCACTTATTTAACTTACTTGCAGAGCATACATCATGTAAAATGCTGGGCTGGGTGAATCACAAGCCGGAATCAAGATTTCTGAGAGAAATATCAACAACCTCAAATACGCAGATGCTACCACACTAATGGCAGAAAGTGAAGAGCCTCTTGATGAGGGTAAAAGAAGACAGTGAAAAGTGAAAGTCACTCAGTCATGTCCAACTCTCTGCAACCCCATGGACTATACAGTCCATAGAATTCTCAAGGGTAGAATACTGGAGTGGGTAGCCTTCCCCGTCTCCAGAGTATCTTCCCAACCCAGGGACCAAATCCAGATTTTCTACATTGAAGGCGGATTCTTTACCAGCTGAGCTATCAGGGAATCCCTTGATAGAGAGTGAAAAAGCTGGCTTAAACCTCAACATTCAAAAAACTAAGATCATGGCACCTAGTCCCATCACTTCATGGCAAATAGATGGAGAAAAAGTGGAAACAGTGACAGACTTTATTTTCTTGGCTCCAAAATCACTGCGGATTGTGACTGCAGCCACAAAATTAAAAGAAGCTTGCTCCTTGGAAGAAAAGCTATGACAAACCTAGACAGCATATTTAAAAACAGAGACATTACTTTGCCAACAAAGGTCCATATAGTCAAAGCTATGGTTTTTCCAATAGTCACATATGGATGTGAGAGTTGGACCATAAAGAAGGCTGAGCATGGAAGAATTGATGCTTTTGAACTGTGGTGTTGGAGAAGACTCTTGAGAGTCCCTTGGACTGCAAGGGGATCAAACCAGTCAATCCTAAAGGAAATCAATCCTAATATTCATTGGAAGGACTGATGCTGACGCTGAAGCTCCAATCCTTTGGCCACCTGATGCAAAGAGCCTACTCAATGGAAGAGGCCCCGATGCTGGGGAAGATTGAGGGCAGGAGGAGAAGGGGACAACAGAGGATGAGATGGTTGGATGGCATCACTGAGTCAATGGACATGAGCTTGAGCAAACTCAGGGAGATAGTAAAAGACAGAGAAACCTGATGTGCTGCATATGGGGTCACAAAGAGCCAGACACAACTTAGCAACTAAACAACAACCAGTAGCCCAGATACTAAACTATATTCTCCAGCCTCCTTTGCATGTAGAAGTGCCATTCAAATAAGGTCTAGCCAGTGGAATATGAATGGAAGTGGTACATGCTGTTTCTAGGTCTGGCTCCCTAAAATCCTCCCCTGTAAGCTCCTCCACACTCGTTTCCCCTTCCTGTTGGCTGAAAGACAGGGACCCTGTGGGTAATCTTGGAAGGCACATATTGAAGACGTGACTTATTGGAAAGCATTATTTCATTAGCCTGAGTCCTTGAATGATTGCATGGAGGAAAGCCACTAGGCCCCTCTTAGGCTCAGTTAGCACCTCAGTCTTCTGATCTTACAATCTGCCAAAGTCTGGGGGCCCATAACCTGAGCAGGCTCTGCAAGAAAGTCCAAACCAGCACAAGTCTAGGCACTGGGATCAGAAAGTGGTGGGGCTTTCCAGACCCAGGTTTAGTTCTGGAACAGTTGAGAGGTGAGGATCAGGGCAGAACCAGCTACAAAATGTGAGATGGCCCAAAGCAAAATAAAGATTTTGCCCCTAATATAAAAATTAAGAATTTTAAGATAATGACAGCAGAGCATTGAACCAAGTACAGACCCTCACAAGCATGGGGCCCTGTGTGAATAACAGGTCACATGCCTAGAAAGTTGGTGCTGGGCTGGGCCATGTTACATGCCAGAGGCCAAAGGTCTCAGTCAGTGGAGGCTGCCTCTAAGGGCAACATCTAAACAAGGTGCTTGGTTAGAGCTACAGTAAGGAAAGCTGAGTGAGGCACAGAATCAGCTGTAACTTCCAGCAAGATGCCAGGGCAAAAGGAAGGGGTAGAGTGATGCCAAGGAAGTGGACAGAGACTGTAAGCTAGAGCAGGGGTAAGGATGGGCCAGCAGGCCCATCCAATCCCAGGGGAGGCTACAAAAACTAGGCAAGGAGGCCCCTCTTGGTCAAGCCAAAGCCATTGCAGCACTGGTGTGCAGCCCAGTCCAGATTCCACCCAAAAAGCCACCTTCGAAGTAGATGGAGAACCCTGCTGGAAGCAATGTATCAGCCCCCAAGTTCTCTAAAGTGAGCAGAACAATGGGTTTGATAGCAGGGCAATGCATAGAGAGACTGTGTATTCCTGGAGAACTGAGGCCCCAGGAAGCTGAGGACCAGACACTCATATGACAGGAGCATAAATACGTTCTTTCATCCTTCCTGCCTCCTCTGTACTTTGATATTTCCTTTTATTTTCCTTTAATGTCTCAGTTAAGTTCCCTTTGAAAATTCCAATCCAGCTCCTCTGTGCTGAATAAAAAAGGGGGAAAAGAGGACAGGAAAGTTAGGTAAATGGAATTCCCTGGGTGAGGGGGGGATGATAGATCTGACCAGAGCTGTCACTCAGCTTTCACACCAGGCGTGATGCAGTTGACTACCACGCCAGCTTATTTCCAAGTAGGATGGTCCCTTATTTCATCTCCACTACAAGGGGTCATGGGAATCTTGCCCTGTGTGACACTGAAATGCACATGGACCTCCGAGCTGTATGGGCCCGAGGCTGAGGAGCAGGGACCCTTCTCAAGGAGCCCCCTGCAAGTGATACAGCCAATTATGACTTTGGTGAGGAAGCCGGGCTCCTCTGAGCAGTCTTTCTTGGTTCTGAGTCATTGCCTCGTAGAAGCCAAAGCCCCCTCTGGAAAGAATTGTGAAAAGCTTAATCTTGGGCACAGGTGACGAAGCTGAAGCACAGAGAAGGGCAGAAACCGCTCTGATCGCCCAGCTGCTCAGAGCTGAGGCTGGAGCTCAGGCCCCTGGTGCCCTGTGCCGCAAGAAGGAGACCAGGCAGAGAAGCAGGGTCTCTGTCTCAGATGCAGGGACTGACCAGGGAAAGCTGCAGGGGGCTGGGGCTGCTCACTCAGTGGACGGACAGCAGAAGGCAGCCTCTCCTTGCAGTGGTGCCAGACAATCGAATCTTACCCAGACAGCTATTTACTAAATTTGGATCAGAGGACTGTCTTCTGTTAACCCTTCCATGTCTAAGTCTTTGGGGGCTGTGTGTTCTCTATTCCCGGAGCCCTGTTTCAGTGGCAACAGGATGGGAGGAGGATTCTCCTTGGCTATATCTGGTTTAAGAGATGGTGGTGAGGATGGCAACCTGAGCATCTGGCCCACCTGAACGCTCCACTTGAACACTCTACTCGAGGGTCAGTATGCAAGGATCACAGGCCAGAATGAAAACAGGCAGAGGGCAGAAGTGAAATCGGGCATCTGGAAACATGTGAGTACGGGCTGCAGGCCACGGGGAAGCCAGACCTTGGACCATTAGGGAGTAAGACCACAGCCAAAGCAGGCATCAAGCCAGAACAAAAGAAAACAGGACTCCTGCCAGATGGTCAAAGGTTTGTGGGTCACAGAGACATCAGACCACAGAGAGACGAAAATCAGGCTTCAGAACAGACCCACGTCACCTGGGAGTCGGAAAGAAGGGAGTTGACCTCCCCGTGACACCAGGTTACGGGCCACTGAGGCCGCACTCCCAGCCCTCCCCCAGCCGCTGCGCCCAGCCTCACTTGAGCTGCTGGGTAATGAGCTCCTCGTCGTTGAGGTAGCGCAGCCGCTCCTCCTCCACCAGGGTGCGCTGCCGCTGCAGCGGGTCCTCCTGCCGCCGCGCCGCCTCTGACACGCGCATGCTCAGCTCCGCCTCCGTGCCCTTCAGCAGCGCGCGCAGCGACTCCAGGTTCTGTAGCTGCGGGACGCAGATGGGCCGGTGGACGGGAGTGGGAGGGAATGGAGGCGCGCTGCGCGGAGAGGGCTGGGAGGAGGCGGGCAGAGGACAGGCCGACCAGGGGGCGAACTCCACGGACGATACTGCTGCTCGGCTGTGGCCGTGAGCAGCAGGGAAAGGGTGGGGTGGTGGGGGGCACAGGCCGAGGGTTGCTTTCTGGGGAAGCATAGCGGCAGGAGGAGAATGGTTTGGGGATGGTGGAGGGAGGCAGGAGTGCCAAGTTGGGCCGTGCGGAAGGTGCGGCTGCTTGGCTGTGGCAGTTAGCTGCAGCGAAGGGGTCGGGGGAGGAGAACGAGGTTTCTTTCTAGGAAAATATCTTAGAGGCTGGAGAACGGGGTAGGGGATATTTGGGTGCAAGAGATGACCCTACCAGGGCCCTGCCCACCTTGGGGCTGCATGGCTGTGGCTTCGATGACTCAAGCACTGTAGTATGACAGAGTTTCCTTGGCTGGGACCGGAACATAACTAACACTTGAACCTAGTTCTAAGGCCTAGTTGAGGCAATGGTGGGGGTAGCCGAGATCTTACCCATTGCCCAGATGGCAACTCTCTGCCCCCTCTCCAGCTTGTCTATACTCATTATTCTCACCTGATGGGCCCCGGGGCACTCTCGAGGAGCGGGCACAGGGATGCCAGGCTCCTGACTGGTAGGACCATCTGCCAAGCAGGGCAGGCTGGGGAAGGCTATGTGGGCTCGGGAAGGTAGCGCTGAGGGGATCTGGGGGGAAGGCTTCCGCCCAAGGGAGGGGAGGGGGTAAAGAATGGGAGAAGGGAAGGGGCTGGAACTGCCCTGAGGGATACTGACAGGAGGAAGGGGCTCTGTGGGGTAAGCTGCGGCTCCAGGTGGGCGGGAAGGATTCAGGGAAAGGCAAAGAAGGCACACTGCGGGGGACACGGGCCAAGGATGGTGGCTTGGTGAGGGAACAGAGATTCAGCGAGGTGACGGGAGTGCGAGGAGGGTTTCGGAGAGCAGCCCAGTAAACGGCGAGGGACTCGGAATGGGGCAGACTCTTGGGAAGGAGCTTCCGCAAGTGGTTGCGTTCTGGTAGGGCGGGGCCTGAGGGGGCGTGGCCCCGGAGGAGCGGTGGTACCTGGAGCTTTCGCAATTGCTGAAGCTGGCTGCGCAGGTCATTCGTGCTGTTTTGCAGGCCACGCAGGTGCAGCTGCATCTGCAAACGGTTGATGGCAGTGGGCTGCCCCGCAGGGGTGCTGCTGGCCGGGGGCGGGGGAGGGCCGGACACTGGGGTGGCCCCGCTGCTCCGGCTGCCTGACCCACAGGCTGCAGACAGGGACCACAAAGATGGGAGAAAGGGAATAAATTGTGAGCTGGGAGAGATCAGGGTAAGATCCTCCCCACTAGTGGCCCCACACAGTAGCCAGAGAGAAGCATAGCTCTGGCTCCCTGCCCCAACCAGTGGTCAGCCTTTCTGAGGGGAGCAAAGCACCAGGTGAAAGAGACATCTTGGGCTAAGGTGACTACTCATTTACCCATTGAAGCCTGGTGATGTAGCCCCTTTACAGACTAGGAAAAGAGCAGAGAGGTTAAGAGAGGGCAAGGACCTCTGCGGAAGGGAGAAAGGGTCACTCACGTGCTGAGGGGGTGGCTGCTCCATTGGAGCCTTCAATCTTCTCACTGTGGTACAGGGAAAAAATGGCCATCACGGGGTCCAGGCTGGCCCCAGACCGTCAAAGCTGGGTGAGACTTTAATGTAAACTCCTCTAGTCCCCTGGTCTCAGGATGGAGTCTCCGAGAAGGGAAGGGATTCACCCAGGACAACATGATGAGACATGGGCAACTGAGCCCAGGGCTCTTACTGCTCCCTTTCCCTTCCTCTTGCCCCAACCACAGGCCTTTGGCAGTGGTGTTGGGTAAAGAACCTCACCTGGGGGTCTCAGGCTCTGAACCTCGAAGTAGGGCACTCTGCACCAGGCCTGTGAGGCTGGCAATTTGCTTCTCCATGGCCTCCATGCGCTCCCTAGGGAAGATGGTGACCTTGATCAACCCCATCTCTGGGCATGGGGTCCCTCCTGCCCAGCCCTCCTCTCCTAAGATTGATAACTAGAGGAAAACCATTTCCTCCTCAGCCACCAGCACACAGACAATTCAAAGGGCCTCAACACCTAAGGATCAAGCCCACAGCCCTCCCACACACCTAACATTGGAAATGCCCTTTCCCGTTTGACAGTCACCCCCTCCCTCTCCAGACTCATCTCTCATCACTAGCTCCCTAATGGGCCCCACCCAGGCCTCTCTGGACCTCTGCACACGTATACCCCCTGTTAGGCACGCCCTTCTCCCTACCTCTTCTTCTTCTTTTTAACTGTGTCTCCCCTACTAGACAGGGCAGGAGCCAGGTTTGCCCAACTTGGCATAAACAGTGCCCAGTGCAGTGCCTGGCACACAGGCCACAAGAAAGCTATGTGAATGTATCATTTCTCCTCACCTCTCAGTGGTGCTGCTTGAGGGCAGGGGGATGGGAGTGGGGGTGGAGGTGGGGGGCAGGTCAGTGCCATGGTTACCTCCTCCAGCCTTGAACCCTTAGCAAGGCCCTGGATCATAGGCAAGAGTTCCCCAACTCGGACGCTACTTAAAGAAATGTGCCTCTCTCATCCCTTCTTACAATCACCCCCCCTCCCCAGTGGACTTCAGCCGGCCCTATGCTGGACAGCTCTCATGGCGGCGCGTTTTGTGCCTGAGCAGGAAAGGCACTAAATAAAGAGTTCAGCTTCAGCCTCAACTCTAGTTGGGAAAACTAAGGCTCAGGGACCAGATGCAAACCCAAGTCTCCAGGCCCTTGTCTGGGGCCCTCTCATCCTCCCTTGGGGCTTGCAGATGAAATGTCTGTCCAGTGCCTGCCCTGCCGCGGCCAGGATGCTCTGGCGATCCCTCAAGGTTACTCTGGGTCTACAAGGACTCCCGGATCTCAGACAAAGTCCCGGGACACAGTCTGCCACGGATTCTGCCGCGTCCCCTCTCCCCACCCCGTCCGCGCAGCCCCGAGCCTCGCCAGCTCCCTCACCTGGTTTCCGTGTCTTTGGCTGGCACAGGCGGCCCGAATCCAACGAGCGGGCGCTCCCCAGGCCCGGGGAAGAGCTCGGGAGGGGGCGCTCCGGCCGTCGAGGAGCCCCCGGTGCTGCGGGTCTTGCCTCCGGGGCTCTCGGCGAAGACCGACGAGGAGCCCGAGTCTTTGCGGAAGGACTGGCGCACCGGCGAGCCGCGGCTGGGCGGCCCCGAGTAGGGGCTGTGCGGCGGCGGGGGCCCGCCGGGGGGCGCGGTCACGTCGGCCAGCTTCTGCGGCGACGAGGGTGGCAGGCGGAAGCCGTAGCCGTCGCCGTAGAGCTGGCCGCCGCCCGCCGCCTTGTACAGCGAGTCCTCCAGGTCAGACTGCAGCGCGGCGGCCGAGTAGGTGCTGAGCGAGCGCACCGAGCCGCGCTTGTACAGGCCACCGGCGCCCGGGTAGGCGAACGGGTCGCCGGCGGCCGCGGCCAGACTCAGGCGGCCCTCGTGGAGCAGTCCGTAGGGGTCAGCGTAGAGGCCCTCGCCCTTCACCAGCACCATGCCGCCCGCTTTGCCCGCCAGGTCCTCGTCCGGCTTCACATCGCGCCGCTCCAGGATGGCGCTGGGGCTCGGGCTAACGCCCGGGGCGGCGGGGGCGCCTCCCAGCCGCTCGGCCGCGTGGTGCACCGGGCTGCCGGCGTAGGAGGGCGGGCGCCCCCCGGCATACGAGAGGCGCGAGCGCGACGGCGAGCCCGACGGCAGCCCCGATGGTAGCCCCGGCGGCGGCGAGCCTGAGGCCAGGTGTGGCGCCGGCGACAGGTTGTTGAGGCGCCGCGTGGGCGACGACTCCCGCGACGCATACACCATCTCTCTCTGTGCAGAAGACAATCCCGGAACCCCACGGGCCGGTCACAAAAGGGGATCCCTTACCTCCTGTTTAAGGAGCCAGCAGCTCCCCCCGTGACGCTGAGGAAGTCCCTTCTGTTCTCTGCCTTCCCACCCTCCTGCTGCATCTTCGACCCCTTTCCCATCAGGGCTCCCAGGACGGAGGAAGAAGTGGCAGAGGGCCAGGCACCAGTGAGAGGAGCAACCTCCAGCCCACCCCATGGTGGGGGATGGAAAGCAAAGGAAGGGGGGGTTCCTGAGAGCGATCTCCTAGGATATTTAGAGGCAGGTTTGAGAAATCCTCATCTGACCAAAGGGAAAAGTGGCAGATGAGGGGAGGGACACCTCCAGGACTCCACAATTAACGAAGGCCATCCTCTGCTTCAGCCTCCATGTTCCCCTCTCCAAAGCTGGCCCTGGTCCCTGATGACAAGTGGCTAGACTGCTCCTGGACCCATCTGCCCAGCCTCCCTCATGCCCTGGGCCTCCTCAGCCATACCCGAAGGTCCCCGTTGGTGAGGTGTGAGCCAGGGAAAGCGGCGTAGAGTGGCTCCTTCCTATAGATCTTGATGATACTTCGATCCTGGATGTCCCTGGGGGGAGGAAGGGGTGCAGAGGGTCACCATCCCCCAGCCCTGCAATGGAGGGGGGGGGCACTTCAAGGCAAAGGGAAGAGGGGTGGCAAGAGGGGCCGCGAACTCCAACCCCTTAACTCCTTGCTCAGTGATCTCGGACCTCAGGCTGCCTGCCACCAACATACAGCCAACAGCTTCCGTTCCACCCCGTTTACCTCGGCCTCACGAACCATTTGCAGTTTAGCCCAAGCCAAGGCCAACCAGCAGGGGTGGATGAATTAAAGTGGAGGCGGCGGGGCCTAGATGACAGAAGGGGGCCGGGAGGTAGGGCTCCGGGAGGAGAGGCAGAAAGGGCTGAGGTTAGGTGAGAAGGCGGCTGGGGAGTGACTGTGGCTGTGGCTTCAAGCCCCCCTCGGAGGAGGAGTATCGGGCAGCCCACCCCATTCCCCCCGGGGCCACGCCCACCGGACGTCCTCCAGCTCGTAGAAGACGTTGCGAGCCTCATCTTTGATAAGGATGGCTGTGTTGGGCGACTTCAGCATGCCCATGGTGAGCTTCTGCGGGAACATGTGCGCGATGAGTGCGTGCAGCGTGTCCAGGCTGCTAACCTCGTGCGTGATGTGCACGCGCCGAGTCTCTTCCCCGAACTGCAGGAACAGCACCCCTGCAAAGGAGACGCCACTCTTGGTGTCGGGGCCGCCACCGCCACCACGCCGGCGGCTCGGGGAGCCTTCGGGAGTCCCGCTGGTCCCGCAGAGGCAGGGTCTGAGGCCGGACGCGGTCCCGGAATGTAAGTGCACCCAGGCACTCCTCATGCTGCCGGCCTGTCAAGGCACCTCCTCGACCCCAGGCAGGTTGGAGTCCGGAGGAGGAAATGGAATTGGGGGCCGGAGCAGTAGGAGCAGAAACTGAGAGTGAGGGGGAGAGAAGAGGGAAGCGGGGAATGAAGGAAAGGAGGGCTGCTGAAGGGGGTGGGAGAGAGGAGGCTTAGAGAGGGAGAGAGGGACAGGGAAGGGGGTGCGGAGGGAGAGAGAAGTAAGGGAAGAGAGGTGGAGGAAGGCGGGGAAGAGAGCAGCTGAAGAGGGAGAGGCCCGGAGGGGAGGAGATTGGGGGAGGAGGGGTGGGCGGGAAGATGGGGATGGGGGAGGGGAGCCAGAGTCTTTCTAGAAAGGTGGTTGAAGAGAGATGAAGCAGTCAAGGGGAGGGAGAGGATGCCGGGATAAGCAGAACAGAGGGAGGAGCCAGAAGGGAAGATGGACAGGCAGTACCTGGTGAGCGCAGCTTGGTTTGGCTGGCTGAGCGGGAGAGGGGCAGACTCTGTCGGAAGCGGTTCATCCTACTGAAGCCTAGGGGGAGCTCGGCCTCTGACATGGTCTCCAGTGACTCGGCCGAGGCGTAGGACAGCTTGGCCGCCTGGTCTGCCAGCCCAGGCTGGGCTCCCTGAGTATGGCGTGAGCTGCGGGTCTGCAGGGAGGGGGTGGGGTGAGAGGAGCCAGGCATGAGCCCCTTTGCTCTGCCCACTGCCCCCATCCAGGACTGGGGAGCCCTAGCCAGCCAGCGAAACACACACACACACACACACACACAGGAGGGTCTCCTGGATTTCAGACTTGTTGTGTGGCTGCTGGAGAGTTCCCCAGCTGCTTGGGGCCTTGGTCTCCCCAGGACACCCAGCAGGTAAGGACTGGGCAGAGGACTCAGGCACCCTGGGAAGCCAGACAAGAAACCATCTGAGCGGGAGCCATGGGCACGCCTGCTATTTTAAGCTTCCAAAGAACAACAACACAAATTTGTCACCGAGGTGAGCAGCAGAATCGTTGAGCAAATTGGGGCATTAGTTCCAGACATTAATTAAGCGGCAGTTTTGTGAGCGATGAATTTATCCTTCGTGGAGTTCAGAGGGTTGGAGTGGGGGTGGGAAACAGGGTCCAGGAAGAAAGCAGAGGGGATCCCAGGATCCCAGTTCTGTGAGGCATGGGCCCTCACAGAGCTGGGCACAATGTCCTGGACCTAGGGTGACTGGAAGAACCACCTCAGAACCCCCCAAACCAGTTGGACCCCAGTTTCAAACAGACTACCTGCCTAGTACATGCAGTGCGCATGCTCAGCCCACACAAGCACATGGCCCAAGTGCCAGGCCTCAGCCCCTCCCTGCATGGCACATGCTGCCACATGGCCAACGCGCCTGGCTAGCCGCCCAGAAAGGCCTCCTCCAGTTCATGACAGCAACCCTTGTCCTGAAGCTACAGCCGAGGGTGCTATCTGCCCGGGGCTAGGGAAGGGTGTCACCCACTGACCATCCCCTGCCCCAGGGACAGTTCGATCACCCTCTCTTCAGGGGAGGGGACACCCTGATTTCAATTGCACTTCAAGAACCTACTTTTGGCTGAAGGGCTGGAGCTCTCATTCAGCCACAGCTCCTCCCAGTCTGCCCCAGCTCCTCCCCTCAAACCTGGTTGCTGTCAGAAAGTCATTTATTTAAGGGTGAAAGATAATGAATCAGATCTACATCATTCTGTTATGCAACATTATATATATATGAAATGTATCACATATACATGTTATCAAGAAAAAGATCATGTTGCCCAACTGTATTTTTTTATAAAATAAATTGCCTATTTTTAACAACTACAAATCATTCAAAACCATTAACACTGGTTATCTTGCAGCTGAGACATACCTTTCTCTTTACTTAATACATTGCCTGGCTATGTGAACTTTATACAATCAGAATATATAATTTTTTATATTTTTTGTTTTTTATAATGCTAATGTCTTTTAAAGATATTTATTTCCAACACAATATTGTAAAGTAAAAAAATAAATAAATAAAATAAACATCTGGATGCAAAAAATAAATAAGTAAAATAAAAATATTTATTTATTTGGCTGCAGTGGGTCTTTGCAGCATGGGGGATCTTTCATTGCAGCGCTTGGAGCTCTCTAGTTACAGCTCTCTGGCTCAGTAGTTGCAGCTCGCCTGCTTACTTGCCCTGCAGCAGGCGGGATCTTAGTTCCCCAACCAGGGACCAGACCTGCGTCCCCTGCAATGGAAGGTGGATTCTCAACCACTGAACCACCAGGGAAGTCCTCATTTTTATAATTAAACAAACAAACAAGCAGTAAAAGTATCTCTAAAAAGGAATTATTCTCCTCCTCAGCTCCCTCCTTCCCTAAATCCTGATTAACCCCTAATTAATCTCCATCTTGCTATTAACTCAATTTAATGTTCCAATCGGATTAGCAGTCTCAAAAGAGAAAGCATCTTCTTCTGATGAGCAATGTGCCCAGCTGTCCCCAAAGTGGCCTCAGAGCTTGAGGATGCTGCAGGTCAGATTTGGGGACATTAGTGGGCACCCAGCTTCAAGTATAATGCTTTGATCAGTGGATGGGCGTGGGTCTGGGAAGGAGGGAGGCTGTGTAGGAACTGGGCCCACTTGGGGGATGCCTGGGCCGACTTTGGAGCCTTCAGTTCAGTTCTAGGCTGATCACCAGTGCTAGCCTGTGCCCTTCTCTTTCCTCACAGTGTGGGGAACCAGGCCTAGTCGGGTGGTCATGAGGTTGCCAGGCAACTGGAAGGTCACTGGTTGCCAGGCTAGTGTGGATGAGGGGCTACAGAATTCAGGCAAGATGAGGCAGCTAGCAGGGATGAAGAGTAGGGGGTGGCCACAGTGCCTCGGGGGACAAAAGTGAGTTGCCAATAAGAAGACAGAATAGGAGCCAAAATGAAGGGGAGTAGGGATCCTAGGGACTGAGAAGGCAGCCCCTTGCCCAGGGAACCCTGGGAGAAGACACACCCACATTCCCTGCCCCACCAGTTCCAGTCTCCATCCTGGTCTTCTGGGCTCTTATTCCATTCTCACAGCCTTTGTAGAAAACCCTCTTGAGAAGAGAGAAAGCGCATGAGTGCTTCTCTCCAGCCCTGAACTGGGATAACAGAGCAGAGAAAAAGTGAGACATCCAGAAGGACTTCTGACTACAAGGGAGATGGGAAGAGCACAAAATAGTAATTCAAACAGAGCTCCACAGAGATAGGAAAGGGCTTCCCAAAGATGGGAAGCAGTGAGCACTGGTCCCTGGAGATGGTCCACGGAGGAGGTGATGACTCCTAATCAGACATCAGATGGAGGGAACCTTGAGTAGAGGTGGTCGGACTAGGATCTGAGGTTCCCAAAGGCTGTCCACAGATGGGGGCAGAATCACTTGGGAGCTTTTAAAAACACTCTCTCCAGGGTGCACCTTCACTGAATCTGAATCTCTGGAGGTTAAAGCCTGGGGTACAAGGGTTTTGACACGTTCCCAAGGTGATTCTGAGTGGAGAATCATGTCAGCATCCATGATGCTAACAACTAACAAGGTAAGACTCCCCATGAGCCAGGCATTGTATTTAGGACATGCAGTCTCTCGTCCCTTCACTTTATATCAACTCTATGACACAGATACTGCTCCATTTTATGGAAGAGAAACCAAGGCTCAGGGAATTATGTAACTTGCCCCAGTCACTCAGCTAGTTAGTAGCAGACTGGAATTCACCACCTGGCAGTTTGGCCCTCGGCCACATGCATTGAACCACTATGCGCTACTGCTTCCTACAAAAAGCCTGACACCACGAATCTACAATTCTGTGGTTCTCTGATTCAAGAACTTCTCTTTGGGAGGATGCATGCAAACAAGATGTTTGGAGCAAGATGGCACTGGGGGAGTCTGGAATGTATACCTCCCACCCCCTGTCATGATGCCCAGGATTTGAGGAACTGGGGACTCCAGGATGCAAGCAGCAGGCTAATGTGGTTCAGTTCTAACTCTGGTGCCAAAGAAGATGGAGGAGGTCCCAGAGTGTGCTCCCCCAGGGGTCAGCAGGATGTCCTTGGAGGGCACAGACGGATCTCCAGCTGTGGATGGTCTGAACTCTCCAGAGGAGGCAGGAGAGCACCATTCTTGAGCTCAGTCCTCCACCTGGGCAACAGGTTTGGGGGTGCTTGGCTGTGAGTCTCTTGCCTGGCATGACCAGCTCTCTCCATAGTGGAAAGTAAGAGAGGGATGAGGGACTTATTGGAGTCACGGGTCCTCCCATCTGGAGGGGCCTTCCTCCTCCAGACTTGGAAAATGAAGTCTGAGTTCAGAGAACAAGGCCCTCAATAAGATCACGGGATCCAAGTCCCTCCTTCTGAGCCAGCTGTCTCTCCAAGCAGGGGGAAATGCCTCTCTCATTTCCAAATGCCCTTGTGTCTCAGGCTAAGCCTGAGCATCTCCCACCCAGATTCCCAGGAGGGGTGGCCCAAGCTGCCACACTGGCTCCACAAGCCCCTGGCAGGCGAACCCAGGCTCTCTCAAAGCAGCAGCCCCAGCCTGCAGCCCCCAGGCCCACCACCCACACCAGACGGTCCCCTGCAGACGCACACCCCTGTGCAAAGCATGTGCAGGGAGGGGTGAGGGTGGGAGAGCACATGCAGAAGCACCACCACTGACCTTGAAACTCCAGTAGTTTGGCTGCTGATGGAAATAAGAGAAGAGATGGTTATGTGGGGGCTGGGAGGGGAGAGGAGGGCCAGGGGAAGGTTAGAGACCCTTGGCACTCAGCACTCAGCTCTGGGCCCTCCACCCTCCCAGGAACAGGAAGGAAGCCATGCCTGGTACATCCCACTCTCTATGGAGACCAGGGATGGCCCTGAGCAGGCTCCAGGCCTGCTAGTGGGGGAGGGGAGAGCCATTCCAGATGTTTCTAAGTCACGCAATCTAGTCACGGTAACAGTCCTCAGAGAGTTACAGGCAGGAAAAGATGCAGTTGACCATGATATGAGAACACGTGAGATGCTGGCAGAGATGAATCAGAGCTGCGGGGTGAGAGAAATGGCATCTGGCTGTGCCAGCTGAGGGAAACTTCCCGGAAGAGGTGGCATGGGAGCTGGGGCTTAAACAAATGAGTAGCTGGAGGTTGGGAGGAAGGGCATGGGCAGAGGGCCTGGGGCAGGCATGTGCTGGGTGTGTTGAGCGGACAGTCCAGTTTGGTTGGGGCAGAGCCTGGCAAAGTAGCATATTAAGCTGTGAAGGGGCTGGGGCTAGAGGAGCACCCTTAAATGCTGAGCTAAAGAATTTAGACTTAACTAAACGAGGTGGACAAGCAGAAAGCATTTGAGTGAAACCAGGTGGGCTGGGAAGTGGACCACAGGAAGGTTGACTGGGAAGGGAGTGGAAGAGGGAGGCAGGGAGCCAAGGCTAGGGCAAGAGGCCTGTGTGACACGATGGACCCAGATTTCAGGGAAAGTGGACAGACAGACGCCCGTCACCCCACAGCCCTGGACAATGGATGGGAACCCACGGGCAGCAAGGGATCATAGGCGATGTTCTGTGGGTGGACAGATGAGACAGTAGGGCTCCTTGGTCCCCCAGAATGGGTGTGTTAGGCTTCTCCTCATTCACAATAACCTAGAGTCACCCTGCCTTCTCCAGAGACCAGAAGGCCCCTCCAGATGGCTAAGGACAAGGGAGGAGTGGCCCGGAGGCTAGGCTGGTTCTTGGCAAAGCTGAGGGCACCCTGCTGACCGGTGCCAGCCTCAGCAGGGAGACAGAAGCAGCAGATGGCCTGGCTCTGGGGTGCCTGGCACCAGCAAATGAGATTCCCTAGGCCTCAGAGCCACTGGCAGAGGAGAGGGACACCAAGGGTCCCTGCTGGCGGAGGGCACCATGGTGGTGTGTCCTGTGGACCTGAATACTTTATGGCAGGAAGGAGCTGGAGAGGGATCCTGCTAGGAGGGAGGCTTCAGACCTTTAGGGTGGGGATGATGCCACTAGGGCTGGGATGAAGAGGGTTACTCACCAGGACCATCCCATTTGGGCCACAGCCCCACCCCTTCCCCCAGGACTGCCTCCAAGAGATGCAAAAGATAATCACATGCCTGGCAGAGGAAGGGGACAACAGAGTCTGTGCTCTCGCCAGTACCTAGCACCATCTATGGATACATGCCACCCCATGGGTGCTGAGTGGAGGTGGGGGCGAGGGGCTGGAATAACAGGCTCTAGCCCTAGCTGCCTATGGCCTTGGGAAGGGAAGGGCGGACAGAGGGAGCGGACATGTGATTGAGGTTGTTGGGGGAGGCAGAGCCAGGCAGAGGGCAGGGGAAGGTTTATGATGAGAGTCATGTCTGCAGCCCCAGTGGTGATGGACGGCTCTGCAGAGAAGGCTGCTGTCCCTCATCCAGCTGCACGTCCCTGGTGTGCACACAGACCACCCACGGAGCTGCGTACAGACTCTCTGACAACCTCCCATGAGGACATCACCACAAACACACCCAGAGCAACAGACACACCCACAAAGGGACACAAACACTTGGAGAAGAGCCGGCCACAGTCAGAAACAAACAGAAACTCAGAGACAGAGATATCCATAGGTAGACCAACCCCATCCATACAAACATGCACCCCCATTCCTCCCCCACTCAGCACCAGACACTGACTTGCTCACACACACTTCTACAAGCAGAATCACAGAAGCACCGCCCCCCCAGCCCTAGCCCCTAGGGAGCCATGGAAACACACAGAGACATGGATGCCCACTCACACATATGCATATGCACACACAACAACTGCAGAGACACACAAAGCAATGCACACACACACACACACTATGCACACACACAAAGAGAGAGTCAGATGCCTCCCTCCCCCGACTAGCCAGGTCATGGTGCCTCTGGCCACCTCAGCCACTGTACCAGGCCTATGATGTCCCAGACAATCATGTGCCCTGATTCAAAAGAAGCAGGAAATGCCCCTCCCCACCCAGCCCCCAAAGCCAACATACTAGGCTGTGACTGGTGTGACTGGTGCCCACCTCACATCTCTGGGAGCAGAAGAGGGATGGGTCCTGGCTACAGCCATGCTAGCTGTGACCCCAACATGGGCCTGCCTCAGGCAACGCTAGGCACATCGCTGGGGCACTCAGACCTGGAGAGATCACTAGCTAGGGCCAGAGGAGAGGACTGGGTAGCGCACCAGTGCCACAGGATGGGCCAGCCAAGTCCCATTAGCTGGTAGAGGGAAGAGTTGCTGTCTTTGTGCTGGGTGAACTTGGAGTGAGGCTGGGATCAGAGTCCCGGGACTCAGGGCGCTGGCTGGTAGAGCTCGCAGAATGCTGCCCCTCCGTCACCTCTGGAAAGTGGGAAAGATGGTCCTCTCAGGTTGTCCCCACCAGGTGAGATACAGGCTCCTGGCAACTCAGTGTCCTTGGAGGGGAAAAACGTAGTAGGGAGAGGGCCTTGGGGATCGTGCATCCCTGTCTATCTCTTAAACCCCTGGGACAGCCTTGGGTGACTGAGAGGAGCAGAGGCTCCTCCTGTTCGCTAAGGTAGGACTCTCCTTGTCCAGTCGCCAGCACCCTTTCCTCCTCACCCTCTTTCTGGCTGTCAGCTCCCGCCCTGCCCCACACAGTGCCTGGCATAAGAGGGCCTCTCAACAAATATTTGGCCACAAATCAGTGCCAAGAACTCAGGACCAGCCATGCGCAGGGGAGTAGGGGGGGTGTATCTCTGGGTATTCTTCCCTGGTACCACTCTCCATCTTCTGGAACCCCGCACTGCTCAGCCTTCTAGGTCTTTTCCCTGGAAAATTGCCCAGCACCAGAAACCCCTGGAAGGAGGACAGGGGGCAGGAAGGGCCCAGAGCAGTCTGGCTTCCCAACTCAAGGGTAAAACTGTCTCCTTCCTCCAGACTCAGAAGGGGGGTGTCTCACCTTTCCAGAGGACAGTGAGACTGTGGAAAAAAGGAAGGGTTGCATAGGAAAGGCACTTGCAGGTCATCACTTGTAGGGAAGTCTGAGGGGAGCAGGGGCAAAACGAGGGGGGTTCTAAGAGGATAATAAGGAGGTCAGTCATCCATTCTTTAGGGACCAGGCTTTCAGTAATATGGAAAGGGAGCTTCCTGTAGACCCAAGGAAGCAGTACCAGGGGGTCCTCAAACTCCCAGGTGAGAAGAGGAACCAACTTCTTTCCTCCAGGGGCTAAGGAGTTAACACCCTGCCTCCTCCACCCTAGGTACCCTTGGTGGGGGGGATGGTTCTTCCCTCCCCCTGCAGCTGGTCCTTTCTCCCCAGCTCTTGCCCTGGGAGGGCGGGGCGATGTCCCCTGGGAGCCTCAGCCCGGCCAGCTGAGGTCTCCCCTCTCTCCAGGGCAGGCGTCCCCTGCAGGCTACGTGAGTGAATGCCCCCTCCTTGACCTCGAGCCCCGACGACGACACAGCCTCCGGAGAGGGAAGGCACCCCAGGGGTCGCACCCTAGCTCCAGTACCCTAGCTCCGCGTGCACCGGCGCACACACCCACCTCTCAACTCCAGTGAACACGCGTCCACGTAAACACTCGCCGCCCCCCCCACCCCGCCCCAGGCTGAGCTCCTTAACGCACCCCCGAGGGCTCAAGCCTCTCACCGCGGCGCACGTGCCCGACTCCCCTGCGGACACGGCCACCTCCTACCCCTTCCCCACGCATAGTGTGGGTGGGGGGCGGGGGTGGTGGTGCTGCGGGACCGGCGCTGAGCCGGAGGGGAGGGCGCACCCCGAAAAGGTCATGACTTCCTGAGGCTGGGGGAGGGGGCGCCAGCCGCATTTCGGGGTGGGGGCCGGTCCCCTGCGGAAAGCGGCGAGTGAGATGGGGGAGGGGAGGGGGCGTCTCTCAGGGATCGGGAACCCCAGCGGCCTGCGCGCCCCCAGCCCCAGATCGCCCCTCCGAGCCGGGTGGGAGGGCCTCCCGTCTCCGCGCCCCCTCCACGCAGAACCCGAGGCGGCGACCCCGGCCCCCGCAGCCGCTCCCCCTTACCTGCGGCCACAGGTGTATGCGCGGGGGCCCCCAGCCCCAGGTCGCGCTTCGGGCGAGGGGAGGGAGAGCGGCCCCCTACTCCCACCCACCCGGGCTCTCCCCTCCCCGGCCGCCTCCGCAGCCGCCGCCGCCGGTGCCCTTTGCTGCAATGCGAGAGCCGCCGCCGCCGAGCCGGCCCGGGCCCCGGTCGCCCCGGTAACCGCGACTCCACCTGGCGCGGCACGGCGCGCCGCCGTGCACATCCTCTCTCCGGCCCCCTCCCCGGCGCGGCCCCGCCGGCGCAGCCCCGCCGAGGAACGGCGGAGGCTGGTGGCTGCGTCGCTGCGGTCACCCGATACGCCGGCCCGCCGCCCGGGACTCGGGTTGCAGCAGGAGAGAGGGAGGTTAGACAGCTTAGTGGAAGAGGGGGAGGGGCTGCGACTTGGGAGTCTGGCCTTCGGTCCTCTCCCAGGGTCTTCTTCAGGCCTCCACCCCTAACGATCTGGCCTAGAGTGGCGGGGAAGAGAGTGGCCCGTCTCCGGACCCGCCACCCTCTGAGCTTACAACCTCTCCCCACTAGGGTCTCCGCGGTGCACCGTGACCCTTCTAGCTCTCCAGTGATTCAATTCCCAGCCAAGCCTGGGCGACCTAGGATGCCTAAAAGTCCTTGGTGACGTTTGATCCTGCTCGACTGTGTGACTCTGGCATTTGCTGAACTTCTCTGGTCCTGCACTTCACAAAAAGGGGCCTCAGACACAGCCATCAGGAAAGAGAAGTTTGATAAGGACTAGGTATGAAGTGATGACAAGATCCCGTGCATGGCCACTGTTCTCTGTACTTAAAGCCCTGGGGTGAAGACCCCTTCAAGCTCTCCCCTTCCCTCCAACAGAGTAGATTCCAGATGTGGACAGGCCTGGGGCCCCATAACCTGGGACATCAAGTTCACCAAATCCAGCCTCACTTCCCTCCATCACTCCAACTCAAGACATTCCATCTGCTCCATTTGGGGCTCACACCTCATCCCCATCCCTGTCCCAGTCTGACCTCCATCGCACACGTGACCACTCTAGATGAGCCCATTCCACTTGTCCTCTAGCCTCAGGGGCAGACATATCTCTGATCCCTAAGTTCAGTCAATACTGGGCCAAGAGCTGGGGAGGGCAGTGGGCTGGGTGCCCTGTGAGTGATGCCAAGCATGCCAATCTCATGCTAGACTTGAGTTACACACAGCTAAGGGTCCCTGCTCTGTAGCTGTTTCCTAGGCTGTGACGTTTTTTCTTTTCCTCATCCTCATTGAAAAACTCAAGACTTCCTGCCCTTCTTCAGGGGAAGGAAGCTGGATGCACAAGGAAGAGAAATGGTTCCCTCTTAGATTCTCTGCCACAGTACCTCCTCTGCCACCCTCAAGTCAAGGCCTCCTCGGGGCTGCCCCTGACCTGTTGCAACTCTGACTCTCTGGTCCCTCCTCCCCTCTGGGGCTTCAGATGCCTGTTTTTCTCCCACGGAAATGTCCAGGCCTGAGCTGGGAAGCTGAGCCCTTAAGATACTGTCTCTGGGTGTCCCTGTCCATCTTCTCATCAGGGAAACTGAGGCATGATGAAGAACCAGGCAATCAGTTCAGAACAAGTGGCTAGATGCCAAGGTTGTCTTCAAATTTTGAAATTAAGCATCGGACATAAGAAGAAGGGTGAGAGAAAACATCATGAAGGACTTCCTGCTGATGAGACATCAGGGAAAGGCTGGGTCTGCTCAGAGATGGAGGGCGGGTGGGGATAGAGAAATGAGATGGTCTGCAGTGGGGGTGGGAATCGGGCATAAGAGATTCCTGAAAACCAGTGGGGGAGGGTAGGAGCGACACACTCCTGTTTAAAATAGAGAAGAATTAAAAAAATTTTTTTTTAACCTATTTCCCTTCAAAAAAATTCCTTCCCCAGGGCCAAGCTTTGGCACAGGTTTGGGGAGGTAATTGGAGAAGGAAATGGCAACCCACTCCAGTATTCTTGCCTGGAAAATTCCATGGACAGAGGAGCCTGGTGGGCTACAGTCTATGGGGTCACAAAGAATCAGACATGACTGAGTGACTAACACTTTCCCTTTCCCTTTCCCTTTGGGGAAGGAACGGTAGGAATTAGACTATCAGGGGAGAGTACAGGGCATAGGAGTCTTCTGAAAATGTGGGCTCCACATAAGAGAAAGGGGTGCAAAATTAAAATCCTGGATCTCCCCTTTCCAAAAAAATATCCTTCCCAAAGCCCAAGTCTGCCATGGGTTTGGGGGGTGGGATGAGGCGGGTGACTCACCTGGGCCGGCTGGCCAGCCCCGGAGGGGGCGGAGTCGCCATGGAGGTGGGAGCAGAGGGAGCTGAGGAGGCACACGGGGTCCACGGTCCAGCCGCCAACCTGTGTGTGCGAAGGTGGGACACCCCATTAGGGGGAGCGGGCAGGAGCCGCTGGGGGACTGTGACGGGGTGGGGAGGGGAGTTCCTGGGGCAAGATTGGCACTGAGCTCATGCTGCAGAGGGACCCTGCAACACTGGCTAGTCCCTTACCAAGTCTACGGCTCTAACTAGGGCCCTCGATCTGTTTCCGGGTCTTTCTCTCCAGTCAGGCTAGCGGCTCTCTGAGCCCAGGGCAAAGCCTTCCCCAACAGATACTCCTGAAGTCCATCAATTCTTGACTGCGTCTCTGGACAAGCTGCAAGGGAGCTGCCCCTCACCTCTCCCCTCTTCCAGCTCTTCACTCCCTCCTGGCTGAAGCTGTCACCTCCTACCCCACAGAAGTGGGAAGGAAGGGGACTCACCACAGTGTACCTCTGGCCCTGCACCGCCTTCCTCCCCACCATCTCAGGGAGGACACTTTCTTCTCCCACACCACACCTAAGACTGGAAACCCATCCCCTCCTGGTTCCTCCAGGCCCTCTTCCCCCTCAGCATCCTCAAAGTCGTCTGTCTCTCATTCAGTCACCCCACAAACATGTACAGAGCCCCAGCTAGGCTTAGGCACTGAGCACTAGATATAAGTGAAACATCAGTATATCCTACCCACTTACACGCATGGCAGGGAATAAAAGAGTGAAGGAATAAAGGAATGAATTTGTGAGTGGCTGTGCTTTGATTCCTTTACTAAGTATTTACTGAGTGCCTGCCCTGTGCCAGTGAATGTGCCAGACACATAGGAGGCCCTCAAACATGCCCAGATCCTCTCTCCCAGGCCTGCTGCCCCTTGAGGCTGCCATCCAGTCTGTCTTCATGTTTTCCTCTGGCCAGACCTCCTCAGACAGGTCTGCAGCCCAGGAGTCCTGTTCCCTCACCACCTCCAACCCCTGATACTAGCCGTTACATCATCATAGCTTGAGAAAGGAGTTCTCTATACTCTCTGAATCCATAGATCCTGGCCAGTCCCAATGGCTGTTTCTCTTTCCCAGTCCTTCCAGACTTCAGAAGTGCAGGGGGCCCTCTTGCTGGGCCTTCCTCCCCTTCCTCAGGGATATAGGACATTCCTGGTCCCCTCTCCCCATCTGTCCTGGGCCCTCTCTCTTCTCAGACTCCATTCTGCCTTGGTGACCACACTTACCCCAGGTCCCACTTCCATTTCTGCCCACCTCATTCTCAACCCCCTTTCTAGAGTCTTGAGTTGTATATTCAGTGCCTAACAGACATCCCCGTGAAACACTCCATGTCCCCTCTAACTCATCTCCCCTCTTCCAGTCCCTCACCCTCCCAAATGTTTCCCTCCCAACCCTCTTTTTCCCCCCCGCTAAGCACCACCAACATCTCCCTGTCACCCAGGTTTTTCTGTCTTTGCCTCCTGGATCCAGGCAGCAAACAAGCCTTGCTCATCTCTCTTCCACCCCACTCCCATCCCATTCCTTTCCCTTCATCCTCCCTAACACACACTCTTCCTCCTTTCCTGCCCCTGCCTCCAGCCACTCCCTGTCCTCTCCTATTCGCCATCTAAAAACAACCATGGCCCTCCTAGTCTCCACCATCTGGCCCCCACACCTCCTACGGCCTCCCACCCTGAGCTTTCTGCATCAGCCTGTTGGACGTCTATGCCAGTCCCCAAAGCAACTCAGATCTATACTCAGCTCCCATTTTCCTACCTCCTAAAACTGTTCTCTTCCTCCATGACCATTCAGACCCTTTTCATCCTTCTAAGCCTAGTTTAAGTACCTCTTCCTCCACTAAGCCTTCCCTGATCAGGGCTGTCCACCTGATCTCCCTTCCTCCAAACCGTCTTCAGACTGACTGCTCCTTATACTTAAGTTTCACCCCATCTAGATCACAAAGGGCCTTGCCCCCTCCTGCTAAGCCAGAGCAGCAGAAGGAATTAACTGAGAGGGACCCTTGAAGGGGAAGGCCTGATCTTCTTCATCTGCAACTCTCCCTTATCCCAGTTGGAACTCTGCTCCCAGGAGGGCTCTGGAGATGGGAAAAGGTAAAGGTTGGACAGAACTGAAGGTGATATGAGAGGCAGATAAGGTACAAGATATGCTCCAATGTATCTTTGCTCCCTGCAGTGAAGATGGAGGTGGGCACAGTCTTCCCCCTACCCAGCCATGCCCAGCAGTACTTGGAAAGGGGGACAGAGCCAGACAGCTATGGGAGCAGGGACTGACACCCCGAGGCTTGACTGAAAGGATGCTGGTGTGCTGATGGGAACTACTCCCCTTCCCTCCACTCTTTTTCCCAGAGTAGATAACGCCTGAGTCTCAACAACCGACATGCAGCAGCTGTCAAAGGCCCCACACCAATGTGGGACTGTAAGTAGAAGGCCAGTCCCAAGAAAGAACTTCCTTGAAGACAAGAAGGCCTTACTCGGATGCAGAGATGCATCAAGGAACCAAGGATCTGGGAGAGCTTCACAAAAGAAGCATCACACCTCATGAAGAAGGAGACAAGTCCTGGACCAGGGAAGCTGGAGTCCTGACTCCCCTCTAAGGCTTACTGATGACAGGAGAGAAACCAGGCACAGAGAGAGCAGTCCTCTAGTTCAAACTCACACAGCGAGTCATGGGAGAAGGAAGGGGTGAAGAATGGGGGAGGAGGGAAAGGCGCCGGGAATTCTGGGCTCTGTTGGGGCACAGCAGACCCAGCCTTCTGAAGCTCCCAAGGCCTGACCTTCCCTTAGGGGCCATATCACAGAGGTGCCGACCCCAAGGTACTCCAGCATTGGATGGACCCTCAGACTCAGAACAGTCAGGCCTGGAGGCTGTCCCCTCTTCCTCCCCACCATTCTCTTGACCCCCTAGACAGCCTTCCTCGGCTCAGCCTACCAGCCCCAGTTGGAGGCTGGGAATTCTCTGCCCAGTCCCATGCTCCAAATTCCAAGACTGCAGGCAGAGGTCTGGGCGCTGAGCCCCCATCCCCTTCCTCCCCAGGCTCCCCAGAGCCAACCAGCAGCGTCCCCTCCTCTGCCCCAGAGGCGCCTCAGAATCAGGGTGAGCCTGGCGGCAGGGGCGCACAAGGCAGATGCCCTCCCCAGCCCGCGGCCGGCCCCACTCACCTGCTCCCGCATCCTGTCTTGCTGACCCCGCAGGGCTAGGGCATGCTGAGGGTACTTGCTCTTCAGGTGGTCCATGAAGGCATCGCGCTTGCGGTCGGCGTCGGCCTTCTGGAGCCCGCTGAGCGCCTCCAGGCTCTGGGCGGCGATCACCGTGTGCCGCCGCTCGGACGTGTGCACCAGCCCCACGTTGGAGAAGCGCCGGCCCCCGCTGCCCCCGCCGCCCCCGCCCCCCAGGGTCCGGTACTCCCGCGGGTACTCGGCATCGTCTGCAGACAGCATGGGGGGGCTGCTCCGCTCCGGATCTGCGAGGGGGGAGAGGGGGTTCGGCGGGGTCACCATGCGTACTGGGCCTGGGACTGCCCATCCCCCACTGGGGTCACTGCGAGGAGGGGCTGACCTAAGGGGGCGGCAAGAGGCACCTGGGGTGAAGCAGGGGCTGCCTGAAAGGCACTAGGAACAGAAGAGGCAGAACGGGGGCTCCAAGAACGGTGCGGGGCAAAGGCAGTGTCCAGCTTCCCGCTCTTCTGCAGGATTTGGAGGATAATGAGGCAGGTTAGGTGCTGACTTTAGGAGCCAAGGAAGGGTTGGGAGCAGGGGTCCTGGGCACCTCTCCAGCCGCACATCCCCTTCTTCCTTAAGCTGGGGTGAATAGGGGAGGGAAGCAGGGTTCCTTTTAGATGCTTCCTGCAAACTGTGGAAAGGAACCTGCACTGTTTTTCTTTCAAGAGCATCCTCTTGGGAGTGAGGTGGAGGCTAACCTCCTCCCTCAGACTGGCATGTCTAGGACACACTTGTCTTCAGGCTGGGGTTGGCTTGGAAAAGGGCCAGGACTAGGAAACTATGGGGGGGGGGGTTGAGGGCAAAAATCACACTTTCAAGAAGATGCAGGTCCAGGGTCTGGGGCTTGGGACCCTCTTTTCCCTCCGCCCCCACCCCCAGACAGACAGACAGACAGACAGGAGAGGCTGGGCACAGAGAAGACAGTGAGAGATGGATTGGGGACAAACTCAAAGAAAGCAGACAGAACAGCTCAAGCTTTCCCCGCTGGGACTCTCCCCTCCCCTCTCCCTTCCTTCAGTCTCCCTCCCAACACACACAAGTTTTCAAGACCTATAAGGGACGCACAGGGGACAAAGGACAGTACAGAAGCTAAAAAAAGAGAAGGCCGGGGGTTGAGGTCTCCATGCAGAACTCTGAAGCCCGTCCCTACTTGCCACCAGCCCTGAGCCCTCCCCTGGCCTCCCCAGGCCCAGTACTGCAGTCTCCCACCCTCCAGCCTCCATGCTGACCTTCCCATAGCCCCAGCAGGGACAGTGGTTCCAAGGTGTCATCCACACCAGGGATGGGAGGAACTGCTGGGGCTTACTTGAGCCATATTCCTGGTCATAATACAAATTTACCCTCTCTCGTTTCCAGAAATCATCCACTTAGCAGACAAACACGGTTTTCCCCGCAAACCCCCAGCCTCACAATCCACTAGTTTCAAAAGTGAAACCCTCAGGGTAGCCTCAGTCTGGAAGCATCAAGCACTGTAGCAGACACAGGCAGCCCAACGCAGGGGCTAACTCACAGAGGCTGTTGGGGGCACAAGGGGGCTGGCGCTGAGGATTTTAAGACCCGGCCAGGTTCCCTCCAGTGCAACCTCTCTTTGCCCCCTCCCACCACACATCCACTGTTCCTCAGGCCCCTCCTATCCACCATAGGAGGCAAGAGGGCATTCAGCCATGTTCCAGGGAAAGCCACCCCTCGCCCAACACACACATACACTCCTCCTTGGATGTGGCTGAGGCATGTAGATATCCAGGACAGACACCCAGCACCTCCCACCAAAACCAAGGGAAGAATGGCTCCCATAGACCCAGAGCTCTGAAGTTTCCAAGGGTTTGGCTGATCAGTTATCATGGCCTTCAAACCTCGCTGCACCATGGTGGGGGTATTGCTATAATCCCATTTCAGAGATGGGACTACTGAGGTCAGTGAAGTGCAGTGACATGCTCAAAGCTGCAGTAAATGGTAGAGGCCAGATTTGACTCCAAATTTATTAGATTCACCTCACCCCTTCTAACCATGCCTTCCTGGCCAGACAACAACTGTTTACTGATGGAACAATGATACCACTGGCACTCCTTGTTAACCTGCTGTCTCCTCACCCCGACGCTGGGTCTGGGGTCCCTCCCTCCCCCAGACATCTGTCCTTCGGTTGTGCTCCCCAAAGTGAGGTCCAAACACTCAAGAGATGACTATGGGAGGAATGCTGTTTCAGAGCTTAATGCTGCTGCTGCTGCTAAGTTGCTTCAGTCGTGTCCGACTCTGTGCGACTCCACAGACGGCAGCCCACCAGGCACCCACGTCCCTGGGATTCTCCAGGCAAGAACACTGGAGTGGGGTGCCATTACCTTCTCCAATGCATGACAGTGAAAAGGGAAAGTGAAGTCACTCAGTCGTGTCAGACTCTTAGCAACCCCATGGACTGCAGCCCACCAGGCTTCTCCGTCCATGGGATTTTCCAGGCAAGAACACTGGAGTGGGGTGCCATTGCCTTCTCCATCAGAGCTTAATAGTTATGCTTTTATTTTCAAGGATTAAAAAAAAAAAAAGAAGGCCCAACTCCTGATTTCATGGGTATCATTCCTTGGGATGGCAGTGAGCTAAGGTTTCCTTTTAACTGAATGCATTAAGTTCAAAGTGAGTTAACGAAGAACAAACTGAGTTTGCATTAATACAGTATGAAGGTTCCCTGGTAGCGAGGAAATTCCTGAAGCTGGCACCTGACTGAGGCTGGGAGCCTCAGGGCCATCCTGATGGGGACCCAGCCCTTGCTCTTGAGGCGCTTGTGGCAACCCAAGGTGGCCAGTGAATATCGCTGTAAAGAAGCGACCTGAAAATCCAGGGCCAGGATGAGAGGGTGCTCTGGGTGCTGGAAAAATAGCCCCAACCGGAGTCAGGGGATTGCCTCCCATGACCCTTAAACTCTGTCTTCCACTCACCCTCACCACCAGCTGGAGGATTGCTATCTCATGG
Organism: Antilocapra americana; assembly: GCA_007570785.1. NCBI lineage: Eukaryota > Metazoa > Chordata > Mammalia > Artiodactyla > Antilocapridae > Antilocapra > Antilocapra americana. The sequence goes on along the minus strand of ML664177.1, from coordinate 16,064,426 downwards.
GACACAACTCAGCAGGAAGAGACCCTCCATGGAGGAGCACCCTGGATACTTTGTTATCTTCCTTTGCCCAGTGTGGGGTGGCCTCTGCCCACAGCCTCACTGCTGGAAGCCCAGCTTTCAAGCCCAGCTTAAGCCCTGCCTGAGCCAGAGGGCCCCCCACTGCCTGTGCCAGCGAGCCAGGCTCCCCGTGCCTCCTAGGGTTCTGGATACCTAGGTGCCTTGGAAAGGTCAGTTCTCATCCGCCCTCCCGCCCTTCCATGCCCCTGGACTCAGAAGAGCTCCTCATGCCCACCTGCACCCTCTATGCCAGCTCCTGGGAAGCTGTGCCAGTGTCCTTCCCTGGCTCCTGGGGGCGGGGTCTCAGCACACAGGGGTGTGAGAGAAGCAGGGACGGTGGGGAGGTCCAGGGTCACCCAGGCTCTCCCAGGTCGATTAAAGGGGCCGAGGTGGGGCTGGCAGGGAGGGGTCTGGGCTGCCAGAGCAGGCATGGGGGAGGCGGAGGCTCCAGACAGTGAACGTGTGCCCTCAGCCCTATTGATGACTACAGCCCCGTAAACCTCAAAGGAGCGGATGGCGCTGAGCAGCCCCAGAGACAGCGGAGCAAGGACCAACTCCCCCTGCCTCCTCCATGACAGGGCTCAGCCTCAGGTGCCCAGACACTGGCAGGTGCGTGCGGGGTGAGGCAGGATCTGGATTCTAGGGGAGGCAGGGAGAGAGGAGGAAGTAGGGGGGACAATGGGCTGTCTCTGAGGGGAGGTGGGGCTTTGATTTGAAAGCTTTAGACTCTTTTGAAAACTAAGAACCTTAGAGATCCTCGGCTTTGTTTAACAAAGAAATTCAGGGAAAGAGGTGAGGTGCTTGCCTGACCCAGGAGTCCTAGCTCCCTCCTCTGTGCAGACTTCTCTCCTCTCTGTGGGGCCCCAGTGGACTGAGAAAACTGGCCTGAGATTCTTGGTTGGGGCACCATCCTGTTGCCTGGGGATGAAGAGGCCCTTGGGGGCTCAGAGGGCTCAGGTAAGAATTTATCTGAGCCAGCCCTGGGCGCCCAAGGTCACAACACTGGGAGAAAAAAAAAGCCCAGACCAGAGACTTCCTGGGTTTAGAGCCAGCTCTTCCTCTTAGGGGTCCCAGGTTAGCCGTTCTTTTAGTTCTCCATTCTAAAAGCCTCTTCTCTCTCAGAGCCTGAGGGTACTAATCTGTAAAATGGGGATAACATCTCTAAACCCCTCTCCTGGGCAGTGGGTGAGAAGCTGGCAAGACAATGAGGAGAAAGCACACTGCTTTGAATTAAAGACATTCCTGGCATGTGGGCTGTCGGGACAGCAGGACAGCCTTCCCATTGCCCCAGGGCCTGCTCCAGCCACCGCCAAGGCCTCAAGTGGCCCTGACCCTCCCCAGACTGAGCAGCACGGTGAAAAGCCAAGGAGATCGATTCCAATCTATCAAGCAGTGGCCCTGGGTATCAGCAGCCCTGAGCAGATCGATACTTCTGTTCACTGGCAGAGGCTGCTGAGGGATCTCTCTGGGCAGGGGTCTTGTGGGTGGGGGGACCTGGGAAGGCAGATGGGACAGGGAGGCCTGAAGGCAGTAAGCAGCCTGGATTCTACTGGGGCAGGGTGGAGAGACAGGGGACGCAGGGAAAAAATGGGAGACCCTGGATGGGAAGCAGAGCTGGGGTGCACTGCTGGAAGGAGCCTTGAGACAGATAGCCCCTGAGGCATGGGGGTTGGGGGAATCGGACAGATAAGTTGGAGGTCTTGCCATCTCTCCAAGAATCCTCAGTGTGCAAGGCCAGCTATAATATTTGAGTCAGAGATTTAAGCTATAGGAGAGATGCCCAGGACTAGCGGAATCCAGCTCAGAATTAGGGGAAAGGGAAAGTGGGGAAGGAGGGGTTGCTGTCGCCTCCCTCAACTCTGCCTTCCCGGCCTGGGCGATGGGGAAATGAACCTGCCTGGAGGCTGGGATGACCAGGGAGCAGTGGGCGCCCCCCAGTGGCCAGCTGCGGATAAAGGCGCAGGTGCTTGGGAAGAGAGCGACATTGTTATTTGCTCCACCAATTCCAAATTCCACGTTTATTTATGAGCCCAATTTATTTTTATCCTCGCTGCATTCTTTTACATGAGATCACTGGAACTCATGATGAGAATTAAGATCCCAAGGTTTCAGTGACACTGTCTCATTAAGCCATCCAGCCCCTCCCCACCTTGCGTCTCTACCCCAGATGTCACCATCGCTCTGTCCTCTGGCTGCCACTGGGCAACATTTACACATGACATCATCTTCAGAGGAGGAGAGTTGGAAAAGAGGAGGGGGGAGGGAGAGGGAAGAAGAAAGAGGAAGGGGAGGAAACAGAGGGAAGAACAAAGCCTCGAGCTACAGAAAAGAGAAGGGTCTCACTGGGGCCACTGCTGGGAGGACCAGAGTTCAGGTCTCTGGGTCCCCCTCCCCAGAAATCTGGAGGGCTGGACAAGGCCCCTCCGTGGGGACCTGAGGGTTCACAGGTGTGACCCCAACCGTGGCCTGGGCACCAGCTCAGGGAGTCCAGAGGGCCTGGGGCTAGATCCATCCCAGTGAGGTCTGCAGGCAGGGCAAGCAGTGGGGAAGTGGGGCATGGGGCGTGGGGATTGCTGGAAAGGTGGAGGGCCTGGTTCAGAGCCCAAAGTGCCCCGTGCGCGTGCGCGAGCGCACACACATACACACACACACACACACACACACACACACACACACACACACACTTGAATACATGCAGCACAAGTCCCACCATCTTCAGCCAAAGCCAGAGAAGCCCAAGTCACCCGGGAGGAGCCCTGAGGCGACTGCCACCATCGATTGTGCCTGACAATTCCATCCTGCTGGGTGGCTGGCTGCGGTCCGGAAGCGCACTGTGCTGGGAGGTCAGAGGCCAGAGGACAAAGGTCAAGCTTGGCAGAGGCTTCAAGAACCTGGATGAGGTGAAGGGATCATCCCTTCCCACCCCTCCCTCAGTGAGGAAGCTGACCCCTCAGTCTCCAGGCGCCCCGGGCTTGGGCCCCCTGTGTGCCCACGGCCCTCAGTCAGCTGTCTGTCTGTGGGTCCTTGGAACAGAAGCGCATCTGCATCTGTTTCCTAAAACCATCTTTTCCGCCCCATACCACAGCAACCAAAGTCATTTTCCGGGCAATTGCCTTTCTGTAAACATTCCTGTGTAATATCCCCCCAAATTGCTAATGCCCAGCGCCCTGTTGAGTCTCCCCGTCACTCCAACCAGAGCCTCAGCGGTGCAGGTGGGCAAAGGGAGGAATAGGCATCAGGGGGCGAGGATTAAGGACAGGGCTTCACGTCCAGCTCCTGGCATGAACCCCCACACCTGCCCCGGCCACGTTCCCCCATTCCCCACCAACCCAGCCCCACTCCCCTAAAGGTCAGGCCTCCTCAGGAGACTCTGTCTGGGTCAGGAGGGATGACAAAGAAGAAGGGGGAGGGGACCCCATGGCAGGGGGCCTGGGGGGAAAGGGAGAGGACTTGAAAGCATGTGGGCGATGGTCAGACAATAAAGGTAACTCCCTGGAACCTGGGAGCACAGGGGCAAAAGGCCAGGCAAGCTGTCATCACTGGGCCCCCAGGAAGGCAGTTCCCCTGTTCCTGAAGTGTTGAGAAGGAAGACAGAAGTGGGAAGAGATCAGGTGGAGACCATCCCCACGATGGACCAATTCCCCAAGGCAGGGCAGTGCTGGGGGACGGTTGCAAGGCGAGAGGGTATCAGTGGCAGGATGGCCCTTGGCTGGTGACAATGGATGCCCCCTCATCACCCCCCAGCACTGATCTATAGAGCCACTGTGGAGAAGGGCCTGGGTTGGGTCGATTCTCCTGGCAGTACAGCAGGGAAACCGAGGATGGGGGAGGCTGAGTGAGTTAACTGTGCAGACTCCCTTCCCCGGACTGGCGGGAGAGGAGGAAGAGGACTGTGACCCCCCTGCCCCCCGGACTCTTCTAACCCTTTGCTCAGGGAACCCTGCTCCCCACCTCCTCAGCCCCAAGGGAAGCTGGGCATCCAGACTCTAGCGGGGAGTGGGGTGGGGGCCACAGAGTCTGCCAGGGAGGGAGTCGGGAGGCAGGGGAGGGTGTAGGGCACTGCCAGTCACAGCTTCATGCAGGCAGAAAAACACGAACCAATTTGCACAGATTTAAAACCCACTGAAGGCCACTTAGTTGGTAAACGAGTCGAAATCTAATTAAAGGACCTGTCAGGCCTAGGGGAAGGAGAGCTCACCTGCCTGAGTCTCGGCTGTTCCCAGCAGGGCTTCTGGAGCTTTCCCCAGGGAGAGGGCATCTGAGAGAGGGAGGGTGTCAGGCTCCCTGGGGGTGGGGCGGGCACTGCCCCAGCCAGAGGCTCCCTGCGCCAACTCTTCCCTCCCACTCTTCCACAAGCTGACTCTGTCCTGTGATTCTGTCCACTTGCTTAGACCAGGAGCGCCGCAGGGCAGGGCTTCTTCCCTCCAACTGGGCACATCTCAGGGCAGGGCCCATGCCTCCTCACTCAGACTGAGAGGCTTTGTGTTCCCCTCTTAGACTGGGGATACCCCAGAGCAGGGCCCCTGTCTCCCCCATCAGACTAGGGGCTTGCCTAGGACAGAGCCTTGTCTCTCCTTAGACTGGGCAAGACCTGGGCCTCCTCTTTGGAGGCATTAGATAGGGCCCCCATTTACCTCTTTGGATTAGAAGCTCCCTCAGGGCAAGGCCCTCATCTCCTCCTTAGACTGGGACCTCCTTGAAGGCAGAGGTATCCCCTCCCCCATCCAGACTCGTGGTCTTGCAGGACAGAATTAGGTGGGGTGAAGAGACTCACGGGCCACCTCAGGAGTTGGGTGGGGCCTGGGGACAGTCAAAGATGCCAGGCTTGGCCTCAGTGCCATCTCTGCCAGTGCCCTGGCTCTGCGTGGCCGTGGAGTCCTTGTCCCCTTCGACCTACTGCCCTCTCTCCATGACTCCCCACAACCATAGGCCAGCCCTCTTCCTGGAGAGGTGATGGCTCTTCTCTCTTAGCAAAGCAGAGTGATGTCTTGAGACTGTTCTGTTAAGCCCTGCCTGCATCTGCTTTCACTCCAGCCAAATGCCTCTCACAGGGAAGGAAACCGAGGCCCGGAGAGTGAATCTGAATCACACAGGAGCTGGAAGCAGAGTCAGGAATGGAACCTGAGCATCCTGGCCCCCAAGGACGAGGACTTTCCCACCCCTCTCTGCCACTTCCCAGAAAGCAATTGCCAGGGGATCCCTTCTCCAGGCCCCAGACCCCAGGAGGGCAAGACTAACAAGCTCCTTAAGAGAAATCAGCAGCAAGGAGGAGAACGCCATGGCACCCTGGGCCCCAGAGAGAAAAGGGCCATGGGTCACAGTCCAGCCACCCCCTCAGGTGCCCACCCCGGCCCAGCAGCTGCTCACCACACAGAAACCAGGGTCCCCACGTGGCACCTGAATCATACTCCTCAGACAAGATCCCTCTCCTGGTGAAAGAGCTAACAAGCCAGCCTCCTGCTCAGAATTCCAGATATGCAACCCTCCCCACTGCAGGTGAAGCTATGGCATGACCAAAAATCACTCAACTTGGAGGAAAGAAAGAGCTCTTTTCAAACCCAGCCCTGCCACTGTTTGGCTGTGTAACCTTGAGAATGTTAGCAGCATTTCAGAGCTTCAGTCATTTCATTTTTTTTTTTTAACTATTAACACTCAGACGGGTGTGCAGGTTGTACACTGCACAAAGGCACCGGTCAGGGGCGTGGGTGGGGGACAGTCCCTTCCTGATCTGCCCAATCCCTTGATTTCCTTTCACTCCACAGTCAGGCTTTTATCACAACCAAGATGGTAGGGGGTTGCATTTTTAGCAACTGATGAAGATCTGGCTAATTGGTTTCCCCAGGAAGGGCAGGGGCGGGGATGCAGAGGGGAGCATGTCACCCCTAGTCTGAAGCCCTTGTTGGAGAAGCTGGGAACAGCCCTGGCGTGTGCCCACACAGCCCGCGCTAACAAGCTAACTCCTGCCTGGCATCTCCACCACCATCACGCGCCCAGAGAAGGTGTCCTGTCAGCCCCACATCTCCTTGGAGAGGCAGTGGAGAGGAACACAGGCCGGGGGGCAGGGGTGGGGAGGAAGGCGGGGGGGGGGGGGGGAGGCAGGAAAGCAGACGCCTGTGCTCCAGCGACCAGAGTACCTTCCATCCCCTGGGGGAAAACTCGAGCCTCAGGGTACTAAGGCCAGGGCGCTGCCTCAGGCTGAAAGCAAGCCCAGAGGGAGGCATCCTGTTCCCAGGAAGAGGGACCCCAATCTGTTGGAGGTGAGGGGGTGGAAGCCCAACCATGCACCCCAGCTCCCCACAGGGAAGTGTCGTCAACACCCAGGCTTCCTCGAGGGTCTCACGAATGTTGGACAGGAGCCCTAGCCTGGCTGGATCCCTCCACATCCTCCTCTGAGACACCGCCCTTTGTGGGGTCAGGTTCTCTCTGGGAGGCTTTTCCCAGTCCCACACCCCAGCACCCAGACAGTTCCCTCAGCCACCAGGATGACGGGGTCCTGGTGCCTACAGTCTCCAACCACAGGCCACGCTTCCGCCTGTCAACGCCTATGCCCCATGGTGCAGGCCCACAGGCCCAGCACAGGCTCACGGACACGTGCCCAGTCATGAGAGGCTCCTCTGCACCCACCACAGGCATCCACATACAGAAGGGTACACCTGGGCCCAGCCGGGACTGGGTCACCATAGAGCCACCACCCTGACCCACCAGTATGCCATCTTGGATGCCATGCAGACAGACAGGGCACGGTGCCTGCACACACATCATCATGTACATTTACCATCCCCTGACAGATTCAGTGCACGTGAGGCTCCCTCGAGTGTTAGTCTGAGGCATCTCCAGTTTGGAGTGAGAGACACTGGGGACCCCATCTGCCATCCTGAATCCAGCCACCCCTCCTCAGAGACGCGATTTCTGTGGCCCCCCCTCCTGCTTTGCCAAGTTCAGGGTCTCTGAAAGTGCTTACATTTTGTCTTGACATAAAGGCCACTCCACTCTCACCAATGTTTACCCAGCCAGCAATGCCAAGGACCGAGAGGCCACTTCCAGACCTGGCACACCCAGCCCTGTCTCCTTCTACAGGTGCTCGGCCTCCTGCAAGGAGCTGGCGAGCCTTGGACCCACTTCCACCTGCTGCCGGAGAGTGAAGGACGGAGCTGCGAGTTTCAGCCCTCACCTCACAGATTAATTACTCTACTGCCCTGCAAGCCAAGCCGACTGAGAACAAACAGCAAATGTGCATCCCATTAGGTTCCCTCCCTAGGGATGCTGAGGTTAGCACTGGGAGAGACTCTGGAGGATGGAAGAGGTGGAGCCTGAGAAGGCAGAAGGAGACTCAGGGTTTCCTGCCTGACTGCTGGGTCCACACTGACCTGGAAGCCTGCTTGGATTCCAGGGGCATCTTTCAGTTCTCCCTGGCATCTAGTCTGAACCGTCCCGCCAGAGCAGCATCTGGGAAGGTGGAGCATGAGCTGGAAGGCAGGGGAGAAATGCACAGTCTCTCCTTCCATCTGCAAAAGACTTGAAGACTCCAACCTCCTATCTCAGGTAAATCCACCCATCCGTGTGGAGTGAAGAGATGTGAACTCAGCACCAGGCTTGCTGGGTGTTCTGGGGGAAACGGACCAACCGTGAAAGACAGCACTCCTGATACCCACCCTCCCGCCAGGCACACACTCAGGACGGTCCCCAAGGGGCTCTGATAGCCACTATTCATTCAGTTCTCAGACACACCTTGTGAGGTTGCTCTCCCCCATTTTACAGATGAGAAAGCAGAGACTCAGGAAGGGGTGACTTGCCCACGGTCAGAGCTGGTAAGTGGAGAGGCCCTGGTCTTGACTGTGTGGTTCTCAGCTGGGATCCCCCTTCCCTCCTCTATGCCCTGCTGATTCCTCAAGACCCTTGAGTCTTCATCTCAGCCCCTGGGCCAGAGCTCCTTATATCCCCTCAGTCTGTCTAGCTTCCTAAGAAGGAGGACTCAAACAGCCCCCTTCCTAGTGAAGCAAAGAGACCCTCAACTCCATCCTCTCTGAGGAGACCACACACCAGAAGAGTAGGGACCCTTCCCCGGAGCAAGGCTGACAGAGGACGAGGGGCAAAGAGTAGGGCAGCCCCAGGGCCCCAGAAGCCCAGGATGGGAATGGGGTCCTGCCTTTCCACAGCCCTCCCCCAACACCTCAATTTGGTTCAGAACCACCCCCCAGCCCCTGCCACACGCTGTGCCAACACTGAACTGCAAGTCCTCCATATTTCAGGAATGCTATCCAGCTGGGACTTGGACACCTCCAGAAACAGAGAGCTCATTATGTCTAAGGCACCAGACACCTTGTGGGGCCCCTCCTTCCTTAAAGCGAGCCAGAGTCTGTGCCCGCAGGTCTCTTGGGTCATGACTTCTCCCTTGGGACCAGAATGAAGGCTCCTGAACCCAAATCTTCTCTCCCCAGCCCAACACCTCAAGTCCCTCCTTCTGTGGCCTGGCTTCAGCCCCGGGCTACCTGCACTGCCCTCTGCGGGGTCAGCCTCATGTTGTCACCACTCCTGTTAGCTGGTGGCCTTCAAAACCGCTCCAATTGTCCAGACGAGGTCTGAGCAGCCCGGGTGACCCCTCTGCATCTGCACTCATCAGCCCGCCTCCTGCCCCCAGCATGTGTGCCAGGAGAAATCAATGCCAGGGCAGACACAGCCCTGCTCTGGGACCAAGATGGACCTTCCTTATCCCCTGCTCCTAACTTTCCGGCCTCCCCTGACCTCGGGCCTCAGGGCCAACTTGACTCTTCCTGCCGGGGATGGATGATTCCTGGCAAGGTGAGTTCAACCTGCCAGCTCCTTCGAGGTGCTTCCCTCTGCCTTCTGATGCCTGGCCTCACTAATGTGATTCCAGGAGTCTTAGCCCCTTCCTAGCAACTATGGCCCTGTCAGCCCCAGCCCTCCAAACACCAAAGCCTTTGCCCAGGAGTTTGAGTGGGCAGCCTGCTCTACCCATAATTCTCTGGTTAGTGGCCTGAGGCCCTTGATACCTTGTCCAGCAGCCAGGCATCGCAAGGGTGTGTCCAGCCACTCTGAGGACTGGAAAACCACAGCCCACACGATAACATCTGAAGCATGTTAACCACACAGTGCTTCCTCCTTGTTAACCTACTTCCTCCTCACCAGACTTTGCCCTACTGCCAGAGGGCCCTGGGTTGGAAGGAGAGACTCCCTCACCCCCCACGGCTTCCTAGCACTCTGCCCCGTATCTGCATGCCATGCTCGCACGGTGGCTAATTCTGGCATCTCATCAGACAGTAATTATGGGGGAATCAGCAGTACTGTCATCTCTGCAGCTCGGCGCCTGTCACCACGCCACCATCCCCCGGCTGCTGGGCTGGGACCGGAAGCTGAGGGAGGAAGGGTTGACTGGGGTGAGGGGCATCTGTTCCCTCTTCGCCTCTTCAGCCCTCACTTCCTTCAACCCTACCTCCCCACAGATGTGCAGCGCATGTCAACCAGGTGGCTACTAGCCACACCAGAGCTCCCTGTTAGCCAGGCCAGGTACGGAATGCACGTGCTCTGGGTCACATACAGGTGTGTTGAGGAAGGACACAGCACACCAAGGTTCAAATCAAAAAATGCCCCTTCCCATAAGTGTGACATTGGACAAGTTATTTTACTTCACTGGAGATCAGTTTCTCTAACAGGGAAAATAGCGCCCATCTTGAGCAAAGGGGAAGAAATAAACATATAGAGTATCTGGCATAGTGGCTGACACACACATGATCATGTGTTCACTCAACCAACAAGGCATACACACCTACTGTGCACTGGGCAATATGAAGATGCTAAGGTAAGTGATTCGCAGTTTAGCAAAGACTACATTGGGTCTAGGCATGGGTCCAGGCCACACTGGGGTGTAGGCATTTTGTTTGGCTGGTAGTGTTTGATTTTGTGCCTTTAAGGAACATAAGCACGCTTCTCTACGGTCCTCATCCACCGCTTCACTCATTTCCAGCCCCTGAAAGCACTCGGTTTGCTGCCCCAGGAGCAAATGTGAATTCAGAGGGGCGACACCGAACTGCAAGTCCTCCGTATTCCAGGAAATCCACCCAGCCAGGACTTGGATACCTCCAGGAACGGAAAGCTCACTACATTTAAGGCACCAAACATCTTGTGGTGCTCAGAGGGGCAAGCCTGGAGGTGGTCAGGGAGGGACACTTCAGGGAGGAGAAAGGTGGGAGGTGACAAAGGCAGGGCCTTCCTGGAAGAGGAGGCGCAAGAGCAGAGGGTCACAGAGGGAAAGGCGAGGCCCACTGGGAGCTGGTGGAGACGGGCATCTCAAGGGGTCCTTCCTAGTGCTGGATTTCTGCCCGGCTGCAGCGTCTCCGGCTCCTCCAGAACGTTTCCCAGGTGGGTCCTTGCTGGTGGAGCTATGATGTACTACCACATCCCCTTGCCTCATGAGCAACATCTGCTGCCCCAGCCTCATCACTGGGTCTCTTCCCTGGCCCCACGTAGAGGAACGCAGCCCACCCCCACTAGAGTGGAAAAGGACTCTGGCTAGAACTGAAAGGAGGTGTGCACATGAGAATTCTCTAACCTCCGATCCACTTCTGACCCCTGACTTCAGGGTCAGGAGGCCCTTGAGACTCCCCCAGGGGTGGACCCAGGAATGTGGTAAGGGGAGGAAAGTGGATTCCCAGTGGCTTGAATCACAGGGAATGCAGAAAGTGAGGCAAAGGTACAGCCCTCTACATGCAGCATGAGGGACAGAGGCTAGACTTCAAGAAGACTTAAGTGGAAGGCACAACGGCAGGAGGGGGAGTAGGGCTGAGGTTGCCACGGTGGATCATCTGTGTGACCCTGGGCATGTTACTTAACCTCTCTGGTCTGTCACCATCTTTGTAAAATAGAGACTGCAGCATCGCACTCATGCCACAGCTATGAGGATGAAATGAAGGAGCACAGGTACAGGGCTTGATCCAGCGTATGGCTCATAGTTTTGAGCAAATATTCAGTAAATATCGGTCATTTGTATTTTTATTATTACCAGGAATACTTTTCCCCCCAAAACTCACTAATGACTCAGTGGACCCCCCATGCGTTTCCAGCCCTACACTCCCTTGCTCTCTCTGAGCCATGGAGGGATCATGGAGGTATCTTCTAACCAGAGTCGGCAGAGAGGAGCTGACGCCACAGGGCCCACTTCCGAGGCCTCTGGCCCCGGATGATGCCTGCCCCACCACAAACAATCTAATAACCCTTCACAGCACATTTTGAACCCCCCTGCCCACATGTTACTCCACTCTGAGTGGTAAAGCCGGACGTGGGTTGCTCTGGTTCTTTACAGATGTAGAAAGTAAGTCTTAGGAGGGACTGAGCTCCCTGTCTCTGAGAGTATTCCGGAAGAGGGTAAGTGAAAGAGGAAGACATTCACGTTTTCCTCGCTTCCTAGTTCCTGACCCTCAGCCTTGGCCCATCTGTTTGTGTGGAGAAGTGGGGGCTCGCTTGTGTGACCAGGGCAGGGGCCGAGGGGAAAGGCAGCAATTTCAAGTCACTCCTGCCTTCTCCTGGCAGCAGCCACTGATAGGGGAGGGAGGGGAGAAGTGTTGCTGCCCTTTTAGGAAAACGGTAATTTTAATTAAGAGGCGGACAAACGAGTGCTCTGCAGACTGTCTCCGAGCAAAGTTATTAAAAAGCCATCAAGGCGGCAGCAGCCACAGGGGCGAGGGGGCTGCCGGCCCCATCTGCCCGCCCAGACGGGCGCGGAAGCATCATTCAGAGAGTGGAGAAGGGCTGGGGGACACGGGCCTGCGAACAGCCAAGGCGGGGACTCTGCAACCCCTCTTCAAAGTGAGACAGGGGCAGCACTCAGACAGTACCCGCTGGAGCCGCCCCACCCCAGGGAGGGGCTGGGGGAGGTACAGAAAGGGAACCGCAGTGAGGCAGCCCCTGCTGTGGGCCAGGCTCTGGTCCGGCTGCTGCTTTTCCTACACTCTTCTCAACAAGCCTGCCATTTTATAGGCAAAGACATTGAGCCTCAGAGAGGGAAAGTGGCTTTTCCAAGGCCAGCAGCAGCTCGGATAAGGATTAAGTGAGCGTTTGAACCCAGATCAGGCTGACTCTCAAATCCAGTGCTCTAGGTTGCTGGTCCCGGGCACAGAAGTGGGAGGTGGGCTCCCAGAGGCCCTCTGAAGTGGCCTCAGCTCTGGCCTAACAATGCTGCTCACAGTCCCCAGGTTGCATGGATTGGGATGTCCAGTCACTGCCTGCTTGGCGGTAACACGCTATGAGCGTGCTATTGGGGATGCGCAACAGAGACATGCAGTGAGGAGCAGCCGCCAGCAGGGGGAGCAGGGGCGGATGGGCATCAGTGGACAGAGGGTCACTGCCCTTTCCAGTCAGCTGGCCAGGCACAGCCTCAGGCCCCACAGCCAGTGAACTCTGCCAACCCCTTAACCTCTATCCCCACACCACTTAAGCAACAGAAGAACCTTCGCTGTCTTCGTCACTGTTGGCCTCTGAGCCTAGCCCAGTGCCTGGTACAGAGAAGTTCAGTATGTCCATATTGAATGAAGCAATGGATGGATAAACGAATAAATGACTGAATAAATAAAATGACATCACAGATTTACAAGTACCTATACACTAAACAAAGCTATACTGAGGTCGACATCTTCTCCCATCCCCCTCCACTGGCTGATGCTGGAACACGGGCTGTCCCCCATAAGAAAGGCCTCTTGCTTCTGACCCCTCTCCCCAGGTCTCCAGTTCCCTCGACAGAGGGTTCCCTCCTCCGCCCCCTTGCCCAGCCCCCACTACATGGAGCTTTGCAGCCAGCACACACATATACATGCACACGTGTTTGCTCGCACGTACTAACTCACATGCACACACGTGCACACACAGACACATTCTCTGCCAGGCAAGGTGCCCTCCCCAGAGTCAAGTCTCTGCTGCCCTCGCCCCGAGCAAAGGAGCAAAGGCCTGGGCCCACCAGGGATAGCCCCCTCCCCCATTTCTGGCCCCTGAGGCTGGGGAGCGACATCAGCCAGGGGGCGGTGGGAGGCAGGATGGTAGAGAGAGGCCCCCCTCCTGGCTTACCAACCTGGAGACTTTAAACAGAGGGAACAGAGTCCTGGAGCCTTCCCTCCCGCTGCACGCTGGAGCCCTGGGTGAGGGACAGGAAAGGAGGAAAGTGTGAATGAAGGCCCAGAGCCAGGAGGAGAGGAGCTGGAGAATGGAAGGGGAGGGGCCAGGGCTCCCAAATCGGGATGGGCTGGCCGGGCAGGGGTCTTGGCCATGGGGCAAGAGCAGAAGGGGACAGAGCAAGGCAGAGCCTTTGGAGCTGCCCCTTTGGGGGCCCCTGAGGGCTGGGGGGCAGGCAGGACAGAGATGGGGTGTTGGGTCAAGAGCTGGGTCTGAAGGGAGACATTGGTAGGGGACAGACAGGACGACAGACAGCAGGACAACACAAAAAACATGGGGTTCCCCAGAATGGGGTCCCCAGGATAGATAGCCAACAAGCCAGGCCTGGTTCTCCTCCCAGAAATGCAGACAGACTCTTTACTGGGGGCCCACACAAGACCCCAGATAAGAGCACCTCGGAGGGCCCATCTGCCTCCCCCAGCCAAGGCCACCCCATTCGGGAAGGCTGGTGGGTTCAGAGTCAGAGGGCCTTGCTTCATTGCTCTGCTGAAACCCCCTCCCAGCCGAAGAGACCCCCATCGGCTCCACTCACCCCCTAATCTTGAAGAAGGCCCCCTCCTCTATCTGCAGCAGACGAAGCAGAGGGGCTTCACACCCGGCAAGAGCGCACGCATGCTTGCTGTGATGGGGACCATGCAGGAAAATGGCGCCCCTGTCCATACAGCCCAAAGCCCTGTGCCCAGCTCCTGCTTCCATGCTCGCCCAATCCTCAACCTGCCAGAGCAGGGCCCCTCTCAGCTGTCCATCCCGCTGCCTCCCTCTCACTCGCAGGAAGTCCTTCTAACTGTACTGCCTCCCCCAGGGCCACGCTGCCCGTCTTCTGCCTTTCATCCTAGGGTACGCAGCACTACAACCTGCCTGCGTGGAGACACTGTGGCCTGGGCGTCCTCCTGGGCCCAGCTCTCACTGGGCTGGTTCGGACCCATCCACACCCACATCACATCTGGCTGCAAGCATCCTCAGAGCCCCCTGCCAATCTCATGGTTCCAATTTTCCCACTGATTACCCAAGACACAGGCACCCTGGGGAGAAGCAACTGCTGTACCCAGATGTTGGGACCTTGACTGGGTAGAAAAATCGAAAATGTTCACCAACATATCTAGCCCCAGAGGGCTCCCTGGACAAGGCAGTAGGGTTAGGGGTGGGGCACAGAAGGGGCAGCTGGACAGAGGGGCACCAGTTGGGGGCACGAAGGCTCAAGAGCCCTAGCTCCCTTCTCACCACTAGCCTTAAGTGGCAGCTCCAGGGACCCAGCCCCAAACAGGCTGAGGTGAGAATGTGGGTTTTAAGTAAGACTAAAGAGACTTCCTCATATATGCCCCTTCTTCCCAGGGGAACGGCCACCCATTATTCACTCCCAGTTGGACAGTAAGGAGGAAGATGAGGACAAAGATTACTATTTACTCAACGTTCACAGTGTGCCAGGAACTCCACCTAAATTACCTCATTTAATCCTGGTACCCACCCTGTGAGGAAACCACCGTGATCAGCCCCAATTTACAGATGAAGAAACTGAACTTCAGAGAGGTGAAGTGCCTTGCCCCAAGACACACAGTGAGTGTCAGGGCTGGAATGCCAGCCCAGATCTGTCCGAATCCAGAGCCTGGGCTCTTGACTCTAGATCTGAACTGCTTCCCATCCATCCTCCCCCAGGATTTGTCTGTCTCCCATTCAGTGCCATCTGGGAAGTTCTGCCTAAAGTCTAACTTCCTTCCATCCCATGCTCCAATATAAACTATCTTTCATGGACAGTAGGGGAAGAAAAGGCTTCCCTTCTGTCCCTTTCTGCCTTATCCTAGGAGCGGGAGGCCGATAACTCTAACCTTCGGCTGCAGATGGACCGAGGATCAGGGGAAGGGGATGAGCTGTTGGGTTCAGAAGTGGGTTCAGGCCAGTCACCATCATGGAAGAAGCTCCAGAAAGCCCCTCAAGGTCTCTTCTCATTTTAACATCCAGAAATCCTTCTGAGCACCCAGACTAGGGAGAGTCTAAAAAGTCAGGGGCAGCAAAGCGAGAGTCACTGTCAGTCCTAGTAGCCCTGGCTTTTCCTCAGAGTTCCAGTTTTCAACTCAAGAGGCAAGATGGGGACTCATTAGGCCAGCCTGACCACGGGGAGGGGCCAGACTGGCATGGGGACAGACCAGGAGAGGAGGCAGAGAGGCCCGGATGTAACTGCAAGGGTTTCAGTGAGCCATGGCAAGCCTTCCCAATGAACTGGGATCGTTAATTCTTCCCCAATGAGGCAGATGCTGGGCCTGGGGTGACGCCACAGATGCCTGCTGTGTCTGCAATTATCAGTCGCCCTGGGGTGGAAGGAGAAGGCAGGACATACACACTCTCTGCCTCCTAGGCTTTGCACAAACATCTCCAGCTAGGGCCGCTCCATGGGGGTCTCTGGCTCTGGGCCCCTCCGCCCCCAGTGTGGGCCCCTGGGTCTGAGGTCTCCAGCATGCTCTGTGGTTGGGGTGGAAAAGAGGCCAGGGTGCTGGGATGATGATGTTTCCCAAGGTGTGGCAGGCAGGCACGTGAAAAACCCAGCTCCTTCCCAGTCTTAACGCTATTCCACTCCAGGATATGCAGGCAACTGGGCCAGGTGGCTTAGGCTACCAGGAACCAGGAAAAGGTTGTGGGGGAGATGAGCCACCAGCTGGAAGTGCCTCTGCAGAAGAAAATATGGACTGGATTATAGTCCCTGGTTGGAATGGAGTGCAGCAAAGCCTTCTTCCTGGGGTGGGAGGAAAATGGACGTAGCTGAATCTTCCAGCCTCTCCCTTACCCATCCTCTGAGCACATTGGACAGATTTAGGCAAGGTGTGCCTTTGGAGCAGGAGGGACTGTTTGTAACTCATGTGCAGGCAGACGAAAGCACCAGTATTCTCTTGGGCCAAATCTCCATTTTTCCTGGCTTATTTGGAGCTGGGAAGTATTATTCCCACCCTCTGTGTGGCAAGGCCCATATTATCTCAGGAGAGAGGAGATGGGTAGAATCTGTGACAGCTTGAAGGGACCTTAGAGATTCTCTAGTTTCATCCTTTTTCTCACACCAGGGACACTGAAGGCCAGAGGAGGCAACTAACTTGCCCAGTGTCATACAGCAGTAGGGAGGCAGGCAATCTGGCATCATCTAATCCTTGCTCTTTACCCTGCACCTGACCTCTCTGCCCTGGAGGATCAAAGACTGACTTCCCTGTCCCTTCTCCTCCCCAGCAGCTCTGAACCCCTCTCCATCATGGGCCCCTGCACTCTGCCAACCACCACAGCCACATGAGGTTAAACTGGACCTACCAAGCTCCTGACAATAGCCCAAAGGTCATCTCAAAGGTCATGTTAACCAGTCCCCTGCACCTAGGTACAACACTAGCCTACTTGAACTCATATACACCTATCATTGAGGGAAAAGATGCACAAACAGCACCTCAGAGCAGCCACCCTTCATGCACCGGGAGATTTCCTTCCCATCTAACCTCGATTCCTCCTGCTGCAGCGTGGGCCTGTTTCATCTCAAGCTGTCCTGAGCAAAGACAGGGGGAGGGGGGGAAAGAACAGGATTCCCAGCCTCCAATCCCTCTGTCTGCCCACCTACAGCAGAGAGGATGAGGGCAGAGTGTCCCAGGGTGGCTGGGCCCTGAGCCCAGTGCGTCGTGCGAGGGGCAGGAGGGCTGCGGTGGGGAAGCAGCAGCTTGAATGTGGGAGAAACAGCTCTTTTTGGAATTGCCCTTCCAGCTTCTCATTCCCTGGAAACTCCTGCATCTCGGGTAAGGGGAGGGTCCCCACTGCGTTTAGAGACAGCCATCCCCTCCCCATACTATTTATTGTTTCTTATGTGACAGGCACTGTGCTGGACATTTTCATCCATTATTTCACTTAAGCTTCATAACAATTCTGTAGTCAGAAACTAATTTGCCTGCTGGGTTAGTTCCTCCCTGAAACTAAATCTAACCTGGATCCCTCTTGCTGCATTTCCTCTGGTCCATCCTCCGTGGCAGTGGAGAAGTGATTTTTGCTCCTGTCTTCAGAAACCCTCGTCTTACTCAGTGGCCCAACTTATCTTGCCCAAGCTGCCAACCTTTACCCCAGTATTGCCCCATGTGATGGGCATTATGAGGGGATGGGTGAAAGAAACTGAGGCAGGTTGAGGGTAGAGATGCAGGACACTGTACAAAACACAGCACCTAGCAGATGGCAGGGGAGGAGGCCCATGAGGTCAGGCAGTGTGCTGACCGGGCAGCGCCCAGACACGCAATGATCCTGGTCTCAGTGACCATCTCTCAGGTCCAAGTACCTACCCACATATACCTAGAGCCCAGATGCCTGAGCAGAAGTAGGTAGGGGCATAAGATGGCAGGACATGTCCTGGGCTGCGGGAGGCAGCTGAAGCCAAAGGGAGGGACTCTTACACCTAGCTAAGCTCCTGGCATATAGAGGGTACTCAGGCCTTGAGAACAGAGGACAGAGATCCCCAAGCCCCTCTGCCAGTCTCACTGGGGTTTCATACAACCAGTGGTAGCCTCAGCAACTGCAGTGAATTCACACCCACTTGATTTTCCTGTTTGGATTTTTTGGAGCAGGAGTGACAAGGGCAGGGGTCCCCTCCACTAGGGCTACCCCCCATTCTGCCTCGAGCAGGGCTGGAACACTGGAGCTACCTCCCTAGGGAATTTTCAGACCTCGCTTCAGTCCCTCTGGGAGACTCCCGCAGTGACAGCCTGGGCCAATGGGCAAGGGGAGTCTGAGTGGTGGGTTGGACTCTGGTCCCTGTGGGCGGCACCCTCCCCCTTCAAGCAGGCACCATTAATGTATGCAAAGCATATGCAAATCACCCAGAAGAGAGACACAACATCGGTGGAATGACAGAAGAGACCTTGGAGAGGAGCCAGCCCGCCCCCTTATTTCACAGGTGAGGAAAGAGGACCTTGCCAGGAAGGGACTTGCTCAAGGTCACTCGGACATTTGGGCGATAACGAAGGATCCTAAGAAGGTCTCTTTACTCAGCCCAGTGTCTTCCCATGACAGTCTTGTTTTCCATATGGGGAGCTTACATGATGAAGGGGTCTCAGGGTCTGTACGAGGTTCCCTTGGTCACCTCCCTTCCCCATCTGAGCCTGGGTAGTGGGTGTAGGGGAACTGTGGGCCAGGGCGGCAATGATGCCTGGGGCAGTGGGTGACTAGGGGGTGACAGGGCCAGAGGCTGAGGCACTGGATTCCCGGCAGCCAAACAGCAGAAAGTGGCAGGAGAACTTGAGTGTTTAAAGCCCAATGTCAGGGCAAGGTGCCCGCTGTGTGCGGGGAGGGGGACAGCGCCCTCACCACACACACACATCTCTAAGTGCTCAGCAGCCCCCTTCCGCCTGGCCTCTGGTAACTATGACACCTGACAGACCATAATAATCCATTCAAGCACATCCCTTCCGTGGCTGCAGCTCCCCTCCCCGCCCGCCCCCCACCACCTTGGCTTCTCAGCCTTCCAATCGGTCCTAGAAAGCAGGACAGATGCTATGGAAAGAAGACAGACAGATTGGAGGGGGCAGACAAGGAGAAAAGGGGAGACTCAGGAGTCGAGTGAGGGAGACAAAGAGGAGAGAACGCAGGAAGGGCAGAGCGGGAGAGGAGTGGAGGGGACTGGGGAAGAAAGTGGGGAGTCTGAGGAGCAGAGCGGTGAATGTAGGAACAGTGGAGCTGAGGGGGGGCTCCTAGTCTCCAGACCTGAAGGATAAGGCTGGAGCCCGGGCTAAGGGTCATGGGAGTCCAATCTGGGCCTGAGGGAGTCCGGGACCATGTCCCTGCCCCTATGCCCACCTCCCCAGCAAATCCCCCGGCTGCCAGGAAATCGGTCCTCACTTCTCTGCCTCCCTCTGCTCCCCTCCCCTTCCCTCCCTCCCTCGGGGCAGGCAAGCGCAGCTTCCCAGCCAAATCCAAAGCCTTCATCTCCGCTTTTCAGAGCTGGGAATGAAAGAAGGGGAAGCAAATGCAGCCCTGTAACCCGCTGACGGCCAGATTTTTATTATCTTTGCTCGAATGGGCCCTAGGAAGCCAACAAGGGACTCTTCAAAGAGCATCTGAGTGGCTCATTGAAGCCTGTACCTGCACCAGCCCACCCACGACAGGCAGCCAGGGTCTAGGGGGGCACAAGCTGTCCCCCACCTCCCACCAGACCCAGAGACCAGTGGGAGGCTCCCGGTGCCTAGTCAGGGGCTGTTCGGTTAGAATGCCAGGCTCAGAGACCAGACGCAGACCCACTGGGCCTCGGAGGCAGTCTCTGTCCCTCTCTGGGCCTTGAAGACACAAATGAAGGAAGAAATTGGATCTCCTTGCCAGGGGTTGGAGGAGATAAGTGCGTGGGATTCCTCGAAAGCAAAGCTTTCATGGCAAGCTCCAGATCCCTCCCTGAACTCTCTGCCTGCCCCCTCAAGGGCCTACTGTCTCCCTTCCAATGGAGCAGCCCCTTCCTTCCAGAGCCTGACCCACTACTCAGGATGATCCTTGGACTCCAAACACAGCTCCCTCAGGTCAAAACCTCAACCCTTAAAGGAGACCCTTTCCTTTCCCAAGACCTAATCTGGAATGGAGACAGGACTAAAACAGATGTGATACTTCCAAGAGTGCAGCCCCCTCCCTGTTCAAACTGGGCAGCCTTGCCACCATCAGCCCCAGCTCTGACCACACTGGTGAGATCAATGCCCACAGCCAAAGGAAGAATCAATGGTTCTAATTAAACCTTTTTTCCAGGGTGCGTCCCTGGCCAGAGAGAGAGAAAGAGAGATCACCTGAGGCTTTGCATCACAGCACTCGACTCTGTACCCTGTACATATTTAAGAGCTGGAACCCTGGATTCCCAGCAGGAATCAGGCCGTGAAGACCCCAGACACCATCCCCTCCTCATTAGGCAAGGAGACAAGGAGGCAAGCAGAAAGTATGGGGTAGGGGGCAAGCCTCCCAATTCCCAGGGACCTTCCCCTAGGAGGGCTCCCGGTCTCCACTCAGCACTGCCTGAAGACCACAGCTGCTTCTTCCAGATCTCCAGAGCACACTTGCATCTCCATCCCAGCCCTGAGGGTCATCACAGAGAACTGGCCATCATGGTAAGGGCGGAAGGAGCAGGGCTGGGGTGGGGGTGGGCACTGGACAAAGACCCTCTTGTCCCCAAGGCATGGTGGCAGGAAGCCAGGGCAAAGCCTTTGCACTCACTGCCAAAGGTGCCTGGGTGCCAGGCAGTCTGGGTGGAGAGGGAATCTTATTCTTGGAACCCCCTCCCCTTATGCCTTATCCCTTGCTTCTACACTAGGCCACCAGTTAAGTCTATGCCTCGGCAACTCCCAGCTTGCCCGGAGCCTTCCTTCCTATATGAATGCCGGACCCTGACACTTGCCCACAGTGGCCCCAACCAGCAGAAGACCTCACACGTAAACCATAACTGCCCCCCCACATACATACACACACACAACCATGCCAGAAACCACCACCACCACAGCTGCCACCAGTGATGACAGAGCCCCACATTTTCACAGTGACAGTCTCCATCAAATGCCTCACCAGTTCTTTAAGACAGCAAGAGGGATAGGGAAGGGAATGTGAGAAACTGAGGCACGGAATTAAGACACCAAAGCAGTTGGCTCAAGGTCATCCAGACCAAGATATTCAGAGTTGGAAAGAAAGCATCCTATCCCAGCCCCGAAGTGCTCAAACTCAACACCAATGAAGATTCAGATTCACAAGCCTGGAAGTCTGGTTACCCATCCCCTCTCCCAGCTCTCATCTGTTTTTCCCTTCCCAAAACAACAGGAGTTCGAACATCTTCTGCAAGCCTCCAGCCAGGAACCCACTTCCCTTCAAGTTGGGGGCTACAAGACCTGCTAGTTCCCTAGCACTGGAGAAGAGGGACTGCCAGTCCGGGATCTCCTCGCACATTCCCTGTTCTTGCTCACCTGGCTCCCCTCGGCCCCCGGGGTCCCTCGGTCCGGCCTCCTCCCTGGGAGATCGGGCTCTGCCCTCCGCTGTCCTCTCCCACCAGGCCAGGGCAAAGCGCCGGAGGCACTGCCAGGGCTGCATGGGGAGGGGTGGGGCGGGGGGGCTTGCACCGGCAGCCGCACACGCCCCGCCGGGCCCTGCCAGCCGAGCTGCGGAGGCACCCGGGCGGCCCCCTCTGCTTCCACCAGCATCCTGCTGCCCCCACCGACAGGACTCGGAGCTGGCCCAGGAGCTTCTGACGTAGCAAGGGGGTGCGTGGGAGAGGAGGGGGGGCTTAGCGCGGCCCCTCCCCGGCCCCGCCCTCTGCCGCTCAGCTTCCCTTGGTCCCTACCTCCTCACTCACCCTAGACGCTCTCCCCAGCTGGGGGCGCCCTCTCCCGCCCTCTGGCCTCTTCACCCGGAGGGCTTAAGATCACAGGGCCCCTCCCCCAGCCCTTCCCTCTCGTGGCCCCTCTCTCCCCGCCAGTAGAGAGTGGAGCGGGTCCCCAGTTTCTGCAACTGCTACCTTGCTACCTAGGCTCCCAGGTCTCCAGGGCTAGGGCCTCGAGGTGACAGGAGGGTGGGGCGGAGGGGGGAGGAAAGGGGAAGGGGGCGGGAACACAGGCTGGTATCCTGGCAACACAGCCAATCCCAGAATACATTCATCCCCTTCCTTCCCTGGGGGGCTGGCGCAAAGCGCCTACCACCACCATCCAAGGGCGTGCACCCCATTCTGGGACCTGGGGTAAAGAGAGGCCCTGGATGCTCCCAACACCTCTCCATCCCCTTCGCCTCTCTGCATCCTCCTCTTCATCCACCACGGATGGACCACTCCCTCCCCCATTCCCTTCACCACCCATCCTCCTTTCTCTTCTCTCCTTCCCTGCCCCGCACAAACCTCTTTAAAATTTACCCCCGCCCCTGCTCCGGGGCTCCCTTCCCCGGGCCTCACGAGGCCCTCCCCACCCGCTCTCCAGCCTCGCCAATGCCGGACCCCTTCTCTGGACCCAGCACTCTTCTCGCCCGATCCTTCTCCCGAGCCCGGAGCGCCGCGGTCCCCTGCCCCCTACACACCTGCGACCCGAGCACCCCTTGCCCCGCCGGCCGCCGCCACCCCGGCCCGGTCGCCGCCCCCGCCCCCGGCCGAGGGGAAAACACACAAAGAAAACAGAAATACCTTCCACTTAAGCATGGAGGCACATTAGGAAGGAGAGAGACAGGGACATGCCTTGGGACGGAGCGTTCCCCATCGGGCGGGGGCACGGGGGGCGGGGGCCCCGGGCCGGCCTGCCTGGCGCTTGCCCTCTCGCCGCCTCGCGGGCTCCTTGCTGAGCCCCAGCCCCGGGGCGCGGTGCCAGGCGGGCTGGCCGGGGGCGCGGGCCCCGCCGGGGTGGACCAGCTGGGAGGGCGCCGGCGGCCGGGCGTGTGGGTACGCGCGCGCGCGCGCGGGCGTGTCACCGAGTGTGCGAGAGCGAGTGTGTATGTGTGTGTGTGCGCGCGCGCTGGGGCCGGTGCGGGTGTGTCACTGCGGGCGGGAGCGCGCGCGGCGCGGGCACGCGCGTGTGGCTGGAACGTACAAAGGGCCTCCGGGGTGGGGGGAGCTGGGAGGGGAGGGGGCCGTCTCCTCCCGCCCTCCAGTTGCACGGCTGGATCCCGCGGCTAGCAGCCGGGCCGCCGATGCGGGGAGAGCTCAGGCCTCCCGCCCCGCTGCACCTGCTTCTCATACCCTGAGCAATCCTCAAGCCATGATGGAGACAATTGCCTAAAGCCGGGAGCGGGCCTCGAAGGAGGGGGGGTGCATCTCGAGGGTGTGGGAACTTGTTCTCCAAGTCCTGGCGCGCCGTGGGATGAAGAAACATTCGGGGAGGTTCGGGGCAGGGAGGGACCAGGGGCTGCTCTTCAGCCAAGGTGACCTCCGAAAGCCACGGCTCCCTATGCAGAGAGAGTCTGGACCCTCCACAGGGACGCTCCCCTCGTCCCCTCCTTAGACCTGGCTCCACCAAGGGAACCCAGTCCCCCGGCGCCCCCTGCTGGGCTGTCTCCTCCCCCCTCTCCCCCCCTCCCAGCTCAGGTTGCTGCCCCTCCTGCAGGCGTCTGCAGAAACTGCAGGGGCTGGTGCTGTGAGTGAGGGGAGATTGCCCATCTGCCAACTAGGACCCCAAAAGAGGGCGCTCCAGCTCCTGCCCCGTCTCACACCTCATTTGGCGACATCGTAATCACATCCAAGCAGCCTGCAAAGCGCCAGCTCTACCCCCACCCCTGCCTTACTCCCACCCCCTCCCTGTCCCACCTTAGCCCACCTCTTGGCTCCACAGACTTCTCCAGGTGACTCTGTCCCCTCCTCTCGACCTGGTTGCTTGCTCCCTCTCTCTCTCCGGTTCTCTGTTCTGTCCCCTCTCTCCCAAACTTCTCTTGGAGAGGGGAAAGTGGGCCAAGACCCCTGGCCCTTTTGCTTACTCCTGGCATTCCGGAAGCCAGCTTAGATGAGCAAGGAAGGAACACAGTACCTCTCTTAGCTGTAGGCCACCAGGCAGAGTGGCAGGCGGGCAGAGAGGCAGGAGAGGAGACCCCACCCCAAGTGGCCCAAATGACAAACCGGTTTCCCCACTTCCTGGTCTACCCAGTTGCAGCCTTAATCCAGACTCTCTTCCACTTGCCTTCCCGCTCCCAGGCCTGCCCTGAGCCAAGCACACTGCCTGGCTCAGGGCAACTCTGATGCCCCTTAGAAATTTCTCTCCAGCTACAATAACTTAGGTGGCTGGGCCAGGATAGGAAGAGGAGGGGCTCCAGTCGGACAGCTCAGGAGGGCAGCCAAGCGCGTCCTGGACACACCGTCTGGGCACACGACCCCAGCAGTCGGCTCCCTGACTTCTCCCCTCCTGGGCCAGCTGCCTCTCCCTCTGCCAACTGGACGGTGCCCATCTTTTGGCCTTTGAGCATGCTATGGGCACTCATCCAGCTCTCGGCTTGGCTGCCAGCCCAGGATGTGCATGGGAGGCAGCAGGCCCTGTGTAGAGGCGGGGTCGGCAAGGGGAGGGATGGCTTCCCTTCAGCTGCATGGACACTACCTCCCAAGCCTCTCAGAGGCCAGAGGCTAGGGACTGATGCTGCTGCTGCTCCTCCTCCATCCAGGCCCCCAACTCAACCACACAGGATGCTGTCCCTCTCCTCCCCCTCAGGTTATGCCCCCATGAGACAAGATCTCCTCTCTTCTCCATATTGTGCCCACCTAATATGCGTGCATGCTAAGTCAATTCAGTTGTGTCTGACTCTTTGCAACTCCATGGACTGTAACCTGCCAGGTTCCTCTGTCCATGGGATACTCCAGGCAAGAATACTGGAGTGGGTTGCCATGCTCTCCTCCAGGACATCTTCCTGACCCAAGGATCAAACCTGTGTCTTCTGTGGCTTCTGCATTGCAGGTGGATTCTTTACCTGCTGAGCTACTGGGGAAGCCCCCGCCCCCTCCCAATATGCTTTATTCATATTCTCTAATATAAGTATCTTAAAAACCCTGCAAAAGTGGCTGTTTTCAGTCCCATTTCAGAGAGAAAGGAGTTGAGGCTCAGAGAGGCATAATCACTTACCTAATCTAAGAGTAGTAAAGGTGAAATTCAAATCCAGACATGCCTGACTCCAAAGCTCCCAGCCTCCTTTCATATCACCACCACCATCTCCTAACCCGGTGGGCTGCCCGAAGGTGAGGCCTAACACCTGACACACTCTCATGACCTTAAAAGAAAGGAAGAGAACTGGGTGCAGGAAAATGACTGAAACTTAAGACTAGTTATTTATGTCAGAGTTGAGGAACTGGGCATTATCCCCTGGATGAAGACTAGAAAGATGCTTGTCCTGTCACGTGGAGGTTTTTCTGGCCTTTATACTAGATTCCAATAAGCCATGGGCTTAGGGACTTGGGGAGAGGGACTCTGTGAATTAGCCCCCAGAGATTGAGAATAATTTCAAATGTGTCAGCAGGACAATGCATCCATCAGTCACTATCCTAAGGTGACCTCCCACATCATGAAGGCCACTACACAGTGAGGGGCTTAAGTGAGATTCAGGTAGCGTTTTCTGTGTGGCTTACTTGTTAGAGACAGATCCTAAACATTTCTGATCATCTTCATAGCTGTGAGCCCATTTGAACCTCTCCTCCCCTCAATCCAGGATTTCCTCCACTTCCTTACCCCAGGACTCCATGGGTCTCCTGGAGAGGTGAGAAGGAATACAGCTGTGAATGGAAACAAAGACCCTTGAGGCCCGGGTTGAGCCTGAGGGCAGATGGCCTGACACCAGCCACCCTCACTGACCCCGCCCAATCCTCTAGTATCACCGACTCACTGGACAGGAGTTTGAGCGAACTCCTGGGAGATGGTGAAGGACAGGGAAGCCTGGGGTGCTGCAGTCCAAGGGGTCACAGAGTCAGACATGACTTAGTGACTGAACAAAAGCAGCAACAAATCTTCCACCCCTACCCCACAGGGAAGACAGTTGCCTGCTCCCCTTCCTATCCAATCCCAAAAGCCAAGGCTCCTTCTCCTAGGGAGAAGTCTGGAGGAAGCCATCGCCTCTGATCAGAGCGAGAAACACAGGTATTATTTCTCTAGCTGAGAGACCAGAATTGCTCCTGGAAGCTGGCGTGGTGCCCAGGCACAAGAAACGTGCCAGCTGCCTCCACCTGAGATGCCTCAGGTGCCACCCCACCCCCACCCTCATTCCTCAACAGGTAACTTCCCTCTGGCCTTCCTCCCCTGCATCTCTGGCTGCATCTTGGTTGGGAGGGGGCTGCTGGCTTGTCTGAGAAGATAGAACAGCAGATCAGCAGATCAACAGCAGATCGTAACCACCCACCTGGCCCTTCTCACTCCACCCAGCCTGCTCACCTCTTCCCAGGAGACCAAGGGAGCAAAGTTATGAGGGAGCACCCTAGAAGTGAGAATTCTCAGCATCACTTCTCCTTCCCCAAGGGTGTTCAGATCCAGGGTTGCATCTGGACAAACATCTGGGCAGGAAGAGGGAGAAGGGGCCTGGTATGGGCCGAGGGGCACACGGGCCTCTAGGGAAAGCCACAAGGGAAAAGGTGATGTGAAAATGATAGTGGGACACCCCAAACTGCTCGCTCAGCCACCTTGGAGGTCCCCAGCCCAGATCCCTGAGAAAGCACCCTGCCCTGTCTGGCTAGAGCACATCATAAGCCCCATTTGGACCATCCAGACTCCACCAGGGTGACCTAAAGGCAGTGAGGGGGCTGTGAAGAGCCCTCTTCCCAGGAAAGAGTGACCAGGGCAGTGAGCCGGCCTCTGGGCCTGGTTTGGGTTGGGGAGCCGAGGAGGTGGAGGCTGATTCCTTCTGACTATAGCCCAGTCTCCAGGAACCCCAAGCCTCTCCTCCAGTGTGCCTCACTCTCTCATCCCCCATCCCACCCCAAAGAGAGGAGTAAATGGCAGTAAGTTTTAAAAGACCCTCCTCTGTTCCCAGCGGTCCCCTCTCCCTTGCTTGTTATTGTAATGAATGCTAATGAAGCTCAATAATTGATGTCCTCATTAGCACATCAAACCCACTTTCTGAAGAATGGAGAGAAAAAGTGGAAAAGAGGGGGTTTCTCTGGGGTCCTAACTGTAGCCAGCTCCCTCCAAACTTATGGTGGTGCTTCCAGCAGGGAGGGACCCCACTAGAGGGACTTGCGCTGAGAAATCTAGATGTCCCCCTCTGATTGAGAATTTTCTGAGCACAAGACTCTGTCTTCCCTGTCAGATGGCCATCCCATCAGACTGGGAGCACTGAGTCCCTCTCTGTTAACTAGAAGTCTCCCTCAGGGCAGGGCAGCACTTCTTAAACCAAAGCAAGAATTAGAATCACCTGGAGGACTTGTGAAAATAGGGGGAGGTCCCACCCCCAAAGTTCCTGATTCAGTAAGTCTGAGGAGGGGCCTGAGAATTTGCATTTTGACAAAGTTCTCAAGTGTGGCTACTGCTGATGCTACTCCTGCTGCGGGGGAACCGCACTTTGAGAACCAGTGGGGTTGGGACCACTTTCTTGCTTGCCCAGTTTCAGGCTTTGCCTGTTAGTGGAGCTCAACTGGCAAGCCACCACAGGGCCCGGTGCACAGGGAGTGTCCAGGAGAACTCTGTAACACAGATGCATGCACCTCCCCGTCCTTTCCTTAAACCAACACTAAAGCCAATCCCAGCCACCATAAGTGCCCCTGGTGACTCCTTCCTCTCCCAACCTTGACCTTTGAGGGCTGGAGATGGCCAGAGCTGGATCTCCTGCTCCCCAGCTGCATGTACCACGTTGGTGCTGCAGAAGCCAGTGGGTCCTCTCTCGTGGGGTGGGGAAGGAATAAAGGTGAGGGAGAGGGCTCCCAGCACCCCATCTCACTTTGGGATGACCTCCTGGGGCCTAAGTAGAGAGAGGGGCGTGTGGATGGTGTCCACGAACGTGCATGTAGCATCCCACCTCCTTCCTTCCTACTCAGTTGCCTACACACAGAAAGCAAAGAGAGAAGAAAGATGAGAAGAAAGAAGGCACTCTGCATCTCTCCTTGAGAGGACACATTGGGAGCCACTGGGGCCCAGGTGGACCACAAGCCCAACTCCTGCAGGACCATACCCAGCTGGCTTTTAGGCTCTAGACTTCACTACCTGATCTACTTGCTTTGGGAAAGAAAGGAAAGACAGCCTTCCAACTCTATCCAGCAGCCTTCCCAGATTTGCCAACCAGCCTTATAAGCCTATGGTGGGCACTGGATCATCCTCACTTATTTTACCCATGGTAGCACCTGGAAGCCCTCTCCACCTTCCAGGGTCACAGAATTACCTATTTAATAATTAAACTCATCTATTGCTGGTGGGAATATAAAATGGTTCAGTAGCTATAGGAAACTGACAATTCCTGAAAAAGGTAAATATATAATTACTATATGACCCAACAGCCCAAATGTCCTTCAATGGATGAATAAACAATTTGTGATGTATCCATACAATGGAATACTATGCTTTCATAAATAGGAATAAAGTATTAACACACGATTCAATGTGGATGAACCTCAGTGTTGTGCTAAGTGAAAGAAGCCAGATGCAAAAGGTCAGATATTGTATGATTCCATTTATAGGAAATATTCAGAGTAGGTAAATCCGTAGAGATTTGTCTGGGGAAGGGAAAAATGGGGTGCAATTGCCTAATGGATATGGGGTTTCCTTTTGGGAAAATGTTTTGGAGCTGGATAGAGGTGGTGGTTGCTCAATATGGTGAATGCACTAAATGCCACTGAGTTGTTCATTTTATAATGGTGAATTTCATGTTATGTGAATTTCACCTCAAAAAAAAAATGTAGTAGGCATTTTCCAGGGAGTTCATTAAGTAGACCCATCTGCAGCTTTCAGAGTCTACTTTTTTTGGAAACAGAAGCTTATGCCCACGTGAGTTACAGCCACTCCCCAGGGTTTGGGGCACCAGGCATCCACTATGAACACTTGGAAGATGCTCACAGGACCCCAGGATGTAGTTCTTTTGGACCCAGACTGCATCTTGACAGCCTCCTGCTCTGCCTGGCTCCCATCCCAAGGGAGCCTCCCTTCCTTTCAGGTTCCTGCTTCCCAGGCAGGCAGCAGACGCCTGATCAAGTGTTAAGGAGCTCAGCTTCCCATCTTCAGATAGCATCGTGCCATCTGCCCTCAAGGCTGGCCCACCCCTCCCTGATCATCTTGCTCCAAACATAGCTTGAAAAAGTCCTCTGGTTTTCTTTCCCACAGATTGTTTTAATTACCCCCTAAATGAGCCCCTTGTTCTCTGGCATCTCTCAATCCCCCCCAAATCCTTTTCCCTTGAGCTTGGCCCTGGGCTAGCCTCTCTGGGTATGGGCAGGGAAGGGAGGGGTCTCAGGCTGAATCAGGCACATTTTCTGCTCCTCTTAGCTCTAAAGCCTCACTAGACCGTTCTGCTCAAAGACCTTCAGTGACCACTCCCTAGAGCAGAGGGTTGTGTCCTTTGGAGATCTTGAGCCTTTTGAGGTCCTGACAAAAGCTTTGCCCCCTTCCCTAAACAAAAGAATATACATGACCAGCTGTAAGAAATCTGTGGGCCTCCCTGACCTCTGCAGCCTATCCTAGGACCCCTAGGGCAGAGCTTCTCAAAGTGTGGTCCACAAGATGAGTATAGATATGAAGAATCATCTTTGAGAAAACTTTATCATGATTTGACATTGCCACACATCCCAGTTCATGATCATTTTTGAAGTGTTTTATAAAAAGCAACCTGAGTTCATAGCTGGAAATGTTTTACTCTAGCCCCGTTCTTTCCAGCCTCATCTCTGGTTACCTCCAGCAATAACACTCCCATACACACACGTCCTGTGTCTTCCCTTTACACTCCATGGCCTTGTCCATACTGTTCCCCACCTTGGGGTTCTCCTTTCCTTCCTCTGCACCTGTGGACACCTGACACCCACTTCCAGGCCCAGCTCAAATTCCATGTCCACAATAAAGCCTTCCCAATTCCAGCCCTGCCCTCCTCACACACAGGCACATGGACACAAACACATCCTAGCTGACAGTCCCTCTCCCCAGGGTTTTCTTAACACTACTTAACTTTATTTGTGACCATCTGGTTTGCTTCTCTGGGGGCAGAGCTTTCGTCCTCTTGGTCCTCCCTGTCTTCTCCACCCTCCAGAGCATCTGTGCTTATGGATTCAGGGCAACCTGCTGTCCTGATTCTCTCGGGTCCTCCTGTGGCTGCACCTCCATGTGCCCCCCCTTCCATGCTGGGGGAGCTTCTGGCATCTTCCCAAGATAGGACCCAGGCCTGTATACCACTCCCTGTACCATCCATCCCTGGCTTCACTCTCCTTATTAGAGGTCAGACTTTCTCAGTAAAAACCATTGGTATATGACTGGGGCCAAATATTAATACATACAAGATTTTAATGGCTGGAAAAATTAATTTGACTGGTTTTCTTTTTTTTGTTTTGTATGGGTTTTGGTTGCCCTGGGTCTTCATTGCTGTGCAGGCTTCTCACTTCTCTTGTTTAGGAGCACGGGCTCTAGGCGCACGGGCTGAGTAGTTGTGAGGCACAGGCTTAGTTGCCCCGCAGCACATGGAATCTTCCCAGACCAGGAATGGAACCTGTGTCCCCTGCATTGGCAGGCAGATTCTTACCCAGTATGCCACCATGGAAGTGCTTGATTTGTTATTTAATAGGAAATTCTATTTGTATGTGATGCAAAATTCAAAAGGTACAAAAGGAAAAGTCAATTTCTCTGTCACTGCCTCTGCTCCCAGTCACCCAGCTCCAGGCCCAGAAACATCATTCTCAGGTCTTTCAGGGCTTGCTTATACGTTCACAAGCATTTCTTTTGTGTCGTTTTATCCAAATGGCAGCAGACAACACACTCAACAACATAAACTAGGGATTGTTCTGGACCAGCATGTATGAAGGTGCCCTGTTGACAGATGTTTAGGTGTGGTGCGAGAGATACCCTGCCAGTTACTTTATTTTACACAATGTGAGTTTATATGCACAATAAATTCCTAGAAGCAGAATAGCTGGATAAGGGGTACGTGCATAATAACTGTTTTAAATATGAACCATTACTTCTGGTTTTGCCCTGACTAACGGCACCATAGCAACCAGTTTTTCTCAATTTGGCCACTTATTTCTCTTGTGGTGTGCGAGCTGGAAAAACTGAGGCAGAGACGCAAACAACCTCCCTACCCCTCTCCTGGGAGAATTCAAATCCCAGATCCTGGGCAAGGGATCTGTAAGCAGGAAGACATTCAGTTTCCCAGAGTCAGAAAAATGCCCCAAGGATCCTGCCCATCTTGAGAAACAGGGAAAGAGGGGATGTAAGAAAATAGCAACCCACTCCAGTATTCTTGCCTGGAGAATCCCATGGATGGAGGAGCCTAGCAGGCTACAGTCCATTGGGTTGCAAAGAGTTGGACACTGAGTGGCTTTACTTTCACTTTCACGCCCCAAAAGAGAAAAACTAAAATAATGATCACCTCATATACGAAGGGGACAAGCCAGAGGACACCCAAAATGTCCCAAATCAGCAAGAGAGACTGAAGTTAGCTCCCATCGTGAACTTCCTGTCCCAGGCACAGTCCTGGCACTAGGCAGGGACAGTGGGTGACTCCCTACTTGGGATCATTAAGCCAGGATTAAGGGTAGAGGCCTTGCCAGGCCTGCTGGGAGGCAGAAGACTGGAACTGGTGACCACTTAAGCCACCACGTGGGGGCACAGCCTAGCCAAGGTGGAAAGGCAGAGAAGTAGATTAATTAAGGCAGGGCCCCTAACAGTCTTCAAAGCAACCCCATACTCAAGGGTCCAAGGAGGGAAAGCAAGGATTGAGTAGCTCATTTTGCTGATGAGAAAAGCAAAGCCCATAGAGGTTAAGAAACTTGCCTGAGTCTTCACAGGTGAACCAGGACTAGAACCCAAGCCTTCAGCCCTCAAGTCCGATGAGATGGCCTCCACTGTCCTGCCTCCGAGGCTGGAAGCTTCCCAAGGTAGGACCCAGGCCCTGGTTCCTTCACCCACCTCCCCAGGCCCACTGTAGCTTCACTCCTCCAAGCTCGCCTCCCCACCAACACCCCAACTACACGGCCCCAGAACCGGGCTGAGACGGCTGGGAGAGGTCGCAAACCCCTCTCCTGTCTAACAACTGAGCTGAGAGAGGAAGAAGGAGGTGGGAACAGGTCCCAAGCTTCCATCTCACTCATCCTCGCCCATCTCAGTCTCAGACTCTCGTGATGGGAAAGTAGGCCAGTTTGGAATATGTCACGGATATTTTCAACATCCCCATCTGTACTACACAGCTTTGCACCCAGCCAAGTGGGGTGGAGTCGGAGCCTTCCTGTCGGATGAAAGGTACACCTGCTACCTCTTGGGCTCAGAGCCCACATGGGGGGTGGGGACAAGCACAGGAGGCCATGGAGGGCTCTGGGCAAGTGTTCAGCCACCTGGACAGGGGTGGGGGCAAAGGGGAACGGACAGGAGGCCAGTCGTATCTGCCCTCCTCCCAGAGAAGCAGGTGCTGAACAGCTGTCACCCGTGGACACCATCCCGCTGCCCCTGTGAACTATGTATGACCAGCTCAGAGGTTGAGCAATTTCCTGCAGGGAAATGGGTCTGAAAAGCTTTATTAGAGAGATAATTGATATTTGAAGTGGGCCTTGAAAGGAGAGCAGGACTTTACTGGGTGAAGATAGAGGAGGGTGTTCTCAGCCGAGGGACATGCCTGAAGTGGGAGATGGAGGGTATAGAAGGCTGAGCAGGAATGGCAGGAAGAGAGACTGAATGGGGTAGGTTAACATTGGAGAAGGGGCTGTTAATGGTGAATGCTCAGATAAGAAGCTTGCTGTGGGCCCTACATATGCCCATGAGGGCATTCAGAAAGAACCCATAGCAGTTGACAGAGAGAAGTCACCCAAGAAGGGGTTGGGGAGCAGGGTATGAATGAGCAAGCAAGCATTCTCTTCGAACTGCCAGCCACCTAGACCATGTCCTCTTCCAGTTGGCTGGCTGGGGGAGCAAACAAGATTGGGGAAGGGGAGACCAAAGCGAGAAATGAACTCTTTATAGAGCTGTTAGAGACTTGCCAGGTTAAAGGAGACAAGGTCAGGACAGAGGCTGCATTGGAGAGATTCTTCTGGAAGGTTGGTAGAGGGGACACCTGGACACTGTGTTTATTAATCACCTACTATGGACACTCGCAAGATGGCCTCATTTAATCCTCACAGTAAACCCAAGAAGCTTTCCCCTTTTTTACTGATGTGGAAACTCAATTTAAATTTCAATAGGAAAGTAGAAAGACGTATAAGTCCCTTCCCTGAGGTCCCACAATGTGCGCATGGGATAAGAATTCAGGTCTGTCCATTCCCCAAACCTGTCTCCTTTACCTTTCACCACCTCCCAGGAAAGAAGCAAGGCTCCCTCCCAAAGAAATGACTCAAGCCCGAATCTTCAGCCCTCTCTCACTGTCTCCACCCTGGGCCAGGACTCAAGGGCCCCACACCAATCCCATGAGATGAACCACTTTCTGATGAGAAAACCAAGGCTCAGAGAAGTGAAGTGACTTGCCCAAGGACACAAAGCTAATTAGTGGCAGAGGCAGGATTTAAACCCAGATCTCTTCTCACACCTACTCCCCTTTCTAAGCACTTAGCTTCTTTGTTCCCCAGTTTCCTTATCTGTAAAATGAGGGAAGATTAGAGTGAGGGCATACGGATATAAGCCACTTGGTACTGTGCCCAACAGTCCTTCAATGACCAAGAAATGTTTTCTGAGCATCTACGAGAAGCAGGACCCTCTTCTAGACATTGGGAGATGAGAGGAAAAGAAGCCAGCGTCTGCTGTCTCGAGGTGGATACGAAGGCAAGGATTGAGAGGGGAATGAGCCATATGCACAGAGACCAGGCTCCATAATTGCTCCCACTAAGTTCTTGGGCAGTTTTCTCTGGACTTCTCTACTTGTGGGTCTAGAAAACAGGAGGATCGCAGAGAGGAGACACTTCACACAGTAACCAGCCAGGTACTCTGTCGCTGCCAGTCCCCTAGGTGAGCAGCCCTCCTCCACTGGCTGTGAGACCAGCAAAGCTCCTTCCTCCCCCACCACGCTGGCCTAGACTGCCCCTGTGGCCTGGATGGGCACTTTGCTTCCTGGTCCCTCTCCTTACAGGATGTGCAGCCCCTGCTCCTGGTCCTGTGGTGGACTCCATCTGGGTCCAGCCCAAAATCTGATGCTAGTATCTTAGAGGTTGTGACAGCTGGTGGTTCAGGGATGACCTTCAAGGCTCGGAAGCAGCCCTGAGGAATGGGCCCCAGCTTTTACTGTCAAGAGGTGAGGTGGATTCAGCCTGAGTCAGAGGTGGATGGGCTTCTGGTCAAAATCATGGAGCTGTTTGTAGGGAAACAGGGAAATTAGAGTCTAACCTGAGGAATATAACATAATCATAGTTGGAGCCATTCTTAAGCACTTAGGACACTATTTTATTTTATTTAATCCTATGTGTGTATAAAATCCTATTTTATTTATTAACAACAATTTTTGTTTTCATTTTTTGCCATAGCACATGGCTCATGGGATCTTAATTCCCCACTCAGGGATTGAACTCTGCCCTCTGCGATGGAAGGGTGGAGTCCCAACCACTGGACTGCCAAGGATTTCCCTAAAACCTTTCCATTTTAGGGTTGATAAAACTGAGGCTCAGAAAAGTGAAGTGAGGCCCTGAGGGAAGCAAAAGATCCTGCTCTTCTCTGCTTTTAGCTGCCGGCCAGCTGAGCTCAGCCCTGCTGTCCCTGAGCTCTGAGCCAGGGCTGGACTCCAATCTTCTGGTGTAACCAAAGGCAGGGGAGCTGGAACCAAGAAGTGGGGAAAAAGTCTTGCACCTCCCAGGGTATTGCTGGTCCTGTCACCCCTTCTTGGGGCAGCCACCCAGTCTCATCCCCAACCTCAGGGTCAGGAAGTAGGGCCAGGGTTGGAAGGTGAGGTCAGGCCCTTCTAGCTCCCCACTGCTGCTTCAATCACTCTGTCACTTTCTGCAAAAGCCCTGTGCCACCCGCTCTACCCTCTTCACTGGGGTTGTCTACTGACCTTGCCTTTTTCAGTTTATTGACGTTTTTTGGCATCCCACCCCCTAGTGCACCCTGGGTAACTCCAAAGTCCCAGCCTCTGCATTCTACAACCTTCACATGTCTAATCACTTTCTCCTTTGCCTACCCTTTGTTCACATCCTGGACATTTCACCAACCTATAAGTGCTCACATTTTCCTCTCTGACCCCATTTCTGCTCCTTTTGT
The DNA here is from genome assembly GCA_007570785.1 of Antilocapra americana. Lineage (NCBI taxonomy): Eukaryota > Metazoa > Chordata > Mammalia > Artiodactyla > Antilocapridae > Antilocapra > Antilocapra americana. The sequence goes on along the minus strand of ML664177.1, from coordinate 16,029,447 downwards.
TCACTTATCCTTTGGACAACTGTTCTTCAACTCCCTAACAATTGACCTGGAGATGTTTTCCCCATCCATCAGCTCCCTTCTGTCTTCATTCTCTTCCTTTTTCAGCCCAGAATCTCTGTTTTATAAGATCATCTAACTCTCTACCTTCAGTCTTTTGTGTTTACATTTGCCTGATAAAGCCCTGGACTTCTGATTCAGGAAGGCTATGCATGTTTACCATACCATCTTCAAAAATCTTTTTGAAAATGACAGAGAAAAAATATACTGGAGTTTTAAAGCACATTGTATTGTACTAATAGGAAGACTCAACAGAGAAGAGGAATCCAAGACCCCATAGAGAGAGCTACTCAAAGTGTGAATTTTCCTAACAGGACCTCAGATTTCCTGCTAACATCAAGAACAAAGCAAAGATGTTACTCCCATCATCACAATTCAGTGTTTTGGAGGTTCTAGCCAGTGCACTAAGGCGAGGGGCAGGGGGAAATCATCTAGAATTGAAAGGAAGACTTAAAATTGTCTTTATGTGAAGACAATGTGAATGTCCATGTACAAAATCTGATGGAACCTAAAAAAATAGATACTAGAACTAATAGATGAGTTTAGCAAGGCTGTGAGATGGGGCTTCCCAGGTGGCATTACTGGTAAAGAACCCACCTGCCAATGCGGGGGACATAAGAGACTTGGGTTCTATCCCTGGATTGGGAAGAGCCCCTGGAGGAGGGCATGGCAACCCATTCCAGTATCCTTGCCTGGAGAATTCCCATGGACAGAGGAGCCTTGGGGGCTACAGTTCATAGGGTCACAGAGAGTTGGACACAACTCAAGCGACTTAGCAAACATGCATGTAAGATGTAAGACCAATCTACAAATAGTCTAGCAATGAACATGTGGAACTTGTGATTAAAAAATATATATACCAGGACTTCCCTGACAGTTCAGTGGTTAAGACTTCATGCTTTCACTGCAGGGGGTGTGGGTTCAATCCCTGGTAGGGGAACTAATATCCTAAATGCCATGTGATACAGCCAAAAAATAATAATAATAAAAATTTAAATTAAAAAATATGTACAGTAGCATCAAAAAAATATGAACTACTTAGAGATAAGTTTGACAAAGGATACATAAGACCTGTACACTGAAAACTACAAAACACTGCTTAGAAAAATCAAAAGAGACTCAATAAGATGGAGATATACCATGCTCATGGATCAGAAGACTTGATATTGTTAAAATATCAATTCTCCCCCAATTGGTCTATAAATTCAATACAACCTCAGTCAAATTCCCAGCAGGATTTTTTTAGAAACTGTTGAGCTAATTTTAAAATTCTTAAGGAAACACAAGGAACTTAGAATAGCAAAACAACCTTGAAAAGGAAGGAGGGGAACACTGGAAAGCCCTTCCCCATCCCCTTCCCCAAGGAAGCCACAGTGCCTGGAGTTTCGGTAAAAGAGGTGAACCAGCAGGAGTTCATCAGGGCTTTGACAGCTTTTTTCCAGGAAGCTGAAAGTCCCTGGATGGGCGGATACCATCAAGATAGCCAAGCACAAAGACGTTACTAACTACAGTGAGAGCTGTGGAATGGCTTCCACAATGCTGCACCTCTATCTCTGGAGATGTGCTAGATAGGTTCCGCGACCAAGATCTATGCGGACATCAGAGAAGCCACATCACATCTGGCAACTTCACTGGGGCTCCAAGAGTGTGGCCTGCCAATTCCTCCAAGCCCTGGAAGGGCTGAAAATGGTGGACAAGGAGCAAATGGGGGTCACAAACTGGCACCTCAGAGATAGAGAGCTATGGACAGAATGCCAGACAGGGCAGCTGCCAATGAGAAGCATTAGAACAAATGCTTGGGGGCTTCCCTAGTGGCTCAGTGGTAGAGAATCCACATGCCAATGAAGGAGACAGGGGTTCCATCCCTGATCAAGGAAGATCCCACGTGCCTCAGAGCAACCAAGGCCTTGGGCCATAAATATTGATCCTGTGCTCTAGAGCCTGGGAGCCACAACTACCAATGTGACCCATGTGCCCCAGAGCCCTTGCTTCACAACAAGAAAAGCCACTGCAGTGAGAAGCCTGCACATCGTAACCAGAGAGTTATGATGCAACTAGAGTTCACTGCAACTAGAGCAAATCCCAAGAAGCAACGAAGACCAAGCACAGCCATAAATAAATAAATAAATAAAATTTAAAAAACATTTCCAGAACAAATGCTGGGTTTATAAATTGCCTCATTTAAAAAGAAAACAAGTTTGGACTTCCCTGGTAGTGCAGTGGTTAAGAATCTGCCTTTTGGTGTGAGGGACATGAGTTTGATTCCCTGCAAAGGAACCAAGATCCCACATATTGCAGGGCTACTGAGGCCACATACCTCAACTGGAGCTGAAACTAAGACCCAATGCAGCCAAATAAATAAACAAAAAAGAAAACAAGTTGAAAGACTTACACTATATAAATTCAAAGTTATCAGGAAGCTATTGCACATTGGCATCAAGACAGACAAATAGACCAAAGGAATAGAGTAGAAAGTCTATAAGTAGACCCATACACGTATGATTAATTGATTTTTAACAAAGATACAAAGGCAGTCTAAGGGGAAAAGGGATAATCTTTTCAACAAATGGTTCTGGGAGAAGTGGATATCCATATACAAAATAAAATACCTCACACCATATATAAAAATTGATTCAAAGTTGGTCTAAGACCTAAACATAAGCCCAAAAGTGTAAAGTTTCTACAAAACACAGGAGAAAATCTTTGCCACCTTTGGTTAGGCAAAGATTTCTTAGATAAAACACTTTAAAAGAAAAAATTGAAAAATTGGACTTTATAAAAATTAAAGCTGTCTGCTATCTGAAGGACACTGTTACAGGAATGAAAAGACAAGTCTCAGACCAGGAGCGAGTATTTGCAAAGTATGCATGTGATAAAGGAGTTTCATTCAGAATACATAAAGAACTCTAAAACTTCATAAGAAAACAAACAACTGGATTTTTTAAAAGGGCAGAAGATTTGAACAAACACTTTGACCATGAAGATATACAGATGGCAAATAAGCATACGGAAGGACATTCATTATCAGTCATTAGGGAAATGCACAGGAAAACCACAGTGATATAACAATACTGGAATAGCTTTAAAAAATTTTTTTAATGGCAGTGCCAAGTGTTGGTTAGAATGTGGAGCAAATGGAACTCTCATACACTGCTGGCAGAAATGTAAAGTGGTACAACCACTGTGGAAACCAGTTTGCCAGTGTCTTAAAATGTTAAACAGATACCTATCCTATGACTAGCAATTCCACTCACAAGTTATCAACCCAAGAGAAATGAAAGCATATAACCACACAAAGACTTCTATGGAAACATTCACATCAGCTTTGTTTGCCATCAACAAGTGAATGAATAAACAAATTAAAATATCCATAGAATAGAATACTGCTGCTGCTGCTGCTGCTAAGTTGCGTCAGTCGTGTCCAACTCTGTACAACGCCATAGACGGCAGCCTACCAGGCTCCGCCATCCTTGGGATTCTCCAGGCAAGAACACTGGAGTGGGTTGCCATTTCCTTCCCCAATAATGGAATACTACTCAGCAACAAAAAGCAATGGACTGTTGATACAAATAGACCAACACAACAACATAGATGAATCTCAAAGTGATTATGCTACATGAAAGAAGCCAGACAACAAAGAGTATCCCCTGTATGATTCCATTAATTAATAATATCTAGAAAACACAAAACTAATCTATAGGGACAGATAACACATCTGTGGTTACCTACAGATGTGAGGCATCTGATCCCATCACTTCATGGCAAATAGATGGGGAAACAATGGAAACAGTGACAAACTATTTTCTTGGGCTCCAAAATCACTCCAGATGGTGATTGCAGCCATGAAATTAAAAGATGCTTACTCCTTGGAAGGGAAGTTATGACCAACTTAGACAGCATATTAAAAAGCAGAGACATTACTTTGTCAACAAAGGTCCGTCTAGTCAAGGCTATGGTTTTTCCAGTGGTCATGTATGGATGTGAGAGTTGGACAGTGAAGAAAGCTGAGCACCGAAGAATTGATGCTTTTGAACTGCAGTGTTGGAGAAGACTCTTGAGAGTCCCTTGGACTGCAAGGAGATCCAACAAGTCCATCCTAAAGGTGATCAGTCCTGGGTGTTCATTGGAAGGATTGATGTTGAAGCTGAAACTCCAATACTTTGGCCACCTGATGCAAAGAGCTGACTCATTTGAAAAGACCCTGATGCTGGGAAAGATTGAGGGCAGGAGGAGAAGGGGACAACAGAGGATGAGATGGTTGGATGGCATCACCAACTCAATGGACATGGGTTTGGGTGGACTCCAGGAGTTGGTGATGGACAGGGAGACCTGGTGTGCTGCAGTTCATGGGGTGGCAAAGAGTCAGACACGACTGAGTGACTGAACTGAACTGAACAGATGCAAGGAAAAGGTGGAGGACAGTAAGAGCAAGAGATTAAAAGGGGGAACAAGGAATCTTCTTGGGGCAATGGATATGCTCATTTTCTTGACTTGGTGATAGCTTCACAGGTGTTGTTGTTGCTGTTTAGTCTCTCAGTTATATTTGACTCTTTATGACCCCCATGGACAGTAGCCAGCCAGTCTCCTCTGTCCTTGGGATTTCCCAGGCAAGAATACTGGAGTGGGTTGCTATTTCTTTCTCCAGGGAATCCTCGAGACCCAGGGATTGAACCCAAGACTTCTGCATTGGCAGGTGGATTCTTTACCACTAAGCCATCAGAGAAGCCCCTTCACAGGTATACTCATATATGAAAACTTACCAAAGTGTACATTTTAAATACAAATAGTTCCTTGTATTATCAATTATTCATCAGTAAAGCTATCAAAAGGTCAATAAAAAGAAGGAATAATCAAATAAAACAAAAGAGCTAATCTGAAAAAAGAAATGAGAAATAGATATTGGAAAAAGAGTAAAATCATCACTACAAGCAGATTATATTATCATCTACTTAGAAAAGTCAATGATTCAACTGAAGCCTTGTGGATCTTATCAACAAGTTCAGTAAAATGGCCAGTTAAGAGAAAAATATAGAAAAATCAATAGCTTTCTTTTTTACCAACAAAAACCAATTTTTAAATGTTAGAAAAATGATTTTATTCATAACAGCAATTAAAGCTGAAATACAGAGGAATAAATTTTACTGAGGACATACGAGAAGACCTGAATAAATGGAGAGATGTATGTCACTTTCTTACAATGGAAGAAAACTTTGGTAAAGCTGTCAATTCTCTCCAAATTACTCTATAAATCCAATGTACTTCAGATTAAAATTCCAATTCCTTTAATAAAAATTAGAAAGATAACTCTAAAATTCATCCAGAAGAATAAATGAGTACCAAGAGGGAAAAATGTTTTTAAAAAATGTGGATAATGGGCTAGGTGCATATTGCTTGCATCACCACTAATTGAAATGTACCATCAAACAGTTGCTATTACCACAAGAACAAGATTTATCTTCACCCATAGTAGATCTTTCCCAAACATTTGTAGACTTGACCCCGACCAGGGGTCTTGGCCTTCCTCAATCAATAGAAATTTATTAGAGGCCAGACAAGAAATTCAGGCAAGGCTTTACTGGGGCCCCTGCTCTAGCAAGGGGGAGCAAAAGCAAGTGAGAGTTTCCCTTGCTCGCCCCCGGGGAAGGGGGCAGGCTGGTTCCTTATATGGGGAGGGGGTTGGGGTCTGTCTAGGAGTTGGCGCAGAGGGGTTACTTAGGTGGTTTGCCCACCCCTTGGGTGGTGTTGAGAGCAAGGGGCATTCACAGTACTTTGCTTGTGTTCCTAGCTCTTCAGAAGTGGTGGTTGGGTTTTGTTTTGGTTTTTTTTTATCTTTTTGTATCTTGTTATCCAGAATTTGCCCCATCTGTGCATGCATGCAGTTATTTTTAGTCCCTTATAATTTCTTGGTATTTTGTTGCTCAAGGAGACGTTTGTCCAGACGCAAGCACTGCAGCACTGCAGCAAAAGGTCTCAGGTCCCAGGTCCCAGGTCCCAGCCTGTCTCAGAATGGCCAAGTATCTGAATAGGCAAATAGGTCAACAGAAAGATCCAGAAGCAGTCTGTGTATGGTGAATATTGTATAATAAGATAAAGCTTTATTATGTTTTTCTATTAAAAATGTCTTTCATGTCCATGATCACTTCAAGGTAACATGCCCCAAACTGACCTAAGCACCTTACTCCCGTTCCCTATTCATGTTCCTCTCCCTACTTCACAGTTCTACACCATCACCCTCTGGTCACCCTGCATCCCTCTCTCCCCCTCACTCTCAGTTTATCCTCTGAGTTGTCTCTCAGTCTCCCCCTCCCACCACATGGGAATTTAGCACAGGATAAAAACAGCATTTCAAACCAACAAGGAAAGGAGACTGTGCTAGAACAAGTGGCTATCTATCTACAGAAAAAAAAAAAAAAGTGAAACCCATACATAAAAATGAATTCCAGATGGATTAAATATCCAAGTATGAAGAGTCAAACTATAAAAGCACCAGAAAGAAATATAGAAGGGGATGGGAAGGACTTCTATGAGACATAAAATTCACAAACCATAAGGGAAAACATCAACAGATTTGATTATAGTGAGAAGCCCCACAAAGTTAAAAATTGAATGCTAAGCTGGAAGTATTGGCAACATTTAAGACATAGATAAGGTTAATTACTACCCTTAATATAAAACAAGCTCCTGTAAGTCAGTAAGAAAAAGTTAGAAAACCCAACTGAAAAGAAGGGCAAAAGTAATAAGACAATTTATAGACTAAATACACAAGGCTAATAAACATAAGAAAAGTTGCTCACATTCACTAGGGTCAGGGAAATGCAAATTAAGACAGTAATGAACTACCATTTTTTGTCCATTAAATTGGCAAAAAATTAATGCAGCTGATACCGTTCAGTGTTCACATGATTTAGGATAAAAAACAATACATACATTGTTGTTGGTGGGAATACGAACTGGTACAATGCTTTTGGAGACAATTTATTAATACTCATCAAAATGTTAAATAAATCCTTTGAGAAAAACAACCCCACTTCTAATGGAAATCTGTTGTTTCAGCTTTCCGGCACTTGTTTCCCCTCCTGCTAGAAACAGCCCCCCTCCACCCGACATTCTCTGGAGCACCCCTCCTTTCCTATGCACAGAACCCTTATTAGGTGGGGCCGGCCCCACCCCCCAGTCCCAGGCGTAACTTCAGCTTGATCGATCAGTGTAGTCATCCTCCTTCAAGAAGACTGAACGGTTTAGGGGAGGGCATGTGATCTGAATGAGGATCACACTAGAGAACACCCTGTGACTTTTCCAGTCTTCCAGAAAGAAAAGCCTGTGGAGTGCATCGATGGCCATCTTGACTTCACATAGAACAGTTGATCCAAGAAGCCAAACGAAGGAAATCAAAGCCATGAACTGGTGAAAAATTCATGAAGATGAAGTTTGGGCAGCTGGACCCAATTGGGCCTAAAGTCAGCTATCCATAGGAATTTAGTATGTGAATAAATAAAGCCTTTTTGCCCATGTCTTTTTCTGCTGAAGCCAATTGAAATGACATTTCTGCCCCGTGCAAACCAAAACGATTCTAATATTGAATCTATCCTTTAAAATATTTACTCAGGGACTTCCCTGGTGGGCTTCCCTGGTGGGCTTCCCTGTCTTCCACTGTAGACAGATGGTAAAAGCGTCTGTCTACAATGCGGGAGGCCCAGATCCCTGAGTGGGGATGATCCCTGGAGAAGGAAATTGCAATCCACTCCAGTACTCTTGCCTGGAAAATCCCATGGACGGAGGAGCCTGATAGGCTATAGTCCATGGAGTCGCGAAGAGTCACTCATGACTGAGTGACTTCACTTCACTTCTTCCCTGGTGGCATAGTGGATAGGAATCCCCTGCATTGGCAGGGGACACTAGTTCAATCCCTGGTCCGGGATGATTCCACATGCCTTGAAACAACTGAGCCCATGTGCCACAACTACTGAGCCCGTGCTCTAGAGCCCTCAAGTCGCAATTACTGAAGCCTGCGTACGCTAGGGTCTGTGAGCCACAACTAATGAGCCACTGTAGCGCAACTACTGAAGTCCATGCGACCGCAATGAGAAGCCTGGGCACCACCGCTAGAGAGTAGCCCCTGCTCTCTGCAACTAGAGCAAGCCCACATGCAGCAACAAAGACCCAGTGCAGCCAAATAAAGAAAATAAGTAAATAAAGCAGTGCATGCATGTAAAAAACAAAAAACATATTTACTCAGTTTTTTTGAAGGAGGGTTTTCAGAAAACTGTATAAATGTTCTGTTTTTAATTTTAAAATATATGTCTATGCAAATAAAAAGGTTTGGAAGGACACATACACCACACAATTTGTAATTCCTAAGAAAGTGGCAATGAGAGGGAATCCACTTTTAACCCTTAAGTACCTTTACTGACCAATCATTGTTCTAGGCTTGGGGCATAGAATTAAACAAAACAAACAAAACCCCCACTTTCATAGTAGGTGGAGACATCATTTAAAAAAAAAAGTATCAAATAAATGAATGAATCCAACTCTCTGCTTTCACTATGCCTGCATCCAAGCAGCTGAGTATCACTAGACAAAAACACACAGCCAAAAAGACAGGGACCAAAGAAAAGGATGGTTCTTGATGTTACATGGAGCCTGAGCATGGTCTGACAATTTTCCTATGTTTGATAGTCTCTTGATTGCTAAAGCACTTTCAATGTCTCCCACTTCTCCTTATACTTTTAGAAGACTGATTGCAGTTGTCACGAGGACAGCTCATCACTATTCTGTGTCTCTTTTTTCCTCTTTTTTCCACTGCATCAGTCTTTGAAGTTAGGGATGGCCATGTCACCTGCTTTGGCCAATGAAAGGTGGATGGAAGTTATATGTGTTACTTCCAGGTGGATTCTTCGGGATTCTCTGGTGGCTCAGTGGTAAAGAATCTGCCTGAAATTCATGAAACCTGGGTTTGATTCCTGAGTTGAGAAGATCCCCTGGAGAAGAGAATAGCTACCTACTCCAGCATTCTTGCCTGGAGCATTCCATGGACAGAGGAGACGGGCGGGCTACAGTCCATGGGTCGCAAAGAGTGGACACAACTGAGCAACTAACACTTTGCAGGTGGATGCTTTTAAGAATTAATGCACAATTTGCCATGTTCCATTCCCCCTGCCAGAGTGACCATCAGTAATCTAGCTGATGGAGGCTCCATCCAACCGGGGTTGATGTGAGAATGCTGTGAATCAGAGCCTCATGTCAACCGATGATGGCCACGAAGCCCAAGCAAGAAACAAGCCATGACGCTGTGATAGTTTCTCTAAAAACCAGAATTCTTGATAGGGTTATATGTGTAAGGCATTTATTGGGGCAAATGCTTGTGCAGGAGAAGGAGCCACAGTAGGCGTGGAGAGTCATCAGACCATAGGAAAATCTGACACCTTGAGAGGCGAGAAGGATTGGACAGAAAGAGAAGCTTTCAGAAATCTGATGGAGGGATTACCCATTAGAAGAGTCCCAAACCCCACAGGAATGGTCCAGCACTAGTACCCCAAGGACTGAGAAGCAGGGGGGAAACACAGTCTCAATACAAATGCAAAGAAGGATTCATAGGGTTGGCAGCTGGGACTGCCTGTCAACTATGCTCCACATGGCAGGTTTACCTGAAGGAAATCTGAGCAGCACTTTTCAATGATCCTCAGAGTTCTTTAACCCAGGGATCAGCAAACAATAGCCCACAGGCCAAGTCCACCCTGCTGCCTTTTTCCCTAAATATAGGTTTGTTGGAACATAACCACACCCTTTTGCTTACACTCTGGCTACTCTTACATTACGATGGCCAAGTTGAGTAGTTGTGACAGAGATTATAGTCTCCGTAGCCTGTGATAGTAGTTGCAGATTGCAGATCCTAAAATATTTACTAGGTGACCCTCGGCAGGAAAAGTTGCCAGTTTCTGCTTTAACCTACTGCAATCTGAGGGTTGTTTATTGCCATAGTAAAACCTAGCCTATTCTGACTGTTCTGACTGGTGTAGTGATCTCAATGTATCTTCTTTCCTCACCTCCCCCTCCACCACCTCCTCCAACCTTGTGCCACACCTCCCCTTCCCCTCGACTCCAATCAAACTACTCTTTCTAATGCTGTAGAATACCTGTTTTAGTCCTCTTTTTTTTTTTTTTTTTTTTGACTGTGCCCTGCAGTATATAGGATCTTTGTTCCCCTAAGTAGGGATCAAACCTGTGCTCCCTGCACTGGAATTTCGAAATCCTGACTACTGGACCACCAGGGAATTCCCTGTTGTTCTAGTTCCTATCTAATTTGAACTCTCAGCAGCGTACAGCAATTACCTATTGCCCACTTCTATTTTTCTTACCTTATGGCTTCGCACTGAGGCCTGTGGGATCTTAGTTCCCTGACCAGGGATCAAACCGTGCCCCCTGCACTGGAAGGAGAAGTCTCAACCACTGGATTGCCATGGAAGTCCCTACTGTGCTCGTCTTGAAACATGCTCTCCTCCCAGCCTCCTGTACACTATACTTTCTTGGTTCTCCCTTTATTATCTCTTTGGCCACTTTTTCTTAGTTTCCTTGGCTCATCTCAAATATTAGATGTTCCTCAAGTTTTTGTTCCAAGTTCCGGCTTCTATCTTCATTCCTTAACATTCTGTGATTTTAATTACCACATATTCTAGTAGTTCCCAATTTAATATCTCCAGCTCTGGAACTTCCCTGGTGGTCCGGTGACTAAGACTCCACATTCCCAATGAAGGGGGCCTAGGTCCCTGGTCTGAGAACTAGATCCCAGATGCTGCAGCTAAAAGATCAGCATGCCACAACTAAGACCCTGTGCAGCCAAATAAATAAATAAATATTTTAAAAATATCTTCAGCTCATATATTACCTCCAGTCCTACATGAAAGTGAAAATGTTAGTCACTCAGTCATGGCTGACTCTTTGCAACCCCATGGACTGTACCCACCAGGCCCGTCTGTCCATGGAATTCTCCAGGCAAGAATACTAGAGTGGGTTGTCGTTCCCTTCTCCAGGGGATCTTTCCAACCCAGGGATCAAACCCAGTTCTCCTCCAATACAGGTAGATTCTTTACTGTCTAAGCTACCAGGGAAGCCCATATTCAATTGCATACCAGGCCTCTCTCAAAACCAATCTCATCATCTTTTCCCTTAATCCTCTTTCTCCTCCTGAATCTTTAAATTAAATGGTAGTTATCATCTGCCAAGCTGCTTATACCAGGAACCTAAGAGTCTTCTTTGATTCTTTATTCTCTTTCACCCCACACCTAAATCCAATCATTAAGTTCTGTATTTCTTACCTGTAAAAACTAATTTGTCCACATCTCTTCTAACCTTATTGCCATGAATCTAATCCAAGTTGCCCTTTTTATTCACCCAAACAACTGCTACAATCTCTTAACTGGTATTCCTGTTTCTGTTCAAGTGTTTTTCCAATCAAATCCTCACACTTCAATCTGTGACCTTTGCCAGTGGGAATATAGGACGAAGTAGGAGACAAATAGATTATGACAGGTTTAACCTCACTATATTAGTACTTGGGTTTCCCACATGGTGCAGAATCCGTCTGCCAATGCAGGAGACAGTAGAAACTTGGGTTTGATCCCTGGGTTGGGAAGATCCCCTGAAGGAGGAAATGGTAACCCACTCCAGTATTCTTGCCTGGGAAATTCCATGGAGAGAGGAGCCTGGCAGGCTATACAGTCCATGGAATCACAAAAAATTGAACATGACTGAGCGACACACACACACATATTAGTACTTATGTGAAATGTAAGTGGGCTAAATACTCCAGTTAAAAGAGACAGATGTGAAACTATAACAAATAATCCAATTATATGTTATTTACAAGAGACATATCTTAAATATAAAAATACAGGAAGGTTAAAGGATGAAAAAAGATACGATGCAAGCACCAACCAAAATAAAGTTGTTGTTTATTTTGATTAAGATATTTTTATATATCAGACAAAGTAAATTTTATGACTAGTAGTACTACTAAAAACAAACAATCACATTTTATGATGATAAAAGGGTTAATCCAACAGAAATACATGACAGTCCTAAATTTATATGCACCTGACAATATAATTTCAAAATACATAAAGCAAAATCTGACAGAATTAAAGGAGAAATGGATAAATCTTCAATTTTAGTTTATATTTTTAACATTTTTCTCTCAGCAACTGATAGAACAAGTAGATTTTAAAAATTGGTAGAGACATGGATGAGTTGAACAGCATAATTAATGAATTTCCCTGACATTTATAGACTACTATTAAAAAAAGAGGAAGCTAGCAACTACAGAAGGCACATTCTTCTCAAATATCAATTTTCACACTTAACAAAATTGCCCATATGCTGGGCCATAAAACAAGTCTTAACAAATTTCAAGTTATTAAAATCATGCATAGTGTATTGTTTGAACTCAGTGAAGTTGTAATCAGTAACTAAAAGATAACTAGAAACCTCCTTCCACCAAAGTTTAGAAATTAATTAATTAGCCTCTAAATAACCAATGGAGCCAAAGAAGAAACCACAACAGAAATTACAAAATATTTTTAACTGAATCATAATGGGATACAGCTAAAACCATGCTTAAAGAGAAATGTATAGGCTTAAATTTATATGCTAGAAAAGCATAAAAGATAAAAATCAATGACAAGCTTCCACTTAAAGAATCTTTAGGAAAAAAAACAGCAATTAACCACCCTTCCAAAAAAATAGCAGAAGAAAGGAAACAGTAAAGACAAGAATAGAAATCAACAAAATAGAAAAAATAATGCAATAAAGTCAACAAAAACCAAATATTTGGTTCTTTGAAAAGACCACTAAAACTGATTTTAAAAAACTAACAAGAAAAATAACGGGTGGGGTGGGGGGTGTGGAACAAATGAGTAATTTTAGGAATAAAAATGAAAACATTACTATGGACCCTACAGATGTTAAAAAATAATACAAGGGTATAAAAAACAACTTCATGTCAACATTTGAACATTTTAGTAACATGGGAAAATTCCTCCAAAAGAAAAAGCCACAATTTACCAAAACTAGAACAGGAATATCCAAAAATATCAAAAGAATACTCTGAATTTTGAGGTTACAAGAGGCCTACATCTAGTAAAGAAACTGAATTCTTCATTTAAACTCTTCCCACAGAGAGAACTCCAGGCCCAGATGGCTTTTCTGGAGAATTCTTCCAAGCATTTAAGTAAAACATATACCACCTTACCCAAACTCAGAAAATAGAGAAAAAAGGAACATTTCTCATTTCATTTTCTGAGACTTGAATAACCTCGGTACCAAAACCTGATAAGCTTCTTACAAGACAGGCAAGTTATGGCCTATATCTCTAATAGACAGAGACACAAAAATCCTACACAAAAATACCAAATCAAATTCATATTTATTTATTATTATTATTCATAGTAATGACCAAATGCAGTTTTGTCCAGCAATGAAAGTTGGTTTGTTATTCCAAAATTAACCTATGTAACTCATCATATTAACAAAATAAAGTAGAAAAACTACCTGACCATTTTCAATAGACTCATAAAAAGCACTTGACAAAATTTCATACCCATTCATGGACTTTAAAACTCTGAAATAGAAGGAAAGTTCCTCAATTTGATAACCACTGTCTCAGAAAAAAAACCCTATAGTTTATATCATATTAAATAGTGTAATATTGAGTGCTTTTTCCCTGATATTTGGAAGAAATGAAGTTATCGCCTCTTATTTCTTCTATCTCACATTATCCTAGCTAGCTCAATAAAGAAAGAAAACAACTTGAAGAAATGATTGGAGAGGAAGTAAATCTGGGCTCGTATACAACATGATTGTGTACATACAAAATCCTAAGGCATCTACAAAAACTATTAGAGCTAATGAGTGAACTCTGCAACAACACTGTCAACATACAAAAATCAATTGTCTTTTTATAAGCTGACAGCAGGAAAATTAAAATTTAAAAATACCATTGACAATATAAAAAAACATAAAATACTAATAAACAAATTTCATGGAAAATGTGCGAGATTGCTACACTAAAAATACAGAATATTACTTAAAGAAATAAAAGACAAATAAAGAGACTCCTCATGTTCATAGATTGAAAGACACATTGTTAAGGTGTCGTGATTCCTGTGCTCATTGATAGATTCAGTGCCATCATAGATAAAATCTTGGCAGATTTTTAGAAATAGAAATTGACAAACTGACTCTACCATGTGTAGGGAAATGCAAAGGACCTAAAATAACCAAAACAATTTTACAGAACAAACTTAGAAAGCTGACATGATCAGATTTTAAGACTTACTACAAAGATATAACAATTAAGATAGTGTAGTAATAGTATAGGATAGACAAATAAATCAATGGGACAGCATGTTCATAGACATAATGAAAACCAGTTTTTGACAAGCCATAAAGGCAATCCAATGGGAAAATGAAAGTTCTGATGCTGAAACAATGAAATAAGCCCCAGCCCTCACCTCACACCATGCACCAAGATTAATTCAAAATAGGTCATAAACTTAAATATTAAAAGCTAAAACTATAAAGCTTCTACAAGAAGACAAAGAATATTTTTGCATCCTCAGGGTAGGAAAAATTTTCCTAGGACAAAAATTTCTAACCATAAAAGAGAAAAAAATTATAAAATGGATTTCATTAAAATTTCTGGGACTTCCTTGGAGGTCCAGTGGCTAAGACTGCACGTTCCAAATGCATTGAGCCTGGGTTCCATCCCTGGTCAGGGAACTAGATCCCACATGCCGCAACTAAAAGTTCGCCTACCACAACTAAAGATCCCGCATTCAAGATCAACCAAGATCGAAGATTCTGTGTGCCACCACTAATACCTGGCACAGCCAAATTAAAAAAATTTTCTTTAAAAATTTCAATTTCTGTTTGCCAAATGATCCTCACCAAATGAAGGTATCATCCAAATAAAAACTAAGCCACTGAGTGATGATATGAGTATGAAAATAATCATAACATATATCTGATCTAGAATTTATATACAGAATAAGCAGATAAATTGCATAACTTAGTAATAGAAAGACAAACAATCCATTTTTCAAATAGGCAAAAGACTTGAAGAGGCACTTCATGAAAGATACTGGAATGCTAATAAGGAAATGAAAAAAATGTTCAATGGTCACCAGTGAAATTCAAACTAAAAGCACAACAGTATGCATATCAAAATTAAAGTCTGAAAATACTGCATATTGAGAAGATGCGGATGATTAGAACTCTCCTACATGTAAAATAGTACAAACACTTGGAAAATAGTTGGGCAAATAAACATATGTCAACTCTATAACCCAGCATGCCTAGGTCTTATCCAAGAGGACTGAAAACATATGTCCACACAAAGACTTGTACAAGAATGTTCATAGCACCTGTATTCATAATAGCCCCAAACTGGAATCAACTCAAGGTTCATCAACAGGTAAGTGAATAAATTGTGAGAAATTCATAAGATGGAAAAGTACTCATCAATAAAAAGGAATTCATTACTGTTGCATGCAAGAATATGATAAATTTCTAAATATTATGATTAGCAAAAAGGCTGAACACAGAGAGTACATATTGAATGATTCCATTTACATGAGGTTCTAAAATAGGCAAATTTCAATCTGTGGGGAGAAAGATAAGAACAGTAGTTTCTTCTGAATATTTTTTAGTTATTTTTATTATTTTATTTTATTTACTTATTTATTTTGGGGTCTCTGTTGCTGCATGCAGGCTTTCTCTAGTTGTGGTGAGCAGGGACTACTCTCTAGCCATAGTTTGCAGATTTCTCTTGTTGCAGAGCGTGGGGTCTAGGGCGCACAGGCTTCGGTAGTTGTAACACACTGGCCCCCTACTTGTCCCACAGCATGTGGGAACCTTCCTGACCAGGGATTGAACCGATGTCCCCTGTATTACAAGGTAGATTCTTAACCACTGGATAACCAGGGAAGTCCTCCTCTGGAGATTAACTGAAAAGGGGCATGAGGGAACTTACTGGGGCAATGGAAATGTTTTACTTTTTAATTGGAGGTAGTGGTATACATATGAAATATATATACTTTTGTCAAAACTATATACTTGAAAATCTGTGCATTTTATTGCAGATTAGGCTTCAATAAAAATTTAATAATATATATAAGTATCATGTCAGTTATATACAAATTGTTTTAGGATATGATAGCTCAGTTGATAAAGAATCCACCTGCAATGCAGGAGAGCCCAGTTTGATTCCTGGGTCAAGAAGATCCCCTGGAGAAGGGATAGGCTACCCACTGCAGTATTCTTAGGTTTCCCTTGTGGCTCAGCTGGTAAAGAATCTGGCTGCAATGTGGGAGACCTGGGTTTGATCCCTGGGTTGGAAAAATCCCCTGGAGAAGGGAAAGGCTACTCACTCCAGTATTCTGGCCTGGAGAATTCCATGGATTGTATAGTCAATGGGGTTGCAGAGTCAGACACGACTGAGCAACTTCCACTCACTCAAGGAGCTTAAAACCATTGGTTAAAAAAATTACAATTAGCTTCATTCTTAATGAAAAATATTGAAAATTCTTCTCTTAATTTGAGAACAAGGCATTTATTCCACATGACATTGGATTTTAGCCAGTGCAATTAGGCAAGGAAAGGCTATGAAGGTTAGAATGAAAAAAGCAAAACTGTAATTAATAGATGATATAACTTTGTATGTAGAAAATCTAACTGAACCTGTAGATAAACTATTAGAATTGATAAGTAAAATTAGCAAGGTCTCTAGATACAAGATCAATATCCAATCAATTAATTTTCTATATACTAACAATAACTAATTAGAAAATAGTTTAACAAAAAATACAGCATACAAAAACATAAAAAAATCAAATACCTAGGAATAAACATAACAAAACATGTGCAAAATACTAATGAAAAGTAGAAACTGGTCTGAGAAATAAAAGAAGACCTAACTAGCAATACCATGTTAACAATCAGGAGAGTCAATATTGTAAAGATGTCAATTATTCTCTTAATTTTTAATAAATTGAAGGAGATACCAATCAAAATTGAATGGACTTCTTTTTGCAGATATTGATAAATTGATTCTAAAATTTACATGGAAATGCAAACACACTAGATTAACCAAGGAAATCTTGAAGTGCAAAGTTGAAAGACTTACAGGATCGGATAGCAGGACTTATTATAAGTGATAAATAAGACTTTCTTGGTCCACTGCATAAGAATCCGCCTGCCAATGCAGGGGGAAAAGGTTCCATCCCTGGTCTGGGAAGATTTCACATGTTGCAGGCACCTGAAACCGGTGTGCCCCAACCACTGAGCCTGTGCTCTAGAGCCCAAGAGCCACAACTACTGAAGCCCGAGTGCCAAGAGCCCCCAGACTCTGTAACGAGAGAAGCCACTGCAGTGAGAAACCTGTGCACCCCAGTGAAGAGTAATCCCACTCACCAAAACTAGAGAAAGCCTGTGAACAGCAATGAAGACCCAGCACGACCAAAAATAAATTCGTTTTAAAAAAAGAGATAGATGATAGATAAATCTACAGTAATATGTTAGCACAAGGGTAGGCAAATAGACCTATGGTACAGAATATAGCCCAGAAACAGACCAGCACATATATCATTATTTAATATACAGTGAAGGCACAACTGCAGTTCAGTGGGGGAAAAGATGGTACTTTTCAATGAATTGTGCTAATGTATAGAATATCAGGAGGAGAAGGGGATGACAGAGGATGAGATGGCTGGATGGCATCATTGACTCAATGGACATGGGTTTGGGTAGACTCCGGGAGTTGGTTATGGACAGGGAGGCCTGGCGTGCTGCAATTCATGGGGTAGCAAAGAGTAGGATACAACTGAACGACTGAACTGAACTGAACTAAATAGAGTATCTATCCACATAGGAAAAATGAAACTTTGGCTCCTACCTCTAACATATCCAAAATTTTACTTGAGATGGATCATGGATATACATGAGGAAGAGAAAACAAATAAATCTTCTGGAAAAAAAAAAACTTAGAAAGAAATTTACATGGCTTTGGGGAAAGCAAACATTTCTTAATCAAAGCACAATAAACACTAGAGATAAAATAAAACACTGATATTTTTGATGTCATTAAAATTAAAAACCTTGGGAATTCTCCGGTGGTCCAGTGGTTAAGATACCACACTTCCAGTGCAGGGTGCGCGGATTCAATCCTTAGTCAAGGACCTTAGGATCCGACATCCTGCGTGGTGCAGCCAAAAAAGAGTTAGTAAAAAATTTTAAAAACTCTGTACATCAAAAGATACCATAGGATTTCCCTGGTGGTCCAGTGGTTAAGAATCTGCCTGCTAATACAGAGGACCCGGGTGTGATCCCTGGTCCAGGAAGATCCCACATGCTACAGAGCAACTAAATCTGTGAACTACAACTCCCGAGCCAGCACTCTGGAGCCCACGACCCATAACAACTGAAGCCTGTGTGCCTAGAGCCCATGCTCCACAACGAAAGAAGTCATCTTAATGAGAAGCCTGTGCACCTCAACTAGAGCGTAGCCCCCACTCGCTGCAATTAGAGAAAGCCCTCAAGCAGCTATGAAGACCCAGCACAGTCATAAATAAATAAATTTGAAAAATAAAAAAGACCCCATAAAGAAAGCTGAAAACACAAACCACAGAACACATGAACAATTCTTAATTACTTTTAAAAATCAAGCAATCCAATTAAAAAAAAACACTCTTTTTACAAAAGAGAATATTCAAATATCAATAGATACATATGGAAAAGTTCTCAAATCACTAGGCATCAGGAAAATGCAAATTACAACCACAGTGAAATACCAATGCACATCTGCAAGTATGGCTAAATTTTTAAAACTTGGAATTTATGATGGGAGTGTGAATTGACATAATCACTCTGGAAATCTACTTGACAGCTTTCATGAAAGATAAACATAGCTTACCCTATGATAGAGCAGCTCCACTCCTAGATACATAAGAAATATGGATGTGTATTTCTAGTAAAAACAATGTAGAGCCAAAAACTGGGGGGAAAAAGGCAAGTGTCCATCAATAGGAGAATGGATAAATTGTATGCAATGAAATTTTATACAACAATGAAAATGAATGGAATTTTGCTGCATATACTAAAATGGGTGAATCTCACAAACATAATGTTTAGTGAAAGAAACCAGATTCAAAAGAACGTGGACCAACCCTCATATACTATTGGTGAAAATGTAAACTGGTGCAACCACTGTGGAAACAAAATGGAGGTTTGTCAAAAAAACAAAAATAAAACAAATATATGAAATCAGCAATTTCACTCCTGGGCATATTTACAGAAAATACAAAAACTAATTTGAAGAGATATACATACTTCAGTGTTCACAGCACCATTATTTACAACTGTGAAGATATGGAAGCTACATAAGTGTCCACCAACAGATGAAAAAAGCTGTGAAATATATATACCATGGATTACTACTCAGCCATAAAAAGAATGAAATTTTGCCATTTGCAGAAACATGGATGGACTTGGAGGGTATTATGTTAAATGAAATGTCAGACAAAGAACAACAAATACTGTGTGGTATCATTGATATGTGGAATATAAACAATAAATGCGCTGGTCATAGCAAACACCCTCTACCAACAACACAAGAGAAGATTCTACACATGGACATCACCAGATGGTCAATACCAAAATCAGACTGATTATATTCTTTGCAGCCAAAGATGGAGAAGCGCTATACAGTCAGCAAAAACAAGACCGGGAGCTGACTGTGGCTTGGATCATGAACTCCTTATTGCCAAATTCAGACTTAGATTGAAGAAAGTAGGGAAAACCACTAGACCATTCAGGTATGACCTCAATCAAAGCCCTTACAATTAAACAGGAAAACAATAAAATGGGAAAGACTAGAGATCTCTTCAAGAAAATTAGAGATACCAAGGGAACATTTCATCCACAGATGAGCACAGGACAGAATAAAGGCATGTCTTAATAAAGGACAGAAATGGTATGGACCTAACAGAAAGAGAAGATATTAAGAAGAGGTGACAAGAATACATAGAAGAACTATACAAAAAAGATCTTCATGACCCAGATAACCACGATGGTTTGACCACTCACCCAAGACAGACATCCTGAAATGTGAAGTCAAGTGGGCCTTAGGAAGCATCACTACATACAAAGCTCATGGATGTGATGGAATTCCAGCTGAGCTATTTCAAATCCTAAAAGATGGTGCTGTGAAAGTGCTGCACTCAATATGCCAGCAAATCTGGAAAACTCAGCAGTGGCCACAGGACTGGAAAAGGTCAGTTTTCATTCCAATCCCAAAGAAAGGCAATGCCAAAGAACGCTCAAACTACTGCACAATTGCACTTATCTCACAAGCTAGTAAAGTCATGCTCAAAATTCTCCAAGCCAGGCTTCAGCAATACATGAACCCTGAACTTTCAAATGTTCAAGCTGGATTTAGAAAAGGCAGAGGAACCAAAGATCAAATTGCCAACACCTGCTGGATCATTGAAAAAGCAATAGAATTCCAGAAAAATATCTACTTTGCTTTATTGATTACGCCAAAACCTTTGACTGTGTGGATCACAGCAAACTGTGGAAAATTCTTCAAGAGATGGGAATACCAAACCACCTGACCTGCCTCCTGAGAAATTTGTATGCAGGTTAAGAAGCAACAGTTAGAACTAGACATGGAACGACAGACTGGTTCCAAATTGGGAAAGGAGTACGTCAAAGCTATATATTGTCACCCTGCTTATTTAACTTTTATGCAGAGTACATCATGAGAAATGCTGGGCTGGATGAAGCACAAGCTGAAATCAAGATTGCTTGGAGAAATATCAATAATCTCAGCTATGCAGATGACACCACCCTTATGGCAGAAAGTGAAGAAGAATTAAAGAGCATGATGATGAAACTGAAAGAGGAGAGTGAAAAAGTTGGCTTAAAGCTCAACATTCAGAACACTAAGATCATGGCATCTGATCCCATCACTTCATGGGAAATAGATGGGGAAACAGTGGAAACAGTGGCTGACTTTATTTTGGGGGGCTCCAAAATCACTGCAGATGGTGACTGCAGCCATGAAATTAAAAGACACTTGCTCCTTGGAAGAAAAGCTATGACCAACCTAGACAGCATATTAAAAAGCAGAGATATTACTTTACCAACAAAGGTATATCTGGTCAAAGCTATGGTTTTTCCAGTGGTCGTGTATGGATATGAGAGTTGGATCATAAAGAAAGCTGAGTGCCAAAGAATTGATGCTTTTGAACTGTGGTGTTGGAGAAGACTGTTGAGAGTCCCTTGGACTGCTAGGAGATCCAACCAGTCCATCCTAAAGAAAATCAGTCCTGAATATTTGTTGGAAGGACTGATGCTAAAGCTGAAACTCCAATACTTTGGCCACCTGATGTGAAGAACCGACTCATTGGAAAAGACCCTGATGCTGGGAAAGATTGAAGGCTGGAGGAGAAAGGGACAACAGAGGATGAGATGATTGGACAACATCACCAACATGAAGGACGTGAGTTTGAGTAGGCTTCAGGAGTTGATGATGGACAGGGAAGCCTGGCGTGCTGCAGTCCATTGGATCACAAAGAGTTGATCACGACTGAGTGACTGAACTGAACTGAACTGAAATAATAAAATTAACTAGTGGATATAACAAAAAAAGAAGGGAATTCCCAGGTTATCCAGTGATTAGGACATCATGCTCTCACTGCAGAGAGCCCAGGTTCAGTCCCTGGTCAGGGAACTAAAATCTCATACACTGCTCAGCATATGGCCAATAAATAAATAAATTTATAAGTTCTACATCTTGATCTGGGAGTGGTTACCCCATATATCAAGGGAAAAATTCATCAAGCTGTAAGATGTGTGCAGTTTGCATGGTGTGTCTCCACTAAAAAGTTTTAAAAAGATAATGAGTATGTTATTAATTACTATATGACTACATTTGTAAATTTGGAAAAAATGAGAAAATTTTTTAAAAAACACAACTTACCTAAACTGAAACAAGTATAAATTTAAAAATCTGCCTAGTTCCATATCCATGAAGGAAATTGAATCAGTAATTGAAAACCTAGTCGCAAAGAAAACCCCAGGCCCAGATGGCTTCACTAGTAAATTCTTCCAAATATTTAAAGAAGAGATATAAAACTTATTCAATAAACTCTTCCAAAATGAGAAAGAAAAGAAGCAGTTCCCAATCCATTAGATGAGGCTATTATAACCTTGATATTGAAACATGATAGATATAGTACAAAGAAAAAAAATACAAGTCAGTCTCTCTGTTGAACAGAAATGGAAAAAAATTTAAACCAAATATTAGCATAGCCAATATAATAATATATAAAAGA
Source organism: Antilocapra americana (assembly GCA_007570785.1). Taxonomy (NCBI): domain Eukaryota; kingdom Metazoa; phylum Chordata; class Mammalia; order Artiodactyla; family Antilocapridae; genus Antilocapra; species Antilocapra americana. The sequence continues at coordinate 16,007,005 of ML664177.1, read as the reverse complement.
ATAGTACATACCTACAAAATTGGGTTTATTCCAGGAATACAAGATTTATTTAACATTAGAAAATCAAATAGTTACTTATCTCTTTATCAGAATAAAGTACAAAACCCATATGATTATCTCAGTAGACGCAGAACAACTTGAAAAAATTCTACACCAATTCATGATTGAAAAAAAAGAAAGAAAGAAACTCTTAGCAAAGTAGGAAGAGAAGAAAATTTCCTTAATCTGATAAATGCCAAACTATCAAAAGCCTTCCTCTGAGACAGGAAACAAGACAAGGATGTCTCTATCATCATTACTTAACATTGTACTGGAAATTCTAGTCAATGCAATAACACCAGAAAATTATATAACAGGTGTAAGGATTAAAAAGGAAGAAATAACCATTTTCACAGGTAATATAACAGTACACAGGCTGTTGTTTTCCAGTTGCTCAGTCATGTCCAACTCTTTGCGACCCCATAGAATGCAGCACACCATGTCTCCCTGTCCTACACCATCTCTTGGAGTTTGCTCAAATTCATGTCCATTGAGTCAGTGATGCAATCCAACCATCTTGTCCTCTGTCATTCCTTTTCCCTCCCGCCTTCAGTTTTTCCCAGCATCAGGGTCTTTTCCAATGAATCGGTTCTTCACATCAGGTGGCCAAAGTATTGGAGTTTCAGCTTTAGCATCAGTCCTTCCAATGAATATTCAGGACTGATTTCCTTTAGGATTGATTGGTTGGATCTCCTTGCAGTCCAAGGGACTCTCAAGAGTCTTCCAACACCACAGTTCAAAAGCACCAATTCTTCAACACTCAGCTTTCTTTATGGTCCAACTCTCACATCCATACATGACTACTGGAAAAAGCATAGCTTTGACTATATGGACCTTTGTTGACAAAGTAATGACTCTGCTTTTTAATATGCTGTCTAGTTTGTCATGGAACAACAGACTGGTCCCAAATAGGAAAAGGAGTATGTCAGGCTGTATATTGTCACCCTGCTTATTTAACTTATATGCAGAGTATATCATGAGAAACGCTGGGCTGGGGGAAGCACAGGCTGGAATCAAGATTGCTGGGAGAAATATCAATAACCTCACATATGCAGATGACACCACACTTATGGCAGAAAGTGAAGAACTAAAGAGCCTCTTGATGAAACTGAAAGAGGAGAGTAAAAAAGTTGGCTTAAAGCTCAATATTTAGAAAACTACGATCATGGCATCTAGTCCCATCACTTCATGGGAAATAGATGGCAAAACAGTGGAAACAGTGGCTGACTTTATTTTGAGGGCTCCAAAATCACTGCAGATGATGATTGCAACCATGAAATTAAAAGATGCTTTCTCCTTGGAAAAAAAGCTATGACCAACCTAAACAGCATATTAAAAAGCAGAGACATTACTTTGTCAACAAAGGTCTGTCTAGTCAAGACTATGGTTTTTCCGGCAGTCATGTATAGATGTGAGAGTTGGACTATAAAGAAATCTGAAAGCAGAAGAACTGATGCTTTTGAACTGTGGTGTTGGAGAAGACTCTTGAAAGTCTCTTGGACTGCAAGGAGAGCCAACCAGTCCATCCTAAAGGAAACTAGTCCTGAGTGTTCATTGGCAGGACTGATGTTGAAGCTGAAACTCCAATATTTTGGCCACCTGAGGCGAAGAGTTGACTCATTTGAAAAGACTTTGATGTTGGGAAAGACTGAAAGCAGGAAGAGAAAGGGACGACAGAGGATGAGATGGTTGGATGGTGTCACCGACTCAATGGACGTGAGTTTGGGTGGACTCTGGCAGTTGATGGACAGGGAGGCCTGGTGTGCTGCAGTTCATGGGGTTGCAAAGAGTAGGACAAGACTGAGTGACTGAACTGCTACTGCTAGTTTGTCATAGATTTTCTTCCAAGAAGCAAGCATCTTTTAATACACACATAGAAAACTATATAATATAAGTATGAAGAAAGTGGTAGTCACTTAGTTGTGTCCAACTCTTTGTGACCACATGGTCTATAGACAGGCAAGCTCTTCTGTCCATGGAATTCTCTAGGCAAGAATACTGGAGTGGGTTGTCATTTCCTTCTCCAGGGGATCTTCCCAATTTAAGGACTGAACCCAGGTCTCCTGCATTGCAGAGAAATTCTTTACTGACTGAGCCACCAAAGAGGCCCAAGCATAATATAAATATGTATTATGTATATATGTCAAATTAGTTAATAGTACTGGTCAAACCTTCTATATTCTTAACTGATTTTCTCTCGTTTTATCACTTGTTGAGAGAAGAATGTTAAAATCTCTGACTGTACATATAAATGTTTATCAGTATTTGTTTTATGTATTTTGAAGCTTTGCAAATAAACCTTTAGCATTATGTCCTCTTTGGAAGACCTAAGTAGACATTTCTCCAAAGAAGACATACAGATGGCTGACAGGCACATGAAAATATGCTCCACATCACTAATTATTAGAGAAATGCAAATCAAAAACTACAACGAGGTATCACCTCACACCAATCAGAATCATCATCAAAAAGTCTACGAATAATAAATGCTGGAGAGAGTGTGAAGAAAAGAGAACCCTCCTAAGCTACTTGTGGAAATGCAAATTGGTGTAGCCACTATGGAAAGCAAGATGGAGGTTCCTTATAAAACTAAAAATAGAGCTACCGTATGATCCAGCAATCCCACTCCTGGACATATATCCAGAAAAGATGAAAACTCTAATTTAAAAAGTTATATATACCTCAGGGATTTCCCCCGTGGTTCAATGGTTCAGAATCCACCTCCCAACGCAAGGGACTCAGGTTCCATCCCTGGTTGGGGCACTAAGATCCCACATGCCGTGGGACAACTAAGCCTGCAGGCCGCCAACCACAGAGGCCACACGCTCTGGAGCCTGAGCACCACAACTAGACAGAAGTCCACACGCCTCAATGGAGATACCATGTACTGCAATTAAGACCCAGCACAGGCAGAGATAAATAAATAAATATTTTTTTAAAAGATACATATACTCCAATGTTCATAGCAGCACTACTTACAACAGCCAAGACATGGAAACAATCTAAATGTCCATAAACAGGTGAACTGATAAAGAAGATGTAGTGAATACATATACAATGGAATATTGCCCAGCCATGAAAGAGAATGAAACATTGCCATTTGTAGCAACTGACCAGACCTTGAGATTATCATACTAAGTAAAACAGGTCAAACAGAGAAAGACAGATATTGTATGATATCACTGATATGTAGAATCTGAAAAAATAATACAAATCAACTTAATTACAAAACAGAAACAAACTCACAGATATAGAAAACAAACTTATGGTTACCAAGGGGAAAGAGGAGGCAAAGAGATAAATTAGGAATATGGGATTAATAGATACAAACCACTATATATAAAATAAACAGCAAGGGTCTATTGCATAGCACATGAAACAATATTTAATATCTTGTAAAAACCTATAATGAAAAAGAACCTGAAGTTGAACATCTGAAACTAACATAATATTGTAAATCTACTATAGTTAAATTAAAAAATTATCTGCTTACGATGCAGGAAACTTGGCTTCAATTCCTGGGTCTGCAAGATCCGCTTGAGAAGAGAATGGTGACCTACTCCAGTATTCTTGCCTAGAGAATCTCATGGAGAGAGGAGCCCGCTGGGCTACAGTCCATGGGGTCGTACAGAGTTGGGCACAACTGAGCAACTAACACATGTCCTCTCATTGAAATGACCCTATTATCATTAAGAAATGGCCCTCTAAATCGTTTGTGATGATCTTTGTTCTGAAATTTATTTTATCAGATGTTAATATAGCCCTTTTGATTAGTATTTGATTAGTATGACATATCCTATATTAAAATAGCCATTTCAGCATTCTTTCGATTAGTGTTAGCGTGGTATATCTTTTTACTTTTTATCTACTTGTGTCTTTAAGTGGGCTTCCTATAGACAGCATATAGTTGGGTCTTTCCTTTTATCTGCCTTTTAGTTAGGTTATCTAGACAATGTATTTTTGCTATTGTTTAGTCACTAAGTTGTGTCCTACTCTTTTGTAACTCCATAGGCCTTAACTAGCCAGGCTCCTCTGTCCATGGGATTTCCCAGGCAAGAATACTGTCATGGGTTGCCATTTCCTTCTCCAGGGGATCTTCCCAACCCAGGGATAGAACCCAAGTCTCCTGTATTGGCAGGAGGACTCTTTACCCCTGAGCCACCAGGGAAGTCCTAGACCATATATGTTGATTGCAATTATTGAAAGGGTTGAGTTTAAACCTACCATCTCATGTACACAACTGTATAAATTTATTAAAACTCAAGTAGACCACCAGGCTCTACTTGAGTTACCCTTCCCTGTCCTGTGGCCTGGAAACTCACTCCAGGCAGTAGGCTGGGACAACTGTAGAGCTTATAGCTTTCTCTTCTCTCGGGATCATTGTCCTGTGTTGCCTGATTTCTAACATCTGAACTTTATTGTTTCATATGTTTTGTCTGGCTTTTCAGGTGTTACAGATGGGAGAGTAAACCTATGCCCTATTACTCCATCTTGGGCCAACGCAGAAGTTCAGATCATTCATTTCAGACATTCATGTCCCTCAAGTCTGTGAAATTTTCTTGTATTAACTTTTTGTCTACTTCCTTCCCTCTTTATTTCTGCCTTCTTTTTCTGAAACCCCTATCAGTAGAACACTGAACCTACTGCACTGGTCCACCCAAGTATTCTGTACCTTCTTCCCCACCTGATTCTCTTCTTGGGAGTCTCTCAAGTGCAAGCACTTTGGATTCTGCTTATCATCAGAAACTAGATAGAACATAGCGGCACTCAACGAATTTCATCTCTTTATCTTTTTGTCCTGCTACTCTCCAAGTGATTTTTGTTTGTTTTACTTCTCCAACCATTCTGTTGTCTATTTAATAAAGAACTCTCTCTCTCTCTCGTTCTTTATAGCTCTTTTTCACTGCATTCTATTCTTTTAAAAATAATTATGAAAGTATACTAATTATCGGGAGGGGTGTGTTTAAGTTGGTTTGGGGTTTTTCCCCCATTTCCTCAGTTTTTCTTCTTTTTATGTCTTTCTCTTTCATGCTGGGATTGTAGCAGCCGTGGAAATGCACCACTCAGATCTCACTTCAAGAAAGCCCTCCTTGACAAGGGCTGTCAGCTGACAAACTTCAGCTTCCAGGATTTCTGAATCAACTGCAGTGTCTGAACCGAGGACACACTTTCCTCAGGCATCTCCAGCCAATTACCCTGCACAGCGGGGGGTTTTACCGCTGGGACATTTCAGCCCAGCAGGGTCTCCTCTAGTGGGCAATTGTCACTCTGAAGCTCTGGCTGAGACTCTGCGTCCCACCACAGACTGAAACTCACCCTCCCCAGTCCTCTCTCCTTTCACCACTTCTTTGTCCCATGTCAGTCCTACATCACAGTCTGAAGATTTTCCACCAGCATTACCCACAACAAATTTCGTGCACTTCTAACTCCATCTGATATCTTTCCTAGAACATAAGAGTTTTCTTTATTTGTCAGGTGATCTTTGCTCAACCATTTCTATTTAATGAAAAGCGTTAAAAAGCAGACTGGAAGTTCCATAAGCAGGGGTAAGGGGTTTTTTTACTGGTGGATTTTGCTTTTTAGTGATTGGGCAAAGAGCCAACTGTTTCGCTGGAAACCCTCCAAATATTCCTCTATGGAATTTTTCTTCAGAGCCTTTCAGTTTCTCCAGGTGAGAAAATTCTGATCGTCTGCCTTTCTGTGCAGAGCAGTTGTACAGAGGTCAACTGTTCGTCCACCCCATGACTCACCTCTGCACCTCTGCCCCTACATTGATACTTCTGAATCCCCTTACCCATTATTATCATCTGTCTTCCTCTGTCCTCATCACTAAATCTATGGCTATTCCTCAATCCACTTCTAATCTTCCAAAATGTTGCTGAAATCCTTTATCTGCTGAGATATCATTTTCTCTGTCCTTATGGATTTATACCTTTCTTCTTTCTTTACTACCATCTTAGTGGGATCTTAAAAGGGAAAGGAGATGCAGTTCATCATCATTAACTAGATTCCCCACATGGAAGTGACACTGTCGCACAGTCATCCTGCTGCTTTGTGGAGAATGGATTGTAGAGGGGCGTGAGTAGTAGCAAGAAAGTCAATCAGCATATCCACACTGCTATACTTAAAATGGATAACCAACAAGGACTTACTGTCTATCACTAGGAACTCTGCTCGATGTTATGAGGCAGCATGAGTGAGAGGGGAGTTTGGGGGAGAACGGATACGTGTATATGTATGGCTGAGTCACTCTGCTTTGCACCTGAAACTATCACAACATTGTTCATTGGCTGTACTCCAATATAAAATAAAAAGTTTTAAAATATTTTTCAAAAAAAAAGTCCGGAGGCCACTGCCATAGCAGAGGTGAGTGATGAGGGTGATTAGGACTGGAATGGTGGCAGTAGAGATGAAGAGAAGTAGACAATTTAGGATATATTTAGGTAGAGTTTTAAAATAGGCCCATGAATTCTTTGACATGCCTCCCTTCACGCAACAGAACTTAATTCTCCTCCACTCAAAAGCGAGCTGGACTTAGTGACTCATATCTAATGAATAGAACATGACAGAAGTAACAGTGTGAGACTTTCAAAACAAGATCAGAGAAGGGACTGCGTCTTGCTCTCTGCTCTCTCTTAGATCACTCGTTCTGAGAAAGTCAGCCACCATGGTATGAGGACACTCAAGCAGCTCTGTGATGTCCGCATGGCAAGGAATGTAGGCTTCCGGCCAACCATCAGCATCAGCTTAACAGGCATGTGAGTGAGTCCCCTTGGAAGCAGATCCTCCAGCCCAGGCAAGCCTTTTAATGGCTGCATCCTCAAAGACATCTTTTTAAAATTTTATTTATTATTGATTTGTTTTTCTTTGCATTGGGTCTTCGTTGCCATGTGAAGGCTTTCTCCAGTTGTGGCGTGCCAGTTTCTCACTGTGGTGGCTTCTCTTATTGCAGAGCATGGGCTCCAGGGCACACGGGCTTCAGTAGTTGCAGTGCACAGGCTTAGCTGCTCCACGGCATGTGAAATCTTCTTGGAAGTGAAATGAAGTGAAAGTTGCTCAGTCGTGTCCAAGTTTTTGCGACCCCCATGGACTGTATAGTCCCTGGAATTCTCCAGGCCAGAATACTGTAGTGGGTAGCCATTCCCTTCTCCAGGGGATCTTCCCAACCCAGAGACTGAACCCAGGTCTCCCGAATTGCAGGCAGATTCTTTACCAGCTAAGTCACAAGGGAAGCCCAAGAATACTGAAGTGGGGTTTCCTGTATTGCAGGTGGATTCTTTACCAACTGAGCTAAATCCATATCCCTTGCACTGGCAGGCAAACTCTCAACCACTGGACCACCAGGGAAGTCCCCATCACTAACATCTTGAGTGCAACCTCATGAGAGACCCTGAACCTAGCTAAGTTATTTCTGGATTCCTGACTCAAAGAAGCATGTATTATTTGAGATAGTAAATGCTTATTACTTTAAGCCACCAAATTTGGGAATAATGTGTTCCACAGCAAGAGATAAGTAAAACAGGGGATGAGGGAAAGAGGAATCAAAGACTTATTCTGGGCTTCTGGGCTTAAGCAACTGGGGAGAGGACAGTATCATTTTCCTAAGTAGGGATGCCTGGGAAAGGAAAAGGATTAGAAATCACAATGTTGATTTTAAGATGCCTTTCAGACATCAAGTGGAGATGCCATGTAGGTATGGATTGTAAATCTCTAGGCTGGAAAAATAATTGAGAGTTCCCGCCATGGGGCCAGTGGTTGAAACCAGGGACACCCAGGGAGAAAAGGTGAGGGGCCCTAGGACCCTCCAAACCTTAGAGGTAGACAGGGAAGAAGGACTCAGAATAAGAAAGAGTGGCCAGCAATGTGGGAGGAAATCCAGAATACAAAGCCAAGAGCAGGGAGAGTTTCAAAAAGGAAAAAGAGATCAGCTAAGGGACCAGAGGCAGAGCAAGAACTTCAGAAAAGCAGCTTCTCCTGGTGACAGCTGCTTCAAAGAACCCAGGCTTAATAGTAAGTACAACAGTCACAATTTCTTGCATGCCTACCAGATGCTTGGCACTTTAATAGATTCTCTCATTGAATCATCCCATTACTCTATCATTATTCCCATTTCACAGATGAGGGAATTGAGGGGCCGAGATTAAATAATTTGCTCAAAATCATGCAGTTTGTGGAGCAGCAGAGGCTGAGTTGAAACTCAAACATGTGGGACACCAAAGAACAGAATCCGGACCACAAGAAATGGGCAAAATGCAAGAGGTTTGACAGTTTTTTTTGTGTGTGACATCTCACCATGAATGGGTTTCCTAAGTTTTTTGTGCCAGGCCCTGGGGAATCTAAGCAAATATGGGCCCAATAGGTGAGTGTTTCCCCAGAGAGTGAGCAAGAAAAAGTGGAGGGACAGAGGTGGAAAAGGCAGGCCCAGGCCAGATCTGTGCCTTTTGACTTTAAAGGAGCAGCATGCTAATTATATTCAAAGCAACATGCAAATGACATGTAAATTGCATTGCGAATGAGCATCTGTTCTTTTTGAGTCAACTACTCACGCACTTTTGGGTGAGCCCTCCCTAGCTTTCTCCCAGGGTTGCCCAGGGTCCAGATCCCTTGCAGGATCTATTAACTAAACTGAAGAAGTAGCATATGCCTCCTCCAAGGTAAACTGGGCTATGGATTGGAAGAAGAGGACTGCTCACCATGTCCAGGAAGGTCATTTATTTGCACATTCACCTAATAAATACTTGTAAAGCACCTACTCTGCCTGGGGCTTCTCTGGTAGCTCAGCTGGTAAAGAATCCGCCTGCAATGCATGAGACCCCGGTTCGATTCCTGGGTCAGGAAGATCCCCTGGAGAAAGGATAGGCTACCCACTCTAGTGGGCTTCCCTGGTGGCTCAGATGGTAAAGAATCTACCTGCAGTGCAGGAGACCTGGGTTCAATCCCTGAGTTGGAAAGATCCTCTGGAGGAAGGCATGGCAATCCACTCCAGTATTGCCTGGAGAATCCCCATGGGCAAAGGAGCCTGGTGGGCTACAGTACATGGGGTCGCAAAGAGTCAGACATGACTGAGCAACTAAGCACAGCACAACACACCTACTCTGCATAAAGTCCAGAGGCAGATGCACTGGACAAATAGAAGGCATTAGTTCCAGCTTCTGGGAACATACTCTGGTGGAGGGATAAATAAAGTAAAGACTCTGGTATTGTCTTGAGTCTAGACCAAGGTTTCCCACCCTCAGCACTATTGATGTGCTGGGCAATTCTTTACTGAGGGGGACTGTCCTGTGCATTATAGGATGTTTAGCAGCATCCCTGGTTTCTCTCTATCCCTCAGATGCCAGTAGTACCCTCTTCCCAGTTGTGAAAACCAAATCTGTCCTCAGACAGTGCCAAATGTCTCCTGGGTTGGGGGTGGGGGACCCAAATCACACCAGCTAAGAAACACTGTCATGAACTCTTTGAATGAATCAACATACTCAGAGAGTGCAGGGCTCACCTTCAAGTATCCACATTGTTCCATATTTTTGTATTTTAACCATTGTGGAGGGCAGGCAATCTTTCTCAAATTTCTCATCTAATTCCTTTCCACCAAGCATGCAGGCTCCCAGATGTACCAGGCCCCTACTCTGAGCATGAGTCCAGGCCCCGGAGATTCTTGAGGAACAATCAAGAATCACCCCGAAACTAAATGGCCCCAGCCTTGAGCCCTTCAGGCTTTGCATGTCTGCTTTTTAGCATCATTCTACCTATTTTTCCTTTGTCATCAAGTTGTCACCTGGGGGACTGTCACATACACACCTCTCTCTGCCGACCCCCATTCCCTTTGATTGGCAGCTTCCAAGAGTTTAGAAACTAGATTTGCAGATCAAAGTTTTTCTAACTGTGCTCTGCCAAGCACTGGGAGTCCTGCAGGGCCTCTCAGGAGCCCCAAAGGTTTCCAAGGAGCAGGGCAGGCTCCTCCACCCCTGACTTCTACCACAGCAGCTGTACTTTTCTCAGTTTAGTTTCTCTCTGCTTTTATGTGATATACTTTGGACCAAAAATCTCAAGGTAAAAGGCATTTGCAAACTGCTGATGGAGATAGGGGGCACTGTGAAAGCCAAGGGCTCCCTAACATGTAAAATGTCTGTGCTCTAGTGTGCAGTTTGGTGCTGTCCTTCATGGGTGTTTGAGGCCATTAGGATATCACTTTACACAGAGGCCAAGCCCTCTAGGTATGTAGGTATGGACCAGAGAAGCAGACCAGGCCTTCAGGCTTCCCTATTAGATCATGATGTCTCTTCCTGGGTAGAGGAGGCAGAATTAACCTCAGGAAATGAGGGCTCTAATCCCACCAGAGAGCAAAATAGAGAGTAATTGCTCTGAAGTGGCAGCACAAAGAACTGAGGCAAGACAACAGGAAGAACTTTCCCATGCAGCCCCTGGGGGCAGAGCAACCGGCTCTGGGGCAGAGGCATGTCCCAGCTGCAGACTGAGGGATAATCACACACACCCTGTCACACACACTGGCCCCTGCCCCCAATCAGGGCTGAGTCCCACACAGTCAAACCTCCAGGCCCTGAAACTTGGCAAGAGGTGGGGGAGCAGGGCCTGGGACCGCGCCCCATCCTCCTTCTCTGAGAAACCCTGTCTAGCGGAGCCTTGCCAGACTGCAGCAGAAAGAGTGGGGATCTTGTTCCCCAGAGGCTTAGGGGATGCAGCAGTCACTCCTTCCCCTACCCCCACCTCCCGACCTCCAGGCCCCCCTGAGCCCTCAGGACACAAGCACAATCAGGCATTTCATGCCTCGAAAGGGTCAGAATGAAAGGCTTGTGTCTGTCTGCTCTCCCCTCCCCCTCTTCCATCTTCAGATTTTTCCATCTGCCCTAGGGCCAGAGCCTCATCTTTCTCCCTCCTCTCCCTTCCTGCTAGCTAAATTCTTTACAAATATCTGGGAACAGAAGGGATCGCTGTCAATATTCTGCACTGCTTGCTACTAACTCAGATCCCCAACATGCAAGCGAGAGGAGGAAGATGCTGATGATTGTTCCCTGTCACTCACAGAAACCAGCCAGCTCAATGACACCTCAAGGTCACACAGCACCAGCCAGACCTGCCATTTTCCTGCCCAGGTCCTCCCTCCCACTCTGTCCTCCTCTGTCCTCCATGGTTTACCCTGGGTCTGGGGGAAGCCAGATAAGAGGATGAGTTTTTTGTGGCTTCCCCATGGAGTAAGGGCTTCTCCCCCTTGGAAAATCCCCAGACACTGAAATTGACCAAGACCTGGAGGAGTCACTGAACCTAAACAGCAAGTTCACATCAGAGGTCGATGGTTCCGCCCCAGGAAGGGGGCTCTCTGTGCCCGCTGGAGCTGCTGATCTCTGGTGTGTTCTCCCCACCCCCACCTTAATACTGACGTCTAGACCGGCAGCCAAGAACTGGCGTCACCATTCTCCCGTCCCCCAGACTCTGGTCCCACCACCACCACCCGTGAGCAACCATTCCGGGGCCTGACATTCTGTCGGCTTCACACCAGCTTCCAGGGCCCCAGCCAGGAGCGCTTCCTGGATAAAATATTAAAGATGCAAATCTGAGACATTGCCTTAACGAGCGACAGACTGCACGACCACAGCCTGGCAAAGGAGACGCACGCGTCCGGGGGTGGGGGGGGTGAGAAGTATATATAGATATAGACTTTGGATCTCTCCGTGCAACGTGTGTATAAGGCAGAGAACAGCAGGGATGGAAAACTACAGCAGGAGCCTCCAGCTCGGGTGGCCTGAGGTCGGCAGGAGGCTGGTGGGGAGGGAGGGTCAGGAGGATCCCCAAAGCCCAGCTCAGAGAGGAGAATGACAACAGCCCTCTGTGCTTGGGTTCTATGTGGAGGGGGCCAGAGACTCAGGACAGAGGAACAGCATTTGGTTGTGAAGACGGAAGTTGACTAGAGAGGAGGTCTCAAGGAGGAAGTAAAGAAAGGTGAGAGAGGGAGGAAGCAGAGGCCTGGGGAACCACAGGGAGAACAGCTTAACTCCCATGTGGCACTGGGGCCTCTTTAATATGGCGCCCACAACTGGCCTGGGAGTCATGGAGCTCACATAGCATTGGGTCAGTGTGGTTCCACTTTGATCCAGATTGACCTGAACTTGACGACAGCTGCTCAAACTTTAATGTGCATATGCATCAAAGGTCTTGTTAACAATGCAAGTTCTGATTCAGGTGGTCCGGGTGGGGCCTGAGATTCTGCATTTTCAGCAAGTCTTAGGTGATGCCAGTGCTACTGGTCCAACTGAGCAATCATGATCTGCAAGGAAGGACATGGAGCTCACTTTGGCTCAATGGACAAAGAACCCACAGGAGTCCTGAGAGGCCCAGGGTGCTGATGAAGATGGTGCCTATCCATGGTGCCCAGTGGATCAAGGAACTAGAACCTTATGGCACCTGTCTGGGTCCAAGCTAACATTGAACTCCTAGTCCAGAATGTCAAGGAGCCCACAGTAGTCCACACTAAGGCACCCATGAGACCTGGAGTGAAATGGAGCTGGGTGAGGGGGAGTGCGCATTGATGGGGGGTGGTCTTGAACTAACTAATAGGGCCTATGTTGTTTCAGAATATCATGGAGCCCACAAGGAAGTAGATCCAAGTGGAGCCTGCTTTGGCCCAGAGTGAGATGGAGCCCACAGTAGTCACAGGGGTCTGCACTGACTTGGAACCATAAAGGACGAAGGTGATGCCACACTGGTGCCCAGGTTGACACAGAGCTCACAAGGGCTGACATGGCCCTGGAAACAAAGCCCCAGCTCTAAAGAGACCTGAAGTGGGGCCCTGACAGAGCAGGGGGCTCTTCACAGCCACTCCAAGATGCAGAAGGGAGGAAGGGAGGGACTGGAGGAGCCTGCAGGGGGGAGGGGCAGGAGCCAAGGAGCATGCCAGCTCTGGGGCTGCTGTGTGCCTGCTTGCCGTGGGCTGGGTGGTACTTGGCTGGGCCCTGGGCTGGAAGGTGTTGAGAGAGAAGCTGCTGCTGCAACAGCTCAAATGGAGGAGGAAGTGGGAAGCTGGAGGCAGGGCAGGCACGGGGCCCTGACACTGGCGAGCGCATCCTCCCGAGAAAGGCCTGTCATTCGAAGGGCCCACTGACCTCTCCAGGACCCTGGCATTCCCATTCCCTGATCCCATTATACAAAAGGACGTAGAGAGTCATGGGCTTGGGGATCCCAGATCAAGGGGTGTCTAGCACTAGGGGGGCCAACAAAAGAGCATCTCCCTTGGTTGGAGAGGACTCAGGTCCCAGAGGAGTAAGGATTCTCCCTCCCTGGGTTAAGAGGCCCTTCCCATGCAACCAGGCCCCGGGCAGGGTGCCCTACACTGTTGTGCCCTTCCCCAGGGGAAAAATGGAACTTCCACCTCCCCGGCTCCCCAAAGATCCCCCAACAACATCTGGAGGCAGATGTCAACCATCTATTTCCTAACCAAATCTAACCCTCTCTCTCCCACTGATCAGACGACCCTCAGCCCTCTTCTCCACCCAGGTGAGGGGCTACTCCGGGTCTACCTGCAGCTTCTCTTTATGCCCAGGGGGAGGCAGAGGAGGGAGGGTTGGAGGGAGGTGTGTTGCTATGGGTTCTTGCTACAGCAGACCTGGTGGTGTCAGGAAGGAGGAACACCAGGGAAAAAGACATTTTTCTTAACCAAACCCCCAGACAGCTGGCTATTCTATGCTACATCTGCCCCCATCCCACCAGCCCCAGACCAAGAGATCCTCAACATCTCTGCCTCTGGGCCCGCCTCCCAACCCCCAGTCCTCCTGGTCTCTGGGTGGTTAGGTTCTCCAGGCTCACACTCCCTTCTTTGGTGCCCTCCCCCAAGGGCAGGTGTTCCAAAGAGGCTAGGAGGCTCCCAGGTTCCAAGAGTACCTTTCTCTGCCCTCTCCCCTTCCTCCACCCTGCCCCCCTCCCCCACTCAGCCTGTTACTACTAGAGAATCGATTCCTAGCTTCACTTCGCTGCACGCTGACCTAGTTTCTGTCTCAGTGCAGAAGGGACACGTCCTTACACGTATAGCCGTGCTTGGCCGAGAAATGCACGCTCCATGCGTTCAGGATAGCCTGACACAGGAACTTCAAACACGCTGAGATTCAACGCGGACCCGCGCACATGTCCAGAGACACCTCTGCAACTCAGGAACTTGCGAGGGACCCACTCACAGACACACACAGGACTAACAGACCTGCGGACAGGCACACAGGTCCCCATAAGCCATAGACAATTCCCCACAGGGGCACCAAGGGGCCTCCCCACAGCCCCACTGTCTCCAGCTCCTGCTTCTGAGTCCCCATCCTCTTAGCCAAAATAACACCAAAGGAGGCTCATGGCTTCTCAGGCCATGAGATCCAGATCACTCCCAACCTGGGGATGTATCCTCCTCTCTCCAGAGCGCCCACCTTTTAGAACTGTAGGCAGTAATACCTTATTTTCCCACAACAAGACCCTCTACCTCCATGGGAAGAACCAAAGCAGCGGACACTTCCCATCTGTTTTCATGGCAATAGACAAGGTCCTGTGACCTGAGTCTGTGGCGATCACAGGAAGCAGGTAAGGCAGCGCTGTGGGGCCTTTAGAATCTTAATCCCTCTCAGCTGTTCCTCTGTTAAATGCCAAATCGCACAGGTAGGAAAATGAAAGCCTCCGTAAATGGTTAGGCTCCATGACACAAATGCGAGAAGTCACTGTTTATTCTGCCTGCTGATGTGATGTCTGCGTGGTGGGCCAAGGGAAGGCTCAGGCCATCAGCCACTTTTCCCATATCCCTCAAATTTCAAAGACTCTGGCTCTTAATTCCCAGAATGCCTCTCCAGTTCAAGTCCTGCTGTCACCCTGGGCAGCCAGGGGGTTCCTGCAGAACCCCAACAGTAGGCAGCCTCCTCTGGCCACCCACCCCTCCTTCCAGCCTTCAGCCTCCCTGCTTCCTCCGTAGCTACCCCTGTGCCCTCTGGGGACCCTCACCCTCCCACACTTCTCCATTTCCTACTGAGATCTTGGCCCTCAACCTTGTCCCATCCAGCCCCTGAAGGGGATGCTCCTGGTCCTGCACTGGGCCCACCCGCCTGCCAGCTGCAATCCTGGACCCCAGCCCCGGAGCCCAAGCTCAGCTGGAGAAAAAGCACCCTCATCTGGGAAGTTTGGTGTCTCCACCAATTCCCAGTTTCCAACTGTCTCTGTATTGTTAGCAGACCCCTTCTCTCAACTTCACTTCTTCTGATCCCCTCAATCCTCTGCCCAGCCCTTCCCTGCCCCACACTGTACTCCTTAACTTAGTCCCACTTCTCAGAGAAAATAGAAGCTCTCCGGAAAGTACTCCCTGTCTCTCCCACAGCTGCCAACGTGCCTTGAATGTATACATGTATGTGTATGTACACACACACACACACGTGTTTGAGAACACACATTTCCTGCCCTGTCACCAAGTTCTGGGTCCCAGCTCCTCCATGTCAGCAGAGGCCCCACTCCCTCACTCATCATTTTTCCGGCATCTTTAACCCTACCCTCTCCCTCAGCTCCACTGTAGTCATATTTGGTCCTGAGTCCCCTTCTGGATCCTTCCCTATCTCTTTCCTTCATGTCTGAACTTGCTGAATCTACTTCTTTACTGCCTGTTTCACCCATCCATCCCCCAGCCCACCCCCCAGTGCTGCACTGGAAGGAGCCACTAGAGTCACCAGTCACCTGGTTGCCAAAGCTGATGAATGTTCTTCATCCCTTATTTGAGCTGATCCTTGTGTGACTTCCCTTGTGGCTCAGCAGTAAAGAATCTTCCTGCAGTGCAGGAGCTGCAGGAGATGCAAGTTCAATACCTGGGTCAAGAAGGTCCCCTGGAGGAGGACATGGCAACTCACTCCAGTATTCTTGCCTGGAGAATCCCATGGACAGAGGAACCTAGAAGGTTAGTCACAAAGAGGTGGACACAGAGCTGGACATGATTGAAGCAACTGAGCACGCACGCACATGCAGCATTCAACATGCTTTCCCACTTTCTCTTTCTTCGTGCACTTTCCTCTTGGTTCTCTTATTAGTTCAGTTCAGTTCAGTTCAGTCGCTCAGTCGTGTCCGACTCTTTGCGACCCCATGAATTGCAGCACGCCAGTCTGCCCTGTCCATCACCAACTCCCGGAGTCCAACCAAACCCATGTCCATCGAGTCGGTGATGCCATTCAGTCACCTCATCCTCTGTCGTCACTTCTCCTCCTGCCCCCAATCCTTCCCAGCATTAGGGTCTTTTCCAATGAGTCAACTCTTTGCATGAGGTGGCCAAAGTACTGGAGTTTCAGCTTCAATATCAGTCCTTCCAATGAACACCTAGGACTGATCTCCTTTAGGATGGACTGGTTGGATCTCCTTGCAGTCCAGGGAATTCACAACAGTCTTCTCCAACACCACAGTTCAAAGCATCAATTCTTCTGTGCTCAGCTTTCTTCACTGTCCAACTCTCACATTCATACATGACCACTGGAAAAACCATAGCCTTGACTAGATGGACCTTTGTTGGTAAAGTAATGTCTCTGCTTTTCAATATACTATCTAGGTTGGTCATAACTTTCTTTCCAAGGAGTATGCATCTCTTAATTTCATAGCTGCAATCACCATCTGCAGTCATTTTGGAGCCCCCCAAAATGAAGTCTGACCCTGTTTCCACTGCTTCTCCATCTATTTCCCATGAAGTGATGGGACCAGATGCCATGATCTTAGTTTTCTGACTGTTGAGCTTTAAGCCAACTTTTTCACTCTCCTCTTTCACTCTCATCAAGAGGCTTTTTATTTTATTATTTTTTTTCAAGAGGCTTTTTAGTTCCTCTTCACTTTCTGCCATAAGTGTGGTATCATCTGCATATCTGAAGTTATTAATATTTCTCCCAACAATCTTGATTCCAGCTTGTGCTTCTTCCAGCCCAGCGTTTCTCATGATGTACTCTGCATACAAGTTAAATAAGCAGGGTGACAATATACAGCCTTGATGTACTCCTTTTCCTATTTGGAACCAGTCTGTTGTTCCATGTCCAGTTCTAACTGTTGCTTCCTGACCTGCATACAGGTTACTCAAGAGACAGGTCAGATGGTCTAGTATTCCCATCTCTTTCAGAATTTTCCACAGTTTATTGTGATCCACACAGTCAAAGACTTTGGCATAGTCAATAAAGCAGACATAGATGTTTTCCTGGAACTCTCTTGCTTTTTCGATGATCCAGTGGATGTTGGCAATTTGATCTCTGGTTCCTCGGCCTTTTCTAAAACCAGCTTGACCATCTGGAAGTTCATGGTTCACGTATTGCTGAAGCCTGGCTTGGAGAATTTTGAGTGTCACTTTACTAGCGTGTGAGATGAGTGCAATTGTGTGGTAGTTTGAGGATTCTTTGGCACTGCCTTTCTTTAGGATTGGAATGAAAACTGACCTTTTCCAGTCCTGTGGCCACTGCTGAGTTTTCCAGATTTGCTGGCATATTGAGTGCAGCACTTTCACAGCATCATCTTTTAGGATTTGAAATAGCTCAACTGGAATTCCATCACCTCCACTAGCTTTGTTTAGTGGGTAAGTGTTTAGTTAGGGTAAGTTATATTGTATTCGTTAGGCTTTCTTTTTATCTGTTGTACTAGTTAGGTTGAAAAGTTAGAAAAGAGACGGTGAAAACTGTAGTCACTCAGTGGTGTCGACTCTTTGCAGCTCCGTGGACTGTAGCCCATCAGGCTCCTCTGTCCATGGCATTCTCTAGACCAGAATACTGGAGTGGGTAGCCATTCACTTCTCCAGGGGACCTTCCTGACCTAGGGATCCAACTGTGGTCTCCTGCATTGGCAGGCAGATTCTTTACCTGCTGAGTCACCAGAGAAAGAAAGAAACCTTACATTCTTTGAGCTGCTGTCTTTTTTGGGTCTCTTTGTTATAGGAGTTTAGCCTAACTAATACAACTTAAATCAGTTCAGTTCAGTCGCTCAGTCGTGTCTGACTCTTTGCGACCCCATGAATTGCAGCACGCCAGGCCTCCCTGTCTATCACCAACTCCTGGAGTCTACCCAAACCCATGTCCATCCAGTCGATGATGACATTCAGCCACCTCATCCTCTGTCATCCCCTTCTCCTCCTGCCCCCAATCCTTCCCAGCATTAGGGCCAACTCTTTGCATGAGGTGGCCAAAGTATTGGAGTTTCAGCTTCAACATCAGTCCTTCCAATGAACACCCAGGACTGATCTCCTTTAGGATGGACTGGTTGGATCTCCTTGCAGTCCAGGGGACTCTCAAGAGTCTTCTCCAACACCACAGTTTAAAAGCATCAATTCTTCGGCGCCCAGCTTTCTTCGTGGTCCATAGGCTAATACAATTTAGCCTAACCCAACTAATGTAACTAGCTAGCCTAATAAAAATTGTTAGGCTCCCTCACATTCTGAATGAATATTCCAGGTCAGTGAAGAAGTCCCCTCACATAGTCATTTGGAGACCCAGGTTCTCTCTGTGGTGTTGCTGCAGTGCCCCCTAGGGCTTATCAGTGACTCAAGACCAAAGCTGAGTGACTGCCCTGTGGGGCTCCAGCCTCAGGAAGGAGAAAGGGAATGTAGGAGGATATACCTAAAGTCTTACAGCCCAGGCAGAGAAAGGGTGCCCTCACATTGCCTTCCTTTGGCCTCCCACTGGTGAGGTGAAATCACACGGTCAGGCTTGGCAGTGGGGAACTGGGAAGCAAGTCCACCTGGGCAGCCTCTGGGCACAGACATGGGTGGATGACCAGCGGGGGTCGCCAAAGCTTCCATGGCGCCCCTCCGCGTCCTTTCTGTCATCTTAGTTAATGTCCCTCAGGGTTCTATCCTTGGCTCTTTCCCACTGGACACACATTCCCTGATCATTCCTGTCCAGTCATACACTGATGATTCTAAACACTTCTATCCCCAGCCCAAACCTCTCTCTTGAACAGCAGACCCACCTGGGCACCAGGACCAAAAATTGAGATTCAAGCTAGACTCCTTCCGCCCTTACCCCACACTCCACCCATCACCAAGGCCTACAATTCTGCTTTATAAAGGCCTCTCCTCCCCTTCTTCCCGCAAACTCCCTTGTTTTCCCTCACAGGCTCCAAACTCATCTCCCTGCCTCTGCCCACTTCACACCATTCTCCAGTGCCACGTGAGGCTCCCAGTCCTGAGCCCTCTTCTCTTCCCACTTATTAGTCTTTCCGAGAGCCCCCGTCCAGCCTCCCAACCTCCATTCCCAAGGACACCCAAGTGACTCACATGAGTGCATCTCTGGCCCTGCCTGCTTCTCTGACCGTCAGAGCCACCTAGCCACTTGGATGCCTCAAAGGCACCTTGGACTCTACATGCCCAAACCTGAGCTCAGGAGGTTTCCCTCTGCTCTCACCCAGCGCGGTGTTTCCTGTCTCATTGCCAACCCAGTGTCTAAAGCCACAGTCTTAGGACTTGATCTTGTCACCTCCCTCTCCCTCACCCCCCAGGTCTAATCCTCACTACATCCAGTCAGTTGTACCTGCCCCCACTTCACTCCACATCTACATCCCCCCATATCCATCCTCCCAAGGCTTGCCACCATTATCTCTTGCCTGGACTCTGACAGTGGCCTCCTCACCAGCCTTCCTACACCTGCCTTTGTCCCCCTGGTCCACACCAACGCCACAGTGATCCTCTCCAAACACCATAAATCTGATTGTCACAGCCCTACTTAAAACCCATCTCTATCTTCCTGGTGTTGGCGGAACAGGCCAGAATCCTTACCTTGGCCTCCAAAACCATACCTGCCTCTGCCCAGCTTCTCCCCTGACTCATCCCTGGCTATACTTGTCTCTTTGATGTGCCTTGCTCCCCGCTCCAGCCCCAGGACAATTATCCATTCTGATCCCTCTGCCTGGAACACTCTTCCTTCCTTCTCCTTGTTGTTAACCTCTAGCCATCATTCCAAGCTCATCTCAAGCTTCATTTCCCCCAGAGAAGCCTCTTCTGTCTCCCTGACCAGGACAAGCCCTCCTGGCATAGCCTCTTATAGTGATCTCCTTCACATTTATCTCAGCAACATGATTATTGATGATTGATCTCTTTCACACACACACACACACACTCTCTCTCTCTCACACACACACACACATAAAAGGTCAGGAGACTAACATTTTTCTCATCACTGCCCTCATCTCATGTCACATGAGCCCTGTGTTCCAGGCAATATGATCTGTTCAAGAGGCCCACTCACTCAAGTCATGAATTCCTCCCTACCCTTCATGCCTCCACTCACATAACCTCCTCCTCTAGCAAGTCCTCCCTGACTTGCTCCATTGTCCCCTCAGCCACGTGGGTCTCCATCTCCATGCTGGTCATGCTCTCCTATGACTGTTTGCTCACTCATCTCTCTCCCTTCCTAAGCTGTGAGCTTTGGGGAGAAAAATATGGGAGTTTTGTCATTTCTTATCTCTAGTTCATAGCCCATTGTCCAGGACAGTTAATGCCTGAGTAAATGTTAGCTCTCTTCACTGCCTCTCCCAATTCATTTAAAACTGTGTTGCACAGCTTGATGCATGAAGCTAAAAACTGGAAATGACCCAAACATCTATCAACAGAATACATCAATTGTAGAATATTCATACAATGAAACCCTGCTGAATGGCAATGAAAAGAATAAACCACTGCCACACACAACAGCATGATGAAGTTCACATGCATAAGGTTGAACAAAAGAAGACAGACCCAGAAAGTACCTTCCATGTCTATGGAGGTCAAAAACAGGCAAAATAAATCTCTGGTTAATAGAGGCAGCATGGTGATTATCTCCGGTGATTATTGACTGGCAGAGCTTCCTAGAGGGCTGGAAAATGTTACTCACCTACCCTTGGGTGGTGATCATACAGGTATATCCACGTGCAAATATTAATCAAGCTGGATTTTTTGTGCACTTTGAAGTAGATACCTTGGGGACTTCCCTGGTAGGCCAGTGGTTAAGAATCTGCTTGCCAACGCAAGGGAAATGGGTTCAATCCCTGGTTCAGGAAGATCCCACATGTGCAGCCCATTTGCCACAACTACTGAAGCCCACATGCTCTAGAGCCACTACAGTGAGAAGCCTGAGCAACTAGAGAGTAGCCTGCCTGTAGCAATGAAGACCCAGCACAGCCAAAACTTTTCAAAATTTAAAAAGTAGAGAACTTTATCTCTATTTTTTAAGTACTATCATTTTGCAAAAAATTATGAATAATAGCCCTCCTGTGTCTGACAGTCACTTCCTGCTACAGTTTCTTCTGATTCTAACTGAAGCCCAGAGAGTGTAATCCACTCAGGAAGAGTTGCCCAGCACGTT
Source organism: Antilocapra americana (assembly GCA_007570785.1). Classification (NCBI taxonomy): domain Eukaryota; kingdom Metazoa; phylum Chordata; class Mammalia; order Artiodactyla; family Antilocapridae; genus Antilocapra; species Antilocapra americana. The sequence continues at coordinate 15,985,655 of ML664177.1, read as the reverse complement.
CTGTGGAGAGCCCACATCCTACAGAGGGGACTATGTGTCCTGCTTTTCCCGTGCAAATAAAAACTCCATAGGGTAGGCTCTGCGTCTTTATGCTTCTGGCCCAGAGCTCAACGGGCTCCAAATAGTGGGGGAATACCCTGAGTCTGTAACTGGTTGCTACTAGGGTGTTGAAACATGGCAGCAGGGTGGTCATTAAGAGCACCAACTCTAGGGACTTCCCTGGTGGTCCAGCGGCTAAGACACCCTGCTCCCAGTGCAGGGGGCCCAGGTTCCGTCCCTTGTCAGGGAACTAGATCCCACATGCTGCAACTAAAGAATTCACATGCCACAACTAAAAAGATTTCCCATTCTAAAGATCTTGCATGCCTCAAGGAAGACTGAAGAGCCCATGTGCTGCAGCTAAGACCTGGCACAGCCAAATAAATAAATAAATTTTAAAAAGAGCGTAAGCTCTAAGGGCACAATTCTGTAGCTGTGTGGGCTTAATCCCTCTGTACCTCAGTTTATTCATCTGCAAAATGGGGACTATAATAGTACCTACCTCATCATGTTCTAAGGATTAGATTAGTAACTAAGTATAAAACCCTTAGAACAGTACCTGGCTCAAGCCATGTACGTGTTTGCTATGATAACCTCTATTCAGAAAAACCCAGGCAGACAGTTGAGAGTGAAACTCTGCTTCTGCACTCACTGTGCCACCTCAGGCAAGCTGATCAATCTTCCTGAGCCTCCATTTCCTTATCTATTAATCAGAGATAATAATATATATCTATTGTTATAAAAGCAAAATAATGCCTGCAAATCCCCTGGCTAAGTTCCTATGTGCAGAAGCCAAGTCTTCCACATCTCTCTCCCCAAGCCCCTGCACGGGAAGGTGTTCAATTGCTTGGAAGAATGAGCCCTTCCCCTCCCAGCCTTCGCATGAGTCTGTCCTCCTTCTCCCGCTAGCAGACAGCAGCATCTAGTGGACATTTCTGGAACTGCAGGCTTTCCAACTTCCACTGGCCAAGCTGGGTGCAGGTCCGTTTGATAACCCTTTTGTAATATCCACTTTGCATTGGACAAGTATGCGTTAAGTGCCTGCCATGCATAGGACCTAAACAAAATGAATCAAAATACACAAGATAACTATAGAGGGTGCAAGAAAAATCACAATTAGAACCTTATCAATACCCTAATTTTCTATCTTAAAATTAGTAGGGATATTTGGCATACTGAACAGTGTCTTGTTGGGAAGTTTTTACTCGCAGGAGTGATTTCCAAGTGGCCGCCATTTCATGTCAATGACTCTCAGTGAAGGTCAGAGCAATGAAATGAAAGGTGATTCCCTTAGAGTAGCCCGACTAGCTTCCGGCTTTCTGCGGAGAGGAAAAGCGGGAATGTTTGGCTCTAAAGCCCACATTCTCCCACCACACTTTACTACCTCTCCCCAGACACAAAAGAGTAAAGAAGGTCTAGCAGTGGCACGGATCACATCCAACTAGAGGAATCAAGAAAGACTGCATGGAGGAGATGGCATCGTACATGGGAAATGAAAATAGAGAAAGAGTGGGTGGCTGGGGAAGGAAGGGCATTCTGGTGTGATGGACGACACAGTGTATAAAGTGAAGTAACAAGGACAGGCTGGACAGGAGAGTTAGAGCCAAATCAGACAGAATAGACAGGCCAAGGAGGCTGCGTTTAATAAAATCAGGGGACCCACTGAGTAAGAAGGTAACATGATCCAAGGGTATCAGAGATGAACCAAAGATTCAGAAACTAGTTAGGTGGGCAAGAGTCCAGACCAGACTCGTGGGAGCGGCACCATGAGGGAGAGAATAAGAGATACACATCCTAAGGAGGGGACTGTGTGTCCTGCTTTTCCTGTGCAACTAAAAGCTCCTTTTGATAGGCTCTGTGGCGAGGCTAGAAGCAAGGGGAGGCTTGGAAATTTATAAAAGTGGGTCAAATGGGAGAAGTCAGGGAAGAATTCATGGTGCTGAGATGATAAGGAGAGCTGTAACCAGAAGGTGGATTTGACCAGGGGACTGATGTGAGCAGGGAGTGGAGACAATGAGCTTCGTGAGTGGAAGTTGCCAGCTTCCATTTGAAGACCTGGCACCAAAGTTCCAGAGAGGGGCTAGATTGGAGGGAGGGGGCAGGTACAGTCATCTGGGAGTCACTTACTTTTGCCTGTGCCAGCGGAAGACTTGGAAGAAGACAAAAAAAGTCACGTGGGGAGACATGGGGACAGAGGGCAGATGTCACCTGATGTCATAGGTCTACCTCGTTTTAAAGCTTCCTGGGAACAGAGGAAGATGAGGCGGCCAGGAAGACAGAAGGAACTTTGGAGAGAGAAAGTCAGGAGACCCTGGCTCACGTCCAGCAGCGTCACAGGTCACGGAGTGATTCAGGGGCCAGGGCGGCTGAGAGGCAACCATAGGATGTGTGATTGGGGGTTGTCAGGGGTGACCCTGGAAAGAGCAGTTTCGGGGGCAGGAATCAAGCCACAAAGATTTAAGAGGCAAGAGGCAGAGAGTGTGGGGCAGCGGGAGGCTCTCAGGAGGAGGGAGGTGATGATAAGCAGAGCTGGATTAAGGTAAGGTAAGGTGCCTTGGAAAGAAAATTGAAAGAAGTGCCCCCTCTCAGGGTCGTGCATGTGGCCCAGGGGTGGACATCAGTTCCCAGAGCTGCTGAGAGGTAGAGACCCTCTAGGACTAAAGGACCTGAGATAACCCAGGAAGGGAACTTAGAGACCCAGGCAGAAGCCAAGACCCTTCAACCTCCAAATCCAGGCAAAAAACGAGGGTGGCCGTTGGTAGAGCTGGGGGAGGGGAGGGGCTGAAAGAAGGGAGGGAGCAGGGTCTGGAGACCTGGAGAGAGACAGGGAGTGAGAGTGGAGGAAATCAGGGAGGGAGAGAAAGCTTCCTTGGGGCCTCCCTGGGGAGATTCGCCCACCCCACCTCTGTTCGAAGGGAGAGTCCCAGCATCCTTGGTTCAACCTGAGGAAAGCAAGGACTCCAGTTCTACCTTTCCTCAGGCTGCTCCAGTTCAGGGAGGCTATGCCCCACACCAAACCAGCACACTTTCTTTACCCAGGAAGTCTGAGCAAGTTTCTCCATCCTGGGACTTAAGTTTCTGTAGTGGGCTGAATGGTGGCACTGAGAAAGGTAAGTCCCCGACGGAACTCCACTGCCCCCAGAATCTGTGAGTGCGACCTTATTTGGAGAAAGGGTCTGTGCAGAGGTAATTAAATTAAGGTGGTCAAGAAGAGATCATCTGGATTATGCAGGCGAGCCCTAAATCCAACGACAAGTGTTCTTACAAGAGAGAGAAGAGGGGAAGGCCATGTGAAAATGGAAGCAGACATTAGAGGAAGGCAGCCACAGGCCAAGGAATGCCTGGAGCCTGGAGCCACCCAAACAAAGCTGGAGGAGGCCAAGGGTTCTCCCCTAGAGCCTCCGAAGGGAGCACAGCCTGCAGTTGCCCTGATTTCGGATTTGTATCCTCGAAAACTGTGAGAGAGTACAGTTCTGCTGTTTGAAGCACCCCAAGGTTTTGGCAGTTTGTTGCAGCAGCCCAAGGAAAGTAACATAGTCCCTATTCTCTAAACTGTCTAGAAAGATTCTAGGGGTGCTTATCAGAGTCTCCATTCTGCAAGGCGAGGAGTTCCAGGTCTGGACAAAGGTGTGTTTTTTAACTCACTGCCCAGCCCCCTTCCAGGGTGAAGATTAAAATTTTGACTTGGAGGAGGAGGAAAACCAAAGGAACAGCATCCTCGCCCACTCCTCAGAGAAGGAAGAGTCCCCAAAGAGTATTTCACGACCCACCGCTTGGCTCCTCCGCCCAGAGCTCACGCATCCCACCCAGGCTGGTCGAAAGGGCCAAAACTGACCTGACGAAAAGCAAGCTCTTTAAAAACTGGAGCCTGCCTTTCTCAGTTTCTCCTTGCAAACCTTGGCGTGCCACCCCCACCCCTGCTTCACAGCAACTCTCTCCCCACCCCTCAGGTCTGCCTTCTTCCTTGGCCTTCCCCATTCTTGGGGGGCAAGATAAGATGGATACCCCTGAAGCTCAGGCATGGAAGGCACTCCCCCACCCTCCTCTCTCCTCCCCACAACACAGCTGGAGGGGGAGGGGAGGTCAGCAGGGTTCATAAAGGCCAGATGTTGAGGAGAAAGAGAACACTGCCCTACCCACTCCCACCCACCCCACCCCCACTCCCACCCCCAGCAAAAGAAAAATTAAAAGAGACAACTTTTGTGGTCCAAAACATTTTTTTTTTTCAAGAATCTGCTCTATGCAAACATTAACAACTTTTTACAAAGCATTTTCACAGAAAAGGAGACAAGTCCTTCCCCAGTATCATATATGGGAATTGTTCCTCCCTCCTCCCTTCTTGGGGGAAAAGGGGAAAAAAAACAATATTCACTAGTGTGGGCAGAAGGGTCACTGGGTCCCTCACTATTGGGCAGATTGGCAACCCCCAGGTTCCCCTCAAACCTAAACTTGGAATTTCCCTAACAGCTAAACTCCCCAGACCTCACCTGGGTGGAGAAAGTAAGTCCACTCCCCTCTGACTCGCTCCCCTCCCCCAGGAAAACAGAACTTCTGACCTCAAAACTAATCCCCAGCCCTGCCTCTTTCGGATCCATCAGGTCCCTGACAACTCCCGAAATGCCTGAAGTTGGGTGGGGGGAGAATGCTAAAGGTTCCTCAGCCCAGTTCCCATCCAGACTCAAACTGAGCCCCTTCAAACACCCCACTAGACCTTGTGGTTAGGCCAAGGGCCCTTTCATCTACCCCCTCCACAAAGAGCAGCTTGTCTTGTTCCTCGCCTTGAAGGAGGCTGAATTTGGGTGTCCAAAGAATGGCCCTAGGCGTGCTCTCCACCTCCACGCCCTCCATCCTTAAATGGTGGAGAGGACCTGGAGGAAGGGCAACTTGTTTGGTCTGATTTTATTGATTTCTTCCACCTTCCATTACTTTCCCTGGGATGGTCTCTGGCTCCTTCCCCAGGCAGTCTGTACTTTTGAAGGGCAGGAGGTTCCTCAGCTTTGCCCCTCCTAATACCAGGATTAAACTAGAGGAAGTGACAGACTCATAGCAGGGGTGGGGGTGGGTGGGGTGGTGGGGTAGGGGGTGTTGGGGGGGTCCTCTTTTACCCATCAGATCGTATAACCTGAAAGCAAATGGAATACTGAAGGAAACTCCAAAACTGGACAAAGGGGAAAGACTGGTGGCTGAGAATGAAGACCTTGGTAACTAGGGGTCACTTGACTTAGGGGACCCTAGGAAAAGAACTGGGAGAGGGTGATCTTACCCTTGCCTAAGCTGCTCCCATCCCCACGAAGGCTACAGTGGTGCTTGGAGGCTAGGGAAGGCCTGAGGGAAGTGAAGGGTTAAAGGCCTGGATGGTGGGGGTAAAGGATGCCCCCAGGGAGCTGCCAATCACCTCCCCACCCCCACCACAGCCCCCACCCCATCCCCAGGCTCGCCCACAGAAACAACCGGTTTGTCCATCACCAATGTCTCTCTCCCTCTTTTTTTTCCTCCTCTTTGAGTTGTAGCCTCCTGGACTCCCCCTGGGGTGAAGGCCCTGCCCCCAGAGATCCGAGATGGAAGAGGGGAGGGATTGGAATCTACGTCTTTAAGCCTTTTTCGGTTAAGCCTTCTCCCGACTCCAGTCCTTGGTTCTTCTCCAAAGGGGGAGGGGGAGGGGGTGTCACTGCAACCAGTTAGGTGCTTGAAGATCACTGTCATTTGAGGTCCTTCTGACTACAGCCCATAAAACCTAAAGAGGACAGGCAAAGGTGAGAAATGAGGCTCTATTCTCGAGCCCGCAGTCTGGCTGTGGCCCCCCTTTTTCCCCCCTTGGCAGAAAAGGTCTCACGCTCAGGGCTGCTCCAAGTTGATTCCCCAGAATTTGAGGCCGGGGGGCTCAGGGACAGCGGGACCCCCTATCTGCCACCTCCACAGCGGGTGGGCAGGCGGGGGCTTAGCGTCTCCCTGGAGGCGAAGCGAGGATGCCGGCCCCAAGTCTCCGTCCTCCCCCACCACCAGGGCCGGCGGGCAGGGGAAGCAGTCGAGGAGACTGAAGGTGCTCGTGGTGGGGAGCGTCGGGGTAGGTCGGCGGGGCTGCGCGCTGCGTTGGGGGGGGCGCCGGCCGCCGGCGTTTCTTGGCGGCTCCTCGGGCGGGCCCTTTGGCTGGGGGCCGCTCGGGCCCCCGGCGCAAACTCGGAGTGTCGAGGGCGAAACCCTTCGCGTAACACCACAGTTTCGAGCGGCGGATCAGGCGATTGAAATGCTCCTGGCGGAGATCGCCGGGCGCGGCCGGAGCTTCGCGGGCCGTCGAGGCGCTGGAGGCCGGTGCCTCGGGGGCGACCTGCGGAGGGTTCCCATCGCCTGCGGCCGTCTGGTTCGGCGGAGGCGGTTCCGGCGCGGCCCCAGGCCCCATGGGCTCAGAGGAGAGGCCCGCAGGTGGCGGCGGAGGTCGAGAACCTGGCTCCTGATGCGGGCTAGCGGTGGGGCCAGGCAGAGAGTCGAAAGCCAGGGCTGGCCTAGGCGGAGCCGAGACGGAGCTGGTCGGAGATTCCCGAGGGCGCCGGGGCGCCGGGCAGTGGCCGGGAGGTACGCCGGAGCGAGCGCTGAAGTGCGGGAAACTGCCTCCGCCCTCTTCCTCCTCGCCGCGGCCCCGGCACACTGCGGCGTCGGCATCCTGGCGGGCCGGGGAGTTGGGATCGCTGGACCGCCCGGCCTGTCCCGCGAGGTGCTTCAGGCCATCCGGGGCCCTGCCGCCGGAGCACAGCGGGGCGCAAGGGCCCAGCAGCACCGGAGCCCGCGGCGCCAACTCCCCAGGCCCCAGGCCCAGAGAGGACGCCCGGGGTTTGGCAAGGGCGCAGAAGGCAAGGGCACGCAGGCACAGAGGAGAGAACTCCTGGGTCCCCCGACGCGGCTTCCGGGGTGTGGGGGAGCAGGGTGACCCTCGCGGGGACCCCGGCACTGCGAGGCGGGGAGCGGGACACAGAGTCTCCATGGAACTTTCCGGGGGGTTGCCCACTGAGGGGGCCCTGGTCCCAGCGGCGGGATGCCCTGACTGCCCGAAGAGCCCACGGGCGAGGGGAACATCACCCCCCCTCGACGGGGAGGTCTCTGCTCGCGAGCGCCCCCGGCCCGCACCCGTGGGCCACGGAGCTCCGGGTCCCTCTTCGATCTCGTCACGCGGCCCTCTCGGCGGCCGGACTCCTGGGTCCCTGTGAGTCGCGGCGCGGTCGGCCGCCCTTCCTGCCGCCGCGAGCCCTGTGCAGCCTCGGCGGGAGCCCCTCTTGAGTTGCCCGGAGCGCAGAGGCTGGGGAAACAAAGCGGCCGGCGGCCGCGGGAGGCGGGAAGGACCCCGGGCCCGGCACCCGGTGCCGGGGCCCAGGCGGCGGGGAGGGCGCCTTCCGCCCGCTCGGCTTCTTTCTTCCCCGCTGGCTCCCGGAGACCGCGTTATAGAGAACTGCCCCCTCGCTGCCCCAATACCAGCGCCGGGGCCGCGAGCCCGCAGCTGATTGGGCGGCACTGCCTGTGACGTTGGCCGGGACCCCACCCCTCCCGCGGCACCGCCCCCATCCCCATTCCGCACACAGACACACACACGTGGACCCGGCGCGGCGGCGGCTGGGAGGGAGGAAAGGAGGGTGCGTGCGCGGGTGGGATAGCGACGGGCTAAATGCGCCGCTGCACGTGGCGCGGTGGCGTCCCAGTGTTTAGTAGCCGCAGAGCACTTCAGTTTTTCCCTCAGCAGTCATGGTTTTCGCATCCGTAAAATGGGAACGTTCACATCTACCCCCTTGGGGCTGCGTGAGTCAAACAGAGGTGAATCTCAAAGCGAAGTTGAAAGAAAAGATGAAAAGAGGCGGTTTAGAAGGTTTGCACAGCAAGGAGTCCCGAGGGCAGAGAATGTTTCCTACAGTGCCTGGTACACAGTGGGCTCAAAAAACGTTGAATGAATAGTTAGGAATTCAGTGAGTGTGTGTGCAAGATGAAAAAAGGGAGAGTTGAATTTAGAGAGGAGGAGTATCATTACACCCATGAAAGATGAGAAATAGACTTTCTCAATACCTGTTTCCATTTCTCACTTAACTTATAACCGGCCCCTATAATTCTGAGGGCTGGCTCTGCCGCACCCCCTCAAATCCCAAGATTCTGCCCTGTGAGGCTTGAACTGCCAAAATGGGTTGAGGAGACCAGAGGAAGAGATACATAGACCCTCACTCTTACCTCCCCTAGGGAGACTAAAGCAAAGAAAAAGTGAATTCCATTAAAAACCCTGATAAGGGAGGACCATGTACCCGCAGCACGTTCCATCCTCTTACCCTTGTTTAATTTCTGTAGGGCTCACTGTTATGTGAAAATCTGTGAATGTATTTCTCTTTATTGTCTGTCTCTCCCATTAGTCTGGAAATGAGCTGATGAGAAGTTTGTCTTGATCACTTCTACAACCTCAGTGCTTTGAACAGTGCCCAGACTTAATAGGTGCTCAATAAATATTTGTAAGTGAATGAATGAATCCCTGGAATATTCCTCTCTTGATAAAAATAGGGTCATTGGACTGCTTCCCATCAGAAATATAGAGAGACTGATACAATGACATGGAATAAGGGTATGTTTGTGTCGGGGTGGAGAAGGGGACAACAGAGGATGAGATGGTTGGATGGTGTCACTGACTCAATGGACATGGGTTTGGGTAGACTCCTGCAGTTGGTGATGGATAGGGAAGCCTGGCGTGCTGCAGTTCATGGGGTCGCAAAGAGTCAGACACGACTGAGCAACTGAACTGAACTGAACTGATGGGTGGTCAGAGAGAAATATCTTACTCCCAGGAAGGGGTAAGAGGGTTTCTGGAAGGAAATAATGCAGCTTGTATCCTTGTCCTCTGGTGATGACAACAGAAGTACTGTTTCCCTGACATGTCACCCTGTAACATTTGGGAAGAAAGGCATCAGGAAGCTCTGCCTCTCTTACAACCCTTTTGCAGAAGCTGGAGGTGAAGACCTCAAGGTAAGGCTAGCATTTGAGGAACAAGGGGCCGTGGTGTTCAATTGCTCAAAGCATTCACCCCTTAGCATCTTCTACAGAAGTCTGCGGGGAAGTTGCCATGAGGGAGGATCCTGGGATTCTGCCAGATTTGGAGGAAAGTTCTGGAAGGATGATGATCATCACAGTTGTCTCTTTTGGTGGACAGTGCTGAAAACTTTTACCCTGGAGACGGCAATATCAGATTTCTTTTGCTTATGGAGGAGGGGGCATATGCGTCAATCTGACCCTATTCCATACTCTGCAGCTAAGATGCCAGGGGAGTGGGCTTGGGTCCCACCAGTGGGCTTGAGTTTCCCACCTCTGGGAATCTCTTTTTATGGCCTAGAGCCTCACTTATATTTGCATCATCGTGCCTAGTACAGTGTTGACAGGAGAGAACACACAAAAAAATTTACTATAAATAAATGGATAAATCTTATATAGCAATAGATCAATGGGCTCCTTTCTCTCACTCTGAAAGTCACCAGTCCCACAAATATGCATTTAGGAGCATTATTGGGGATCATTACCTTACTGGGAATCATTGAAGCCATCCCTGGAGGGGGAATTCCCTCCACCTCCACTTTCCCTTCTTCCCCTTCCTTGAATCAGACACCCCAGAATACAGCCCAGCAGTGAAATAGCAGAGGTAGTGAGTAACTCTCCAGCTAAAAGAACCTGGAGTCGTGGAACCTCCAATGTCAGAAGGCTTGGACCAGGGGTGCCAGCTGTGGGACCCTGGGCAGGTTACCTGGGCACTCTGTCTCAACGTGTCCCTATCAGTGGAAAGAAACAACAGTAACTTCCTCACAAGCCTTATCAGGAGGGTGGAAATGATGTGTCGGCTGACCCAGCTATTGCAATTCCTGTTGCCTACAGTAGAGGACACTCGATCCCGTCCTCAGCCTGGATGAGGAAACCGGTTTCTTCAGAAACCTGTCCTCCTTCCCAGAGGCTGGATACAGGATCCCATTTGACCCTTTAGGAATAGGGATAGGAAGGGGCCCTCAAGACTTGGATGCCAGGCTTCCCTTTCTGTGGCTCATCTGAGTCTCATCCAAAAGCCTATGTTCAAGGATTTGGGAGCGGGGGATCTGCCCACTTTCCCCAGAGGAAGGTACAGGGGGAATAGTAATTTCTATAGTATTGATGTCATTCCAATCTCTGTCCTAAGAACTTTATGTTAATTTTATGAACTTTACGTTAATCCCCATAATAATTCTATGAGGTACTGAAGTTCTAATACTTTGGCCACCTGATGTGAAGAGTTGACTCATTGAAAAAGACCCTGATGCTGGGAAAGATTGAGGGCAGGAGGAGGTGGATGTGACAGAGGATGAGATGGTTAGATGGCATCACTGACTCAATGGACATGAGTTTCAGCAAACTCTGGGAGATAGTGAAGGCCAGGGAAGCCTGGCGTGCTACCATTTATGGGGCTGGAAAGAGTCAGACATGACTTATCGACTGAACAACTTTTTTTCATTGAATAGTAGTTGATGTACAATGTTGTGTTAGTTTCTAGTGTAGAGCAAAGTGATTCAGTTTTACATACAGGTACATATTTTTCATTATGGTTTGTTGCAGGATAGTAAATATAGTTCCCTGTGCTATACTGTAGGACCTTGTTGTTTATCTACTTTATATATAGTAGTTTGTATCTGCTAATCCCATACTCCTAATTTATCCCTCCCCACCTCCTTTCCCCTTTGGGAACCATAAGTTTGTTTTCTGTGTCTAAAATCTGTTTCTATTTTGTAAATAAGTTCATTTGTGACATATTTGAGATTCCACATGTATGTGATATCATATGGTATTTGTCTTTCTGACTTGCTTCACTTTGTATGATGATTTCTAGGTTCATCCATGTTGCTGCAAATGGTATTATTTCATGCTTTTTTATGGCTGAGTAATATTCCATTGTGTATATATACCACATCTTTCTTTATCCATTCATCTGCTGATGGACATTTAAGTTGCTTCCATGTTCTGGCTATTGTAAATAGTGCTGCTATGAACACTGGAGTGCGTGTATCTTTCCAAATTATAGTTTTCTCTGGATATATGCCCAGGAATGGGATTGCTGAACCATATGGCAATGCTATTTTTAGTTTTTAAGGAATCTCCCTACTTTTTTCCATAGTGCCTGCACCAATTTACATTCTCACCACCAGTGTAGGAGGGTTCCCTTTGCCCCGCACCCTTTCCAGCATTTGTTATTTGTAGACTTTTTAATGATGGCCATTCTGACTGGTGTGAGATAGTACACATAAGGTAGATACTTTTAATTTTAAAAAATTTACATACTATCCAGAACCCACTTTAAGTGTCTAAGTCAATGACTTTCAGTAAATTTACAGTTATACAACCATCACAACAATTCAAGTTTACATGCCCTAATTTCAAAAATAATATATGTGAATATGTATAACTGAATCACAAAGAATTCTACTTTTTTGGAATTTAGTAATGTTTCTCTTTTTCCAGCTTTTCTAAATGTCCTATGGGAATCTGATAACAATGTATGAGATGGCAAGATTTTAAATATGATTAATATAAATTAATATAAATGTAAATCTATTATATTTAAATTATTAATGACATCATTCAAGATGCTCCTATTATTTTCTGCACTTGATAAAATTTTCTAGAAAAATGTTAATGTCACACTATGATTTTATATTTTTTTCTTTTTCCTTATAAAAAAATTTATATTTCCTAAGAGATCCCTCATCCCCTCTTGCAGTACCTCCCTTTTCCCACCCCAGAGAACTACCTTCTGTCTCTATAGATGTGCATTTTCTGGACATTTCATAGAAATGCAAAGGCCCTATGTGGTCTTTTGCATCTGAATTCTTTTACAAAAAGGTTTATCAGAGGTTTATCGGTGTTGTAGCATATATTAGTACTCTGTTCCTATTTATTGCTGAAGTATCCTTTTTATTACTGAAGTATGCATATGCCCCATTTTGTTGATCCAAACACATTTGGCTTGTTTCTACTTTTTTATTATTATAAATAATTTTATGAAATTTGGCTTACAAGTCTTTTTTTAAAATATGTATTCTTTATTTGTCTGCGCCAGATCTTAGTTGCGGCATGCCGACTCTCTGTTATGGCACGTCTGATCTAGTTCCTTGACCAGGGATAGAACCCAGGCCCCCTGCATTGGGAGTATGGAAGTCCCTGGTGTACACGTCTTTGTGCAGACATGTTTTCATGTCTCTTGAGTAGATAATAAAGAGTGGGATTGCAAGGTCCTAGGGTAAATTTATATTTAACTTTTAAAGAAATTGTCAAAATGTCTGTTAATGAGGGACAGAGATTTTTTAAGTGACTTCCCCGAGTTCATGCTGCCGACTAATGTCAGAGTCAGCTGGGTCCCAAGTGGATGCTGATAATGGTCCATCTGGCTCAAGATGATGGATGTAAGAGGGAAGCCATTTCTCATCCCATTACTTAACAGCCACCACCGTGTTTGTCCATCTTGCTTCTAGAATTCCGTAAGTCAGACTGTGCCAACCAAGAGGCACAGTCTAACCCATCCCTTAGACAACATCTACACTTCACTCTGGAAACTTGCTGAGGTTAATGGCTAAAGTTCTGAAGTCACATGGGTCTCTTCATATTCCAGACTCCTCATTTTACCAGTGGTGTGACTGGGGGCAAGTTACTTAGCCTCTGGTGGTATTTTATTTATTTGGCTGCACCAGGTCTTAGTTGTGGCACGTGGGAACTAGTTCCCTGACCAGGGATCAAACCTGAGCCCCCTGCACTAAAAGTGTGGAGTCCTAGCCACTGGACCACCAGGGAACTATATATAGTTCCTCGTATATAAAATAGAAACACATGTATGCTAAGTTGCTTCAGTTGTGTCCAACTCTTGCAGTCCTATGGACTATAGCCTGCCAGGCTCCTCTGTCCATGGGATTCTCCAGGCAAGAATACTGGAGTGGGTTGCCATTCCCTTCTCCAGGGGATCTTCCTGACCCAGGGATTGAACCCCCATCTCCTGAGGCTCCAGCATTGCATGCAGATTCTTTACCACCGAGCCACCAGGGAAGCCCCAAATAGCATCTTCCTTTATGCAATTTAAAAAATGACTTACTATGGAAACTTTCAAACCCATACAAAAGTCACAGAGGAATATACCCAACACTTAACTTCAAAACTAATCAACCGATGGCCAATCTTGTTTCATCCTTATCCTCATCCATTTCCTTCTCTTCTCCCATTTTTTAAAAGCCAACTTCACTGAGGTACAATTTACGTATAATAAAATGCACATTTTAGGTGTATGGTTTGAATGAATAGTTTTCACAAATGAATATACCCATAAGAACCACAAGTAAGATAAAGAATATAATTCTATATTATCCTGATGCAAATTCCAGATATCATGATTTCATTCCAAAATATTTCAATACGTATTGTTACAAGATGAGGACTCTTGAAAATAAAAACCCAGATGCTATTATCAAACCTAAAAAGAATTAAGTCATCCTTTAACTTAATCAAATAGCCCGTGTTTAAATTTCTAATTATTAATATCTTAAAATATTTTTCTCTACAATTTATTTAGTTTATTTGAAATAGGATCCAAGGAAGGTTTTAACGTGGTTGATATGTCTCTTAATCTCTTTTAATCTATAAATTCCTCCTTTCTCTCTTTTCATATTCTCCCTGAAACTTATTCAGTGAAAATACCCTACTGTCATCTGGAATTTACTGATTGCATCCCCATGATGTCATTTAATCAAGCAATGTTTATTCAGCAATATTTATTAAGCATTTACTAGCATCTACTATGTACAGGATTGCCGAATTTAGCACACACACAAAAATACAAAACACATACTAACAAAATTATTTCTCTGTAATTCAGTTTTAGTATATGTGCTCCTGAAGCAAGCGCTATTTCTCTGTAATTCAAATTTAACTGAATATCCTATGTTTCATCTGGCACCTTATCTATGTGCCTATGTTTGAGGCACAGTGGTGAGCAAGACAGACAAACTCCACTCCACCTCGAGGATACATTCTAGTTAACTAGGAGGAGCCAGGTAACATGCCAGCAGACAACATTCCTTCTGGGGATATTGTGAGGATTAAAAGAGAAACCCATATATTTAGTGCATGGTCCATAAAAGCGGTTGATAAATGCAAGGGCTCTTGGCAGTAGCTTAGCCTTGTCCCCGCTTCTGTTTCTTCCCTTTTCCATCCATGCTCCACATCCGTGCCCCTCCACCTAATTACTCTGGGCTTGTCCTCCTCCTGTTAGGCTTCTTCCACATGTCTGTAGTTAGTTCATTTATCTATTCACCTCCACATTCCTTGAGGACCTCCCTTGTAGCAAGCCCCACACTAGACCCTAGGAACTCAGAGGCAATAAAGACAGGGTCTGGTGGGAGAGATGGACATTCTAGGCTAATCTGGGAAGTAGTGGTCGAAGGAAAACCATGATCCTTGGACTGACAGAGGCAGAGTGATGGTAAAAGAGGGAAGTCTTTTCACAGAAGATAGTAATCTTCCACTTAGGCTGTTAAAGGATGAACAAAAGTACTCAAAGGAGGCATGGGAAAATTCCAGCTGAGGAAGCGGTGAGGGCAAGGACCAGAGGCAAGCAAGTGCCTGCTCATGTGCTGCCAACTACCAGCCATTAACATCTGCCCTCCTGCTAAGTTGAAGGGGGACTGGCATTGGTCCAGTGCAAAATGCCCTCTGAGAGGCACCCCTTATTATTTTTCTTACCAACTCCATCAGCGTGTCTCTCCCACTAGGGAGCTAAATCTCCCCCTTGACCCCACAGTCCCTACCCCATCCATCTCTCCACACCCTCACAGTCAAACTTCCCCCAAGAGCTGTCTACACACTGTCTTCCTTTTTGCACTTCCCACTTCCTTCTCAACCCGCTTCCATCTGCTTCCACTCCCACCGGCCACCAAAATAGCTCTTGCTGAGGTTCCAGTGGCCTCCATCTCATCAAAACTGGCAGGCTCTCCTCAGCCCTCCTGTCTTGACCTCCCACATGATTGGCCACTGCCTCTTTCCAGGAATTTTCTAGTCCCTCACCTTCTGGGCACTGCACTTGCCTGGTGTCCTCCTGCCTCACTAGCTGCTCCCTCTCGCTTGGTCTTCAGCCCAGGCTCCCTCTCCCCTCCTTAGCCCAAGCAAACATCAGGGTTCCTTAAGCCTAGTCCAGAACTTCCCTCTTCTCTATCTGTGTCCGCTGCGCAGGTACCATCCAGCCTTTCCATGCTGACCAAGGCACGCCATGCCCTCTTGGCCTCCACCTCAGGCATTTCAAAAGGCCCATAGACCCAACCTGTCTCAAACCATCTGCCACATGCTCCGCTTTCAGGCAAACCTGTTTTAGTGTACGGCTCCTCCCTCCATCCAGTTCCACAGTCAGACCTGGCACCCTGGCGTCAGGTGATCACTACACCCCAGGTCTGCTTATCCGCACCTTCGTACACCTGGCATACCCTGGCAGCACCCCCACATCCTGCCATATCCTGTATATACACACCCAACTGGATTGTGTTAACCCCCTGCTCAAAACCCATGATGGCTTCCCATTGCTTTTGTGATGAAGAATGAAACCATTCACTTGGCTCACAGGTAGGGTACAGCAGTAACCCTACAATCCTCCCACAGGTCCTCCTGGGGGGCAGGGGGTGGGGGGGCGGGTTCCCTCACTTTCTAGCTCCCCTGTGCTGTCCTCTTTCCTTTCAGCCACTCAGACCCCTCCCCCTTTAGCACCCAAGTAACCAGCTCCCTCAGCTCTCTTAGCACATTTCCCTCTGACATGCACTTTACCCTCCTCCTTTCTCCTGTGCCTGGCCCACATCTGCTTCTATTCAGAGCTCCACTGATTCATTCACTCCTTCCTGGGAGGAAGCTGCAGCCCACCACTCCAGACCATGACCAGGTCAGTTTTCATCACCATTTCCCACTGAAGACCTGTATACCTTTCCTTCAAAGCTTGTCATCTATTCATTTATTAGTACTATTCTCCTCTCCCTTGAAACATTTCACACTCTGTTTCAAGAGCTACATTAGATTTTGCCTTAGCTCAGTGACTACCACATAACTGGCACTCAAACATTTAAAAAATCTGTATTATGCATATTTCAACCTAAAGAGAAGTAGAGAATAGTAAAACAAACTCCCATACACCCATTACTTAGATGACTACTTATGTTAGTAATTAATTTTTTTAGTTGAAGTATGGTTAATTTACAATGTTGTGTTAGTTTCAAGTATACAGCAAAGTGATTCAGTTACATATATCTATAACATATATGTAATATATATAACATATATTCCTCTTCCAGATTCTTTTCTGGTTATTATTCTTTTCTATCATAGGCTATTACAAGATATTGAGTATAGTTCCCCATGCTATACAGGTCTTTGTGATTTACCTATTTTATATATAGCAGTGTGTATCTGGGCTTCCCTGGTAGCTCAGCTGGTAAAGAATCCATCTGCAATGCAGGAGACCCTGATTCAATTCCTGAGTTGGGAAGATTCCCTGGGGAAGGGCTAGGCTACCCACTTCAGTGTTCTTGGGCTTCCCTGGTGGGTCAGGCAGTAAAGAATTCATCCACAATGCAGGAGACCTGGGTTCAATCTCTGGGTTGGGAAGATCCCCTGGAGGAGGGCACAGCAACCCACTCCAGTATTCTGGCCTGGAGAATCCCCATGGACAGAGGAGCCTGGTGGGCTACAGTCCATGGGGTCACAAAGAATCGGACATGAGCGGGCAACTAAGCACAGGACAAAACAGTGTGTATTTGTTAATCCCAACCTCGTAATTTATTTCTCCCCCTTCCTCCCGCTATTCCCTTTGGTAACTATAAGTTTGTTTTCTGTCTGTGAGTCTATTTCTGCTTTGTAAATAAGTTCATTTGTATCATTTATTTAGATTCCACATGTAAGTGATGTACTTAGTCGCTCCATCATGTCTGACTCTTTGCAACCCCATGGACTGTAGCCCACCAGGCTCCTCTGCCCATGGGGAGAGGAGGAATAGTAGAGTGTCATGCCCTCCTCCAGGGGATCTTCCCAACCCAGGGATCAAACCCAGATCTCTCGCATTGCAGGCGGATTCTTTACCATCTGAGCCACCATATGGTATTTCTCTTTCTCTATCTAACTTACCTCACTAACCTTAACCCTAGCATGATAATCTCTAGATCCATCCATATTGCTGCAAGTAGCATCAATTTGTTCTTTTTTTGATGGCTGAGTAATATTCTATACTACATCTTCTTTGTCCATTCATCTGTTGATGGACACTTAGGTTGCTTCCATGCCCTGGCTATTGTAACCAGTGCTTCTATGTACATAGGGGTGCATGTATCTTTGCAAATTGGAGTTTTTTCCAGATAGATGCCTAGGAATGGGATTGCAGAATCATATGATAACTCTATTTTTGCTGTTCTCCATAGTAGCTGGCTGCTGTAATTATTAACATG
Organism: Antilocapra americana; assembly: GCA_007570785.1. Lineage (NCBI taxonomy): Eukaryota > Metazoa > Chordata > Mammalia > Artiodactyla > Antilocapridae > Antilocapra > Antilocapra americana. The sequence continues at coordinate 15,968,133 of ML664177.1, read as the reverse complement.
TTTATTGTATCTGCCAAAATATTTTAAAGTGATTTGCATGACGGTTTACCCCTAAATACTTTAGGAAGTTTTCTTAGCACAATATGATCATCACGCCTTACAAAATTAATAATAATTCTATGTATCATTTAAAACCCAGCCCATACTCAGTTTTCCTTAATTGTCCCCCCAAAATACTTTTTGATTTGTTCCAACTAGGATCTGAAAAAGGTCTACATGACCAAATGCATTTGGTTATATCTCTTCTATCTCATTTAAATCTAGAATAATCTTTTTCCCCCTTATGCCATTGAGTTGTTGAATTGCTAAAGCATTTCAGGTAAATTACAGATGCCGGGAGCCTTCAGGATGCCCCCTCACTCGGATGACAAAGTCACGAGACTGAGAAGGAAACTGCAAAGCAGATTTTCCTTTGGGGCATCCCAAGGCAAGGCCCCTCCTGGTATTTTTCTTGGGAAGTTCTGTTTATGCTCTGAACATTAGCTCATCTCAGTAGGTCAGTCCCAGTTAGACATAATTCATCCTGAGATAATTCCCTCACACCTTATTTCCCCCAGGGGATTGGGGAAGGCAGATTCCCTTCCCTGGGGACAAAGGAGGAATAAGGGACATTTAAATAGATTACTACACCTCCTACTCTTTACTGGGGAGTTTCTTTCTACTTAGATTGATGTACTTATCCAAAGTATGCTGGAGACAATCAAATGGTAAACATACTAATGTTAAATCTAATTATGCAGAAATCTGACTTTTGCAAGGAAAATGAGCTTAAGGTTAAAGTTGTTGATGATAGGCAGAAAACAAGATTGTATAGAATTACATGTGATGTAATGGGTGTGTTTCTTGGGTATAAAAACTGTAAACCAACAGCAATAGAGAGAGAGACTGCTCCATCACCACACATCGATTCAGCTCAGTTCTTCAGCAGACACTACTCATCCCTCAAAACCCCCGGACCCGCCGAGGCTGGACCCCGGCATACAGCCATCATGTCCCACCGTCCAGATTTCTCTAATTGCTTCCTTGTGGTGGTGTTTACCCTGTATTTCCTGTAAACTGGAAATTAGACTTACAGGCTCCATTAGATTCAGGTTGACTACATCGGCAAAAACACTTCCTGGGCCATGAGCACTGCGCTGCGGTGTCCTCTGTGCCTGAGCTCTGCTCTTAGGGATAGAATGCTGCTGGTGGGTAGGACTCACTGGGGACAGCCCATCTCTCTGGGAGAAGTTGCATTTTCTTCCTTTAAAGCCAACAAGAAATCTGTGGGTCAACACTTTAGAATGATTGTGCTTTTAATAAATGAACAGAGGTGAGAACAGGAACAAGAATTCAAAGGGCTGAAGGCCTTGATAATAAATTTGGACTTTATCCTGTAGGATGGGGAATTGTGGACCACTTTCAAGCAAAGGAAATCACAGGATCAACAGGAGGGATGGGGATGCATGAAGGGAACAGGAAACTAGTACTTCTGAATGCTAAGCTTGAACTGACCCTATGCTAGGTGCATACTTGATCTAAGTGAAACCTTTTGTGTGTGCTGAGTCATTTAGTCATGTCTGACTCTTTGTGACCCTATGGACTGTAGCCCACCAGGCTCCTCTGTGCATGGGATTCTCCAGGCAAGAATACTGGAGAGGGTTGCCAAGACCTCCACCAGGAGATCTTCCTGAGGCAAGGATGGAACCTGTATCTCCAGCACTGTAGGCAGATTCTTTACCATCTGAGCCACCAGGGAAGCCCATAAGTAAAACCTTCCCTGTGTTTAAAAGAAAAAGTCTATTTTTCAGATGAAAAAAATAGAGGACTCATCTAGTCACTCACCCAAGGTCACAGTAAGAGCTAGAAAAGACCAATAGGAAGGCAGTAACCATGAGCATGGACAGGTATTGAAAAAGAATCAGCAGCACTGGTAATCAACTGGCTGTGGGGAAGAGAGGAACTGGGAGCCCCAGCTCTAAGCTGGAATGCAGGAGGGGATGGAGCAGGTGGGAGGGGAAGATGAGGAGCCCAGGCTCCAGCTGTCCAGATGTCTCCAAGCCGCTCTCTTGAGAAATGGTGTTTATAACGTGACAATGTCTGTAATTTGGCTTCTGGCATGACTTGATAATTAGCTTAACTTATCCCTCACTGGTATTTCTTTCAAAGCAAGGACACTCTTCTATTCCTTCTGCTGAGGCCTGTTTTCTCTGAGTATTCCAGGGTGAGTGTGAACACAGAACTGGGCTGTCTCTTTTCCTCAGCCCAAATGGGCCAGAGACTGATGTCAAGGATGTGTGGACCTGTCTGCTCTCTCAGCTAGAATCTGTCTGTCTCTGGAGCCTGAGGGTGTGGACTCCCCCTAGGATGGGTAGCTGCCTGAGGGTGGGGTCCTGGAACCTGCAGGGCAGGAGGGTGGTCCCCAGGTGGCTTCCAGGAACCACGGGGAGGGTACAGTGAGAGGAAGATGGTCTGAGAGGCCGATGGGGAGGCAGCTGCCAAGGTTGGCTACAGGAAGGCTCTGGTCTGAAAAAGGGCTGTGTTAAGGGGAAACAGGGAAACTTTTCTATTTAAGAGGTGTAGACAAGGTAGAACTGGGCTCCAAGTTCTCCAGGAGTTCCCACTGTGCTCAGAGGGAGGGCCAAGTCCTTACAGGGTTGACAGTGTTCTAAATGGTCTGCTGCCCCCGTCCCTCTGGCCTCATCTCCACTCTTCCCTTCGTTCTCGTGCTGTGGCCACATCACTTCCTTGTTGTGTCCTGTGCACACCAGGTACATCCTGCCTTCTCAGTTTGACTCTCCATGCCCATCTCCATGCAATCTGTACCTTCCTCCGCCTCTCCCAATCTTCCTTATTCTTTTTTTTGTCCTTAAGCTCCTATATTACTCATATATTTATATCCATTGTTTGTTGTCAATCTTTCTTCTCTGATCTCCATGCCATGAAGACAAGGATCTTTGTGGATTTCACTGCTGTTTCCAGGGGCCTAGAGCTGTGTCTAGCCCAATGTTTACTGCAGGAAGGGATGCTGAGCCTCTGTCTTGGTGCCCTGGACACTGAGATGCAAGCATGTTATCCAGCCCTGCCAGTCTGAGGCCTTCATGCTCTACTCTGAGGAGCGAGTGACCATGACTAAGGCTGCTGGGGGGCAGGAGGTGGTCCCCTCTTGATGGCTTTGCTCCTGGTGCCCAGTGGGTGACATGTCCTGACATGGAGTGACAGCTCTGCTTTTTGCTTCTCAGGCTCCACCTCCAGGTGATCCCTTCCACTTCTCTGTTTTTGCTAAGAAGCTGAAGTCAGTTTCCCAGACCCCTGATTGATTCATCTCAGAGTCACAAAGGCCAGTAGCTCTTCCCTTACTGTCCTATGAAACCTCTCCATGACATTTGCTCCCCACAACTGCCCTGTACGTCTCACTCTCTTGAGTTTCTCAGCCACCTTTGCAGGGATCCTTTACCCTTCCTGGTCCTGAGGCGGGGTGAGGGATCCTCTTCTGGATCCACAGGACCCTCCCTGGAAATGCTCTCTCCTGCCAGGAGTTTCTCCCTTGGCCCATGGACCTGTGACTTAGTCCTGACAGCCCTCCAGCCTCTGCTGGCCTTTTCCAGGTCTCCTTAGACCATACCCACTTATATTTGGCTCCCGGTTCAGACCCAAACTGAACTTGACCTTTCCCTATCCCTTCACCCACCCTTCCTCTTGTATCTCTTCTTAGTCAATAGCCTTGACCTTCTCTCCTGAGACAAAACCCTGAAGGTCCTTCTCAACTGTTTCTCTTCCTTTTTCTCTGAGTCAGCCCCAAGTCTCAGTTTAAGGGGCTCACTCTGGCCACTGTGTAGGGAATAGATGGTGCGGGCAAGGATGGAGGCAGGGAGTCTAGTTAGGAAGTTACCAGGATAATCCCGGGGAAAGAATATAACAGTGAGCAGGGTGGGAAGTCATTGAATTCCGTGTATATTGTGAAGGCAGAGCAGCAAGATCTGCTAACCGAGTGGACGTGGGAGAGGAACTAGCACTGATCCCAGGCTGTGGGCTTGAACAACTGTAAAGGTCGAGTGGTCATCAATTGAGATGGAGAAGGCTGGCAGTAAAGCAGCTGGCTTAGGCGGGGTATACAGAGAGATCTAGAGTTGTCCCCTGAAATAGACAGGGGGACATTGGACAGTCATAACCTCCAGAAAATATCCAGGACTGGTGGTGACTGTTGACCTTTGGCAGAGCAATTTCGGCAGGGGAGAGGGGGAGCCAGAGAGTCACTGTAGTTGTGTGCATGGAGATAGAAGTTCTTGGTCCAGCTTCCTGATTTACAAAGCAGAGCAGGGATGGGATGGGAGACAGGGGACAGACAAGGCAAAGCGGGTGGCCTTTTGGATGGAGGTGGCCTGAGCTCATTTGGAGGCTGAGGGGAAAGAGGCAGGTGAAGGAGAGCTTGCAGATAGGGATAAAGAATCTCCACAAGAGGGCAAGCAAAGGGATTTCCTTGGTGGTCCAGTGGCTAAGACTCTATTCTCCCAGTGAAGGGGGCCAGGGTTTGATCCCTGCTCATGGAAGTAGATCCCAGTGTGATCTACTTCATACCGTGAAGACCCAGCGTGATGCAACTGAGATCCAGAGCAGTCAAATGAATACATGGATAATTTTTTTTTTTAAAGAGGACGAGCAGAGGTTCAACCTCAAGGGGCTAAGGGCCTGGACCAGGGTCAGGAAACAGTTCCACTGAAGAGGTGGTCGGCCAACAGCTGGTGAGGCGATGACAGGCATGACTCTGGGATTTTTAATCCCAACTCCCACCATCCTATCTTGAGTCCAGGAGACAGGATCCATCTTCACCCCACCCCAGTCCCCAGGCCTCATGCTACCCCTGCTATGACCAAGGTCTGCTGCACCCCAGAATCCTACTACCCTGAGCATAGCTTCATATCTGAATCCAAACCCATGTGGCTGCTTTTCCCAATTCTGCCACAACTGGGGGACACTGCTCACTTGTTGTCCCCGGACCTTTCCATCCCCCCGCCCCATGGGGCTCATCTGCTCTCCACCTGAGCCCCCAGCTCAGCAATGGCTTTGTTTCCTGTTTCAGAAAGAAAATGCAGAGTTGATTGAGAGAAGCTGAACACAGAAGAATCTAAGATTCCACTTTAATGAATTTCTAGAGCCAGAAAGGGCTTCCCAGGTGGCTCAGTGGTAAAGAATCCACCTACCAATGCAGAAGATGTGGAAGACACAGATTCAATCCCTGGGTTGGGAAGATCCCCTCGAGTAGGAAATGGCAACCACTCCAGTATTCTTGCCTGGAAAATTCCATGGACAGAGGAGCCTGCCGGACTACAGTCTATGGGGTCTCAAAGAGTCGGCCACCACACTCATCACGCATGCATGAAGAGCCAGCAAAATGAATCTACCAAGATCTATTAGTGATAGAAATTAGATTCGTGTTGCCTGGAGCTGGGGGGATGACTGCTGTGGGATATGAAGGAACTTTCTGGGGAGATGGAAATGATCTATATTTTTATGGGAGTGATGGTTACATGGCTCTGTACATTTGCCAAAGGTCATCACTTATACACATACAATGTGTGCATTTTACTATACGTAAATTTTACCATAAAACGTTGATTAAAAAATAGAAAACTTAAAAAAAAAATTCAGGAAAAACTACATGCTGTCAAGCAGAAAAAGCCTACACATACACAAACAAAAACACACACTCATCTGTCCCCATCCTTCATGTCCTACCTTCCCTGGGAGAAGCAACATGCCCCCTTGGGTCCACCTGGGCCTTTGTAGTAGAGACTGTCCACGACACAGGGAGGCCATACCTCCCTGACCTTGCGTCCTCCTCCCCTGCTGTCCTCTCTTCCTATCTCTCCCATCCCAGCCCCTAGGAAGGATGTCTACACTCACACTCTCTCTCTTCCTTCTCACCCAATCTGCTGACACCTCTCCCACCATGCTGGATCAGTTGCCCCCTGTCTGAGACCCCTGCCCTGTGGGCCACTCCCTCCCTCTTCTCTCCTCCCTGGTTTCCATGACACCACTCTTTCTGGTGTCACCTCTCCATCTCTGAAGTTCCCGTCTCATGCTCCTTGAGGTTCCTCCCCCACCCCCTTTTAAATGCCAGCATTTCCTGAGCCTCTGGCCTTGGCTTTCTGTTCTCTGCACCTGCACAGCTTTCCAGCTTGATCTTACCCTTGCCAGGACTTCAGTTACTATCTATTGGTGACAATCCTCAAAGATATCTCTGAATATTTTTCAGAGTATCAAGGATATGGCAGAAGAGGTAGGCAAAATATTGCATATGCTTCAAAAGCATTTTATAATTTTTAAAGTGATACACAAATCCAACCCTCTTTTGGGATGGTCCACTAAACCTCAAATGCAGCAAGCCCAACCCGAATCCATCAACTCTCTCCCAATTCTGCTCCTCCTCCCTTCTTCAGGAGTCCAGTTGTTTGAGACAGAAACCTGGGAGTCACCCTCCCACTCCATGACTGCCAACTGTCAACAATCAGCTTCTCTCAGTTTCATCCCCTACACATTCCCTCTCTCTGTCCCACCAACACTCCAGTCCAGGACCTCTTCCTCTCTCCCAAAAACATTTAAGCACTCATCCATTTACCTATTCATTCATTCATCAAGGATTAACTGAGCACCCACTATGTGCCCAACACTGATTCAGGTGTTTTAGTTAACATCAGTAAACACAGCAGGTAAAAATCATTGCCCTATAGACCTAAATAGACATTTCTCCAAAGAAGACACACACATGTGCCAAAAGTCATATGACAAAGTGCTCAGCATCGCTAATTGTTAGAGAAATGCAAATAAAAACCACAATGAGGGGCTTCTCTGGTGGCTCGGGGGTAAAGAAGTGACCTGCCAATGCAAGAGACATGGATTCAATCCCTGATCTGAGAACGTCCCACATTCCATGGAGCAACTTAAGCCTGTGTACCGTACCTATTAAGCCTGTGCTTTAGAGCCCAGAAGCCAGAACCACTGAAGCCCATGCCCCTGGAGCCCATGATCTACAACTAGAGAAGCCACCGCAATGATGAACTCCTGTACTGCAACAAAGAGTAGCCCCCGCTTGCTGCAACTAGAGAAAGCCCATGCAGCAATGAAATAATGAATAAAAACAGCCAAAAATAAACAAATAAAAATAATTTTTTAATTATTAAAAAAATAAAGGCCTCAATGAGGTATCATCTCACACCAGTCAGAAAGACTATCATCAAAAAGTCTACAAATAATAAATGCTGGAGAGGGTGTGGACTCTGTCCACAGGATTCTCCAGGCAAGAATACTGGAGTGGGTTGCCCTGCCCTCCTCCAGGGGAATCTTCCCAACCAAGAGACTGAACTCGTGTCTCTTATATTTCCTGCATTGGCATGTGGGTTCTTTACCACTAGTACCACCTGGGAAGACAAATATGATATTACTTATAAGTGGAATATAAAATATGACACATATGAACTTATTGACAAAACAGACACAGACTCACAGACATAGAAAACAATCTTATAATTACCAGATGGGAAAAGAGTAGAGAGGAATAAATTAGGAGCATGGGATTAACAGACACAAACTACTATACATAAAATATGTAATCAACAGGGCTTTACTGTATAACACAGGTAACTATATCCATTATCTTGTAATAAGGGAAAACATAATATGAAAAAAAAATTTATTACTTTGCTGTATACCTGAAACTAACACAATGTTGGAAATCAACTTACTTCAATAGAAGACAATCACTGCACTGTGGAACTTACATTCTAGAACTTGTAATAATTTCAGAAGTCACTCTGTTTTCCACCTTTACCCCTCTGACCACCAACTGTGTTGTGGCTACTGAACTTTGCAACATGTACATCTGCTCAGCATCTTCCATGGGACCTCATGTTCCTGGGGTCAAATCTGAACCACAGGTAAGGTGTCTTGACCCCTTCCCTCCCACCCCCGTTTCCACTCCCCTTTCGTGAAACACTTGTACCCCCTGGATACAGCAGGGTATGTACATTCGCTCATCCTTGACCTGTGATGTTCTCTCTCTCCTGGCTATCCAGAAAACTTCTTGTCACCTTCAAGTCAGCTCAGGCTGCCTCCTCCAAGGAGCTTTGCCTGACTTCCCCAGACAGAAACTGGAACTTCTTCTCCTGGGCTCCCTCTGTAAAAGGTCCATTCCCCATCATAACACATATCGCACTGCCTTGCCCACCAGCCAGCCTTTCCCCTCCACCCCAGGAACCTGCAGGGCTGCAACCTGCCTTGATCCTTTCTGCATCACCAGTGCCTGGTCCATCACCTGGCACATAGTAGGGGTCAACAAATGGTAGTGGATTAAAGAAATGACAGTGACTTAGTAGGAGGTGACAGACAGGGAGGGGCTTGGGGAGAAAGGGCTAGCTAGTCCCCAGAGCAGCCCCCTTATTGATAATTTGGACCGACCTCATGGTTAAAGGCAGTGTTCAAATCCTGCTTCTGTACCTTCTGGCTGTGCACTCTGAGCTTGTTTCCTTCCCTATAAAATGAGAGCAGGAATCAGATTTACCTCAGTGTCATCGCAAGAATATTGTTAGACGCTTAGCACAGTGCCTGGCACACTGGTTCCTGTCAAAAGTGAGCTGCTGCTGTTACCATGGCTACTGTTGTCATCACTACCACCACAGCTGTCCACTCTTGCCTCCCGACCAGTCCCTCCCCCTAGCTCTGTTATCCACTATTTCCTCCTTCTCACTGCTCAGACATAGATGTTTGACCCACTGTGGTCAGCCTCCACCCCCGCTAGTGCCTGGAACTTTCCAGGCGGAAGTCATCAAGGAGGCACCCCCTCCTCTCCTCCTCAAAGAACCCTTTCCTCCCTTGACCTCTCAGTGGCATGTGACCTGGCATCACTTCCTCTTTCTTAAAGTTCCTCTCTGATGTCCATGACGTATGTTCCCCGCTTCTCAGGATAGCGTTCTGGGCCTCTCACTCTGGGTCTCTGCAACCCAGACTGCAGATCCAAACCCAAACGATCAACTGCCTGCTAAGTATCACCACCCCACGTGTCGCAGACACCCGATGTCAGCAGGCCCAGAGCAGTTCCTTGTCAGCTCTACCACCCCACCCCCACTCCTGAATTCTACAGTGAGTGCAGAGAGCTCCAACCAGCAAGTCCTCTACATTGTCCCTCTAGGAGTCATCCTCCTGGTCTTGCCTTGCCAAACAGTTCCTGTCACAGTCTTAACACTCAACTTCTTTACATCCTCATCTGCTGCCCTTTGCTCATCCCCTCTGCTTCTGCCAGAGTCAAACCTTCATCCCTCAACTGGATCCTTTGAAGTCACCTCCCAGATGCTATTCAACTGTGTTCTCTGGAGTAGCACCACCTGGGAGTTTGCTAAAAATATTGGGACTCCACCCCCACCTCAGGCCTACTGAGTCATACTCTGCATTTTAACAAGACCCCCAGGGGAATCACGTGCACTCAAGGTTGAGAATTGCTGTCCTAATCCATCTAACCTCCCCACAACCCTAACCAATCCCAGACTTGACAACCAGCATGCAAATAAGGCTAAGCATCTTTTACTTAAAAGCCCTTACTGGCTCCCCACTGCACTCAGGATTAAATCCAAACTCCTTAGCAAAATAACCTAGGTCCCCTTAATCTTGTTTTTGGCCATCCTACTAACCCTCCTTCCTGTTCTCCTACTACACATACCACCATGGGGTGTCCACAGTGTATAGCTCCAATGTACTGGTTCCCACCTCTGTGCCTTTAAACATGCTGTTCCCCCTGCCTGGAAAGTTCTTCTGTCCCTTATCTGCCTGCAAACCCTCCCTCACTCATTTGGTCCTAGCTCAGGCTTTCCCTAACCCCATAAATAGTTACTTCCTTCCTGCCGGTGTTAGCACTGTTCTTAGCACTATCATAGCCATTATCATCTTGAACTGAAGTTTGTCTATATCTGTCATTCTCACCATCCCAGGTACTATCTGTGTATCTCCTATGTCATGCTCATGATGATTCAATGAAGAGTTTGCTGAAAGACAGAATACGTTTTCCACTTCTGTCCTAATAGCAACTATAACAGGAGGAATGATTAGATTTCAGGAGGAACTGGTGAAAAAGAACACAGGAGGGCAAATGTGCTATTCATTTGTCACCCCTCAGCCTGGAAATTTCCCCAAGAACAAATCATCAACCACAGTATGTTAATTCCAAGGGGATTTTCAAGATCCAGTCACCCAACCAAATGATAGAGAGGGCAACTGCTTTGCCCAAGGTCACCCAGCTGGTTAAGGGACTAGATTCCAAGTTCCTCTGGAAAGTTTGGGCAGATGGCTACCTTATTCCATGAACCTCTTCCCTTCCTACCCATTTTAACTCCCTAAAGCAAGTCCCCTGTGTCCTAACGTGACCAAAAGAATTTCCTGGGCTCAAAGCTCTTAAAACACCTGCTGGGACCTTGGCTGGCTGGAGTTGTCAAGGCCCTGCAGTTTGGAAGAGGGGATCCAATTATCCCCATTTTCCAGATTGGCAAATAGAGGCAGTGTGAATCTGTGTTACACTGCTAGCTAATGGCAGAGGTAGGATTTGACACTAAGCACTGTGCTCTTCCCGTAGAAAGACCTGAAAAGGCAAAAATTCCACCATGGTAGAGTCACTATTAATTACAATAATCATGACGACTGGCCGCCTAATGCTTGGGGGAATCCCCTCACTCCCACCAGTTCCTCTCTAAATGGAGCCTCTATTCCTTTTGCACAGGATGTCTGACTTAGGAAAGAACCTGTTTACCCACCCTCGCACCCCAACCAAGCTTACTGTAGAGACCGCGGCAGTCATGACCCTTAACGGGGAAATCACCCTTCCCTATGCCAGGCACTTGACAGTGTCACTGCTCACATCAACACTGAGGTTGGTACCGTGTCCCCATTTGAGATGGGGAAATTGAGGGTCCGATAAGGCATTACTAATCCATGGTCAAAGTCAGTAGACGACTAAGCTGGTTGCCAAACTAAGGTCTTTCTGACACTAGGGTCCCATCTTTCTATTTGGCCACGCCAGTCTGTCCCAGACCGCAGGAAACCGCCCGAAACCTCTTATTGTCTGGGTTATCTCGGAAAAGTAACCTAACCTCTCTGAACGCCCCCAAGGTTAGAAGCTTTGCTTTCGGGGGATAAAATGATATGCAAACGGGACGCAAATAAAATGCAAACCCGCGGGCGCCAGCGCAATCCTTTCCCGGAGCCCGGGGCTTTCTAGTGTGGAGGACGCGCCCCGGGACCGGAGAAACCAAGCGCCCGGCCAGCTAGGAGAAGCGAAACCTCAACACTCTTCAGCCTCCCGCCCTAGGTTCCGGGAACGAGCGAACTAGGCTTCGTGGAAATGAGATCGGCGGCAGCCGCCTCGGATCCCAGCACCACCCCGACCACAGCCCGCAGTCCCGGGCCGGGAGGTGCGGGGGCCGGCGCGGTCGGGCCCGAGCAGCAGCGCGATGCGCGCTTCCGCCCCGCTCCGCTCCGGAGGCGGCCGCGGCGGCCCCACAATCCCCTTCTGGCTCCGGGGACGGGCGGGGCGGGGCGGGGCGGGCCGAGCGGGCGGAAATAATTTTCTGTTTGGTCCTCTCTGCCCCAGTCCCTTAGCCGCGGGACGCGCTAGGCGGGCGAGCGTGCCGGAGGCGGGAAGCCAGAGCGGGAACGCTCTGCCCTGGAACCCTTAGAGGGGTGGAGAGGGGAAGAGCAGGGATTGAGCGCCTACTGTGTGCCCTAGCGCTTTACAAAAGGATTTTCGTTAGATCTTCACTGCAGCCCTTACCAGAGGGGGTTAACGCCCCTTTCAAGAGGGATAAGTTGAGCCTCTGAGAGGTGAAGTCACACGCCAAAAACTGCACAGCCAGGATCAGCCTGACATCCCAGATCAGTGCTCCGTGACGCCAAGGAGAGCGCCATGAACTTGAACCACTTGTTGGCCGACTACTGTTCTTGCTCGTTTTCTCGTGAATCGGCACATAGTAGGTGCTCTGGAAGATGTTGGAAGATGGAGAAGGAGCGTGACAGCTCAGCCGTGGGGATTACCCCCCTGCGAACCCCGCCCAGCCCGCGGGGCACCGGATTTCCCCAGACCTCAGACGGGAACCTTTCTGTTGGGCGGACATCCCAGTTCGACACTGGCATTCGGCGAACACATGGTGGTGGAGCCCCAGCTCTATCGGAGAACAGACTGGGTTCCAATCCCCGCTCTGCCGCTTTCAGACAGTGTGACTTTGGGCAAGTCACTTCATTTGTGACGAACCTCAGTTACTCCATCAATAAAATGGAGGGTATTAACACCCCAAAGGGTTGTGGGTGACTTAAACGAAACCATGTTCCTAGTACTCTAAACTAAACGTACAACCCGCCCATCCCACAAGCTTCGGGCGGTGCACCCGCAAGCGGTGAGGGCCCGAACAAAGGTTCCTTGTCCCCACTCCCCAGGTCGGCCATCCCTAGACGCAGGAGCCGACGGTTCTCCTAGTGACCCTCGTCTAGCGAAACCCGAAACTACGGTCGGCCACCTCGGTTTTGGCCACCTTGGCCAAAATCGGTTCCGAAAGCAATTACTCAAATATTCCAAAAACTGGCGCATGGCTTGGGCTGATAGTTTTGTGTTTAATTTCCTCGATGTTTTACTCTTGTCAGAAAAGGCAATTCGTCAGAAACTCCTAAGTGAGACTTCTCGTCTGTGTCTCGTTTTAACTTTTCGTATGAGCGAAGTTCACGAGGCAGATGAAGATACCGGCGCATACCAGTCTTCGCTATGAGACCCGACCCTCGGACCGGTCCCCAACAAAACCGATTCTTGGCCCCCTCCCCCAGACACGGAAGCGGCAGACACAGGCCTCCCCTAACCCCCCTCCCCGCACATTTAGACAGAGCCTCTACGTCCTGGTAGCCCTCCGGATTCCCGTGTCCCTGCAGGAGCAAGGGGAGGTGGGGACTGCAGCCTAGGACTCAGCTTCCCCGACCTCCCCAAACTCCAGCCTCGTCGGGATTAAGGGACTAAATCCCTGACGCCACACACCAGGTCAAGGACAAGTTCTCCCCCGCCCTACTTCCCACTCCTGGGCGAGGATTCACCCCCCTTCCCGGATGAAAAGTACTAAATAGACGCGAAGGGAGGGGTGATGGCGGGCCCCGGCCCCTTGATGTTCCGGTTGAACAGGTGCTGGTGAAAAGGAGGCGGTCCCGGCGGAAGAGTCGGCCAGGGGGGCCTGCGCTGAAGCGGGGGCAGCCTCCTCCACCCTTAGTCCTCCTGCCGGTTTCCCCCTTTCCTCTCCGTCTGCCCCTCCCCCGAAGGAAGCCTTCTCGGCCCCGACGTCTTTGAAGTGTCGGTGAAGCCACCAGGACTGCCTTCTCCCCTCCGCCACCCCATCTCACGCTGCGGGAGTATGACCTTTGGTCCCTGCGGGCGTCCACTCCCCCCCTTTAGAAAGTAGGGGGGGCCAAATTTCCTTCCTCTTGCCCACTGCGGTCTTGGGGATGAAGCCTTCGGACTGACTCCCCCTCACTTCTTTCCAGACCCAACTTCTGGAACTTTAATGCTTTGGGAGCGTTGTGTGTGAATTTAGGATGTGTGTTTGGTACACGCAGCGAGTTCCAGTGTGACTGGGTTGTTCTCGAGCACTTCCGCAGCACTGGCTCCCTAACTCGCTTGGATCTCTAAGCGCGCCCGAGGGGCTGGACCTGGGGTCTGTGCCCCTCTGGAAGGGTAGGGTAGTGTGGCTGTATGAGGCTGAGTGAGTGTGTGTGTTTGTGGGTGCCTCGCTGTGCTTCCGAGGGCTCTCAGTCCCGGTGCGAGCGTGTGTGTCTGTGAGCTGAACCGGAAGCTCCTCGAGGGCAGGCAATACCCGTTTGTTCCCTGCTCCATCCCAACGACTGCACATAGTAGGCATTCAATAAAGATTTGAAGAATGAAATGAACAAATGTTTGCGTGTAAGTGTCTGCCCTCCAGACAGTCTTCCGAGAATACAGCCATTGAACGACCCTCCAAAAAGACCCCCACCCCTGACACCAAGCGGTGAGGAGCCCACGTCGCTCGCGCTCCTTCTAGCGCCCCTTCCTCTGATCTCCATCTCCAAGTTTCCTTGGGGTTGAACAGTCGCAGAGAGGAAGATCTGGGCAGAAGGGGCTGGCGAACGGGAGACCCGGGGCCGAGACCGAAGGGCAGGCAGATGGAGGGCTCAGGAGCGCCAACCGAGAGTCAGAGGAAGAAAAAGAAAGAGGGAAAATGAGCGCGGAGCAAGCGAGCGAAAAGCTCCCTACCAAGCCAGGCTTTGTTCCCTGAACCTAAGACTTTACCCGGCGGCGGGCGGCGGGCGGGCCGGGAGCGAGCGAGCGAGCGGAGGCGCGCGGCCATGGCTGCCGCGGCCGGGCAGGGGGGCCGGGGGGGCGGCGCGTGAGCGGGCGGCGCGGGGCGGGCGAGCGCCCGCGATGTGCCACTCGGCGCCTCCCCCGCCGGGCCCGGGCTGCGCGGAGGCCGGGCGGCCCTGGTAGCTGGGCGCGCGGCGCGGAGGGGGCGAGCCCGGCGCGCGGGTCTCATTGTTGCGGGGGGGGGGGCCCGTCGGGGCATGAGGGCGAGAGCACGGCGGGGGGGGGCGGCCAGACAGAGCGAGCGAGGAGGAGGAGGAGGAGGACGCCGAGGAGGAGGAAGGAGGAGGCAAAGAAAAGAAGCGGCGGCGGCGGAGGAGGAGGAGGAGGGAGCGAGGAGGCGCGCGGCCCCCCGCTCCCTCCCTCCCCCCCTGACCCCCGACCCCCGCCGGCCGGGCCCCCACCCCAGCCCCGGAGGGAGCTCATGGGAGTATGAAGGAGATGGTAGGAGGCTGCTGCGTATGTTCGGACGAGAGGGGCTGGGCCGAGAACCCGCTGGTCTACTGTGATGGGCACGCGTGCAGCGTGGCTGTCCACCAAGGTACGGGGGTGGCCGTGGGGGGCGGCGGGACCCTGGGGGCGGCGTGCGCAGGGCGTCCCCGGCCGCGCCCTCCCGAGACCTCCTGGGGCTCGCGCGCCCCTCCCCCACCCCACCTGAAGAGAAGGGAGGCGTCGGGGGGCTCCCCCCGCCCGGTCCTGGAGGACCGGGTCAGGCATTGTTTTCTTGCCTATTGTTCCAGTCCCGCGCCCCCCACCCCAAGTTGAGGGAGTTTGGGGACAGTCTAGAGGGCAATGAGTGCACTCTCCGCGCCCCACACCGCCGGTGTCGGGGCTGCTAGGGGAATGTTTACCTGCGAGGTGTCCCCTCCCGCCGGGTTATTTTGGTCCCGGCTCTGGGAGGGAGAGGTCAAGGGGGGGTCATCCTCCCCTCTTGCTTCCGGATACTGGGAGGAGCGGAATTGGGAAGGGAAGAGAAGGGTCCCAGGGGAGAGGGGACTCCTAAAATCCTCCCGGGAAGAGCTGCGGATAGAGAGAGGTTGCGCAGGGGGCCGGGAATCGAGAAGAGGGAGGTTTGGAGTTTCCCCCAGCAGCACATGGTTCGGGAGTTAACTCCTTGAGGAATCTTGCCGAGGGCGCAGGCTGGCATCTCCCGCCTGTCTGGCACAGCCAGCTGGGCCCCCATTCCTGGGACAGTCTTTAATCCTGTCGCTGTCGGCTCTTCCCGCCACTCTTCTATTGGTTACCTGCAGTGCACCTGCCCTCGGCCTTGACTTTTGACCTGTTTCTATTATAATTAGAAGCAGAAGATGAGGTCCCTTAGACCCTCGACTTACCCGCCTCTTCCATTACTGGCCCTTTAAGAAATACCCCCCCCCCCATAACAACAAAACGTGTTTGACTATCCTAAATGTTGTTCCTCTAATATTCTCCGTTACTGATGATGAGGACTGGTCCTGGCAAGAGCTGGGAACCAGAGAGCTGGGTACAGAAAAGGCATTGGGGCGGCGTGGGATCTTCTAGAAGTTTAAAGTCAAGGTCTCAGACTTCCCACCTCTGTGTGGAGTGCTTGGTTACCGTGGTTGAAAGCTGGGCGTGTGCTGTTGGGCATTCCTTGTGGTCCTGCTGTCTTTTGAGTGAACCCCAGGCAGGGAGCCACCCCCTGGCTGGAACTGGCTCTGATTTGTTAGAGTCCCGCCCCAACCCCAGTTACTCTGGGAAAAGCCACTGGTGACAGATTTGCTTGGTGATTCTCCTCCCTCACCCCCAGCTTGCTATGGCATCGTCCAGGTGCCAACAGGACCTTGGTTCTGCCGGAAATGTGAATCTCAGGAGCGAGCAGCCAGGGTGGTGAGTTTGAAACTTCTCTCTCCTCTCATATACACCTGAGCATCCCCTCCCTCCCCAGTGAGCTATGGGGCTCTGAGGCTGAGGCTGGGGTGGGAGTGTCACACAGGACTTCCTGTTTCCTGCACACCTCTATCACCAACCCCATCTCTCCCTCTGCTTAGCCTTCACTCTGCCCCACCACAGGCACCGGGCCTTTTGTTTTTGTTTTCTTATTTATTTGAGCTGTTTATCATGCAAAGTTTCCAATCTATATAAAAGTAGAGGAAATACTATAATTTATCTCCTATTGATGAGGCTCCCCCATCTTTGGCAACTATCACTCATGGTCAACCTGTTTTCTCTGTACCCCACCAGTTCCCCCTTAGACATCTTAATCATTACATCCTGGGGCCCTCTGAATATATTCAGGAAGGGCTCAGCTCAGCAGGCCCCCCTTTTGGAAAATCCCACCCCCCCAAATCCCTGTGCCCCCTTGTATTGGCAGAGGTGTGAGCTGTGCCCACACAAAGACGGGGCATTGAAGAGGACCGACAATGGAGGTGAGGGGGGTGCTGAGTTGAGAGGGGTGATGAACCCCATGGCTCATCTGTTGAGGTCTGACCCCTGAGCAGGGTCTGAGAAGGCAGGAGCAGTCTATGGGCAGGGGTGGAATGCAGAGGCTGGGTTTCCCTTCCCTTCGCTGGCTGGCAGTGGAATCTCATGGGAAGGCCATGGAGGAGGGGACCGTCTGCATTATGGGGCTGTGAGGGGTCAGGGTCTCTGCTGGCCATCACAGCTGAGGCCAGCCCCACACCGCCCCAGGCTGGGCCCACGTGGTGTGTGCCCTCTACATCCCTGAGGTGCAGTTTGCTAACGTGCTCACCATGGAACCCATCGTGCTGCAGTACGTGCCTCATGATCGCTTCAACAAGGTCAGCGGCCCCTGCTGTGCCCCACGCCAGTCCCCTTCCTCCCCACCATTCTTGGGTCCCCTCTCTTCATCCAGTGTAATTTGATTCTCTCCAACCTACACCTTCAGGGAACTCAGGAGGTGTTCAGGCACCTTCCACTGACAGACTCCGTGCTCAAGTGAAATAGCAGGCTCCCTTGTAGTCTTGCCTGAGGGTAGATCTTAGCAAGCAGTTCACTTATTCATTCACTGAGCACATTTTACTGAGGGTCTACTATGTGCAAAAACTGGGGCAAGATGCTGGACACACAGCATTTAGTATTGATAAGACAGGTGTGTTCCCTGCCCCGCAGAACTCACACTCCTGTGTGGGACGGCTGTAGGTATCAGTAAACAGGCAAAGGAAATGCAGTGTGTGGTAAGTGCTGCGAAGACAACAAGGTACTAAAATAAAGAATAGCCGAGGGGTAGGGGGGTAGTTTATTTTAGTTAGAGCAGTCAAGGAAAGACATTTTGGTTGAGGAGCCAGCCTTGAGAAGTGGGGAGAGTGCCAGGTTCTAGGTGGAAGGAACAGTATGTGCAAAGGCCCAGAGGTGAGGCTGAGCTCGCTGGGGAGGAAGGCAGACACAGCCCCTGGCCTCACAGGCCTCACCATCCAAAGACTGCACTATCTAGTGTAGCAGCTACCGGCCACATATGGCTATGTAAGTTAGTTCAATACAACGTAAACCTCAGCTCCTCAGTCACACTAGCTACTTCTCAGGGCTCAATAACCCAATGCCGTTCATGGGTGCTGTATCGGACCGTGCGGTCTAGAACATTTCCATCATCACAGAAGGTGCTATTGGATAGTCTGACGTAGGATCATGGGGAGAGGATGGAATTGAGCAGGGAGGCCAAAGGATCCCTCAGAAGGGAGGAGGGGACGATTGCCCTGTGTCCTGCAGACATGTTACATCTGCGAGGAGCAGGGCCGGGAGAGCAAGGCAGCTTCAGGAGCCTGCATGACCTGTAACCGCCATGGATGTCGACAAGCTTTCCATGTCACCTGGTGAGACCCCTGCCTTCCCTGCATCCACTCTTTAGGGTTCTCTGGGATCCCTGGCCAGCTGTCCCAACCTTCTCCGAGATTTGCCATGGATGGCTGCCAAATCGGTTCATCCTAGCTGCTGTCTCTGTGGAGATGATGGCAGTACTTTCCTTGGGTGGTCTTGGCTTTGCCCCAGCAGGGGTCTTGGAGGGTGCAAGGGAGATGGCTGGTCTGGTTTGGGACCACATCCTTCTTAGGCTGACCTCTCTCGATTAGTGCCCAGATGGCAGGCCTGCTGTGTGAGGAAGAAGTGCTGGAGGTTGACAATGTCAAGTACTGTGGCTATTGCAAATACCACTTCAGCAAGATGGTGAGTTTCATCTGGGCCTGAGTGGGTTGGTCAGCCATGGTTTAAAAGGGTGTGGACTCTAGGGTGCCTGGTGCTGGGAGGACAGACATGGGAGGAAGGAACTATGTCCCTGCCCTTGAGGAGCTCACCATTGGATGAGGAATAAATTTTAAGTGCAGCCTGAGGGGTATGAATCAGAGTTGAGCCAAGCAGTCCATCCCAGAAGACAGAGCTCAGACCCTGCCTATCAGAGTCCAGGACGCTTCAAGAAAGAGGCAGCATTTAAGCTGAGCCAACAATTAGAGCTAATATTTGTGGGGCTTACCGTGCCCCAGCCTCTGTGCTAATCTCTTTACATATGTTTGGTTGTGCGTGCTCTGGCAGTCCTCCCTAAGAACTAGGTGTATTGCATTTACCCATTTTACAGATGAGTAAGTTAAGACCCACTAAGGTTATGTGACTTATCTCACAATTGGTATGTGGGACTTAGAAAAAACAGTCTGAAGGTCCTCAGGAGCCTGCCAAGACAGGAATCCCAGACAGAGGGACTGGCATGGACAAAGTCCCAAGATAAGAAAGACCATTCATAAGCAACAGAACAGGATGTTTGGTAGGGACAAGGCAGGAGATGAAGTGAAAAAGCTCAGGCAGGGCCAGAGCTGGACTTGCTTCTGCCTCAGGTTCAGGGGCCCATGGAGAGGTGGGAGAAGGGGTGCTAACCCATGTTGGTGGAGAGACCTGCATGTTTCAGAAGTGGTGGGGTGTCCTGGCTAGGTATGCTGTGGCCTGACTGGGAGAGCAGCTTGGACCTCACCCCCAGGCCACAGGCTTATGAGGCTGCTTGTAAGCAAGAGGGTAACATGATCAGATTTGTTTTTTAGGAAGATTATCCTGGCAGCCACTGTGAAGCCAGATCCAAAGGGCTGAGGCTGGCGACTGGGAGACAGCTGCAAGAGAGGGGGGATGGAGGGATGAGGCTGGATTCTAGAATTATTTCTAGATAGACTTGCCTACATGTGGGGGTGGCTGAAAAGGAGGAGTTAAGGGTGGCACATAGGATCCTGACTCTTGATGCTGGATAGATGGGGCTTGAGCTCCTCAGGCAGTGGAGTGGACTTCCAGCATACGTCCTGGTCAGCCCCAGAGAGTCCCAGTTTGTGCCTGTTGCCTTGATTTAATTATTAATAGCTCCTCCTTTCATTTTCAAAAGTGTCCTGGTTTGGATAAGTCATAAAGTCACCTTGGTTCAGGGTTTGATATCAACTTGGGGGCTTCCCTCGTGGCTCAGGTGGTCAAGAATCCAACTGCAATGCAAGAGATCCAGGTTCGATCCCTGGGTCAAGAAGATCCCCTGGAGAAGGGAATGGCAACCCACTCCAGTATTCTTGCCTGGAGAATTCCATGGACAGAGGAGCCTGGCGGGCTACAGTCCATGGGGTTGCAAAGAGTCGGACACAACTGGACGACTAACACAACACTAAGACAAGGTAGGGAGCTCGGTTTGGAATATAGCAGGTGTAAAGTGGAGGTGTTTAGATTTGGTGGCTGTGTTCAGATTTCAGCCCCCATAGGTGTGGCAACCCCAGGTGTATAAGTCTAGGGGTTGGGGGCTCAGGTATGAAGAGAACCATGAAATGGGGAGTTTAGAGTTTAGCAGAGTAGGTGTGATGCCCACTGCTGGGGAGCCACTGGGTCAGATGAGGCCTGAAACTAGTCCTTGAATTTGACATTTGGGAGTTTGTGGGTGGTCTTAGAGAGAACAGCTCTAAGTCTAGGACAGGTGAAGCCATCAGACCAGGCACTGGGGAGACCAAGGCCCTGGCTGGGAGGAATGGTAGCACAGGAGTTGTTTGGGTATTCCTTATGGATATTTCCTTGCGCTATTCTTAAGGGCAGCAGATCCTTTGGGACGAAAGGAACCACTGTTTGGTGGAGGGCCAGGAAAAGAAGAGAAGGGCTGATGGCTGGAGCATAGTGTCTGGAGGGAAGGAGCGGGTATGGGGAGCAGGGGCTCCCATGAGGGCCACACTGCACATCCTCCACCCTAGGGAAGGACGTGGAGGTGGGCCAAGGTTGAGCGCCTGAGAGGGGCCAGGAGGACACCATGGAAAGAGGTGGTGGAGAGAGAGACACGGGCCCGAGGCCCACCTCCGTCCATGCCTAGTACCTGGCTGGGGCCGAGAGTCCCCACCTCTTCAGGGCCTCAGTTGCTGAATCTGTGCCCTGGCTAAGCCAGCTGGGCAGACTCTAGGATTTCAGGCCAGGGAATGCACTCTGTTGAGAAGAGTATCATTAAGGACACAGGGTCCTCTTGTGACAGGCAGGGTAGGGGTGGAGGGTACTGACCCCCAGGATCACCTGATCTTCAAGAAACCTTTTTCTAAGCTACAGAGAGGAGGGTGTGGCAGTTCCTCTCAATTCTCTCCGCAGAAGACATCCCGGCACTCCAGCGGGGGCGGGGGCAGCAGCGGAGGAACAGGAGGAGGGGGTGGCGCAGGGGGAGGCAGCAGCGGCTTTATTGCTGGCCGGAGGAGCAGGTCGGCCTCCCCATCCACCCAGCAGGAGAAGCACCCTTCCCACCATGAGAGGGGACAGAAGAAGGTAAGAGTCTTCTCCCCCTGCCCCTCCTGCCCATGTTCACAAACACCTGCTCCTTGCACGAAGCCACCACAGGTATCCCAGAGGCGATAGTGCCTGCCCCCTTCCTTCCTCCGAGGCCACTGAGGACCAAGGGGTTGCTGAGGAAGTGACCTGTAAGGGTCACAGAGTGGGAGGTGAAGGCCTGTCTTCCCTGGGGCTGCTTGTATCTGTGTGGTTCCTCTGTGTTGTTCCTGTGGCATGCCAGTCTCCCCAGAGACCCCAACACATGGCCTTGGACATTTGCACATGTCTAGCCATGTGTCAGTTTGTGGTGCACATGCCTGCATCCCCAGCGGCTACACGTCACAGTGTGCCTGGCTTCTGTCCCCCTGCACAGCTCCGTGTCCCAAGTAGACACCCTTACAGGTATGTGCCTCCATGTGAGGTGTCCTGTGTCACTGGCATGATAATAGGATAGGTTATTTTTAGCAGGCAGTGAGTATGGGCTTCCCTGGTGGCTCAGACAGTAAAGAATCCGCCTGCACCGCGGGAGACCTGGGTTTGATCCCGGGGTTGGGAAGATTCCCTGGAGGAGGGCATGGCAACCTACTCTAGTATTCTTGCCTGGAGAATTCTCATGGACAGAGGAGCCTGGCGGGCTACAGTCCATGGGGTCTCAAAGAGTCAGACACGACCTGAGCTTAGCACAGCAAAACACACCGGAGGATGGCGGGGAGGGGGTGTCGGCTCTTAGAGGGAGCTGCCGGGGCCACTCCTGTCCAGCCAAAGCACCCCAGTCCCTCCATAGTGGGAGATGGCACCCACAGAGCCTTGTCCCTGAGAGGACCCCACTCCCCACATGCATGTGTCATGTTCATCCTCACCAAGACTATTTCCCAGCATCAGTGTCTGGTCCCTTCTTCCTCCCCAGAGCCGAAAGGACAAAGAACGCCTTAAACAGAAGCACAAGAAGCGGCCTGAGTCACCCAGCATCCTTACCCCACCTGTGGTCCCCACTGCTGACAAGGTACCACTGATTACACCCCGGAGGGCCAGCCACAGCAGTGGGAGGGAGGCACGGTGTGAGGGGCTGGGGCGTGCAGCCCTGGGAGCCCTTGCAATTTCACATTTGACTCTGCTCCACACCCCACACTACTCCTGTTCCAGACCAGGAGGGGCCTCTGCTCCTCAGCCCCACTAGTCACTGACCAACCAGGAGCGGGTGAGGGGGGGCACCACCCTTCCTACAGGCTGCCAGATGTTCACATCTGCCTCTGTCCAGACAGAGGGCTTCAGCACTGGGTTCCTGTCTGCAGATATAGTGTACTCATGGTGGTTCTCTGAGTTTCTGGGGCCCATTTCTCCAGAGAGAGGCAGAGGACCCCCTCACTCTCCACCCCCCACCCACACACACATCAGGAGGCTGCTCAGAGCCTGATCACCTAAACAAAAGCCCACTCCATGCAGGTTGGAGGGACTGAAAGTTGGCCCATGGTGGCTCGCAGGGCGGTCCCAAGGACCACACCCTGAAACCCCTAGTCATCCCAACTTCCCAGTAGGGGCATGGCATGGCAGGCCTGAATCCAGAAATGGGCGCCATCTGGATAAACAACTGGCAGACCCTACCCGAGGCCAGGGAGTTGCTAATCCAAGCCAGAGCAGCCCTCCCTGCCCCTCCTTCCAGCCAGTTCTCCCCTCACCCCCGGAAGGAGAACAGGGGCCCGGAGACACGGCTTCCTCCTGTTGCCATTATTGCCCGTTCACCTCCACCAGCCTCAGGAGGTTGCCAGGGCTCTGGGCATCTTAGCAGGAGACTCAGGTATCAGGTTTCCAGGGTGATGTTGCTGTGGCAACTGTCCCAGTAACCCTCTCCCTTCCCTGCTGCCCAGGGCTCACCTGGAAAAGCTTGTCCTTGCCCTCTGATCTCTCCCTGGGGTCTGCAGGCAGGGGGAAGGAGTGGGCCAGAGATCTAGGAGTGACCCCAGTGGTTGGACTTCCCTTTGGACATGTTGGAGCCTTCTGCCCATCCCCCTCCACCCACCCCAGCATTTCAGCCAACCCTCCCCCGGGCCCTCTCCTCCTTTGCTCTCAGAACCACATCTGGCTCCTTTCAGAACTCCAGCTGTTGAAAAGAACAAAGAAAAAGACAGAGTCAAGGGCTCCGCCCAGGAAGGGGCAGCACAGGGTGGCTCATCCTCCTCTCCATCCTCCCTCTGGCATTTGTTCATGTACTGGATACCTGGTCTCCACCAGGAGGAAAAGCCGTCCCTGACTGTTAGGACAAAGCCCTGACTCACTCAACCACATGCCAGGCTCCCTTCTGGAACAGGGGGATGGAGGGGATGTGTGGGAATTTGTGCATTTAATCCTCAAAATAATCCAATGAAGTAGGTATTTTATTAACCCCATTTAATAAATGAAGACACTGTAGCACAGAGAAGTTAAATAATTGGCCTAAAAGCACACTGTTAGGGAATGGTGGAGTCGAGATTTGCACCCAGGCAGTCTGGCTTGAAGGCCTGTTCTCAACCACCACAGGACATTCTCTGCAGTGTATTGCTAGCAGCCGTGCCATCAGAACCATCATCGTCAACCCCATACTATGTATCTGCTATTATGTTCCTTCATAACTCTCCAAATAGGATGATTAGCCCCAGAAGGACACTGAAGCTCGGTGAGGTGGAGACCGCACACCGTACATGGTGGTAAACACCGGGTTCACAGACCCCAGAGCCCCTACTCTTCCAGCCACTGCTGCCACCCTCAGACATGGGGGACAGTCTCTCAATACAGTGTGGCAACTATTGACATGGCTGATGTGGGTGGGTACAGGATGCCCAGGAAATAGAGGACAGAATGATTTGTTCCACCGCAGGTAGCTATCGGGTGACTTCACAGGAACAGGGGTCTTTTGAGCTGGACTTTGAAGGAGGAGATGTTTTCCAGGAAGAGGAAGGCTAGGCTGTCTGGGCAGAGGGCTTGGCATGGAGGCTCAGGTTGTCTGGAAAGGGCATGGAGTAGCCAGGGAGGGGAGTGTCAACCAGGTGGCTGCCACTGGGGGGTGAGCAGGGAGGGAGTGGCAGGGACTGGAGGGTCCAAAAATGGGGCCAGGGTGGCCCATTCTCCCTGGAGTCCCTCTTCCCTGTACGCTCCACTTCCCAGCACAAGTCCAGCCCTCTTAGGCCTAAGTGTTTCTAAACTGAATGACTGAGCAGATGCATACTTTTGAACAGACTCTGGGACTGTTTTTATCTCTCCCTTGGCTTGAGGTGAAGGACAGACAGCTTCTTGGGTTCAGAGCTCCAAACTCTTAACCCTTAGAAGTCACAGAGCTGCCTCTCCATCTCCCTGGTCTGGGAGCTCCCACCACCATCTCCTTGCCCCGTAGTCCTTCCTGAAGCTACCTCTGGACTCTCCGGGTAGAGCACTAGGTCCTGTGTCCTCGGGGCTCCACTCCCAAGTAAGGGTGAGCCCAGACCCCAGGAGCCGGCTCCAGCTTTCCTCTGGCCTCCCTCCCTTAGGTCTCCTCCTCAGCTTCCTCCTCCTGCCACCACGAGGCCAGCACTCAAGAGACTTCTGAAGGCAGCAGGGACTCCAAGGGGAAAAAGTCTTCCAGCCATAGCCTGAGTCACAAGGGGAAGAAGCTGAGCAGTGGGAAAGGTGTGAGCTGTTTCACCTCCGCCTCCTCCTCTTCCTCCTCTTCCTCTTCCTCCTCGTCTGGGGGACCCTTCCAGCCTGCAGGTGAGTATGGGCACCCCAGGATATGGGAGCTGGGGAGGAGGTGGGAATGGGACAGTCTTTGGCCATCAGCTTTTCTAGCAAGGCCCTTTGCATATTGGTTTGCATCTCATTTGCTTCTTAAATTGCCTGGTGGGGTGGGGATCCCCAGCCAGTGACTCCTCAACACTCCCTGGTCTCCCAGGGTGGAACTCCCCTCCGATCTCCCTCAGGGCCCACCTCTGCAACCCCCATAATGTATTCATTATTCCCTGCGCTGATGCTGTTAAGTACCATTTTTAAAGCACTGACAGTAATCTTTTGTAATCTCTGTAGTCATCCAGTGAAGTCAATAGGGTAGGAGCCATTCTTCTACTTGTCACAGGTGGGAAAAGCTGGAGGGTGGGGATACACTGGTCCCAGGACACAGAGACAGTAGCAGAGCTGGAACAGGAAACCCAGCTTCCCCACCCCTGACCAGAGCTCTCTCCACAAGTACACACTGGGAGCAGGAGGGAGGCAGGGGCTCTGGGGTCCAGCTGTAATTCCATGTCCCTCTCTGCAGTCTCGTCCCTGCAGAGCTCCCCTGACTTCTCCGCATTCCCCAAGCTGGAGCAGCCAGAAGAAGACAAGTACTCCAAGCCCACTGCACCCCCCCCTTCGGCCCCTCCCTCTCCCTCAGCCCCTGAGCCCCCCAAGGCTGACCTCTTTGAACAGAAGGTGGTCTTCTCTGGCTTCGGGCCCATCATGCGCTTCTCCACCACCACTTCCAGCTCAGGCCGGGCCCGGGCCCCATCCCCTGGGGACTATAAGTCTCCCCACGTCTCAGGGTCTGGGGCCTCTGCAGGCACCCACAAACGGATGCCCACACTGAGTGCCACCCCTGTGCCCGCTGAGGAGACCCCTGAGACAGGCCTGAAGGAGAAGAAGCACAAAGCCAGCAAGAGGAGCCGACATGGGCCAGGCCGTCCCAAGGGCAGCCGCAACAAGGAGGGCACTGGGGGCCCAGCCCTTCCCTCCCTGCCTGGTGCCCAGCTGGCTGGCTTCACCGCCACTGCTGCCTCACCCTTCTCCGGAGGTTCCCTTGTCAGCTCTGGTCTGGGTGGTCTGGCTTCCCGTACCTTTGGGCCTTCTGGGAGCCTGCCCAGCCTGAGCCTGGAGTCCCCCCTGCTGGGGGCAGGTTAGTGACCCTTGGGGACCAAGGGTATCTTAGGGCCCAGCCAGTCTAGTGAGGGGATAGAGGCATAAACATGCATTTAGAAGGAAATGTGACAGAAACTGCTCCAGAATACAAAGGACGGAGGTGACAGTCACCTTTGAGACACTCCCCCATACCCATCTCCTGAATGGTTGTGGTGGGAGAGACTGCCAACAGGACTTAACCAAGTTTGGGTTGAGAAATAAGAAAAACTGGAAATTCTTCAGGCTTGAGCAGGGCAGTAGAATAAGTAGGCTTGGCAAGCAGATGTCACTCAGGCAAGAAGTGACATCTTTGCAGTAGGAGGGTGAGACTGGTGTGTGGCAAGATCCAGGGGAGTGTTGGCCTTGGGGAGTGGCTGCTCCAGCCACCTGACTGAGAAGGGGGCAGGGGAGAAGTGACTCTAAGCTTCCCTCTGTGTCCTTCTTGTGCCTGTAGGCATCTACACCAGTAATAAGGACCCCATCTCTCACGGTGGTGGAATGCTGCGGGCTGTCTGCAGCACCCCCCTCTCCTCCAGCCTCCTGGGGCCCCCAGGGACCTCGGCCCTGCCCCGCCTCAGCCGCTCCCCATTCACCAGCACCCTCCCTTCCTCCTCTGCTTCTATCTCCACCACTCAGGTGAGGCCTTACTCCTGGGCTCCTCCATCCCTGGGCAGGTGGGGGACAGCCTGCCGAGGACCCCAGCTTTCCATGGGTATTTGAGAGATTGGGCTTGATCACCACCAGAACTTCTCCCTCTTTCTGGTCCTCTCTCCTCCCCAGCACACCTGGTCCCCTTCACCCCGGTGCCCACAGTTGTGCTCTAGATCCAGGAATAACCACCAGGCTGGACTCTACCTCCTTTCCCTCAGGTGTTTTCTCTGGCTGGCTCTACCTTTAGCCTCCCTTCTACCCACATCTTTGGAACCCCCATGGGTGCCGTTAACCCCCTCCTCACCCAAGCTGAGAGCAGCCACACAGGTATGTGAGTCTCTGACCCTGTTCCCCTTTCTTCCCAAAGGGGCACCCTTCACCTGCTTGTCACCCCAGAAAGGACTGGAGGGCTTTCTGGCTATCCCCACCCTCTGGCCATTGCTGACCCCACAAAAAAACATTCTACATATAACAAACCAGAGTACATCACTTTCACATCAAAACCCCATGAGGCAGTGGGGCATGATGGGGAATACTACTACTACATCTCACAAAAGCAAAAGGCAAGAGATGAATGACTTGCTCAGGGCAGTTTAAGTAGGCAAAGGCAGAGCAG
The DNA here is from genome assembly GCA_007570785.1 of Antilocapra americana. NCBI lineage: Eukaryota > Metazoa > Chordata > Mammalia > Artiodactyla > Antilocapridae > Antilocapra > Antilocapra americana. Next base: position 15,940,891 of record ML664177.1, on the reverse strand, counting down.
CAACTGAAATTCTGGCTCCCCGGCTCCAAGCCTAGGTCTCCTAGCACTGTAGCAAAGCTCCCTGCTGGCCTCTTAGTGAGTTCTTGGGATTGGCGAGTATAGAGACGCCACTAGTTGGGCAACCGGCTCTCTGGGTATTCAGGAGTTAAGGGGGCGGATCGCAAGCACTCCTCCCTCTCCAAGAAGAGTGAACACAGCCCTAGAGAGCTGATTGGTGCAGAGGTACCACCTGGCTGGTTGAGGGGCGGGGCTTACCATTTCAGGTAAGCCTTAAAGGGGGCGAATCTGACTCCAAAACTAGGAACCTACAGAGTAGATGACTGTATTTTCCAAACCCCAAATTGGAATTTTGTGGCTCAACATAGGGTTTTGCGGTTTAATTGTGACTTTATTAATATAAAAGTCATATAAAACTGATTATAATAGCTACAGTAATTAAGGGCTTGCTACATGGCAGCTAAACTGTTCAGCTTAACACTTAACATTTATTACCTTACTACTTCATAACAATCACTTCGGAGAGGTTAGTTTTAAGCCCACGGTCACATAGCAAGTATCGAAGTTCAACTCAGGACTGTCTAGGCCCCAAGTGTCTATGACTATGAAGTTATAAGTTTTCCAAGAAAAAAAAGTTGGGAGGAGAAGCTGAAAGTAGCAAGGATGCAGGAGCCTTTCTGCCTAGAAGAGGAGGAAGCGATTTCATGATTTTTCCTCCCTAGGGGCTGGGTTTTCAAACCAGGGCTCCCAAGAACTAGACCTGCCTGTCTGGGGGCTGGGAGATCCTGGGGAAAGAGGTAGGCAGTAAGGTCCCAGATCCTTCACCCACTTACCAGGCGGGGACTTTGGGGCGACTGCACCTCTTCCTCGCTGATCCCTGCCTCCCTTCTCCTTCCAAGAGCCAGACCTGGAGGACTGCAGCTTCCGATGTCGGGGCACTTCACCCCAGGAGAGTCTGTCTTCCATGTGAGGGAGAGGGGGGCGGGGAGGGGGGAGCTGGAAGCAGGGCGGAGGGATGGGTGGGGGCGGGGGCGGAGAGGCAGGCGCGCGGAGAAGGTTGGGTCCAGAGCGGATAACTGAAACCCGCGAGGCGGGAGGAGGGCAGGGAGGCCGAAGTGGGGGGTGAGGTGAGTCTGAGCCGGTTTTCCCTTCTGACCCCAGGTCCCCCATCAGCAGCCTTCCGGCACTCTTCGATCAGACGGCGTCCGCACCCTGCGGGGGCGGCCAGTTAGACCCAGCGGCCCCCGGAACGACTAACATGGAGCAGCTGCTGGAGAAGCAGGGCGACGGCGAGGCCGGCGTCAACAGTGAGATGGGGTGACGTCGGGCTGGGTGACTGTCCTAGGACCCCCAGACTCGGTCACCTTTCTCCCCGAGATTCCCCAAAGGTCTTTTAAGGTTCCTCCTGCGGCCCCGCCCCTTCCCTAACTGTGGCCCACCCCAGGCCTAGCCTTTAACCCTCGGGGGGGACCTGCGCCGGGCCCCGCCCCCTCTACCCCCGGCTTTTGGCCCTCACGACCTCGTGGCCCTGATCTAAGTAAGCCCCAACTTCCGCCCGCCCCTTCCCTCCAAGCACTGGGCTTCCATCCCGAGCCTTAGGCCCCACCTGTGGTCCTCACATCTCTGGCTCCCCAGGACTCACCTGAGTCTCTGGCTAACCGGAGCCTTCTCTGCTAGGTCTCAGTCCTGTTTCCTTGGCCGGGCCCCGCCCCTGGTCACCTGGCCCCGCCCCAGCCTTCGCCCCGCCTTCCCAGGCCCGCGGGGCTCAGGCGCTCTCGCCCTCTGTCTGCAGTTGTGGAGATGCTGAAGGCGCTGCACGCGCTGCAGAAGGAAAACCAGCGGCTTCAGGAGCAAATCTTGAGCCTTACGGCCAAGAAGGAGCGATTGCAGATTCTCAACGTGCAACTCTCTGTGCCCTTCGCCGCCCTGCCTGCCGCTCTGCCTGCCACCAACGGCCCTGTCCCTGGGCCCTATGGCCTGCCTCCCCAAGGTAAGGGGCCCCCACCCAGGCCGGGAATGGGGGCCTCCGCTGTGCAGTCGGAACTGGCCCGGATTCCAGCCGCTGAGCTACTTCCCTGATCCCTCTTCCTCAGCCGGCAGCAGCGATTCCTTGAGCACCAGCAAAAGCCCTCCGGGGAAGAACAGTCTGGGCTTGGACAACTCTCTGTCCACGTCTTCCGAGGTGGGTACCATGGGGAGGGGCACGGGGCGGGGGTGGCGGGGGCTGGAGGGGGAGGTTCAAGGGCCTCCTAGTCGCATTTCCACCTTGCTGGGCTGTTGGAGGCTGGGCAATGAGGTGATTGGCTGAGTAATTTGGTCGACTGATCCATTCATACCTTTACTAAATAAGTGATAATTAGGAGGTGCCAGCTTAAGTCCAGTCATTGGCTAAGCAAGCAATGAGCAAATCTGACAGTCCTGCTCTTGGAGACAGGCTCGATTCAAGAAAATCAATAATTACAAATAGGGAAAAGTGCTAAGATGGAAATCATTTGAGGGGTATGAGAAAGAGTGGAGGGTGGGATTTTTCTCTGGATGTAAGGTGGTTAGGGAAGGCAACTCTGAAAAGTGTGAAGAGTTTATTACAATTTATTTTAGCCACAGAAAATAATCCCTGTGTAATTGGTGGTGGTTGGGATAGCAGTTGCTATTATTATGTGGTGGTTATTATTGAAATTAAACAAAGTGAGTTCTTGTTCTCCCTACCACTTATTGACTTGGGCAATAATAATCATAATAACAGCAAACATTAATTGCATCCTTGCCCTTTGACATCTGGCCTGAGACTTTTCAAGTGTCGATGTGTTTAGTCCTCACAAAAAGTTTCTGGAATAGGTTCTCCTGTTACCTCCGTGTTATGAAATGAGGGAACTGAAACAGAAGAGCCACCAAAGCCATTAAATTGTGGGCATGGGATTAGAGCCCGTCTTTGAGTTCAGCTGCCTGCAGAGTTACTAAGCCTGTCTTAAGACCCAGTGGTTTCACCCATAAACAGCAGTAGCAAGTCAGTACTGGTCAAGCACTGAACCTAGGATCTGGTTCACTAGGCGGTCACTATACCACCTTCACTCTTCAGTGTTAAACAGGCATCATGATGGGTGCTGGGGCCCCAGGAAGTGATTTGTGAAGACTTTGGATTCTTAGCCTTTATCCCTGGGCATTGCTGCTTCCTCCTGGGTGGCTTTGCTTGGGAGTAAAGTGGGGGTGACCATGTGAGAATGCTGGTGGGTGCTGGGCCGGGGGCCAGAAAGGTCACGCTGGCCCCCTGCCCCTCTGACCCCTCCCTTCCCCCTCCCTCCCCAGGACCCACACTCAGGCTGCCCAAGCCGCAGCAGCTCGTCGCTGTCCTTCCACAGCACGCCCCCACCGCTGCCCCTGCTCCAGCAGAGCCCTGCTACTCTGCCCCTGGCCCTGCCTGGGGGCCCTGCCCCGCTCCCGCCCCAGCCACAGAATGGGCTAGGCCGGGCACCCGGGGCAGCGGGGCTGGGGGCTATGCCCATGGCTGAGGGGCTGTTGGGGGGGCTGGCGGGCAGCGGGGCCCTGCCCCTCAATGGGCTCCTGGGCGGGTTGAATGGGGCTGCCGCGCCCAACCCTGCGGGCTTGAGCCAGGCTGGCGGGGCCCCCACGCTGCAGCTACCAGGTTGTCTGAACAGGTGAGGGAGAGCTCAGCCTGGGGAAAGGGACGGGGAGGCTGGCTCTGGGAGGGACTCCCCCCCATCACCCACAGTCCCTCAGAAGGGAAGCTGTCCTCCTGTCTTACGGGGTCTGGAATCCAGTCGCCTCTTGGCCCCAGCTTCTTAGATGTAGACATGAGAGAACTCTGGATGGTAGCTGTTCAGGGACAAAAGTCGTCTGTTTATTTCTTGTGCCCTAGCTGAGGTTTTCCCTCTGGGGAAGTTTTCCCCTCTTACGTGTCTCCTCCCACCATCCTCTCTGAGCTCAGTCTGTTTGTCTCTCCACCTGGGCCTGAGGGAGTCTGGGAACTTAGGGGGGCTGGGAGGAGTGTTTCCCTGAGCCTTCCCATGGTCTGTGTTTTGTCCCCCTGCCTCAGCCTCACCGAGCAGCAGCGACACCTCCTGCAGCAGCAGGAACAGCAGCTGCAGCAGCTCCAGCAGCTCCTGGCCTCCCCACAGCTGACCCCGGTAATGCCCCTCCCCCTAGCTCTGCCAGAAAGGTCTCAGAGGGTCTGGGCCAGCCCAGGGAGGGCAGCCCCAGGCTGGGAAGGTGAGACTGCCCCTGTGGGAGTGGGGCTGGGCCCCTATGGATCATGTGAGGACAAACGGCATAAGGGTTCCTCCTGGGGGCCCCTGGGCATTGGGGAAGGAATGCTGTAGTAGCCCTAGACCACATCCCAGCAAGAGGATCTGGAGGGAGGTGAGCCTTCAGTCACTGAGCATTTCCAGTCCCAGCCTCAAGGCTCTTCAGTGGGACACTTCAGGGTCTGCATAGAGAGGTGGCTGAGAAGGTGACAGACACGTCCTCAACCAGAGCAGCCCCTTTTAGGTCTTTCTTGTGTGTTGAGTTCTACTAAGAGTTCCTGAGAGAAAAGGAATTCTTCCTTCTAGAAAGGAGAGAGTTGCTGGGACTTTGCTGGTGGTCCAGTGGTTAAGACTCTTTGCTGCCAATGCAGAAGGCGCAGGTTCAATTCCTGGTTAGGGAACTAAGATCTCATATGCTGTGCGATGCAGCCAAAAGATAAAAACATAAAAAGGAGAGAGTTGAAAAAAACAGAAAAGCACTCATTTTTATATAAAGAAACATGAGAAAGATATACAGTAAACTAGCTCAACTGGTTACCTACAGAGACCAGATGGTAGCAGGAATAAGATAGCAAGATTTCTTAAGCCTTGAGAAATTGTTCTGGGTTTTGGAACACTGAGAATGCTTTGTCTATTCAAAGCAAAAATAAATGAATCTTAAGTGAATAAAAAAAATAGAGAAGTTGAAAACTATTAACCTCATTCAGTGTTCCTCAGCTTAGGGTCATGCCACCCCTGGGGACATCTGTGTTTGTCATAACGAGTGAGAAATTGATTTAGTGGGGGTGGGGGAGGGATGTTAAATCCTGCACCTGACTGGTAGTACCCCAGCTGACAAACACTGATGGTGTGCGACCACTTTCTTGTCCAGACAGGGAGACTGAGGCCCAGAGTGGGGAGTTAGAGATGGATTCTTGACTGTCTCCCAGGTCTCTTGCCTCATGGTACTAGTGAGATGGGATGGGGCCCAGGCCAATCAGGGTAAGATGACCCTGGGGACCGCTGGCCAGTAAGCCATCTGGCCCTCTTGCAGGAACACCAGACTGTTGTCTACCAGATGATCCAGCAGATCCAGCAGAAGCGGGAGCTGCAGCGGCTGCAGATGGCCGGGGGCTCCCAGCTGCCCATGGCCAGCCTGCTGGCCGGAAGCTCCACCCCACTGTTGTCCGCAGGCACCCCTGGCCTGCTGCCCACAGCATCCGCCCCACCTCTGCTGCCCGCCGGAGCCCTGGTGGCGCCCTCGCTCGGCAACAACACAAGTCTCATGGCCGCAGCAGCTGCGGCCGCAGCAGTAGCGGCAGCAGGCGGGCCTCCAGTCCTCACTGCCCAGACTAACCCTTTCCTCAGCCTATCAGGGGCTGATGGCAGTGCCAGTGGCCCCAAAGGAGGGGTGAGTAAGGGGTCTGGCTTAAGGGAGGGATTGGGAGTGGGGCAGAGGGACTGTCCTATCTCCCTTCTGGAGAGACCCATTAGAAAAGGCTGTTTCCTCTCTGATTGGACCACTTAGAAAAAGATGATGCTCTGGGTGAGCCATTTCAAGAAAGGCCCTTGGCCGGCACATGCTTGCTTAACTGGGCGCCCTATGCCTGGCAGCTCTCCCAACAGACACACACATACACGGAAGCTGACCGTGGTGTACAGCTGTCAAAGCCCAGCCCCTTGTTGCACCCGACATTAGCTTTCTTGACCCGGGAAGCTATTCTCAACAGGGTGATCAGACCAGATACCTCCCCAATCCCCAGTCTCCCTTCCTCTTTTTCCAGACTGCTGACAAAGGAGCCTCAGCCAACCAAGAAAAAGGCTAAATCCATCCATGCTCCTTTAGACCCCACAAGCAGAGGGGCAGATCCTGGTCTGAGGGGTCCCAGCCTGCAGCGGGCACCTGCACCCCAACACTGGAGATCCCTGGAGTATGTGCTGAGGCCTGGGGAGTGGGGGGTGCTCCCCGTGCCGTGGACTGAGACCCAGAGGGGAGCCCTGTCCATCTGGGGCCCCCCGGCCTCTGCACTGGCCCCTTTGTGAGGGGCTCAGGAGGAGGACAGGCTCCAAGCCTGCCTAGGAGCCCCCACTCTCAGCAAGTGTTTCAGGGTTCCCTAGAGAGCAAAGTGGGCCATGGCTTAAGTCGGGGGGTTGGTTAAACCGCCCACATAAAATGGATCAGCACTTGAGTGGGAGAAGTGGGGACTAGGCCCTGGGCCTGCCCCTGCGTGGAAGAAGGGGTGACCCTACTTGACCAGTTTCTACCCAACTTGGGCAGATGGTAAGAGGGCTCCCTTGGACTGTTTCTTGCTGAGCTCCTTCCCCTGCCCCCCCACAAGGGTCACAAGCTGTGCTTGTAAAAGCCCACAGACTAGGGGGCCGAAGAAGGGGCAGGATGGCATCAAATTTGGCCCAGGCCTCCCTACCTCCCAGGGGGTGGTCCCAGTGATGGGCTAGGGGAGGGCAGGGGGTGGGCGGCCCAGCCCTCTTGGTACCCTGCCCCTTGTTTGCACTATTGGATTTAGGAGTGCCGAGGGTGGGGAGATAGAGCTGCCTGACTCAGAGAGCGTGTGTGGGTATGCCTGTGCACTGTGTGTGTGTGTGTGTGTGTGTGTGTGTCTGTCTGTCTGTCTGTCTCCCCTTGGACCCCAGGCAGCCGAGGGCAGGGACAGGAGCAGTGCTCTGATGAGGCAGTACCAGAGGGGCACTCCTAGCTCTTGTTTGCACCCTCTCACCTCACCAACTTTGGTCCCTTTCTGGGGCCTGAATGGTTAACAAAAACCAGAACCGTACTCCAATACTGGAGAGTAACTGGGGGCTGGGGGCTTTAAATCAGGGTAATATCCTGCCTTTCTTCCCCCAGGCTCCACATGGTCTCAGTGCCCTCGCAGTGCTCCCCTTCCACCACTGATAGTTGGTCCTGCTTCCCTGGCACAAGGGGTGCCCCAGGGATCGGGACAAGGCGAGGGGGTAAAGTACCACTTCTTTTAGTGAAAATTGCCTCCCAGAATCAGCCAGCCTGCCTCCCTGCACCCTACCCCTCCTCACCCCCATCAGCCAGGGGAGACTTAAGCTTATATTGACCTAACAACTGTCCCTTCACCCACCAGCTATTTCCCCGGGGTGCAGTGGGCAAGTCTCCCCTGCCCAGAGCCTCTGGTGGCCAAGGCTAAGTAAGGGCTGCTGGGGCAGCCAGGAGCGGGGCGAGGGTGGAGTGTGTGTCTGCGTCGGTGCACTGGGGTCAGAGCCGGGTGGAGCGTGGCCAGCTTCCTGATGCCCACGTTTAGTCGGTCTCTTTGCATGTGTGGATTCGTGTGCGTGTGTGTGTTTCTGTTGTTGTTGGTTTTGTTTCTTTTTGTTTTTTTTTTAAATAAAGAAAAGATGTGTATATTTTTGGCAATGACAGAAACGTAGTGCAGATATATTTTTGCCTGTGCTGCTCAACTGGTTTTTTTCTGATACTGAAAATAATATTAATATTCCTGTTGATAAGACTTTGTAAGATGTTAGGGAGCTGATAATGGAGGGGGTGGGTGGGAATCCTTCAGAGGCAATTTCTTAGGCACTTGCAAGGGCTTGGGGGGAGGGGGGAGGCAGTTGTGATGACCTCAGAAATACTCACTTTTTATTAATGCTAAATATCAGTTAGAAAGGAATGATAGAAGTCAGCATTTTATTCATCTTTATCTTCATCTATTAAGCTCTCTAACTCCCTGCCCCCAAACCACTGAAAAGAAAGATAACCTTCAGAGATCCTTAAAAGAGTTGCTCATTCACACCCACGCTCTTGCCCAAGGCCGACCCACTTAGAACCAAAGTCAGCTTCTGTTCTGGATGGTGAAGGAAGTCGATTTACCCCAAGGCTGCCGGGGCAGAGTGAGAGGTCCTGGAACCAGGACCTCCCCTTCCCTCTAGCACCCTAAAGTCTGGGGTTCTCATCTCCAAGAGTCTCTGTTTTCTAATTTTCCCCAGGCTGGGGTGCAGTGGTGGGTAGGCAGGTTAGATTTGAAGAAGGGCCCCAGGCTGCATATGGATTGGTACTGTCCCTCAATTTGGGGCAGGGGGACATGAGAGAGGTGGTGCGTTTCCTCTTTTGGGGTGGGGGAGGGGCGGGCTTTATAATAAGAAAGGTCTAAAAGGGCTTCTGGACAGAGCAGAGTCCCAGTGCAAAGGGAATGGCTCTTGAGCCCCCACCGTCTGCTCCCAGCCTCAGTCCCTTTTTCTAGGATGAATTTGGATGGGGAGTAGGAAAGGATGCAGATTTATAGGTGGCTCTGTCTAGGGGAAGGGAAGGATGTGGTTTGCAGGGCGGAAGTGGAGTTTGAAACTGCAGAGTGGAGCTCGGTAGTCATCCCCTTCAGTGTGGAGGTGTGAGTGTGGTGTGTGTGCAGAGCCGCTGTCTGGCCTCACAACGAGTGCATGAATGTCAGAGCTGGAAGGGACCTGTCTTTAGGATCCTGTGAGCCAGCTCCTTGCCCCACAGGTGATAGCTCCAAGCCTAGGACAGGGGGGCAGGGGCTCAGGGGCAGAGCCTCGACCAGTCCTCAGGACCCTGGCCTCCTGGTCCTGGCTCTCCTCCCCCACTGCACTGCCTCCCTGTGGCTGTCCGTCTGTGTCTATGTGTGTGGTGTGTGGTGTGAGTGCAGGGCTGTGCCCAGGGTGGGGGGTATCTGTGAAGCACTGACTGTCTTAGCTCGGAGCTGATGGATCCTCTCCAGAGACAATGACACTTTAAAGGTTGCCTTTTCTTGTCTAAGTTTTTCCGATGTGTGTGTTTTTCCCTTCAGATTCCTAGGTCTATTGCTGCCTCCAGGTGCCCTTACCTTGAGGCTGATGAGAGCATGCCTGCCCATTCCTGTCCTGAGTTCTAGGGAAGTACTCCTAGGAAGGGCCTCGATAGTGAGGGGAGCCAGAGTCTGGGAAAGAGAGAGAGCCAGCTCTGAGAAAAGGTGACCTCCACGCTGCCTTTTCCCAAACTGGAAATGGAGTTTTCAAAGACAAGAGCTCTGCCTGCCATAATCTTCCTTGGGGTGTGGTCAGCAGAGTTAAGGGTAGGCAGCTTGCTCCCAGTTCTCCTTTATCCCAGTTTCCTGGGGAGAGGTGCCTGGAGGGCTTGCAGTCACTCCAACTGGGAATCTGTAGGAAAATGGGGCGCAGTACCCTGGCTTCCTCCAATCACATCAGTCCAGATTAAAAGTGTGTCTGGCTCCCAGACCCTTTGACTTAATCTACTGAAAAGCTGGTGACTGAGGGGTGCCTTCATCACCCTTTGTTAATGTCCTCCAGCCTAACTTGGGACTTAGGTGGTGGGACTGGAGACCCAAACCCTGGCTCCCAACCTGTCCCCCTGTTTGCACCCCAGCCTTTCTCAATGTAGCAGACCCTTCCTAGGGGAGCAGGGAGGGGAAGCCACAGTTTGCAAACCCAGGAGCTCCTTTTACATTCTTTGTAAAGCCTCCTTTATATCCTCAACCCAAAAGGCAATGCCCCTCCCCTGCCACCTCCAAGCCTGGAATTGTGCATAACCCGGATCTTGTATCTTTGTATAACGGATGTTATTTGTACGAAGGGCAGTTCGTAAACAGCACTTGTTCTTTTAATAAAAGAATGTTTTACAAAAAAAAAAAAGAGAGACCTTGGTTTGTCTGGCTTTACTGAAGGGGAAGAGAGGTGGAGGGCCAACTGTGGGAGCCTTGGGAGGGGATGGAGGTGGGGGTGGGCAGATGGTCTACTAACATTTCTTTAAGTACTTGGAATAGTACTTCACAGACCAAAATGCACAAAATACCCAGGTTGCATATTGAAAATCAGATACCTTTGCTCCACGCATAAGAACGTAACGTGTAAGTCTGGGCCAGGCGGAATCTGATTTAAAAACAAAAAAACAAAAAAAAACTCCACAAGTGATGAGATATATCCACACCGCACTGCCTTAAGGCTCGGCAAGAGAAAATGGTCCCGGTCCCCGGGCAGGGTTCCTGCCCACAAGGCGGGAGGGGGTCGCCGGGAGACGCAGGCAATGAAATGAGCCGCGATGGTCCGCGCACGTCCTTCGCAGACACGCGGGGACCAAAGGGGGCGCCGGAGAGCTCTCCACACCCTGGGGGCTCCGAGGGGGCTGCTGGGCCGGCTCCTCCGCCCGACTTCCGGCAGCTGGGGCTGGACGGCAGGCGCAGCCCGCGGCCCGTACCGCGCGAACCCCGCGGCGTCTTCCGGGCCGAGGCTGGGCTGGGCCGCAGGGAGGCGGGGAAGCGGGAAGGTGACTGGGGCGCGAGGCGGAGCCGGCGCGGCGCGGTGGTGGCAGCGGGGCTGCCATGGGCTCCGTGCGCGGCGTGGGGACGCTTGTGCGGCCGGCGGCCTGGGTGAGCACCCGCGCGGCCGGGCCCCCTCCCCTGTCCTCCGCTCCACCATCCTCCGCTCATCGGCCCGTCTCTCCGAGCCTATCCCTCGGCTGAGCTGCCCCCAAACCCCTGCGTCGCCTAGTGCTTTGCAGCCATCCCTGAGCGCCTGTTGGGTCCCAGCACCTCCCCCAGCAACTCCCGTTCCTCTCTCGGGATCCCTTATTACCTTCGTATTTCTAACGCGCGCCTAAGCCCTGCGGTCTCTTCCCTCCCTCTGGAGGTCTTCCACTTTCCATTGACTTTATTTTTGTTTCCAAATCACCGCCCCGCGGATGCCTGCTTGCCTTGCAGACGCTGAACCAGAGACGGGACATCACCTCCTGGCTGGTAAGCCCTACCCCCCCATATCCACCCTGTTTCCCCTTCCCTCCACGGAGTCCCCCAGGCCCAGAGAAACCACCGAGGTAGAGACCAGAGGAAGAAACCAGAGCGGGTCAGCCCTGCTTTGTAAACTCCAGCCTGAGACTCCTTTGTCTATAGCCACCTCACCCTGGCTCAGGAGAGATGGGGTGACCCGGGGAGCAGGCTTATGCTGAGGAATCCCTGTGCCTGGATAAGGCTAGCAGGATCCTGGCCCTCCACCCTTGGCACCAGGGTGAGAGCCAGGGCTTGAAGGGAAACCTATGTGGTTTCCTGGCCTTGAAATCTCTTCTCTATCCTGAGGTCGGGGGGCCTCCCGTTTTTTGGGGAAGGGGAGTGGTCCTTGCAGGGTGGAGTCAGATCAGCCTCATGCAGATAAAGCCTGTCACCAGCCAGGGTCCTGGGAAAGCTGGACATGGCCACAGGCAAGAAAGTGCTTCCAGGGCATGAGCTGACCTTTCACCTTCCCTGCCACAGGCCCGATGGTTCCCCAAAACCCCAGCCAAGTCCGTGGTGGCCCTAAAAACACCTATCAAGGTGGAGCTGGTGGCTGGGAAAACCTACAGGTGGTGTGTGTGTGGCCGCAGCAAAAAGCAGGTGAGAAACTTGGATCCCTCTCCCCGTTGATATATCACACCTGTGGTTTGGGGACACCATATGTGCCCCAGGAACTCTCATTCAAGACATTTCTTTTCCCCACATATACCTGAGGGATCATGAGGGTGGGGTGGGGATATTCTCAGGCCAGCCCTGCGCTCCCAGCTCTCTGCATCCGCCCTTCAAGATGGAGATAAAGAGATAGAAACTGAGTCCTAGGGCCAGGCGGGTGGGGCCAGAGTTCTGTCCTCTTCTGGTGCTCCTTACTCTTCAGAGGCTGCGGGCTCTGCCCAAAAAGGCTTGCCTGTCTCTCTCTCTCCTCTCTTTCTTTCTTCTTCATGGGAAGCATCTGGGTTCTCAGGCCTCAGACCCCAACATTAGGAAGACTCTGAGCAGCCTCTCTGTCCCGAGTGTGCCCCTTCCTGGCATCTGCTCCTAAAAACTCTCCCTTTTTCAGTTTCTGTGACTTCCCTGGTTTCTTGCTGTCTTGTCATCCTGGCTGCCTGCTCCCCTCTCTCCTGTCCCAGGAGCCTTCCATCCCTCAAGGACCTGCCCCACATTCTTAGCCTCTGGGCCCCTTTCCTTCCTGAGCTGGCTCAGAACTGTGTTCCTCCAAACTGCATGATGTGGTGTCAGCGGCCCAGGGCCCAAAGTCCTGCTTTGCCACCGATTTGCTGTGGACTTTAAGCAGGTCCTCATGAGCATGGTGCTTTGCTGCCTGCTGGTGAGGCCTGGCACCGGCAGGCCCTTTGTTTCTCTCTGCCTCTTGCCCTCTGGGACCAGTTTGCTGACTTTTATCTACACACTTTTCCTATCCACCCTCCTACCCCACCCTCACTCCAAGGGCAAGAGGCCTTGGCTCCAGCTCTGCCACTCAGTAGCAAACCACCTGTCTGGGCCTGTTTTCATTACCCAGGCTGTGTAGGAACACCTTCTGGGGTGAAAGGGCATAGATGCTCACACCAGGCAGCCAGTTTACTGTAGGACCTCACCTTCTCTCCTTCCTTCCACCCCACTCCCTGCAATATCCACTCCCCAGAATATGCCCAGTTGTTTCTTGGAGCCAAACAAAATTGATACCCCAGTCTTAAAGCCCACTCAGAGAGGTTGTACCTTAAGAACATGGGAAAGGAAATAAATGTCATGAACCAATGGAGACTCAGAGCCATTCAAAAAACCCAAAAAACCATTATCAGTATAAAAGTTGCTGATACCTAAGGGCCCATTTTGCTTTGAAAATTTCTTGGGTTCCTCAGAAACTATTCCTGTAAGCACATACTTACTAAACACTTTCTACTGGCAGAGTGCATAATAAACCTTTATGTATTTTATTTTCTTGAGATTACTCTGATTACTGTCACAGATGAAAAAGTTGACCAGTGTCACTCAGATACCTGTGTCCCTACCGGTGCTGCCCTGCCCCAGCAGGTGGGGTTGGGTCTTTCTCACGTCTTTCTTTTCCTCACCAGCCCTTCTGTGATGGCTCCCACTTCTTCAAACGCACTGGCCTATCCCCACTGAAGTTCAAGGCCCAGGAGACCCGCGTGGTGGCGCTCTGTACCTGCAAGGCAACCCAGAAGCCCCCATACTGCGATGGTACCCACAAGAGTGAACAGGTGCAGAAGGCAGAACTGGGCTCCCCACTCTGAGGGGTGGCTCACCCAGGGATCCCAGCACCCATAGCTGGTTTGTGAAGGGTTTGCTCTGATAACCCAAGGTCTCCAATCTGGGGCAGCTGGGAACAGCCCTGGCTTTGATGCCTGCTGGTGAAGATGGCATTAAATAGAAGTACTAGCCCAGAGTGGTGGTCTTGTGTGAGGTGTGAGGGACAAGACCTATCCCCTTCAGGGTCTTAACCTGGGCTGGAGACACCAGACTGGCCGCAGGGAGGGAACAATTCAGGTTCACTCCATATGGGGTCCCCCAAAGCAGGAAGAGACTAGAGGAGGCCAGATGATCCCACCCACCCTTCCTGTCCCTTCTGTCCCAAAGAACTACAAGCTCTGGAGAGTATGCAGCATTTATTACAAAGCCAGGAGATACAAACATCCCAGGGCAGAAGGGTACAGCCACAGCACCTCAGACACAGGACAAGGTGCGAACACAGACAAACCCATTGGGGGATGCCCAGCCCCAAACACATAGTTGTGATAGAGTACTACCTCCTCCCTTCCCCAATCTGATCTATGTACATTGGAGGAAAAAGAGATGGGCAGGGGTCCCTTGGGATCTACCCCTCAGGGGGGTGGACCACTTGACTTCTCAGGATGGAGCTGAGGTCAGACCTTACAGGTTTCTGTCTTCTTGTGCTTTTAGATGTCTCTGTTGCTCTTTCCTGACTTGGCCTCAGCTGCAGGTGGGGAGGGGACTGGAGGACTGTTCGCCTCTGGCCAAATCTGGGGTCTGTGCTTATCTGAGGTCACCCCGCCTCTAGCTCTCCACTCCAGTCCCCAAGGAGACTGCCCCACCAACCTTGCTAGTGCGGGCTCCTGGGTGGGGGTGGGGGAGGAGTGAATCGGTTCACAATGTTAACACCACAGGGGAAGTTCAAGGGCTGAGGCCTCCTGTGGCCTGAATCTTCTCTTCCACAAGATAAATGATGCAAAGGCCACACACATGGGGGTGTTGGGGGGCTAGGGGAGGGGGAAGGCAAAACTATCTATTCTTTATACAAAGTTTCCACTGCAAGAGGAGGAGGTAAGGGAGATGCCCTCTCCACTGCCCACTTGCTCCTCAAAACCAGGGGATAGGCTGCGTTTGTAAAAGGCACTGTCTTTACAGTTCTCTGAACATTCAACAATGGTGCGGGGAGGGTACTGGTCAGGGTAAGGGTAGGACAGCAGCCAAGAGGGGGAAAGAAACAGAGTGGACCCCATACACAGCCAATTAGAGTTGTGCCTAAAGCTTTGGGGGTTGGTGGGGGCCCCTCAGCACCCCATATGTCTTGGGAAACAGGAGGAGGATGGGGCAGAGTGATACTGGGCCTCAAGTGGCCCCTCCAATTCCACCTCTAGGCACCCCCAAAAAGAGCAAAGAGAATTCCACAAGACCCTCTAAAAATGAACACCCCACCCCCCACACGTACACATACACATAAAGTTTGTTCCCTGTGGCATTTAAATTAATCTGGTTGGTCCATAAAAAATAAGTATGTATATTTGGTTTTTCCTATGTACATATATATATAGATTTATTTATAAAACCCATCCCCCACCCGTAAGGTGGGAGGAGCTGGGGAAAATAGAAGAGGTGGAAAAGGGGGCCCAGAAAAAGTGGAGGGGTGGAGAGGCATGGCTGGAAAAGGAGGGAGAGGGTCCCTTTCCTCAAGTTAAGGGGGGCACAGGCGCTCCGTTGACAGTCATCTTGCGCCCCCTGCTGGTGGAGGATGGTGTCTGCAGGCAGTTTGAGGTGCCCCCGTTGGCAGCTGCAGTGGCCCCACCAGCTGTCACAGGGGGAGTAGGGGAGGTGGGGTGGGGGGCCGAGGGGCCATGGGAGCTGGGAGAGCCATGGGAGGGGGTGGCTGGGCTGGGTAGGGAAGAGGAGGTGGCCGGCAGGGTGGCAGGGCTGGGAGCCTTGTCACTGACTGACTCACACTCGGATGCCCCGCTGGTATTGGTGCCCTCGGAGGGGGTGGGTGCTGTGGGCAAGGTGAGTCGCTTGCAGGCTGGCTGGACGCGATACTTGAGGGGGAGAGGGCCATTCTGTAGGGAGAAGGGGAGGGGAGGGTGTCAGGAGAAAGAGGCTAATGGGGCAGCCACCCACCTTCACCCCATAGCGCCCAAAAGGAGAAAGGGAGGACGAGACATGGAGATGGGACTGACCAAGCAAGGCGGGAGAGGCAGAGGGCACGTGTAAGACCAGAGACAGAGAAAAAAGGCAAGAGGGAGGCCAGAGAGCAGAAGGCAAAGTTGACTCCTCCACGGCCAGCCAAATTGGCACATGTGGTCTGCCCAAGGATCCTTTTCTCCTCCTGAGTATGGAAGGTCATCAGTGAGAAATGGTCTAGAGGGCCACCCTGGACGTGGCCAGCCCATGAGACGAGGGATGAACTGTCTCTGATTAGAGCAGGGTGGCCCACATAATGGCCCAGGGTCCCTCCAGCCCTGTCCTCTGTCTTGTACCACTCCACCCACTCACCCGCCGCCAGGGGTAGATGTAGGCGATGTCCATGAGGGTGTAGTATTCCTTCAGCGGCTCGTCCTCATAGAGAACCTCAACCTGGAGGAGGAAAGGGCAGACAGCTCGAGGTTCCAGCCGTTTGGCAAAGAGGCTCTGGGCAGATGATCCCTCATCCCTCTGAGATCGCGTCTGACTTCCTCTCAAGAGTTGTCTCAACATAGCTCCTGAGCAGCAGGTGGGAAGGGATCCAGAGAAGATGCCCACATCATCCACAAGCCATCCCTGGCCATCCACACAGTGCTCTGGGTCCCCTTTTATCTCTGGCATGTTCTCCAGAGGAGCTAATAGGCACAGCAAGGGCCCCAGGGGGAAGGCACTTGTGAGCAATGGCTCTCACCCAGGCTGCAAGGTGGAATCACACCAGTGCCTGAATCCCACTCCAGAGATTGTTTTAACTGCTAAGACACGTGAATCAAGTTTTAATCTTGAGAAATTACTCCTCATGCGATTCTGACACGTGGCAAAGTTTGGGATCTACTTGTCTTAGAGCCTCAGTAGTCCATGGACCAGCAGCATCAGAAGCACCTGGGAGTTTGCTGGAAATGCAGTGTCTGCTGAGTCAGAATTACATTTTAACAAGACCTCTAGGGGATCACACACATGTTTCAGGTTTGAGAAGCTATATCCTAAAGCTCCTTGGAAATTTCAGACTAGCCAGCTGGCCCTAGATATGGCCCTAAATTTTGAAATACACAGCTCTGCCATAGTTCGAAGTATGCAAGCATGTACACACGCACACACAGTATCTTGGTCCCTTGCACCTCTGCACACTGGTTTCAGCAGAAGCAGACTGCCCCACCTGAATCTTGTTTGCAGTTACTGTTCTACACAGGCTGTTATACAACGTCCAAGCCCTTGGGGACACCAAAGCAGCCATGAACCATGACTAGGATGCACAGATGTCAGACACATCCACAAGCAAGACACATATTCCAAAAGGGGCCAGGGCTCACCTTGTACTTGCTGGGCACGTCCATCTTGTTGCGGAGAAACTTGGCAAGATGCATGACAGTCATGGCTGCTGGGCATCGCAGGAAGCGCACACCTGTCTGCTGGGGAAGAGGCACCCAAGGGCTGGGGTCCACCCCAGGCACTCTCTCCCAGCCCATACTCCGCTCCTGGGCAGGCCCGAGCACTCACCTTCTCCTTGTCACCATCCCCATTCTCCAAGGGGCCCTTCTTCTCTTCCCGGTCTCTGCAGAAGGAGAAGGAATGAAGCAAGGGAAAACCTGGAGCAGGCAGGACCTAACTCCCACAAACATCTGGAAGGCCCTCCCGGAAGTGCCCTTTCCTCCCAGGGAATGGGGACGGCATGGGAGGAGAGACCTGCCCAAGACCCTGAAAGGGCCAGGTGTGGGCCAGACTTGCCTGACACCTTCGTAGAACTCGATGGAGAGGCTGACGATCTCGTCGTCGCTCAGAGCCCCCTTCTCCTGCTCCAGAACCTCACCACGGTCCTCGTTGGAGCCGTTGGGGACTGCAAAAGGAGAGAGCTGGGAAGGCTTAGCTTAGGAGCAGGGATAGGAACCGCACCATCAACCCAGGACCTCAGAGCTCAGTGCAGTGAGCCCAGCCCTCCCCCAACCCCGGGCTGGGAGGCGGCGCAGTGGTGCCCACTGGCCTTCCATGCCTCTGGCCCTGGTGCCAGGGGGAGGGCCGCATGTGCACACACACGTGAACACACTCACCTTCTGTCAGGGGGTAGGCTGCATAGAAATCCCGCCGCCGTTTCATCTCATCTGGAAGAAGGGAACAGGTTCAGGGGAAGCAACAGGCTGGGCAGTGAGCGCTGGTGGCAGGGGGACAAAGGGTGCAGGTACCTTTAAAAAGCCCAGGGACCAATTTGTAGACAATGTCTTGAAGGGTTTTGTCAGATCTGAAAAAAAGCACATAGGAGCCAGTCGGCAACCATCTCACCCTGACTCTCCAGCCTAGGCCCCCTCTTCCCTCCTCTCTTTCTGAGATCCAGGGCCCAGGCATGAGGGTCCCTGTAGGCCCTGTCTCTACCTCGCTAGAATTTCTCAGCCGGATACATCATCCCCAAGGGACGGTCCAGGCCTGATGCTCCTCCCCTACCTGCCACCCTGGCTTCAAGAAGCCAGGAGGGAGAGGACAGAGGGCAGCTGCCCAGAGGATGGGCAGGAGCAGGAGGAAGTGCTGGGCCCACCTGATGCTCAGCAGCGGCCGGGTTTTATGGACCTGCACATCGCACATGGGGCAGTACTTGTTGGTCTCCAGGTAGCGCACGATGCAGGTTTTGCAGACTTGGGGGGTGTGGAGAGAAAAGGAAGAGTCAGAGTCCCCACTGTAACCCAGGATCAGCCCCCACACTTCCTGCCCGGGTTCAGGTATCCCCTCTTCACCATGTTCCCGCAGCTCAGAGCCTTTCAAAGACCCAACGCAGTCCTGTTCTGCAGATGGCAACTACCCCTTATCCATCCTTGGGGGAGGACAGATGTGTGTGTGTGTGCATGAAGCCAGTGTCGAGTATCATGCAAAAGGTGAGCCCCAAGTTCTAAACCCCCTTGTAGAACAAATCAACAGCCAACCTACTAGATACCTCCCAGTTCCCTGACTCCTAGTCACAAGCCTGTGTGCACACCAGGGCACCTTGTATTCACGGGGTGCAGTGTTATCCACAGAGATTCATGGAGGGAATGGAGATTTCAGGTAAAAGTCCCCCAAAGGAACTCCTGGGCTGAACCCTGCAGTCTCCTCCCAGGCAGTCTCTCTTTGACCTGCGACCCTCACCAGACACACGGGCACATCTGCTCTTCAAGGCAGAGGCCGCCAACCCCAGGAGCAGCCCTCAACCCCAACTCACAGGAATGCAAGCACTCCACGATGGTGGTGGCGTCTATGAAGTACCCCCCGCAGAGGGCGCACATGAGGTGAGGGTTCAGCTCGGTAATTTTGATCCGTGTGGTACGATGCATGATGCTGGGGTGGGGGCGTCACCCTGGGAAAGAAACCATGGAATCAGGAACCCAGGGATCCAAGAGCTCCTCCCACACTGTACTCGACCTGCCCCACGGGCGACATCTCTCCCTGGGCCCATGGCCCCCTCCTCTCCCTTCAAAGCCAGACTGGGGTGGTTCTTTCTGACCCCCTCTGAGTGTTCACTGAGGGCTCTGGAGATTCCTGTGACCTTGAGCAACAAGTTCAGGTTCTATCTCAGGAGCAGCAGAAAGACTGAAGTTAAACCACAGGAAGAACTACTCAACTCTCCAGAGGAGTCGGGAGGTGGGAAAATGGAAGACAACAGAGTTTTTAAAACTCTCCCAGGTCCCAATCCATATACATACAAGTGAACTCCCTGGGAGCTATGAGGAAACTCAGACTCCTGATTGGGTCTTTCTACTCCATCCTACCTTCCTTCCTCCCATCACTGCTCCAGGAAGCCTCCTTCCCTGGAAACACTGGGGGAATGAACACCCTAAGTCTGAAGGGGGCATCCCACCAATTGTCCCGGGGCTCCGGCCTGGCCCCGGAGCAGCTCCTTGGAAACACACCACATGCTGACCACACAGGTTCGAGGCCTAGAGCTCAAGCAGGAAATACTGAGGATGGTCCTTAGGCCCCCCAAAGTTGGGAACACACACCTCCAGCCCGACCCGTGGCCCAGCCCCGGACTCGGGCAAAACGACTGCTACTGCCACTCCCACAAGGAGGCCACCACATGCCCCAATGGATGGCCTGCTGCATGGCGCCCCTCCCAGGCACACTCGGGAGTCTCCCCATGTGGGCACTGCCACCCGCCCATCTTCTCCCATCCAAGACCTGGCCACAAGCTGCCCAGTGACAGGCCACAGGCTCTCAGAGAGGCCTGCCGAAGCCGGGCAGAAAGTTCTGTCCACAGCCCATCAAGCGCCCAGTCAGGCCCTGGCTGGGTCCAGGGAGGACAGGCAAAGCCCAGGTCTGGACTAGCTGATGTGCTTACTTCTTAGTTCAGAAATCCAACCTGTACCCAGCAGCCGCGGTGCCTCCCTCCTTCCCAGAGGAAAAGCCCATGGGGCGGGGCCTGGGAGGGCAGCCAAACCCCCAGAGCTCTTTTACAACATACATCCTTCTCTCCTTTCCAGAAAGATTTCTAAAGCCAACACATTGGGTTTTCTAGGACCCGAAATTCACAGCTGGGAATCAGCAGTTACTATAGAGACCCCAGGATGAGTTTGGCCAGGACCCAAACAGCCAACAGAGGCTGTCCAGAGACCAAAAGAGAGGGAGAGACACAAAGACCACATGTGGGAGAGACACCAAACTGCAGGGCAGACAGAGGGGAACACGCAAGCCCAGAGCCGGCATGCATGCAGCGGCCCAGACCTGCCTGAGGAGGGGAAGGGGTCTCCGCCAGCCCCCCCTGCATGGGTCCTCTCTTCATAATTATGTAGAAACCTTGCTGGCTACTATACTGTTTGGTTGTTCCCATAGTAACCCCTGGCAAGATGCCCAAATATTATTACAACCATCCAGAGGAGGGAACAGACTCCAAGTGGGTAACTCGCTGAGTGTGTATAATATCCATGCGGTGTATACATGCTGCTGGGCCTCCAAAGGTACTTCATGTGACTTCCTGTCGTGTGTGTGTGTGTGTGTGTACACAGCCAGGAAGAAAACGTTGGGGATCTGATAATGCTGAGGGTCCAGATTGTGTGTACTTAGTCACTCAGTCATGTCTGACTCTTCGTGACCCCATGGACTGTAGCCCACCAAGCTCCTCTGTCCATGGGGATTCTCCAAGCAAGAATACTAGAGTGGATTGCCATGCTGTCCTCCAGGGGATCTTCCCAACCCAGGTCTCCTGCATTGCAGGCAGATTCTTTACTATCTGAGCCACTAGGGAAGCCCAAGGGTCTAGATTGCTACTGGCAAATCTCATGCCCTCGTCTCTCTCACTCTCTCACACACATGTGGGCGCTTCACACTGCCTTAGCCACCTCGTTCACATATTCACTGTGTTTCCAAAACAGACACTTGGCTCTTAAGAACTCCCATCCAAGGACTTCCCTGGTGGTCCAGTGGTTAAGACTGCGCTTCTACTGCAGGGGCGTGAGCTCCCTCTCTGATGGGGGAACTACTCCCAGGCTGCAAGGCACAGCCAAAACAAAAACAGTTCCCATCCTCCCATCCATCTAGGTCCTGCCAAGCCAACTGTGGCCTCAACATGCAGGAGCTCAGTGACCCTCACCCTCTTACTTCTGCAAGTGCTCGTGAGAATTCAGACCAAGACTTCCCCTCAAGCTCTGTTCTGGATGCATGGGTGAAGGCAAGAGCTGTGATGCTTATTGAGTGAAATGTTCCTCCCTCTCGCTTTAAGAAATGAGCCCACTTGCCACACTCCCTGCTCCCTTCTCCCATCTCCAGGGGCCTCAGACTGCTACCTCTGGGGCTGGGGGTGGGGAGAAGCACTGATTGGCTCCTACCTGATTGCCATGGTTACCTGCAGGGCCCTGCCAGCAGGTGCCAAGAACAACTGTAAACAGGAGCTCAGTTCCCTCATCCTGGTCATCTTTCTCCCCCCCAAGAGGCCTCAGGGCCCCACACCTGACACCTAGCTCCTCCCCAGCTACAACAGGCTGGACCTCCAGCTCCCATCACCTTAGAGCAGAGCCTAAAGGATAAAGACAGGAAGAGACAAGTCCCAAGAAGCAGAAAAGGGAGACTGCGCCATTTGGAAGTGGCCCTGCAGAGCTTTGGGGGCCAGTTCCAACCACATCCCCACACTGAACCTGAGCACCATCTCCCACCCTAAACTAGGGGCCAAGTCCTTCAATACCGTCTGTCCCCAAAGATGCCTTGCATGTCTGCAAGGGCATGATGACAGCCGTTGCTCCTGCCCCCGGGTTTCAGCTACAATGGCAGGAAAGGAGCTTGATCAGCACCCAGGACTCAACCCCAACTCCTCCTTGTCATCCAAGTCTGGCATGAGTCTCTACCCTTTCTCAAAGTCTCCTACTCACTGAACCAACTCCCCATATCTCCATTCTAACCAGGCTTTTTCTGGAAGTTCCCCTCTAATTCAGACTTGTCGTTTTTTTTTTTTTTTTCTTTTTCCCCTGAGTATAGCCAATCTTTGATAACCCAGGGGTCACCTTCTGCTCCTTCAGATTCTCCGCTATCGGATTCTTTGCTCTGCTTTCCCCCCACATGAAATTCACCCAACTCCCTTACTAGAAAATCTCCAAGTCTTGGGAAGAGTCACTCGAGGTCACATTCAGACATCTAAAGTCACAGAAGTGGAAGGGATCTTAGAAAGCATCTTGTCCAGTCCTTTCACTTTACAGATGAAGAAGCTCAGAAAGAGGTGACTTGTCTCAGGTCAAGCGGTCATCCAGTGGCAGGCCTAGGACTAGACACAGCCTGACTCCTATTCCAGTGCTCTTTACAGACTGGCACCCATGCTAGGCTTCCTATTCATTTAAGGAACCAATAAGCCTGGTATGGCTCCATCCAGGCAGGCAGAAGTCAAAAGGACTCCAGGTTCTATCAGAAGACCATTCAGTGAGCCGTCAGGGTCAAAACATAACCATGAGGACACAGTCTCTCTTTGAAGTAGGAAGGCTAATGGCCTCACCCAATTTCCCTAATACAGGTAGCGAAGCAGGCTCTATGGAAGCTCAGGGAGCCAGTATGTACTGGCTATGGAAGCCTGCGGATTTGTGTGTGTGCAGAGAAAGCCGGGGGTGGAGGTCTGCCTGGGACACTCAAACTCTCAGCATTCCCTGATCCCTGACCCTAAGTGCTCCTCCTGCCAGAAGCATTGAAAGAGTCCTCTAGTCTCCTGAAGCCAGGCTCACAATACCCTCCCTCCCTTTCCCACCTCTCAGCGTCCTAAGATCAAACAAAGACAAATATCCAAAATATACACAGTTACACACTGCCAGACACACACACACACACACAGCCAGACACACCCCCTCCATTTTTCTCTCCCACTCACAACACACACAGCCAGACACTTGGCCAGACACACACACAGACACACCCCATCACACATAGAGCCAGACCAGAGCCAGGCCCACGCTTGCCAGATGTACAAACCACTCCCACCCACCCCAAGAAGCACACAGTCTGACATCCCTGCCTGAAACCAGAGCTGCAAACACACACTAACCTTTTGTGCATCCCTGGTCTACCCCGGGTAAATTATAACATAACTCTCCCGGCAACAAAGGCAGTACAGCTCCCGACCTCCACTCTGGGGGCCAGGGCTGGAGGAGTGGGGTGGGCATCCAACCTGCACAAAGATGTCACCTCTTCCTGTTGAAGCTCTCTCCATTCCCATGGCAACAGCTCCATCAACCAAGATCTTCCAGTGAAGACCAGGAGGAGCAGAGAGCAACCCCCCC